>CM062926.1:104470390-105670390 GCA_031878705.1 Tapirus indicus | reverse complement strand
AAGCCACAGACTGGGAGAAAATATTTGCAAAAGACATATCTGATATAGGACTGTTATCCAAAACATACAAAGAACTCTTAAAAGTCGACTATAAGGAAACAAACAACCCAATTAAAAAATGGGCCAAAAACCTTAACAGACATCTCACCAAAGAAGATATACAGATGAAAAATAAGCACACAAGAAGATGCTCCATATCATATGTCATCAAGGAAATGCAAATTAAAACAACAATGAGATACCTATTAGAATGGCCAAAATTAGAACACTGACTACACCAAAGGCTGGTGAGAATGTGGAGCAAAAGGAACTCTCATTCATTGCTGGTGTGAATGCAAAATGGTACAGCCACCTTGGAAGACAGTCTGGCGGTGTCTTACAAAGTTATACATGCTCTTACCATAGATCCAGCGATTGCAGTCCTTGGTATTTACCTAAAGAAACTGAAAAATTATGTCCACACAAAAATCTGCACACAGATGTTTACAGCAGCTTTATTCATAACTGCCGAAACTTGGAAGCAACAAAGATGTCCTTCAGTACGTGAATGCATAAATAAACTGTGATACATCCAGACAATGGAATATTTTTCAGCACTAAAAGGAAATGAGCTATCAAGCCATGAAAAGACATGGAAGAACCTTAAATGCATATTACTGAGTGGAAAAAGTCAGTCCAAAAAGGCTACATACTGTATGGTTCCAACTATATGACATTCTGGAAAAGGCAAAACTACGGAGATAGTAAAAAGATCAGTGGTTGCCAGGGGTTGGGTGAGGGGAGGGATGAATAGACAGAGCACAGAAGATTTTGGGGGTAGTGAAAATACTCTGTATGATACTATAATGATGGATACATGTCACTATAATTTGTCCAAACCCATAGAATGTACAACACCAAGAGTGAACCTCAATGTAAACCGTGGACTTTAAGTGATAATGACATGTCAATGCAGGTTCATAGATCGTAACAAATGTACCACTCTGGTGGGAGACGTTGATAATGAGGGAGGCTGTGCATGTGTAGGAGCAAGTGGTATATGAGAAATCTCTGTACCTTCCTCTTAATTTTGCTGTGTCACAATCTTTCCTTTGTCTAAAGCTTAAAGACATAGTCAACCTAAAAGTAAAAAGGATATAAGATCACTCAGCATCTTAACATCTAAGCTGGCAAAAGACAAATTAAGAAGATGGCTTTCCTCTAAGTTTGTATCCAAGATGAGGCAGAGACTGATATTTGCCTACAGTTTAACCAAGGCAAAACAGGCCCTATAAATTCTATTAAATTATTTAACAGCCACAAACAGATGCAATAATTCATTGTCAGTGAAACAAATCATTTTCTCTCTTCTCTCTCAATGCCAGTAAAGCAAACATTTGCAGGTGCTCAGTCAGCATCCTTGCATAAAGGCAAACAATACAGCCCTGTTATGAATGACAAAGGAAACACACATTAATAGGGTGACAAAATGAGTCATTGACAAGCCAAATGTTCGGAGAAGTTTAAAAAACATTACTCTGAAGGATACGGAAAAATTTTTACTAAGATTCTAAATGTAAAAGTCATTTCATTGAACTGACATTTATCAAGCAATTATTGGAGAGAATTCCATAAGAATTAGATTATCGAGATTTGAAATAGCTCTTTCTGACTTTCTTGTTCATTTGGACTAGAAAAGTGATTAGTCTTACCAGTCCTGGATGGAGAGAACCCTTGGACTGAAGAAGTTTTCTGAACAGAAGAAGTTTTCCAAAGAAGTTTCCTAAAGAGGTTTTCTTGCAAGGTGACATCTAAACCAATCCAGAGAAGAAGATGCAAAATTTCTCTCTATACTAGTCTCACTTCCTAAAAAGTATTCCTTATTCCTTCAAACAATGAGAGCTCTTCTCTCTGTTCTCATCTTAGAGGCTCTCCTCTACAGTGCAGGGTCTACACAATGTATGCATGGGAATTCGCATCTGCATTCTTGAAGAAGAAATCTTTGCTGCCTCTCAGTCTTTTATTTTGCATTTCAAAAATCTTAATGCCTTTTGTTTTCCTCATGAATCCGATTTTCTGAAGCTTTAATTGTCTGTGCAGTTTCTAGCTGAACAAGCATTTTACTTACCTGGACAAATCATTAGTGGTCAGAGCAGTGCTAAGTGTAGTGAAAAGATGGCCTCGAGGCTCCTGGGGCGGAACTTCTTGTTATGTATCTTTTATGATACTGCTTTTGTATCTCACTTACATGCTGAGTCATTCCAATTATCACTGCAACCCTAAATTACTCTCTGTCATATTTTTTTCATATCTACATTAAGCTTTAAAGTGTCTAGTATAGTGTTTTCTTGCTGTCACTATGATGCTTTTGCCCTTTGATTTTGGGGATTCTGTGGGGCTCTGTTAGTTTTCAACGTTCAAGTCCATAGGCAAATCTATCCATCTACAGTACGTACTGACAATGCTAAAAATCCTCCAGGTGGGTGGACTTTCGAGCAGAAACAATGTTACAGTGCCTTCTTTGTGTCATAGAGAAACTGGTGTTGGTCCCTAGGCCAGAAGGAAATCGGCCTCCATAATCTTCCTTATTCCAAATGGTCCCCTGCAATTATTTTTCCAATTCATATGCCTGAGGACAAATGGGTTCTCTCTTCTTTTTTTTTTTTTTTGTTTGTTTTTTTTGGGGGGGGAAGACCAGCCCTGAGCTAACATCTATTGCCAATCTTCCCCTTTTTGCTGAGGAAGACTGGCCCTGGGCTAACATCCGTGCCCGTCTTCCTCTACTTTATATGGGACGCCGCCGCGACGTGGCTGACGAGCGGTGCGTCGGCGGGCGCCCGGGATCCGAACTCGCAAACCCCGGGTTGCCAAGCGCGGACTAAACCGCTGCGCCACCGGGCGGCCCCAAGGGTTCTCTCTTGTCTGCAAAACATAAAGACTTTCATTCAGTCTTTGCTTTAAATTAGTTACAGTCTTACAGAAGGAAGTACAACCATAAATGAGTCATGCTTAATAATTAATACAACTTTGGCATATTTTGGCAAAACTAAAATAACACTCTCCTTTCGGCCTAGGACACAAATTTTGCTCAAAGTTTCAAACATAGGAATATAAAAATGATGAGGTTAGTAAGAATCAATAGTTTCCGAGATTTCATAAACAAATCTGTCCTCAACAAAATGAAAACTACTAAACTATAAATAATGGAATTTCTAAGAAATTATAAAAGGAACACAAATTTTAGAATTGTAGTTATAATATTTCTTTTTTTCTTTTTTTTTTGTGAGAAAGACCAGCCCTGAGCTAACATCCGTTGCTAATCCTCCTCTTTTTGCTGAGGAAGACTGGCCCTGGACTAACATCCGTGCCCATCTTCCTCTACTTTATATGGGACGCCGCCACAGCATGGCTGACAAGCAGTGCGGCGGCGGGTGCCCGGGATCCGAACCCGCGAACCCCAGGCTGCCAGCGCAAACTAAACCGCTGCGCCACCGGGCGGCCCCCTAGTTATAATATTTTAATTGTGGCTAAGTCTTAAATTACAGCCACATCAAGTAAGGAGTAAAAAACAGAAAGTTCACTGTTATTTGCACTGGTAATATGGACAAAATCTATTAATGCCTAAGAGAAGATGGAAATGGATACTTTTTTTTTAAGTTGCAAACTAACCTCTGTTAAATCATTGAATTAAGGAACTCAGTGTGATGGTTAAATCAGAAAATTCTATTCAGGAAGTCTAAGCTATATGAGCCAGAAAAATGTGAACAAACTTAAATATAAGGTAATGAAATGGAAGTTCACAAAGATAAGGACTTTGTTTCTGTTTTGCCCATTGCGCCATCCTTAGCACCTAATATTATTACAGCAACTTTCTTTTTCACGAGTTTACTGCCTGTCTTCCAGAGCTCCCTAAGAGTAGACGCCCCCAGTACCTAGGACCATGCTTGGAACTCTGTGGGCACTCGACACATATTTATTGAATAAAAGCTTGTAGAAATTTCATAGCTGCATGCTATGATTATTATTATTAGCTAATTGAGCATATACTATGGCGCAGGCACCGTGCTAAGGGCCCAGCGTAAGAGGCAGAAGCAAGATTTGAACTCAGGCATCTGACTCCTGGGCACTTTCTCTTAACAGCTCCTCCAGGAGATCAATTCCATGAGAACACTATCTCCATATAACATATGGCTTCTACATGAACATTGGATTTTTACACTCAAATTGGCTTTTATTCATATCATGAGGGAAAAAAATACTTCTTAAATGTCTGACTTCCACAAGAAGCTATGGAACAAAGTATCCATATTTAAATAATGGTGTTTGAACCCTGAATGTGATGACTATATTTCTTTCTTAGCACTCAACTAAATTTACAAATATGTCATCAGTTATTTATAAGAAAAGCAGGTAGCAATGATTTTATCCTCAACTGACAAGGGAAACAGCTCTAAGATGATTGGTTTCTCCATTTCAACATTATTTTCTTCTCTTCAGTATCTGCACTTACAGAATCTCGACAGTAACGATTTCAGACAAAGCGTTCAGATTAATCAAGGCTATCAAACTCCTACAGCCAAGTGACCTTTCTCTTCTCACAAAATTAAAGTTAGCTTGACTTTTAATAGATTCACTCTGTATTTATAAGTTGGATTCAGATTATGTTGTTTTACATAATAGGATCTGGTTATTCCAGCACACAGCTATTACTTTGCTGACCACTAACCCTCCCTCTTATCCACTTCTCAGCCTCCTCTCTTCCTCTCATTTCTGCCTTCTTCTCAGTTTCCATCTCTCCTCCATAATTAACCAGTGTAGCTGATATTGCACTTCCCAAGCATAATATACATACATATGTATGTATAAATTTATTTAACTTTAAAACATATGCAAAAAAAATTTAAATAGAGAAAGAAGAGAAAAATGCTAAGGGTTATTAAGCAACTACACTAAAGCTTCCCAGCTCATAAATGGGATTGGAACCCAGATGTTTCTGATCTCAAGTGTACATTCTTCTCACTACATCAATGGTTCCCAAAGTGTGGTGCCTGAACTGGCAGCAACAGCATCACCAGGGAATTTGTCAAAAATGTAGATTTTCAGGCTTCACCCCAGAGCCATTGAATCTGGGGTGCAGTCCAGAAATTTCTGTTTTAATAAGACAAGGATGATTCTCATGCACCCTAAAGTTTTACTGCATTACATCCCTGGTCCCAATCATACCTGATCATAAGAATCACCTAAGATCGCTCATTAAAATAACATATTCCCAGGTCCTACCCATCTGATTCAGTAGGTCTGAGGTAGGTCCCAGGAATACATATTTTTAACAAATGACACCCCACTCCCACCCCAAATGATACTTATGGTCAGGGAAATCTGAAAACACTGCACCAAATCAGGATATTCAACTTTGTACACTTGTTTTTAAAAAAGGTAGACATTGCATATAATTATGTGATAGTTCTAGGTTAAGAATATCTGTATAATGAAACCATATTTTTTCAACACTTTAAATTCTTCCATTAGTTCAGGAAGAAGAGGAAGGGTATCACAAAATCAAGAAAAATAATAGAGAGTCATCACTTGAAAAATGTTAGGAAATAACTGCTTTAGATAAGCAGTTCTAGAGAATTAATATAATTCCAGAGTTTCAGAGATTAATAGTTACATATAATTGTAGCAGCTTGAGAAATCCCAATATCCATTCAAGTGCTGAGAAATTAATAAAGGGTTTCTATGTGCATTATAAAGGATTTCTTCCTTTAAGAAAGAATTCATCACAACAGACTTATATAAATCTGGAGCTCTTCTAGTGTAGCTAAAACTTGTCTTTTTAATGCACAAAATATACCAGAAAGGATAATCTTTGCCATTTCACACACACACACAAAAATAGTTATGTGCAAGTGTGGCAAACCCTATTATAAATAAATAACTTGAAGGGAGGGTTTGGGACTTACTTTAAATCTCCACTTTAATTTCCTGAGCAGTAGTCTCTAGCATCCACCATGTTCTAGAAGATTCAAATTTCTGGTTAATAGGTTGTAACTGTTAAGTGTACTCAGATAAAGAAGAAGGGAGCTGTCATTTATAAAAGTCCAACTAGACAAGGTGAAATACCTTCTCTCTCAGTATCATGCAAATATGTATGCAATGGAAAAAGTAAGAATCAACATATCTATTCATCTTAATAATGCATTCAAAAGAGAGGAATAATTTGCCAGTTCCTAACCCAGTGTTTCCCCCTCTCCCAGGCTATACACCAGTGAAGCCAGTTTCACCAATTCCTCTTAGCTCCTTCCACACATTTCCTGTCTTCAGGAACAGCTGCTCCTCCCCACCCCCACCACTCTCCTTCACTGTTGGGGGCCATTACAGAGGATGTGAATGGGTAACATCCTGTTAATATGTGTAGGTCGTACAAATTATTCCAGGAAACATTTGCAGCCCAGCATTTTCCAGTATTCAAGAAATAACAGGAATTCTACCTGCAGGATAAAGGTATTGAGCATCACTAGCTAACAAAATGTGTGGCATAGGTTCCAGATGATATTTTCACATTCCTTACGCCTCCCTCCATTATCAGTGGCTTTCAGTGATCATTCCTTTCACGTGTAATCCACTGCCACACACTGAATTCCTAATTGTAATTACCCGTAATCTTTTTCTCACTAGCAGATGGAACTAGAGTTCCCACAATGGGACATTTCCAATGCTAATCATTACACTTACTGAGTCAAATTTGCAATCCTTACTTCCAATTGGGATTCATTCACAACCAGAGTAGCTTACTAAAAAAGTCAAATAGAAAGTTCCATATAGCTGCTAATGAATTTTCAAAAGAGGGTCTGGGTCTTCCATACCTAACAATGTTGACAAACACTTTTTGCTAATAACCACAATATTTCATATATCAGTATCATTGGGTTGATTCTGAAACAATCCTATTAACATTCCTTATGTTCATTTTATTTAATGGTAATTTAAAAGAGAGTGACATGAGAAAGACATTTTTCAAATCACCTCAGAAAATGAAATCTACCTCTATCTTATATCAAAGAGTTCAACATTATATTTTTAAACAAATAGTAATGCAAAGGCAATTTAACCTAATTCATTTATTTTCAAAACATAATTTGAAATGTATTAATCAAAAAGTTTTATATGAAAGTTTGGGCGGGGGGAGGGAAAGAAGGACTCCATCACGATTTCAAAAGCTCGTGTATGTGTTCATGCGTTCCCATAGCCGTCTCCATGGACACACTGACAGCATGATGGTGAACTAGAGAGCTGAAGTGTTCCGAGTCATCTGTAACTCCTGCTGCAGCTCAGCAGGAGAATTCATCTGAGACCAATTCAACAAGCAGCTCATTAGAGTGGGAGTGTGTTTGCAATACTCGGCAGTCTGGGAATTTATATGTCTGTGCTAAATTTAACATCCGTAGTGACTGACACAGAAACAGCTTCAACTCACTGACTAATCAGGCACCTTTATCAGAATTTGCTAATGAATTTTCAGCTGAATACTGAATTTGGATCCATTGCCCTTACCTTAGTTGCTTAAAGTTAGTACATTTTTCTGTTGTGAAGATGGTGGGAAATGAACCGACAGACCATCAAAGGCTTTCCTTCTGTACATTTTAAGTGGAATACTAGCTTCTGAGTTCATTTTTAAAGAAACAGAAATAAGAAAAGTTGATTGGAGGTCTTTTTTAAAGGATTCAAATCCACTAGGATATCAGAGGCTTGTGAACTGTCAGTGGCACATACTGCTGCTGTATGTATACATGGTAGTACACATCCCCTGCCTGTAACATTATGTGCAGCCAGTCACCCTTGACCAACCCTGCCAACCCCCTACCCTCAGAGGTGGGGCTCAGCATGGCCTGGATCCAATTCTACAGCCCATGACAGCCATGCATCTTTGGGCTCCCCTGACCACAGGCATCTCTGAAGTTCTGCAACATAATCACCCTCGTGCTGCCTTCCATCTCCTGCCTCTGTTTGCCTGGACTACCTCTATTCTAGAATATTCCTGCATGCAAAACATAGAATTCAGAACCTTTCCCGACTCCCTCAGAAATCCACACATAAACAAACTTCATGATTTTACTTAAGATTCTGAATGTATGTGTCCTGGGCAGAGGAGGCAGGGTCTTACCCGACAGCCATTTCATTGGCTCTAATTCCACTCTCCCTGTCCTCCTTCAACTGTCTTCTCCCTCAAAGGTAAAACTGCTTTTTTCCAACTACACCCGGACTCCTCAGGGTCTCTTCTTTCTCTGGTAAGCAAAGTATTCCTTTCTCCCCAAACAAAATACCTTGCTTAGGTAAAAGTGATGGTGTCTGTTAGACACGGTTAATCTAAAGACATTTTCCTACTTCACGATATGTAAAACATACAATATAAAAATCAACGTTACTGATACTCTACAGAATCCAAACAGCTAGATTTTCCAGAAAAAAATTTTGATCCTTCATACATTGTTTTTAATCGATTTGTTAAATCCAAACTTTTGGTTTTCTTTTTATACATTCTAAGTCTTTTCATACATATCAATTCATAAACAGAAAGAGAATTTTGTCAGACCTCATCGTCTATTTTCATAGTTATATGTGTTCAAAGGAGAGAGCTTGCTGAGCCCAAAAGATTTCTGATGGAGATGGTTTCTGATAAGTAAATTCAGTTAAGTGTTGGGGACAGCATTCCAGATCGGGGACCTTCTTATGCAAAAGGGGAAAATGTTGTCGAGACTGCTAATTGCTTAAGGGGTAGTGATTATACGAACTCAGCCAGATCTCATGATGTGTATTGGGGGTTATAGGTGATGAAACAGCATATATTAATGACACCCACAGAGAGATATATTCAGGATTCTCTTCCACTAGTTTCTTGAAAATCTTTAAGAAAAAGACAGAAAAGAGAGTCATATCCTGCTTTATTATGTTTTTGCATGAATATGTAATCTGTATGATTTCAATTCTGTCTTTGTTTAGCCTGATTGAAGGAAGAAAGTCACAGAATGAAATAAAATGGAATATAAAAAATAAAGCCATCATACATCTTGCTCATTATACTAAAAATCTAAAGAGAATGGAGAATTTTAAAAACTGAGCCATAAAAAGACATACCTGAGTAAATAAAACAGCTATTTTTCAGATTGCTGTAATATCTGATAGAGGGAATATAACTAAAATATTTTATTGTTTTTAATATTTTAAACTATTTCCTTAAAATGATTTTTTAAAATGCTTAAAGAAGCCAAGGAGTCTGGTAATCGCATGTGTTTGATCTTACAAAATGGCTCTTTGTACTCCTGAAAATGCTCTCCTGTGGCTTGACTATAAGGCAATATAATATCGTTTTAATGTGTCAGAACTCATACAGTAAAATGAGCATTTCCTCCTTCACAGCAGACAACTTGAGAAGGGATATACTTAATTCAGGATACAGCCTTTGCTTAATGGTATTATTTCATTAAAAATTAAAACAGGGGCCGGCCTGTTTTATTGAGCCACTCAATAGTGATTGAGTTCACATGCTCCGCTTAGCAGACCAGCATTCATGGGTTCGGATCCCGGGCGTGGACCTACATACCACTCATTAAGCCATGCTGTGGTGGCATCCCACATACAAAGTAGAGGAAGATTGGCATAGATATTAGCTCAGGGACAATCTTCCTCAAGCAAAAAGAGCAAGATTGGGAACAGATATTAGCTCAGGGGCCAGTCTTCCTCACCAAAAAAAATTAAAACAAAATTTCTTTTTATAGAATTATAGGAAAATAATATCAAATAATATGGAAAGACATAAAACAGAAAATAAAATTCAACCAATATCACAAAATGTAGCTATACCACTATTAATATTTTAGCAAATATCTTTCCAGATATTTACTGATGCAAACACATATTACATAAACAAAAAAATTACAAAAATGTCATCTTACTATATTTGCAATTCCATAACCATTTTTCACTCCACAACATAAGCGTCATTCAAACTAAGCAGTTTTTTAAAGCACCTAGTATATATTCATTTAACTTCTCCTTATGGATACTTCAGGGTTTCTCCCCGCAATTTTTCACTATTATGAACAACTCTCTGATGAGCTCAAAGCATTTTCAGAACACCATTTAAGAATTCTTTTTTAAGTGTAACACACATGCATCCTCAGTTTCTGGAAACTGCACTCCTCTGAGTGTATCTTTCCTCGGAAATATTCAAGTCTTTCAGAGCCAGGTCTAGTTAATAAGGGTAGCGCTATTTCTGGCCACACCCGGCTATGACTGACGGAGGAAATTCCTTGGAATTCCATCCATCATAAGCTTCTTTGGAGGCAGCACAATAGAGAGAAAAGGGCACAGACTTTGAGGCAGGCAGATCTGTTTGTTTTAATAAGTAACTTTTTACTGAAGTGTAGCATATCCACAGAAAAGTACACAAATTATAAACACACATCTTGATGGATTTTCACAGAATACACTGTGTAACCAGGAGTGGTATTTTCTTTTAACAGTGCTTTTCTATTCACTATGCAATCCTGGACAAAACATCTCTCTGAGCCTATGAAATGGGCATAATAACACATGCCTTAAAGATGCTCTGAGAGGAGTGAATGAAACAATGTATGCAAAGCTTCTAGTACACAGTAAATAAATGTTTCCTCTCTACCTCTCCGCCACACACAAGAGAGCACATCCTGGCCATATTCCAACCAGCTCGTCCTCGCCTTCAACCCAAAGCCACCAAAAGCCTGGAAGGCCTTGTTCCCCCGACTGCTTGAATTACAAGCCTCTCTACTGTAAAATTTCTTAATAATGTTTGAGAGGAATACAATCACGTCAAGGATCCTAATTTAGAACCACAAAGTATTAACTACTAAGAGATAAAGAGGCTCATCTCCATTAAGAAAAGTAGTTGTTAGAATGATTCACAAGTCTAATTCTGCTACTTGCTAAGTTTTATTAAAAATATAATGAAAGGCAAAGCTCCCTGGGTTTGCAGCAGGGTACCCACACAAGCCAGGTGCAGTCTCACTCAGCAGCTCAAAGGGTGTTATATCCTCAAGCGTAAAGTCCTATTTTTATTCAAAAAGCCAAAATCAAGGATTGTGGGTAGCACTGACTGAAATGGAATTTATTTTTTGCCATTGCTGCTAAAGCTATACAAGTACCGTGTGGGGTACCCAAGGGTCCAAATGAGAGTCAGCAACATCCAACGCTTCCATGATTCGATCTAATCTGTGTGGTCACAATCATCACACAGGAACTATTCTATGAAGACAAAATTTAGTAATGCAGTAAGCAGACTGCCAAATGCTAATAGTCACAAAAATAAATAGACAAATAATAATAATAATAAAAACCAGCTACTATGGTTTGAATCTTACTATGTGCCAGGCTCCCTGTCATGTAAGCTCTTTACATACGTTACCTTATTTTTCCCTCACAACAGGTCTTCACGGGAGTTTCATTATCCCCATTTTGCAGATGGGGCAATTGAGGTTTAGAGAGGTGAAGTAACCTGCCCAAGATCACATAGCAGAGGTGACTTGAGGCTCAAGCCTCGGTCAAGGAGAGATCATTGAACACTTAAGCCTGAGTCTGTTGGACTCCGAAGTATTCGTCTGTAAAGACCAGATGGTCAGAAAAATTGCATTTGTCCTCACTGATGTTTCATATCACATCATCAAAGAGCATTATGCTCTTTCCCTGATGTCTACAGCAATTTAAGAAAACTAGTCAATCCCTTTTGGGTGGGAGAACAGGTTGATATTGTAAGGACAGGAAAAATGCTTTAACCAAAAGACTTCCCTGATGAAAAATTTTGTTGCTAGAATTTTTCTAGTTATTTTGTTTTTAACTAGTAGGTAATTAATAATGGGATAAACAACATGAAGACAGGGAAATGTTATGGAAGTAGTTGTAGTTGTCTATAATAATTTCCTTCGTCTCTTTGAATGCTTTTAATTTCAAAATTGAAACAAGAGGCATCTTAGTGTAACTACCATTCCACCAAGAAGTGGCAGAAATTTCATATGGAAATTTTAATAATCCCTTTCTCTCCAAAGCCAATTATTTTTCTTTCTTGCTTGGAACCAGCCCACCCCATTTGACTTCCAGCCATGAGCTTGGAGGTTGGCTGGAAAGCTGTAACAAGAAAAGGCTGCCAGCATGTCAGATTCCATTGTGTTTGTGTGACCGCTGAGCAGAGTGATGAAACCAGGGATTAGCTTCATCCTTATCACTATAAATAAATGCAACTTTATGACAACACTGGAGCTTTCATCATTTATTATAAAGGAAAGGAAGAAATATAAAGGGAGCTATACAACCCTTATCAAAAAATCTGCTTATTCCCTCAGGGCAGCAGTTGATTTTAATTTTATACTATTTAGGTTGTTGTAAATCAAAGCTTTATTAATGTGAACATCAATCCAAGGAGAACCATGCTTCACCTCATCATATTTTAGAGGACATAACATAAATAGTTTTCTCCAGCCAAACCTGATTCACTCAGCATTGAAAAAGACCGTAGAAAAATAAAAGATTCGTTTGGGAAACTATAAAATATTGATGCACTTAACATCCAATTGAATCAATTACTCGACTAACTGGAGATTATCTGGAAGTTAGATATAATGTGGCACTCAGGACATCTGGAACCTCTCTGTCGCGCACACACTTCAAGCAGTAATCCTTGAAGTTTGTGAAGATTTTGAGTTGAAGAGTTTAAGTCAATTGGTTTGTGCATTTTTCAGCGCCAAGTTCCTACAAAACAGGAAACGTTATATTTGCAGAAGGCAGGTCAGAGCACAAGCTGTTTCTTCCCAGAACCTTCGACCTGCACAACGTGACTGAAAAGTATCTGGGAAGAGAGTTTGGGAAGGGCTTCCTGGTTCTCCTCATTTATTAGACTCTTCTCTTTTCCAACGCACATATAAAACACATCATGAGTGCCACGTAATGTGCTCTCTCTGATTTTCCAGAACGATTTTATGTTTGTTTTTCATCTGAGGTCATTTCTTAATATATCTAGACATTGTTCCTGAAGATGAGACTCATTTTTCTCGCTCAGAGATCATTTTCCACATGCCCCACATGCCGAGGAAGTGGATTCCAGCCTGCTGCAGCAATATGGACGGTCCCCATTATAAACTATCTTAACCCACGGGGAAAACAAAACCCCAAGTATCTGCTGTTTTGTTTATTAAGTCCGGACCTAAAAGCTGGTCCCAAAAATGTCTCTTGATTTGTGCAGGCCATTTGGAAGTCAATTTTTATCTCCTCCCACGGCACTCCTTTTGCAAATGCTGCACTGGCAAGACGATCACCCTGCTCATCTCAGTACCTTTGGTGAAGAGTTACCGCCCAGCTGGCTAAGAATGGGTTCTGGGCAGCCAGCCTCCAATTCTACTCCCCCAAAACGTTATAGGGATGGGGCCCGAGTCAATGGCATTGGAAAGATGTGTTCCAGGCTCAGCAAGGCACCAGAGGACATTCCCTCTGGGCCACACACTGCTCTCATCTCTTCCCTCTGAACTTTTCCCCTTACCCCTTCCCAAGAGAAAAAGGCAACTCCATAAATACTCCTGCAGCTGCAATATACTTGAGTGTGAAAGGCAAAGGGCACAGAGACCGTGAAATCATGGAGTTTCCTCTCTTATGCTGTATACCAAATCCATAGCTTCTATCCCAAAGCGAGCTCCCCTTCCAGCTGCCTATCTCCATCAGCGGCAGTCACCAATATCTGAACTGCCTGATTTTTTCTGATCTTTGCCTCTTTTATCTAATTTGTCACTGCTTTGTCTCTTCCTCCTTTAACTCACCTCTCTTTCTCCTCTATTCCTATCATGACCAGCCTAGCTGAAACTCCCCTCAGCACACAGTTAGACTACTGAATTGGATGTATCAATAAGGGTCTAATGAGGGAAACAGAAACCACTCCAAGTGTTTAAAAGAAAGTGAATTTAATACAAGGCATTGGATACAGAAATGCTAGAAGAACTGAGAAGCCAAGAAGCAACCCAGAGTTTAGCAACGGCAGGTAGTTACTCCACTCCTGGCTGGAGGGACATAAGGAGGAGGTGGTGTTACCAGCACTCAGGGCCAGAGTCAAGAAAGAAGCTGGAACCACAGCAGGCCTGTTTTGCAGAAGCTGGAGCCACAAAGCAAACACAGCTGCTGTACTCTCCCATCTCCTGCCAGGCCCTCCCATTGGCCAGAATCAGAGCTGGGAAATGTGCCTCCAGGGGATGAAACCCTCCACCACGCAGAGAAGGGGAGTGGGAGACAAGACATAGCTCTGATAGGAAAAAGGACAAAGACCAGCTCAGAAGCTACACCTACTCTATCATATTTAGTTCTCACGATAACTGATACTCCCATCTTACATCCTAGGAAATTAAGTCTCAAGAGGACAAGTACCATACCTGGACTCAGATGGTACAGCCAAGGTTTGAGCCTCGATCACCCCAACTCTAAACTCCTTTTTCTTCCCCAGCCTTCATTGCCTTCTCTTGCCAGTCCCTCTTCAGCTATAACATTTACACCATAATGGGATTTGGTATTTGATTACTTCTGAATAATAATAGGGACTGGAACTGTAATCTGGAGGCCAGTCTTCTCCCACGCAAGAAATGAAGAGCGAGGTACTGCATCTTTTTCAGAGGCCCCCAGCACCATAAGCTGATGCTTGCACTGGTCAGTCTTCTCCCAGCCAAGGCCCAGAACACAAGGGATGGATCAGCGGAGCCTGGCTTTCCTGGAATAAGTGAATGCTTCCCGGGTGGGATCTTAGGAGACACAGGGAGGGCCCCACATTCCAAAATAATACTCTATCTTTTCATTTGTTAATTTTTTAAATGTTCATCAAATGCTGAAATATACATATTCAATGATATTCAACAAGAGAGGGTTAATCAGACTCTGGGTGTGCATGCACCTTTTTTAAAATGTTCACCAAAAGAGAAAAAGAGCTATAAAAGGCTGGGGAACATGTACTGGTTGGTGCTACAATTTTACTTCCAAAGTTTAGATCAGTTAGCTTGAGGCAGTAGTTTTCAAAATTTTTTTCAACCTAATAGCCATACTTTAAGGCAGAGTGAACTTCTACATTCAGGGTCTGAACACTTCCAGAGACCACCAGAGTCCCACTTTAAGATAAATCTGACCTTAAAACTGCATGAATTTTACATTATACTCTATAATAATTCCATGTGCATTTTAATACAAAAATAGTGAGATTTTCCCCCAAAAAATGTTCCAGTAGAAGCAATTTCCCGGGATAATGTGCCATGGTAACATATCTAAGTTTGGGAAACTTGGGCATAAAGCTTTGCATCTCTGCTAAAATGTAAATAACCCTGGAGAATGACAGTTTCTTTAAGCTATTATCAGATTTTATTGCTGTGGTTTTTTAAATTTTTCTTGATATGAATACAGTTGGGAGTCGTTCCCAAGAGCAGGTCTTAACAGTAGAGAAGGAAGAGATGTTGAGTGCCTCAGTTTAACATGGAGCTGAAGAGGACTTGCCATTAACCAGTGGAAAAGGTACAAAACAGAGGTGTCAGGGCCCCTAAACAAACCTTACGCACTTTACTCTTGTAGAAAGGCCAGGGCAGAGGATTTGTGAAAAAGGCAATTCTCCCTCCTCAAATCACATGACCACACCGATGGGCACTTGGAGCCCAGAATATATTACATAGTCTTAAAGTGTGAACAAGAATATGAGGATTTGGGTAGGAAATTTTTATTTCTAATTTTTTTCTAATAGTATAAGAAAGTAGTGACAACTATAAACCACAGACTCCTGTTTATCATAACCATTAAAAATATAAAACTATGTTAACATTCGGAAATGTTGTGTGAAGGAATTACTATACTATCTTTATAACTTTCCTGTTAATCTAAAATTATCACAAAATAAAAAGCTTATTTTTAAATCCACTGTATGTTTAAAGTCTCCATGTTTCCTGTGGAATGGTGTTCCATCGATATGGAAGACCCCTGTGTTTGTTCCTCTTGTCCTCCATTTTTCAGTCCCCTTTCCAGTGATTGTCTTCTCCTCATAGCTGTCTTGTCACCTCTGATCCTTCCATCTGATTTCATTTTGTGTTCAAGCCAGGAAAATCTAGCAATTTAACTTGAAAGAGACAGAAAGCACTTAGGTTAATTTCCACTCTATACATTGTGGTTATACCATGTTAAAATGTTTCCCCTTCAAATAATTATACTGCATAGCACTTTCAAATACTATTTGAAGAAAACCAATTTCAGAAAATCAAAAATAGCTCACAAAGGTGTTGACCGGGTAACAAACTGCTTAATCTAAGCTCATAGAAGCCTCTAAAGAGAGTTTCCAGATGTTCTTTAGCATATGAGAGAAAACAAAGGAAGAAGTAGGAAAGAAGAGGCAAAGGAGAGCAAAATAGTATAAGAAGACAGGCACTTTTTAGGGGAAAAGCTAGAGAGAGGAATTTTTAGTTAGAGATCATTTCATATCAGTCAAACTGGCCGAGTGAGTAATACCTGGTATTATGTAAATCTTAACTTAGATATCACCATCTAAATCAAAAGAATGTCATAAGACATATTTTAAAATCTTCTCATGGCATACATCAGAAAAAAACAATCTTTTAACATTCAGGTTTAAACTAAAAGAGTTCTATAAGGTGTTTTCTTTTCTTTTTAGCACTCCCAAGGTTCCCAAAATGATACCTTTACTAGATCTTCATTTTATACACTCAAACAGAAGACATCTTTTTTTTTCTTTCCTTTTTTTCTTTCTCTCCCTCTGCTCCCCAAAACCCACTGCCTCCCAGGGATGCAAGAGTGATAAATGATCTTTAAGTATCTACATATTAGTCATGTTACTGGATACCGAAAAAGAGTTAACTTTTACTCTTTTAGTAAAGTCTATTTTCCTCAAGTCTCTTATTTCTTCCAAATCCCACCTACCATTGTCTACATACAACAATAATCATGAAGAAAAAAAAAAACGACCTTGGCAGACAGAGGCCCTGAATATTAACCTGGAGCCATTTCCATGGCCCAACCATGCAAGTGTGAGCCAGAAGTCTTTCCACATCAGACTGAACACGACAGGAGGCTAACTTGCATGTCATAAACCTCACGTCCGTGCCCCTCCCTAACCAGCCCAGCCTGCGAGGCCCATGCTCATCCAGGTGCTGGAGCATTCATCCTTGCCAAAGCCTTTCCCACAGCTTTCACACAAGCTCTTCCAGGATGCAGTGACACTGTGGGTGATAGATGCACCCATCAACTCTTCATCTTTAGAAGTCTTTAGTTACAAAAAGGCAGGCGTCCCTGGCATCCTCTTACTCTCTTCTCTATAGAATCTTTCAGCCTCCCAATCCATCATACTGGTGCAGGCCCACCCAG
The DNA here is from genome assembly GCA_031878705.1 of Tapirus indicus. NCBI lineage: Eukaryota > Metazoa > Chordata > Mammalia > Perissodactyla > Tapiridae > Tapirus > Tapirus indicus. The sequence goes on along the minus strand of CM062926.1, from coordinate 105,653,002 downwards.
TTTCATTGTTTAATGGAAGGTGCCATCTATTAATATTGTTGAACTCAGGGATGGTGTGACCACCACATAGTAGTAAACTGGAGGTGCCAAGTTTCCCTCAAAAGGCGTGAAAGATGCTGTGATTTACAGGAGTCCTAACGAGCCGGGGATTTCTGGACCTGCTGCTTCTGCAGCCTCTGCCAACTCCAGCGCCATGCCCTGGGGTATTGGACAGCACCCCCTCCCTCTTAGGAAAATTTATGTTTAAACTACATTGAATAGCTTGCTCTGCCGTGCACCTTCATTATAAAGGCAATGCTCATCAGGCAAGTCAATTTGGGGAAATGAGAGAAAGGGTCCCTTCTCTGCTTTGTTTTCTTTTCCTCTGTGACCGCTCTTACAAGGAGATAGATTCCCAACTAGCTCTATAGTGAAACAAGATCAGGAGATAATTTTATTTATTTACTATTTACACCCTATATTCTTCTATAAAAGGTTTAGAGCAGAGGCCCAGATGGCTACAAGTGCTGCCTGTTAAGAGAGAGACTTTATGCTGTTGTATTATAGGCACTTGATGATCCTTCCATCCAGAAATGTGCTTTGTCATCAGTTACAAATAGGAGCAGACAAAACAATCCCGGTGATTCCCAAACAAGGCAGACCTGCTCACACCACGTGACCTCTCTTTGCTTTACTTCAGGTGATGCTTCTCAGCATTAAACACTCAACCCCATAATGTAATGGAATCACAGAAACCAGGCTGACCAAAACGGCACCTTAGTTCCTTTACGTTCCACCACCCACCCACCTAACCCCTCCTCTCCCCACTCTTCTTGCTACTCAACTAATTACATAAACCATTTGCTCCACCCAAGCTTTTCTTCCACACAAACCATGTTCATTCAAATCCCAGAGTCACCATCTTGTTCCTCTATCAAACCAAAATTCATACTTCTCTCAAAAACTGAGATCCTATCCAATGTTCTCCACCAAGTTTTTCCTAGCTAGTCCAGACCACCACACTGACATCTCCTTTCTTTTGTTCCCTATGGGCATTTTGTAGGTGGCATATTGTGACAACATAGTTCTATTTCAAAGAATAGAAGGTTCTTAACCTGCCAACATTCACATGGAAGAGATATACAAGGCAAGCAGGTACCCTACTCTCTGATTTTAACCTCCCTGCCCTGTGATAGCCATTTCAATATAGAACAGAAACACTCTCCTGGTTAAAGTTGGGACCTGCTTTATTGTAATGCATGAAAGTCAAGGTACAAAACTAAATGTAAATGAAACAAATTATAGATGCATTATCTCATGTTGCTCATGCTTGCATGTAAGTTCACACCAATTTATAATTGCTTCTAGCGCCCCTTTCAAGTTCACCCTTTTCCCCACATATGTTCAGTTGTGTGCCAGGTTATTTCTCTCAGCTCCGCTTAGTACTTAAAGATGGAAATCTACTGTTTTGATCCCAAGCCTCTCCATCAAAGTCCCTATTAAAATTACGTTTTTCAGAAACAATTGTGGAGGCATCCCTATACACTGATCACAGAACTATCCTGAAGTAACTACCTCTTTCCTAGCCCATACTCAGGAAATCCTAGTACATCATACTTTCTGACCCCACAATTTTAGAAAAGCCCTAGACTCCTTTAGAACCCTGCCTAAACTACATTCAACCATACGACTATGTGGCAAAAAGTTTATGTTCCCGTTTCCAAGTCATAAAGTCAAAAATATCCTAATATATTAGTGCGATCACATTGTAATTTTGATAACTCTGGCTCCAACCAGATCAAAATGACTTTCAAGTCACCTATGTTTATGATATAAAATGTAGGAGGGTTTTTTGTTGGTTTTTTTTGGTTTTGTTTTTTTTTTTTTTTTGCTACTACCACACAATTTAGTCTTTGATTATGAAGTGTGATATTTTTCTCTGGTTATTTTATTTGTGTATGTCTTGTCTGAAAAGTTCTCCAAGGCAGGAAACAGGTTTTTCACTTCTTGTCTATCTCCTTAGCATCTTGGTAATTTGATTCCATATTGACATGTAAACCATAATGCATTGTCAGGTTGAAAGAATACTAGAAGATAGAAGTTTGAAACTTTTCCTTAAACAAGAGTTGACAAACTTTTTCAGTAAAAAGCTAGATGGTTAATATTTTAAGCTTTGCAGTCCATATAGCTTCTGTTGAAATACTTAACTCTGCCACTGTAATGTGAAAGCAGCCACAAACAATACACAAACAAATGACTGTGGCTGTGTTCTAATAAAACTTTATTTACAAAAATAGGGGGCAGCTGGATTAGGCCTATAGGCCAGTTTGCCAATCTCAGTTAAACTTTGAAAACAACGAGAGACAAATAACATACTACCATTCCACCACTCACCACTGTAATTCAAACTCAATTCAACAAGAAGGTTTTGACTGCTCATTAAACTGAAATTAAGAGTAATAAGATATATACACCTCAGTGAAGATCTCTGTCAAATTAAGTGGTACATTTGTGCCCTGGTAGGGCTCACTTCCAAGATTTTTGTGGCCCCTTACATCCCACCTCATCCCTGAGTATTTTATTCTAAAAATAATCACAGCTAAACTCAAGTAGGCAATTACGTAACATTATTGACAATTTTCAGTTATTTTTATGTTTCATGTGAGTCCAAAGAAATCAATTCCTAAGAAAATGTCTATTTATTAAAGATTGACATATGAGTCTTTGGCTGATTCATTGATTTCTGGCAACTAAAATTTATTACGTACTCCAGAATGTATATCCTTGAATGTCTTCCCTCTTCTGTCCCACTCCTGGTTACTTCTCAAGTGCTTATATTAAATATAAATTAATGCAAAATAATTATTCCTTTTCATTGTCAATTTCAAAATGGATATTCTAAAAAGCGAGATGAACTGACACTTCAAATATTTCCACAGTTAAAGTAACAGTGAAAATATCCTATGTAATAAAAATTAGGACAACATATCCAAATTACAGTTTAACTTTCTGCCTAACATAATGCAACATGTTTCATATTCTCTACATTTCTATGATTCATAACCCTCATAAAGCTACAATATTAAACGAAACTGAATAAACACTGAAAGACTAAAGCAAATCTGAGTTGAATAGTCAGTTGATTCTACTCTACTGGACATTTGCTTTCCATTAGAAAATATAACGCAAAAAAACATACACAAATCTTAAAAGGAAAATAACGTGACAACATTTAAGGACTTTTCACCCAAAATTAATTCCTATATTTTGGGCTGTAAGTAAGTAATTATAATCAAGGTATAAAACTATAGATTTTTTTTTGTACTCAGAGTTAATTCCAAAAAGAATACAGTATAAATCATAATAGAGTTAAATCATTATCTTCTAAAGATTAGGGGCAATGAAGACTTTACTCACTGCAACCACATTTTTCTGAGTAGAAAGTTAGTGGAGGTCGCAGATTAGTCAGATTTTCTATCTCCCACAGAAATTAAGCGTTCTGCTAACTCTTATGTTACATGCTACCTCCTTCTTTTTCTATCTGACCTTAGAGAGTTTTCAGAAAATGAAACTAAAATTAGAAGTGAATTGACCTACCGAAGTAGAAAACAAAGGTACATTTAATATAATTCCAGTTTTAGAAAAAATGTGCCCCTCCCCCCACCAAAAATTAAACTAATAGTGGTTATCTCCAGGAAGTTGCAGCATTTTTACTTTGTTTCTCCTTTTTTTCTATTTTTCAAATTTTCTACCATGATATTCCCTCACTCTTAAAAATAAGAAGAAAATAAGAACATGAAGATCTACTAAAATCCTCACAATCTGCATCTATCATTTTTATCCCTTATGGTTTATGTGTAGTTTTCACATAATAAAACTGGCACTACGAAACCAGTCCCAAGACACACAAATTATCTTTTTATAAGTTAATATAAACTTGAGTTTCACAGGATTCCTCCTGAGCTGAGAGCAAGTTCTTTATATAGTTCAATTACAGTGTGGAAGTAACACCAGTTAGGAAATCACACAACACGCCATCTGCCATCTCATTAAAGTAAACTTGTATGCTTTTTTAAGGACTTTTTAAAAATCGTGCTTCATAGAGATTACTAGGAGAAGCTACTGTGAATGGATGGCAGGTTTCAGCAATGGTGTCGGAAACCCAAGGCTGAGTCCAGCAAGAGTGTGGTTGACTATGTGAAGGGCAAAATATTGCCAGAATTGGAACATCGGTAGATTTTATTTTGTGTTTAGGAAGTCTCACCAAAATGAGATAAAGCTTATTAGATTTGTGCCTAACTTATACTCAGCCTAAATTGTATTTCTAAGTAAATAATACACTAGTATGTTTTAAATAAATGCCATGTAGTTTTGCCCGTGTTTTTCTCCAAAAAAAAAGAATATTGGAACAAGAATTAAATCTCAGCTTGTAACAAGGCACTGTGTCTGAGCACTAAGAGGCAATGCCTGGGCCTCACCATCTCAAGGTCCTGCTCCACATCTGAGATCTGCGTTTACTCTTCTCAGGTCACTACCCCTTTCTCTGTCACTTTCCCCCACAACATCCTCCAAATCTATTCTCCGTCTTCTGGACAATCTTCCCTCTTCCTGGCACACTAGACTCCTCATCCTCCTCCCTCCCCAAGACGTTGTTCTAGACTCCCTCACCTCTGCGACTCCTCATGAAACCTCCACCTGATACTGTCTCCCCCTCGGTTTCTGGTTCTCCGCTACAGTCTGCCTGAGGAAGATACAAAATCATGCAGCCTTGCCCTTGACGGACTGTTGCCATCTCACCTAGGTTAGGCTGGTGGATCTTTGCACGGACGCCCCTTTAACACACATCCTCACAATAGCTCCTGCAGAGTTAATCCCTCCAAGTCCCCCCCCTACTTCTCCCCACCACCAGCCCAGCTCCTAACACCTAACTTCACCTACCCTGTGGAGACAGACACACCCAAATATATTTGCTTCCACATACTAATTTCCACAGCTCCCTCGTCATCGTCCTTGCCTCCAACTTCAGAGGAACATCTGAACCTCCATAAAACTACAGTCTTTCTCCACCACCACCTACAGCCTTCACTTTTGCTGTGTGTTTGGACCTTTCAACTAACTTCTTCCCTCTTGTTTTTCAATCTTTTTAAAACCATCTTTTGCTAAGTCTACTACCCCTGCAAGAATCAGCCTTTCTTCTCAATTCCCAACTACTTCAATGAATGATCTTTCTCTACCACCCTCAGCTTCTACTCCCTTCCCTTCTCACTTACTACCCCATCCTGTTCCTGATCAACCTCCTCTGGGCAGCTGATGTGTGGCTCTTATGTCTGTAGAAACTCCTGTCTTGGAAATCACTGGTGTCCTACATTTACCAGATTCACCTCTTCTCTCCTTGGTATCATCTTCCTTGACCTCTCTAATGCCTGGATACTGCTGATGACCTCATTCATCCCTGCAATATGCATTTATTGATGCCCCACTATGTGCCCTTTGCTTTGATGGCATTGGGCCCTATTTATTCTTCTAACCCTGTGTTATCTTCTTTCTCTGTCTCCATGTTTATGCAACTGACCTCTTTTCTTCCTCTCAACTCAACTGGAGGCATCATTTAATGCTTTTTTCTCTGTCTGTGTCTGAGTTCATAGGCACCGTGTAGACTCACCTGAATTCAAATGCTATATTTCCAACTACTTGCAGAACATTTCTACTTGGATGTTCCATCATCATGTCGAACTCAACATTTACCTTTATCATCAGCTGCCTCTCCCCAAAGCTGTATGGCTATCCCACTTATCGTCCTGTTTAGAAACTTTAAAGTTATCTGGCTTCTTCTCTCCTTCATTGATTCTGTACTGAGTCCTTTTGCTTCTTCTCTGAGATATCTGCCTCCCTCCCTATTCCCCTTCCCAGAAGTCTTGTCCAGAACCTCTTCAGCTCAGGTCTATGTTACTATGACAACCACCTTAATTTTGACCCCTTTCCAATCCACTTTGCACACTATTACAGATTAGCTTTCTTAAAATAATGTTAAAACACTGCAAGTAACTTTAAAAACCATGACTTAGAGTGTTTTAGATAAGCAAGGTTGGTTTTTGTCACATAAAAGGAAGTCTAGAAGTAGACAGCTGTTGGTGTAGGTACAGGAGTTCAGCAGTGTCAGAGACAACACCTCTTAGTCTTTTCCTTCTTGCAGCAAAGTTGCCGTACGGCTTGAGACTTTGCAGCTTCATTCAAGGGAGGGAAGAGGGGGAAAATGAGTTCCACTTTTTATCAAGAGAAAAAAACATTTCTAGAAATGCCATCAGCATTTTTCAGCTTGGCCAGAATGAGGTCACAGAGCTATCCTATCTGTGAATGAGGCTGCGAAAGTAGGTACTAGAATTGTCGTGAGTGGACTAGACCCATCATGACCCATCACTTAGAGGTGGGCACAAAATTGAGGTTCACTTATCCAGGGAGAAGGGGGATGCCTAACTTTATTTTTTATTCCTCCTGCATACTAAGCTTGTCCTCTGGTCAGTGTGGTCTCTTCTCTCACTGTCCTAAACATATGCCATGCTCACCTCCACCTTTCTACCTTTGCTCTGTTTACCTAGAACATCATTCCTCTACTTCTCTCTGCTTGCCAAATCCTATTCATCCTTCATGGCTCTGCTCATATCCCACCCATTCCATTACACATTCCAGTCCACAATGATTTCTTCCTTGAATGAACCCTTTTTTAATTCATTCATTCATCTACATTTAGTATTTACTTACATGTGGTTATAGTGAGTACTACACAGTTGAACATTTAATTTTTCCTTGTTTCCTCTGGCTTGGTTTCATTTCTCTACAACTATGGTAATCTATATGAAGACAAGAACTGCACCTCAGATTTCTTTTGTATGCCCCAGTTTCTTGCACAGCATTGAAAACACGATATGTGCTTATTAAATTACTGAGTGACTAAAAATTCTATAATTTCCTGGAAAGAACAATACATGAATTACTAAATGTAAAGAAACACTGTGGTTAGGACTTGGAAAACAGTACATTTTCTACTTATTGTGGTCAAAATATACTCCACAAGAGAAGAAAATAACAATGATTATATTTGCACTTTAGCGACAAAGGTAGCAAAATATAATGCGTTTCCTTTGAGAAAAGAAAAAGACTAGCAGAGCTAAGTAAAATTCAAAATTGTCAAGTAGAGAAGCAGTTTGCAGACAACTCAAACTTGGGGGTTGGTCTCCTAAGCCATTCCCTGTAATGCAAGGTAGAAAGAAGTCAAGTGATTTATTCTAGAGAGATGCTGATCTATAAGGGGATTAAGAGACCTCGGCCTAACATTGCCATCAGCCACAGAGCAGCTTTAGAAGTGGACGAAGAAGATTTCAAACTGGGCACAACTTATGCAAGAGACACAATTCTCTCAACCCCCTACTGACAAGGATTTTAAACAGTCCTTATAATTTGCTTATTGCCCTTTCCTTGTCCTATTTCCTGAGTAGATAATCTAAAATGCATGGGAATATGTTTTCCCAATGAGAAAACCTGCAGCTTCACCACTCATCATGGAGCCCACAGAATAAAAGCTGTGCAGCCTTTGCTTCATTCCTCTTGGGCCTGAATGAGCACAGCCTTTCAGAAGTTGGGAAAGGAAAGCAGTTTACAGGAAGGCTCTTAAATCTCCTCGGGTCCTCGTCAGAAGCTGAAATTCCAGGGAGCGGTAGTCTGGACGCATGCACCATTGCTGGCTGCCAGGTTTCTCTCTGCGTCTCCTCTCCTCTCTCCACCAAGACAGGGAAGACCCAATGATAGGCCTCGGGGCAAAGCTGAAAAGACACCTCCTTTCTCTACCTACTCTGCTCTCAACACCACGTGATAGTATTACAATGGGTACATTTTCAATGAGAGCAAAAGCAGCAAATATTACCTCCTGTGAAATAATCACTGAGAGAGACCTCTATGCTGATTGTCATAGACCAAAAGCCAATTTTTCAAACAAGCCAATGCTCACCTATTAAAAATTCTGTCCCATTTTGCCTATATTTTCCCCGACATTCCTCAACTAGCCCTCCATGCTGGGAACACCAGCATGTTTTGTCACTTCTATCCGGTGGCGCAGCGGTTTAGTTCGCGCTTGGCAGCCTGGGGTTCGCGAGTTCGGATCCCGGGCGCCGCCGACGCACTGCCTGTCAGCCATGCTGTGGCGGCGTCCCATATAAAGTGGAGGAAGATGGGCACGATGTTAGCCCAGGGCCAGTCTTCCTCAGCAAAAAGAGGAGGATTGGCAATGGATGTTAGCTCAGGGCTGGTCTTCCCCACAAAAAAAATAAATAAATAAATAAATAAAGTAAGATTTAAAAAAGGAAGTACACCTGAAACATTACTGCAAATATTACTCTTGCATTTGGGAACTGAGTATTAATTAGGACACAATTTATTGCCTTATTTAGGACACAGTGTCCATATCTGGTCCATTCCCTCTCTCTAACTCCAATCTCAGTCACTCCCATGTTTTTCATGTAGATCAAGAGATATGTTTGCCATTCTAGCAAATAACTTAGGTTCTCAATTTCAATAATATTTCCATATAGTATTATATATTTTCTAGAAAGTAGCAACTGAAAAAGGAATACTGAGCAAACTTTCAGAAAATTCTCCCATTTATCTTGATATCTCTAGTCTTAGCAGTTATCGACGTATAGATGTTTATTGAATGAGTGATGTGATTGCACATTTAAAATGTCTAATCTTCCCAATGTAATAAAATCTCCTCAAATTTCTGAAAGTGCTATATTGTGATCCTATCAATTGACCTAAGGAAGCAAAAAATAATGAGGCAACCATGAGAAAATTATCAGAAACATGAAAACCCCACAAGAAGGTGGTTCAAGAGTTTGATTACAGTAACACAAAAATAGACATCATCCCTCTTTCATAGGACTTACAAAATAAAGAAAACAATACATGTAGGCATACCAAGAAACAGGAAAAGATTGCATCACTACAATAACAAACAAATCTTGAGAAGTAATTATGCATCAATTCCACAAGGGGTTTGGTAGAAATCAGGTCATTAACTACAGGAATAAAATTTAAACATAACATCAAGAAGGCTTCTAAAAACTCTATAGGTATTGATAGCAAATAATCCACGCTGCTCTGCATAAAGTATGGGCAGACCAATTGCTAGAGCTTAGAATAATTTTTCCATGTTGAATGCAATTCCCAAAACATTCCTGCCAACTACTAGTCTCCTTGAGAGTGAACAGCTATCCCTCTACACCTCTATCCATTTCAATCCCCCTAGTCCCACTACATCTTGACATGGTCACACTCAAAAAAACATACAAAGGATCTGTCAAAATGAAGCACACAGGGTTGGGTTTTTTTAAATTTTCATTCAATTACCATCCTAATATAAGGGTTTTTAATGTTTCAAAAAAGCAATATCACACTGGGTGGAAATATCCTTTTTATATTCAAATACCAGCTTAATATGTAGTTTGACAAATTACTCTTAATGGTTCTGTTTCTGATATTTGGAAAAAAACATAAGATAAAAAATTGAGTGAATTCTAAATTTGCCTGTCTTTTTTTAAAATTTTTTTTATTGTGATAACATTGGTTTATAAAATTATATAAATTTCAGGTGTACATCATTATATTTTGATTTTTGTGTAGACTACATCATGTTCACCACCCAAACACTAATTACAATCTACCACCACACACCTGTGCCTAATCATCCCTTTCACCCTCACCCCTCCCCCTTCCCCTTGGTAACCACCAATCCAGTCTCTGTCTCTATGTGATTATCAGTTGTTGTTTTTATCTTCTACTTATGAGTGAGATCATACAGAATTTGACATTCTCCCTCTGACTTATTTCGCTTGGCATAATACCCTCAAGGTCCATCCATGTTGTCACAAATGGCCAGATTTCATCTTTTCTTATGGCCGAGTAGTATTCCATTGTGTATACACCCCACATCTTCTTTATCCATTCGTCCCTTGATGGGCACTTAGATTGCTTCCAAGTCTCGGCTGCTGTGAATAATGCTGCAGTGAACATAGAGGTGCATGTATCTTTACACATTCGTGTTTTCATATTCTTTGCATAAATACCCAGCAGTGGAATAGCTGGATCATATGGTAGTTCTATTCTTCATTTTTTGAGGAATCTCATACTGTTTTCCATAGTGGCTGCACCAGTATGCACTCCCACCAGCAGTGTATGAGAGTTCCCTTCTCACCACAGCCTCTCCAACACTTGTTATTTCCCGTCTTGTTAATTAAAGCCATTCTGATGGGATTGAGGTGATATCTCACTGTAGTTTTGATTGGCATTTCCCTGATAATTAATGATGTTGAACATCTTTTCATGTGCCTGTTGGCCATCTGTATATCTTCTTTGGAGAAATGTCTGTTCAGATCTTTTGCCCATTTTTTAATTGGGTTGTTAGTTTTTCTGTTGTCGAGATTTCTGAGTTCTTTATATCCTTTGGAGATTAACCTGATGTATGAGTTCTTTATATACTTTGGAGATTAACCCCTTATCAGATATCTGGTTTGCAAATACCTTCTCCCAATTGTTAGGTTGTATTTTCATTTTATTGATGGTTTCCTTTGCTGTGCAGAAGCTTTTTAGTTTGACGTAGTCCCACTTGTTTATTTTTTCCATTGTTTCCCTTGCCTGGTCAGACATGGTATTTGAAAATATGCTGCTAAGACTGATGTCGAAGAGCATACTGCCTGTGTTTTCTTCTAGAAGTTTTATGGTTTCAGGTCTTACATTCAAGTCTTTAATCCATTTTGAGTTAATTTTTGTGTATGGTGTAAGACAATGGTCTACTTTCATTCTTTTGCATGTCCAGTTTTCCCAACACAATTTGTTCAAGAGACTTTCCTTTCTCCATTGTATGTTCTTGGCTCCCTTGTCGAAAATTAGCTGTCCATAGATGTGTGTGTTGATTTCTGGGCTCTCAATTCTGTTCCATTGATCTATGTGTCTGTTTTTGTACCAGTACCATGCTGTTTTGGTTACTATAGCTTTGTAGTATATTTTGAAACCAAAGAGTATGATACCTCCAGTTTTGTTCTTTTTTCTCAGAATTCCTTTGGCTATTCAGGGTCTTTTGTTGTTCCATATTAATTTTAGGATTCTTTGTTTTATTTCTGTGAAAAATGTTGTTGGAACTTTGATAGGGTTTACATTGAATCTGTAGATTGCTTTAGGAAGTATGGACATTTTAACTATGTTCATTCTTCAACTCCAAGAGCACAGAATATCTTTCAATTTCTTTGTGTTTTCTATTTCTTTCAACAATGTTTTGTAGATTTCAGTGTACAGATCTTTCACCTCTTTGGGTAAGCTTATTCCTAGATATTTTATTCTTTTTGTTGCAATTGTAAACGGGATTGTATTCTAAATTTCTCTTTCTGCTACTTCATTGTTAGTGTATAGAAATGCAACTGATTTTTGTATATTGATTTTGTATCCTGCAAATTTACTGTATGATTTATTATTTCTAAAAGTTTTTTGGTGAATTCTTTAGGGTTTCCTATACATAAAATCATGTCATCTGCAAATAGTGACAGTTTCACTTCTTCCTTTCCAATTTGGATCCCTTTTATTTCTGTTTCTTGCCTGATTGCTCTGGCTAGGACTTTCAATACTATGTTAAATAAAAGTGGTGAAGGTGGGCATCCTTGTCTGGTTCCTGATCTTAGAGAGATAGCTTCCAGTTTTTCTTCATTGAGAATGATATTAGCTGTGGGTTTGTTGTATATGGCCTTTATTAGGTTGAGGTACTTTCCTTCTATACCCATTTTGTTCAGAGTTTTCATCATAAATGGATGCTGTATCTTATCAAATGATTTCTCTGCATCTATTGAGATGATCATGTGATTTTTATTCTTCATTTGGTTAATGTGGTGTATCACGTTCATTGGCTTGTGGATGTTGAACCATCCCTGCATCCCTGGAATGAATCCCACTTGATCATGGTGTATGATCTTTTTAATGTGTTGTTGTATTCAATTTGCTAATATTTTGTTGAGGATTTTTGCATCAATGTTCATCAGTGATATTGGCCTGTAATATTCTTTTTTTGCGTTGTCCTTGTCTGGTTTTGGTATCAGGGTATATAGGTATATTGACTATATAGAATGAGTTAGGAAGCCTCCCCTCCTCTTCAATTTTTTGGAAGAGTTTGAGAAGGAAAGGTATTAAGTCTTATTTGAATGTTTGCTAGAATTCACCAGGGAAGCTGTCTGGTCCTGGACTTTTATTTTTGGGGAGGATTTTGATTACTGTTTCAATCTCCTCACTGGTGATTGGTCTATTCAAATTCTCTATTTCTTCTTGATTCAGTTTTGGAAAGTTGAATGATTCTAAGAATTTATCCATTTCTTCTAGATTATCCAATTTGTAGGCATATAGCTTTGCGTAGTATTCTCTTATAATCTTTTGTATTTCTGAGGTGTCTGTTGTAATTTCTCTGCTTTCATTTCTGATTTTATTTATTTGAGCCTTCTTTTTTTCTTGGTGAGTCCAGCTAAAGGTTTGTCAATTTTGTTTATCTTTTCAAAGAACCAGCTCTTGGTTTCATTGATTTTTTTCTCATTTTTTTAGTCTCTATTTCATTTATTTCTGCTCTGATTTTTATTATTTCCTTCCTTCTACTGATTTTGGGTTTTGTTGGTTCTTCTTTTTCCAATTCCCTCAGGTGCACTGTTAGATTGTTTATTTGAGATATTTCTTGTTTGTTGAGGTAGGCCTATATTGCTATAAACTTCCCTCTTAGAACCGCTTTTGGTGTATCCCATAAATTTTGGCATGTCATATTTTCATTTTCATCTGTCTCCATGTATTTTTTGATTTCTCCTTTTATTTCTTCATTGACCTAATCGTCGTTCAGTAGCATTTTGTTTAATATCCACACATTTGTGACTTTTCTGATTTTCTTCCTGTAGTTGATTTCTAGTTTCATACCATTGTAGTCAGAAAAGATTCTTGATATTAATTCAGTCTTAAATTTATTGAGACTTGTTTTGTTGCCTAATATGTAATCAATCCTGGAGAATGTTCCATGTGAATTTGAAAAGAATGTGTCTTCTGCGGTTTGGGGATGGAATGTTCTGTACATATCTACTAAGTCCAAGTGGTCTAATGTGTCATTTAACACCGTGTTTCCTTATTGATCTTCTGTTTAGATGATCTATCCATTGGTGTAAATACAGTGCTAAAGTCCCCTGCTATTATTGTGTTAGCTGTCTATTTCTCCTTTTCTGTCTGTTAATAATTGCTTTATATATTTAGGTGCTCCTATGTTAGGTGCATAGATATTTAGCAGTGTTATATCCTCTTGTAGGATTGTTCCCTTTATCATTATGTAGTGCCCTTCTTTGTCTCTTGTTACAGTTTTTCTTTTAAAGTCTATTTTGTCTGGTGTAAGTATCACTACCCTAGCTTTCTTTTCATTGCTATTTGCATGGAGTATCTTTTTCCATCCCTTCACTTTCAGTTTGTGAGTGTGTTTAGTTCTGAAGTGTGTCTCTTGTATACAGCATATATATGGGTCTTGTTTTTTTATCCAATCAGCCATCCTATGCCTTTTGATTGGAGCACTTAGTCCACTGACATTTAAAGTAGCTATTGACAAGTATGTACTTATTGCCATTTTGTTACTTTTTTTCTCGGTGTTTTAGTAGTTCTTCTCTCTTCCTTTCTTCTTCTCTTGGTCTCTTCCCCTGTGGTTTGATGGCTTTCTTTAGTATTATGTTTGGGTTCCTTTCTCTTAATGTTTTTGTGCATTTATTATAGGTTTCAGATTTGTGATTACCATGAGGTTCATATATAATAACCTATGTATATAGCAATCTATATTTGAGTTGATGGTCTCTTTAGTTTGACCTCTTTCTAAAAGTTCTACTCTTTTACTCCCCTTGTCCCACATTTTATGTTTTTGATATCATATCTAACCTCTTTGTGTGTGTGTGTTTGTGTGTGTGTGTGTATCCATTACCCTCTTATCATGGAAATAGGTAATTTTAGTACTTTTGTCTTTTGACCTTCATATTATCTTCATAGGTGGTTGATCTGCTACCTTTACTGTACTTTTGCCTTTACCAGTGATTTTATTGCTTTTTTTTTTTTTATAATTTTCTTAGTCGTATTTGTGGTCTTCTCTTTCCCAGTTAAATAAGTCCCTTTAGCATTTCTTGTAAGACTGGTTTCTTGGTGATAAACTCCTTTAATTTTTGCTTGTCTGGGAAACTCTTTATCTCTCCTTCCATTCTGAATGATAACCTTGCCAGGTAGAGTATTCTTGGCTGTAGGTTTTTTCCTTTCAGCAATTTAAATATACCATGCCACTCTCTTCTAACCGATAAGGTTTCTGCTGAGAAGTCAACCGACAGCCTTATGGGATTTCCTTTGTATGCAACTTGTTGCCTTTCTTTTGTGACTTTCGCCAGTCCCTACGGTGGGCTGCCTGCCCTAGCTGAGCTGGATTAAATCAGTGCTCCAGTGGGTGGGGCAGACCCTGGGCTAACAGTCCAGGGGAATAACTCCAATGGTATCGGCCAATGTCTGTGTCAGCACACCTGTACCAGGTTACAATAATGATGGCCACCAAAGTCTCAGTCCCTGGAAAGGTTTCAACCCTCACCAAGATGCACCCCAAGCCTATCAGGTGAGTCTCTTTTCACCAAAGACTGTGCACCTTTCTTTCTGGTGATTTTATGTTGCTTTCCAAAACAGGTGAATTTGTGCATAGGCCCTTTAAGAGCCAGCTTTTTTTTTCCTTAGGTCTGACAGCTTTTCTGGGAGTATTCCCCATTGTGGTTAATAGCCAGTAAAGCCAGATATTATGACATTCGTCTCGGTTGTGCTGAGTCCAGAGGATGGTTATAGTGGTAACACTCCCCTGCTCAGGCCCCTGCTCCTCCAGGGAAAGTTGTGTACCTTAGGGTTGTTCCTGGCCAGCCATGAAGTGCCACAGCTTGAGGAGGTGGCTTTGTTTCTCTCCAAAAGGGAATTTCTGCCTCTTCCACCTCAGTCAGGACTGTCCCTCGTTGCAGGAGTTCTTTTTATCAGTTTTCAGTTCTCTCTCAGGGGTAACTGTTCCAAGAGTAGTCATAAATTTGTGTGTCCATGGGAGGAGGTGAGTTCAGAGTCTGCCTACGCCACCATCTTGACACCCCTCTCCTCTTTTTTTTTTCTTTAATGAAAGGATCAGGCAATATTATCTCTTTTTGTTCCATTTTATACATAGCAAAAGCATTTCCTTGCTTCATGGCATTTATAAACTATAGCTCTCTGTACAAACACAGTCTTAATGAAGTCTGAAAAATGGCTGCTGGATTATGCATTTCAAAAGAAAAAATTGGTCCACAATAGAGTAATTGTTTTGTTTACACAGTATGTATGAGTACAGATCCTAAAAATTCTTAAATAGCTACATAACCTTAACCTTAAATTGTAGGTTGCCATGGGACCAAGTCTAGGAGAACCCAGATAGAAATCAAATGCTATTTACTGCACATTCTTTTAGGAACCTTCTACTACAAAATAATACTGAAAAAATACACTAGTAATAAAAAAAAAATTGTTCCTGGCCACAAAACCAAAAACAGAGGACTGGACTCAAAAGGATGTACATGTATATATGTACGGGCCACTCCCAGAGAGAAATTAAAATTTTAACCTTCCTTTCTTAACAACATTATGGACACTAAGCAATCCTATGGACTTATAATAAAACCAAAAAAATGAAGGCTGCCATTCAAGAGTGGCAAATGCCTGGCTCTAGTGACATGGACAAAATCCATGCTGAATATTTAAAAACATACCACAGAGTATATATACACCTCCCTTTGTGAAGTCTCCTCTTCAACTCTCTCTCTCTAGAACAGAAGCTTTTATCTGACACCCACAGGGTCTATAATTTGTCACTCAATCAAAAAATTCATTGAAAGTAAAAAATAATACAAATTGGTATATACGTACCTTAGATATTTTATTTAAATGTAAGGCTTTGAGTATGGCCCCACTAAAGTCGAGTTCTCCACTTAATCTTTCTTGAACAATGATATATTTCAGTTTCTTTAAAATGAATCAGTAACTTAAAAGACACTTGCAAAGCAATTCACATAGAAAATCCCTTTATATTACTTTTTTCCCAAATCTTTGATAGTTGCCCTGCTCTCACCTAATGTAACAAAATTTTCACAATTCTCCTTTACTGTGACTTTCCAAAGCATTCAATTTATTTTCCAGAGAAACAATAACTCTTTATATTTACACTCACAATTCACAGGATTATGTAATATTTAATTAAGTTATGTAATTGTAATTACAAGTACAAATGGAATAAATAGGTTTTGAAAAAAACTCAATTGACTCTTTGTAAGCATACAACTCAAGTGATGGGAGAGCACATTAGTGAGGAGCCTGCTGATCTCAAGTTTTAGGAGAGGAATGCTGAGTGTCAGATAAGTGGATGTTGGTCAAGAAAACTTCTATAATCTCTAAAGCACTGTTTTCTAAAGTACGTCCCAGGGAAAATTAATTTCAAGAGTGAGATGATAAAAAAAGACTCTGTGGTCAACTAAATTGGGGAAATACGAGATCAAACAAAGCTAAGAAGGTACCTTTACTGTGGGACATTGACCTCTAAATAGCTAATGTGCGTTTTTAATTTCTAAGATGATGCCAGGTATGTAGTGTTTTCCCAATACATTCGATCAAGGACTTTGTTTTCCCATGAGGAACCTCTTGGGACTGGGGTTCATCCTGGGTACAACCTGGTGCTTAGAACATCTCCTCCTCTCCCCATTCCAATTTGTGCAATTTACTTTTTAAAACCTCAGCATGGACAATGTGATAGTGGGTGCATGCTAGTTAGTTCAAGTTTTAATTCTGGGGGCAGTAAGTTGCCCTAAACAAGACTCTACATTCAGCCCATATTTTATCGGAAAGGCAACGCTCCAGAAGCAACCACTGTAAATACTTCTATTACCCATATTTTTATTACAGTGTAAGTACTTCTATTATCCATATTAACACCTAAGACTTTGATCATCAGTATAGTGAATGTTAGCAATATATTTTAATTGGTGAAACTAGCACCTTATTAATTAATATGAAGAATCTAGAAGTGAACTCTCATAGGTAAAACGAAAGATAGTCAAGAATATGTGGAATAGCAAAAACATTTTAGAGACACTCTCTACTCTAGTTTCAACAGAATATAAGGATCCACAGAGGCTCTCTCCATGGAGCTGGTCCTGAGGTTTGATGTCTAAATGATACTGTATCCCACTATTGGTTTACAAAGAGTTGGGGTTGCCTGCTGGTTGTGAATTCAGCCTCTAAATGTTGCCCTGTCTGCCTTGAAGAAATTTTTATGCAAGGTAGTGGAACGAGATGTTTCTATGTGTAGCAGTATTTAGTCTCAGACCTGCTTTCATTATAATATAGTAGCACAGTTTGAGGTAGTAGATAATATTCACTCACCTCAAATCTCTTCTGAATTATGAACCAAGGGGGAAAAAGCAAAAAGAAAAACAAATAAAACAAAAACACCACAGGGCTGTGCATGACCATCAGCTTAGGTCAGTTCTCAACACCTTTCTCCAAGGCAGAAGAAATTATCTACCCATCTATCCTATGATGTAGGAGGAGGCCCAAAAGTCTTAGTTTCCCCCAACAGATTCCCTTTTATCTGCTTCCCAGACAGACAGCCCCCTTTTACCTACCTGGATTTCACCAATAGCGCATTTGAAAATGCACTCATGTTAGCTGACAGGAAAAGATGCTTCCAGGGAATTTCTCTAGCTCTCATGTTGATATAGACTGATATAAAATAAGCTAAATGTTTCCATGGAAAGTCTGAAGATTATGAACAGATAGGATAAGATATTAATTCAATAGTGAGAAAGAAGGGTATTTCCTGGTCTTAGATACTTGGGCACATGGCAGGATGTGCAGAGGGAAGGCTGGCTTAAAAACAGATTTGACATAATCATGTGCTGAAAGCTGTGGATTGAATGACTGGGTGGGGAGGAGTCAGGAAGAGCAAATCTAACATTACTAAAAGTGGGAAGAATCCATTGATGATTCTTGCCTCAAACAACAATTACTATGGTAGCTGACAAATGGTGATTTTCATTCAATCATTCCTTCTACATTTATTTGTTGGAATTCTGTTGTAAGGAATAACTTTCCCTCTTTATTTATCTATGTATCTATTTATGAATTCATAGATTCTTATTTTATTCTATCTGTTAGTACCAATTATTTCTTAGGTTCAGTGGGAATTAGCCCTTCAAGCTGGCTCCTGTGTCCTTTTGATATGTCTCCATCATTCTTTGCTCACTTCCTTACATTCGGATAAAACAAGCTGTTCTAGTTCATCTTGTTCTTTTCCTGCCACAGCAAGGAAGATCTGGTTGATTTTTATTGGAGAACAGTATTTCAAAAACAAGATATGATACTAGTTGCACTCATGGTTACTGAGTTATCATTTCTTCTTTATCCTCTCAGGGGATAGAACTAGGAGGATAGATAGATAGATAGATAGATAGATAGATAGATAGATAGATTGACATACATCTATATAGATATAAAAAACCATGAGCTCGTACTGGTATATCCAATCCCAATCCAACACTACATGGGTTCATTCTAGGCTTCTACCTTTCCATATTTATAATTCTCTTCTCCAACAATGAGAAACCTAGCCCTCATTCTCCATAATAGATGTATCTATTTTCATATTCTCAAAGTGTCTCCCCACAACACACTTATTAATTATAAGAGAAAGAATAATTTTACAGTGCTGAAACATGACAGATATCACATTATAACTAAGTGACCACAAAATGGCACAAGTAGATATCATGTGCCCTGATATGAGACATTAAAAAGGACACATCATTTCTGTGGTATTCCTGCCAAAAATATATAATCTAAATCTAATCATTAGAAAACATCAGACGAATCCAAAATAACTGGGCTGTGCACTTCAAAAATGTCAAGGTCATGAAAAACAAAGAAATACTGAAGAACTGCTCCAAATTAACAAGAGACTACAAAAAATGAGAGCAAAATGCAATTTGTGATCCTGGATTAAATTCCTAGACCACACAAATAGTTTTTTCCCTTTGCTAGAAAGACATTAGCAAGACAATTGGCAAAACTTGAATGAAGTCTATAGGTTAGATAATAGTATTATTAAAGTTAATTTTCTGATTTTGACAATTGTATTGCGGTTATGTAAGAGAATGTCCTTGTTTTTAGAAATATACACTGAGGTATAAAGGGATATTAAGTCTGTAATTTACTCACAAACATTTCAGAAAAGTATGCACCACACACACACACACACACACACACACACACACACACGGTGTTATGGGTGGGGATGGGGGGTGAGGAGGCTCCTAGGTGATTCTAATGCATTGCCTGCCAGACAAAGAATATAAAGAAGAGGGCTGGGAACAGAATCATAGGAAATAGCCAGCTTGAGGAGGTGGGAACTGGGACTCAGAAAAAGAAAGCAGAAGTAGCGATAAGTCTTGTAAAAGGAGGATCGGGAAAGTTCAAGACAGTGTCAAACAGGAGAAGAGCTGGGTGCTTCCCAATGTTGTGTGGTTGGATAAAGAGTTATGGGTTTGGGCAATCTGGGCATAGAGGTCCTCATTCAACCACATGCGTGTTGTGAATATGTGAAGCGTGGGCATGCATGCTGGACATACAGAAACTCAGACACTCTCCTCAAGGGGCTCACATTGTACGGGCTCCTATGAGAAAACATTATCAGTAAAATCTGTCACACTCGAGAACACCTGGTATCTCCAAATCTCCATCTTCACAGCACTCTCAGATGGAGCATTCTTGAAGCCAGCTAGCGCAGGACCCCCATCTGGGTTCCCTCCAGTCAAGAGGCAATTCTTTGGAAAATGTGGCTCTCCCTGCAGCATGGAATGAGCCTTTGTGGGAGAACCTGCACTCGCAAAAGTCATTTCAGATGACTGGGTTTAATTAAGATGAGGCCCTGGAGAGATGCTAATGCCGCCCCTGCTACTTTTGTGTGCTGAGTGCACTGAATAGTCTCCAGTGCTTCTCTGATTGTATTTTAGCTTTGAGGTTCAGATTCTAGGTTCGTCTTTACCATTACAATTACTCTTTTGTTCTCCATTAACAAGAATCAGATTTTACCTATTCTAAATAAAACACATTTTCAACTTGGCCCAGATGCTGAGAGGAATGATAACTTTGCTCTTCGCATGCCACCTATATTTATATGATTTTATATGACCATATATTTATATGACCTATATTTATTTGATTTTGTAAATTTTAGGATGCTTGGGCTAGGAATCCTTGAGCAGCAAACCCCAAGTCCTAGTTCTTAGCTTTTAAACAGATGGACCAAAGAAAATTCCCAATTTCCTAATAGAGCAACATGGGTCAGAAGGAGGGGTTGAATAAACACAGGCATTTCACTTTGTTGTCCAGATAATAATAATTAAGATGATAACAAGTAATATTTTACATTTTACAAAGCTCTTTCAAGTATGTTCTTATTTGATCTCACAACCTTGTAGTAACCTGAATAAATAAAATTTCAAATCAAAAGCCACTGAGAAAAGTGATTTCCGTTTCCCGATTACTTTATCTCCACAAAACAGTCTGTGTTAGAAGAGTCTAGCACACACTAGCTTAAGCCCCCAGACCAAGAAATCCACCCATAAGTTAGATTATGAAATGCAAATGATGTTAACCAACTAATAATGTAGTTCATCTGATGCTTGGCAAATTTTATTTTAATGTAATGGCAAACTTATCTGGCTATTTGGTTTCTTGCACCCTCCTTTTGCCTTTATGAAAGCCAAAGGCAGAAACAATCTTACTTTATCTTTCTGGGGCAATCTCCTGCCACTGATGACACCCAGAAGCTTTAATTAAAATGACAATTAACAGAGAGAATGGAAGGAGTTTGGGTTTTTTTTTTTAATCTCATTTATTTTGAGCCTGCTTTAGAAATGTTAATACAAGTATGTTTGCCTAGTATAGCCGTATCTCAGAGAAAAACGTCCAAATATTTAAAGGCTGACTTCTTTTGGCTTTGGTTAAAAAAAAAAAAAGAAAAGAAAAGAAACTGATAGATTTTCACAGTCTGTTAGCACACAGACAGATATGTTCCTAGAAAATGATTAGATTTTGGAGACGTATGTGATAAAACTGTCATAGAGATCACAAAGAAACTTTACTAATTAACTTTTCTTTTTTTTTCCAAGAAGAAGAATCAATATTTTATGTCCCTCTAAATACACATGCAGAAATAAGCTTCACTTTCAACGAATTTTATGGATTCATTCTATATACCCAAAGAATGAAAAATAACCTAAATCTACAGGTACCATCCCTACATAACAATGCTATAGGATTTGTGTTCTCAAGTTATTTTTGATACAATAATTATCATCAGTTTCTGATTGTCACCCAACATTTTGAGAGGCATGAGTTTAATAGCAAAGAGTAAATATTCAGTCATTCATGACACAAATATTGATCGAGGGCCTATGAAATGAAAAAAAAAAAAAACTCAAAGAGCTTCCAATTCAATAAGGAGAAAGAAGATATATGTATGAATAACAATAATATAAAACCAAAAGTGATCTGTAAGAAGAGATAAAGAAAAAGTATCACTAAATGGTTAATCCTTATAGTTGATAGATATAAAACTTCACCCTTTTCTTTAATGTTGCTGAATTTCTAAATAAAGTAGACATCATAATTTAAAAATAACCAATTACAATACCAAAAATGTTGTTTTAAACTAAATACCCACTAAGTCAAAAGATTCTGATAACTGCATCCCAGGAGATGAGCCAATCCCCAAATCACTATATTGATTCATGTTAAAACTAAATTATATTTTTAAAAATTCAATAATGGTGCAATCACAAAAATTAGAAAATATTTATTTACCATTACATTACTAAAGCAGCTAAGGTATGACGTATGAGATTTTGTTTAAACATGCTTTAGGGAACCTTATTAAGGAACTGATATTTTAATTAAGCTTACCAATTTTGAACCTTTGAATAAAATGTAAAATGAAGCAGAAGAGGAAATCATTGGTAGACTCGCGTGCCCTATGAACACGGGAAGTCTATGCTCTCCATCACAACATTCACTAGTTCATGTATTGGTCCACAACATACTTCCCGGGTCAAAGCAGAGAAAATGGAGAAGGAAATGCTTTGGCTAGAATTCTCCCTCTAACAGTATAAACATGGCTAAGTGGCTCCACTAAACTCTCTAAGCTGCAGTTTTCTCATAGAGCGGTTAAGGAAATTGACTGCGATAATGAATATAAAGCAGTTACACTGCGTCAGGCACACAGCTGGTGCTCAATAAATGATAACTTCTACTATCATTATCATCATATTATTGCTAGCGTGTTGCATATGTACATATACATTCAATAACCACATCGATCCCACACAAAGAGGGGAAGGCTATTAAAAAGTCCATTACGGCCTCCTCGACTTCCTAAACTTCTTTCATCTTCCTTCCCCCAATTCGAGGAAAGCCTTTACGTAGTTTTCAGTAATTCTGGGATCCAAAGGACAGAGTGAGGTGACAGCACTCTCACCAGGCAGTGTTCGCCACTCCCTAACTCAACAACAGCCAGAGAGAAAGGGACACACTGGGAGACCCATCAGTCACGCTGGCGCTGGCTGCAGAGGGCTTCCACCCTCTGTAGTTGGCAAAGGGGGCAAAGCCTCCACATCGTCCTGCCAAGTGGGCCACCACATGGTACATCCCTCTATCATTTGTCTAAACTACTGCTTGTCCTGTGCTCCAGTTGTTTCTCAAAGAAATGGTGACAACACACAAAATGCCTGCCACCAAAGCAGTTTGGATCCCAAGCAGAATGCAATTCTCATCCTCACTGCGGAAAAAATGTAATTCCTAATGATGCAACCTAGTAGAAAAGTTGTTATGTGTTTGTGAAAATCTTTAAGTTACATTCTAAAACAATTATGTTTTCTGAGCTTGATAAAACAGACAAAATCAATCTGACTTTCTAGTGTGGGACCTAAACAATGAAGTAAAGTAAGCAATAAGCATGCCAAAAATCATTAAGTTGTGAGAAGTGTCAGAAAAGTCAGACAGGAACTATCACCTTCCTAAAGACAGAAAGTCTTTCTGGAGATGAACTACTCAGTCCCAGCATCAGAGAGATCACAACACCAACTAAACTTCACGACCATGCTGTGAATAAGGAAGTAAATCTAGTTACTCCTTCATTGATATGCAGTAAATATACCAACTTAAGAACTGTCATTCATTTATCTGTTCAATTCATCTGAATCCAACTGTATCCAATTTCAGAATGTTTAAAAATTATTGTATATTTGTTTGAAATCTCTTCTCTTTAAATAGACTTAAAATGTATGCTCTGTAAAAAGAAAAAGGAAGTTCCAAGATGGAACAGTTTGTATGAATAGGCCAGCCTCAATCAAAGAAAATAATTCCATGAAATTTCAAATTTGCTTTTATAACAACTCCAAACATCAAAAACAAAGGAACTTGGTGAGAAAGCAGGCAGATAATACCCTTCTCCCTGAACAGAAAAGGTCAACGATGATGTGAGGTACAGAAGGTTTGTGTACAAAAATGACTATAACCTCTCTGTTCCAGTGTCACATGAAGAATAACTAGTTTTACTCTAGTCAGGGACAAAAAATTTTAGGGAATGGGAAATAGAATGAAAAAAGGGAACTGTTTGGAGGATAAAATAATTCCTTCTTTCTGCTAAGTTGAAAACAGAATAAATCTTCCTACCAGGGTTTTGATTACAAGGCGTCTGAAGCAAAGAAACCAACATCTGACGTCTATACATTCATCTAAAATTCTGCACAAAGATGGAAGGCCATTGGCAATCCCAGTTTCACTCCTGCTGAAATTATACGTGGCCCAGAAAATTTTTTACTCTTAAATAAAAAGTCCTAGTGACGCTAGGAAAATTTTGAATTAGACATAGCAACTGATATTTTTAAGAAAATTAGTAAACTCTTCCCAGATTTTTTATTTCTTCAAATCTTTACATATGGTGCTGATATCAACGTGCAATCTGAAGATCTGCCTTCAATCCATGATGGCCACGTCACTAACACCTGAGCCTCAATTCCTCACCTGTAACAGGAATGACACCTACCCTGTTCAGTTGATTCTCTTTCTCCTTGCAACTCATTCTCTAAATCATTCAAGATTGTAAGAAGCTTAACCATTACATCCAATTTTCCTAAAATGTGCTCTGTGAAAAATAGGCTCCATAAAGAAAAAAGTCTGTGAAAAGCAGCATTTTGTATCCCTATCCTGAGAAGTCATGTATGTATTACTTATTAAAGGCTCTGAGAAATTTTGCAGTAAAGAAACTTGTCTAAGCCAGACTTTTTCAAATTTATTTGATCATGGAACCCTGCTCCCAGGCACATACTTTGTTCCCAAGAGGACGCTGTGGCAAATGCTGCCTGAGTCCAGGAAATTAATATACACACCACCACCACCCACCTGATCACCTCTACCAAGATCTCAGACACAGTGCCCAGGAATTTTTTAAACGCCAACTTTGTAACCCAAACCTATAAAGAGACAACAAATGACCCCATCACAAATATGATAAACTCTACCTTATTTTCAGTAGGAACAAAACTTTTGGTCTAATGGCTCCAGAACAAGTCACCTAAACAGGTTATTAATCACTATTTTAAAAATTCATAATCTAACACTTTTCAGGGAAAAAAAGTCCTAAGTGACAATTACCACCCCCTAAACACTCCTTTTTCTGGGTTCTTAGCATTTATATAGGAGTTTTCCCAGACCATCCAGGATAAGTCCTTTGTGCGGGGTTGTGTCTCAGCAGCTTTAATCGCACTGGATGCAAAAATTCTGCGACTCCAGTGTTTTCCTCAGGATTGTGCCAAAACTGAAAAAAATGATATTCAAACTCACACAAAAAAACTGATTTAGAGTAAGTATTAGTCTATAATGAGAAATATAACCACCAACAGGATAGACTTTCAGGTCAGCTGATCAGCCCATTTCCTTTACCTCTTGGGAAATATCACTTCAAGTCTGATATGACAACCCATATGTCTATCAATAAGCAACCTAATGAATAAAATATTGTGTAACCACATAATTTGATACTGTGCAGCTGTAAAAAGAAATGGAGTGCTCTTCAGGATCTATTTTTAGGTGAAAAAAACAAGTTCAAAAGAGTGTGTCTAGGATACTGTATTTGTACAGGAATGGGAAGGGATTTATAAATAGATATATGCACAAATATTCATATATCTATCTTTTATTTTATATGTATGTATGTATATATTTGCTTATATTTTCAAAAATAAACAAATAAAATAAAATAAGAATTAATTTTAAAAATTAGTTTTTAAATAAGGGTAAAGAGTAGACAGGAATAATTTCTCCAAAGGTACCTTGTTTTATAGTTTTGATTTTAGGACCACCTACAAGTTTTAGATCACCAAAAATCAAAGTTAAATCAAAAGGAAAAAAATAAGGCAATCTCTAAAAATAAAAAACAAACTGAAACAAATGAACCTACTTGTATATCAAGTTGAATTTAAAATACCAAATTTTGACTACATACCCCAACAGAAAGTATCCTAAGGATAAAAATAACCACAAAGAAATCTTAAAAACTGCATTAGATAGTCCTGTTGTTTATGGTATTATCATTAGAAATGATGATAAAGTCTCTAAGAATAATGGAATTAAGTTAATTAAGGAAATTCATCTATTCAGAATTTCTCATAACGCCACATAAAGGAGATATTGGTACAAAAATATTTACCACTCATTGTAGTAATTCTTAACGATCAATTGCTTCAAGATATGAAATTCTAGTGTCTATATAATAAATAACTGTATTGTCTTAAGTGGCAAAGATAGAACCTCATTTATCTTTGAAACTCTCACACAACCTAGAACAGTATATAGTGTGTACCTAAATAAATGTTTACTGTTAAATGAATGTTTGACCAATGTTGCTCAGGGAATACATATAAACTTGCTTTAAAAATCTGTTTCAGGTTATAACTTTGCAGAATAAAGTGTAGCATTTTGGACAGCTATGTTATTCCCAAAGCATTAAAGAGAAGAACACTATTATCTGTCCCTATTGCCAGAAGCTAAGATTTCCTTCGAGCTGAGAAATCAACAAGCCAAATATCATTACAACATACCACATGAGTCTGTCCAAATCTTTATGCTGTATTAGAATAATGCCAAAAATCAGCTTGGAAATCTTAGGGTTACATGGAGATATACAAAGAGAATCTCTCTTTTTTTCCTCCTTTCATTCATTCAATACATATTGAGGGCCTGCTACGTGAAAGATTTTTCCTAGATTCCTTTGTTATGGAAGGTAACTGCAGTGCTGACAGAGAGCCTGGAGAAACTCCACCACAGGACAGAAAACAGCCTCTGCAGATTTATTAAGACAAGGACATTGCCACCCTACACGGACAGCCAATCTGGGTCTCCTCAGATATAATTTAACCCAGGACCTCTGCTCCCGAGCCCAGGTCTAGGGCTGAATCCTGTAAGATAATTCTAGACTGTCTCAGGAGGAAGCAGATGTTTAAAATTGGCCAGAATCCAAGGTCTTGGCCCCATGACTATTGTTCTTCATGAAGGTGAATTCCCATTGTGTTTTGGAGCATGCTAAATGGGCAACACATTTTATTGTGGTTTTAATCAAAATAAAATACATTATGCAATTCTGGCTACACGTAGAGATTGTCAAACAACATGACACATTTTATTTTCCTATTCACCATCATAATTTTAAGAGTTGATGTCTCATGGTGCCACCTTCTTTCCCCCATCCCCACCCAAATCTGGGGGAACACAGTGTGAAAAGCACCATTCTCCATAGGCTTCATGGTCCCTAATTTTAAGAAACTTTTCAAAAGACAGTCCCGGAAGTTGCAATGTAAACATTTGTAAGTGCTGATTTGTCACCGCAAACTCTGCTAGGACTCTGCAATGGAAGGTAGACAAGAAACACGAAATATGTTTCCTGCCTTCAAGAGTCTCACCACACTGTGGGGGAAATGAAACTTACAGATGAAACGGCATGAAAATAACCTGACACTGAGCTTTGTAACCTCAAGTGCTTTCAGGGTTGAGCCTTAAGTATTAAGCAGAACCACTGTACAAGCAGCCTTACCTGTGGTCATCTCATTAATCCCCACACAACCCTGGAAGGGAGGTTTTATTCTCCCCCATTTTAGAGTCGAGGAAGTTGATCGAAAAGTTAAATAACTTGCTCAAATCACACAGCTAGAAAGAGTCAGAGTTGGGATTTGAATTCAGAACTACCTCTGACCCCAAAACACTTCCACTAGGCCACAGCCCCAGGTGCTTACAGTGGCAAAGAACAGTTTCTAAAAGGCTTTCTTAGAAGGGAGAGAGCCATATGGGACTTGAGGGAGGAGTATCAAAGAAAGCTCCTAGGGGAGCAAATTCTTAATGCTTTCAAGTTGGGGGAAAACAATTTTCTCACACAAAACCGGTTTGCTTTTTGTGAACAGCACAAGTAACATTAGCGTGTAGATCTTTTACTCCTTCGCCTGCTCTCCTATTAATTGGCTGTTACCACCTTGACCCTAGAAGTGAAAGACTCTATTGATCAGTCAGAACTTCAAATGAGCTGCTACCAACTGGAACCATTCATCTCTCCTTCCCCGGCAGCATCTGCCTCCCCACGGAGCGAGGCATTCATGTTGCTATTTTACGTGATATTATACAAGACATAATAGCAATCTTGAAAGTAAAAAAAATTTTTAAGCCACATGTCAAACTCATTGTACATTTCACGTAAATGTTTTCCAACACATAAAATCCACTGTAATCTTGGAAAGATCACGTCAGGTAAAGTTGTAATATAAGTTTACCTTCAGAGAGATAATCAAAAACATACATATATATGTATCTACATATAAATTTTTTTTAATGTATCATTCTTAGCGTAACTCCTTTCCCTTAAAAAAGTGATTTCAGACAGGTACTCAAAATTCTGGCTCCAACGTTTTAAACGTGCTGCAACAACTTCCTTTATCAAGCACAGTGCCCCGAGTACACTAGTTAAGGGAGGTTACCACCACCACCATGACTGCCCCGCATCTGCACTACCTGTACCACATATATAATTGTATTTTTATTTGTTTGTTAACTTGGAACTGTCTGTTCCCCACCCCCACCTTTGAACTGTGGACTGTTTTATTAACCATTTGTATTACCAGTGTTTAAAACAGTATCTAGCCCACTCAATAAATATTTCTTGAATAAATAAGTCATTTCCACACCAACAAACACAGTCGATATATCTCTTATAAGTCAAGTATTTCTTAACAGCTATTAATTGATTGCCCCCTATAACAACAAGATTTACTACAAACCAACTAGATTTAGGCCAAATAAATTTTGCTTTCTGATTTTTCAAGTGATTATTTAAATTGTGAAGAATTATGCTTTATGAAACAATGTTTTATATTTCTTTTGCTAAGTAGTAACCATTTCCCACTCATGTAAATATATCTTCCAATGACACTTGTTAATCTGCTTTTGTAGTCCTATTAAACTCCTCTTTGTGCCCCTAAAACAAATTATATACATTAGATAAGTAGATAAATATAGATAGATAGGTAGAGAGAGAGAGAGAGAGAGAGAGGCAAGAGCAGAAAGATGCCCAACATGTAAACATAATCTCCCTGAGGTTTCAGATTTGATAAAATAAAAGGAAAACAGGATATATATCTTGTGACTTTTTTTCGCTGCCCTGTTTCCAGTGGAGTGGGAATCAGAGAGTTCCTTCATTTCTTTTTCATCTGAACCTCTGAACATGTAAGTGCCAAGGGTAAAACAGACAATAAGTTCTGAAACATTAAGACAAAATGGCTCTGTGACTATACCAGAGAAAGAAATTAGGATCACCTTCCTGGCAACAGCTACACAAAATTGCATGAATTTCAAAAATCATTGGGGGAAAAAAATTCCTGTAATCAACCTATGTTTTCAGAATTGATGAAATAAAACAGAAAGCAATTTGCACAGGTAGACCACCTCTATACACCTCCCAGAGATCAAGGGCTTTAAAACAATTGCACATAGTGTAGCTGCTCTTAAGTGAATTATTTGCAAAGGCTAATCTACTTGTACATTTGAACTGAGTCATGAATCTTTCATTTAAATAAATTAGGCAGTTGGGGAAATGCAGGAATTATGTGCTCATTACAGATGCTATCACACATTCTCTATAAAAAAATCCAGTATCACTTATCATTCAGCACAAAATTTCCCACACAATAATAATGAAGATAACATCAACAACAAAAGAGCTAAAACTTTTAGAGCTTGTCATGTTCCAGACACCATGCTTTACACAGAGTGGTGTATATAATTCTAATCAGAACCCACTGTATTGTATTGTGGTCCTATCATTGTGCCCATTTTATAGATGAGAAAACAGACAATTCGAGGAGTAACTTGACCAAGGTCACACAGATGGTAAAGGGAGCAATTTGAATTTGAACTCAAGCAGTCCAACCCTTGAGCCAGAGCTAAGCTCTCAACTAATAAACTATAGTTAAAACCTGAGAATTTCCATTCCTTTGAAACAAATGTCACTTTTCTTTCACACTCAAACTTTTCTACCTAAGATAGCCAAAGAATCATTAAGCTGGAGCACATCCCCATAGATAGCAGACCAGTTCATTATATTGGACTGTTCTGCTTCCTATAAAATAAAAAGATTACTTTGTTAACAATTGTTGATATGAAATATGCCCTGAGATGCTTTTCTAGAAGCGATGATCCATCAACATTCTTTCGCCTTCTTCAGCCCAGGAGCAGTGATACACAGTTGAAACAGGCCAGAGGAATTAGGGCAGAAGCTGTGGCCACGAAAAGACCAGAGTTCACTGCTTCACAGTCTCACCTGCCCAACTGGCCACAAACAACATTAAGATCTCAAAAGAGGTGTGAACCACTTGGGCTGAAAATTAGTAATTCTATGATGCCAAATCCCCACAGTATTCAGCCTTAAGAAAGAAAAGTTTAATGCTCACACAAAAGATTGTTTTAATTTTGTTCAGCTGTATAAAATGATAAAGCCCACATCGACGTCTAAATCCCCAACTGTGCTGGTTTACTGGTATGTAATAACGATTCATCTCATGCACCTTCTCAGAGCTTCCTTACCCACTTATCTATGATTTGTCTAATCACTGCCCATATTTGCCTTAAGTTCAGAACACCTATGGAATGCTTTCTCAGATTTTCTTTGTGAAAGTCAAAAGATTTGCAGTTAAGCTATGGTTGAATAAAACAGCAAACCACTTCCCAGGGCAACATTTATAAATGTGGTACAGAGACATGGTTAGTGTCTCGGGATAAGAAGATTTTTTTCAAGGTGCCTTGAGTCATTTAATGGGATTCAGCTGGAAACAAAGAAAGGCCTTGAGGGAAAAGTCCCCATTCTAATAAAGTGCTCACAGTTGAAGGATGATGACCACGGTGTCGTTCGGTCATAGCCCTTACTATCACAGACAGATTTCCAATATCACCATATAAAATCTAAAACTGGGCCCAAAGAATTATTACAGAAAATGTAATACAGTTTGTAAAAACTGGAAGACTTTATTGTGATTGTAAATCAAAATTTAACTTTGTTTCTGCAGGTAATAACTAAGACACGAGGTGATCACTAATATTTCCATAATAATTTCCGCTTGGGGTGGGGGGAGGCAGTGGAAGTAAACACAAATAATGAGTATTACGCTACATTATTGGAGGCCCCTTTTGCTTTGGCTGCCAGGAAGCTTAGGATAAGTAGTATTTGTACTCATTCTCAATGAGGATATTAGCCTGGGTCTGGGAGGCATATTTATTTCCCTTTCTTTCTATAATTATTTGAAATTTTATTTCTAATTGCATATGTCTTTCATGGTAAGCCACTTTATATCATTTTTAGAGGTAATCAGGGTGTAAATTATAAATAAATTAGGAAATATCAATGGTTGTGGAGGATGAGGAGGGTAATCTGAACTTGAAACAACTGACTGATGAAAATAGTTATACAAATCTGTAGTACATCTAGCTGCTAAACGTAATTTTTTAGGTTTTTGATGAAATTGGCATAACTGAGTCATAAAAGAGACAGCTAACATCCCACTAACACAATGGTTCCTTTACTTTGAGACAAAGTGATATTTAATTAACATCTTTGCATCATTTCAGTGAAACTTCACATCAGTGGGCTCCTTTTTGCCTGTAATATTGTAAATTTGGTATTTTTAATGCACATATCAAATTACACACATGTATGTTAGTTGTCACTGTTGAGACTGGTAATTCCACCTATTCTGTGTGGATTCTTGAAACTCAAAACCACTTTATAATATAACTAAACAGCTAGTAGGTTATCAGAAGAGAATACAGACAAATCAGGACAATTTTGTTTCAATTTCTAGGTTCCCAAGGAATTTTATTTCCTTACTGTGTGTAGTGGGCTGAATGGTGGTCCCCAAAGATATCAGTCCTCTGGAACCTGTGAATATCACCTTACACAGTAATTTTTGCAGATGTGAATACATTAGGGATTTTGAGATGAGGAGATTATCCTGGATTATCCTGGTGGGTCCGAAGTGTCACCAGTATCTCTATAAAAGAGAGGCAGAAGGGGATAAGACACACACACAGAGAAGGCAATGTGAAGACAGAGGCAGAGACGGGAGTGATGCAGGCACGAGTCAAGGAATGCCAGCAGCCAGCAGAAGCAGGAAGAGGTGAAGAACTGATTCTCCCCCAGAGCCTCTGGGCAGAGGGAGTGTAGCCCTGCTGACACCTTGATTTCAGACTTCTGGCTTCCAGAGCTTTGAGAAAATAAATTTTTGTTGTTTTAAGTCATCAAGTTTGTGATAATTTATTACACTAACCTCAGGAAACTAATATTCCATGTAATCGCTTTGGACTATAATCTGTGCTACATGTAAAATACGCAAAATAGCCAGTTCCTTGTACGAAAGTTTCAACGACCCAGATTTGAGGTGCATAGTGGAAAATTCAAAACTGATGTAGCCAGGTGAAGTATGAAGAGCACTAGAGAGTTTATCTGGATATGTGGATTCTACCAGGTTCTAATCAGCCAGATGACCCTAAAACAAATCATTTCCCTTCTCTAAGCCTCATCAATGAAATAAGAGCCCAGCTGATCTTGAACACCACTTGTTGGATTTGATGGTCTACAATTTTAGTTCAAACTGTCCTAATATTTAAAGCTAAAAAAACTTTCTCACTTTAGGGCATTTATTAATTCTAATAATATGTTGTCTTTAAATTGTAAGGGTATGAGTACTTCACGGTTTACAAAACATTTTTATAGACAGTATTTTATCTGACACATCAATCCTCATATTAACATCCCAGTTTTCAAATTTCTACTCTTTAGAAAAACAGATCATTATACACATTATAGCTCCCTCTATGTGTCCTAATCTGATTCTATTGTTTTAATTCATTATTATCCTCAATATTGAGGAACATTTTAAAATCCTGCCATCCAAAGCAACAATTGTTTTCCTTTGTGTAGATTACTTTCTAGTCTCTATCTTCTTGGGTCTGTTTCTCTTTCATGGTCTCTACACACAGTGAGCTGTTTACTTGGTATTGTAGAGCTACAGGGCTTTCCACCCCTTATCTGAAAGATCTTTTTGAGAAGAAGATGCCTCATGAAACTGGTAAGACGCTTTGGAGCCACAGCTCAGTTTTTAGAAGGCAGATCAACGATCATTCTGCAGGGCCTTTGCAGGGAAGGCTGCCCTCTGTTTCAGTGCTTCAAAGGACACCACGGTCAGCAAAATGCCACAGTCTCATTCCTGGAATATTAACACTGGAGAGACAAAAGCCCAGAGCAAAGAGGCAGAGTCTCGGCTACAAATCATCAGGCTCCCCAGGAAAGGGATCCTTGATCATGTTACTACACGCTCACCAGAGGTTCCAGACTGTTGCGAAAATTCCGATTCTAAAAATACATGGGGGGGTCCAGCCTGGTGGCATGGCGGTTAAGTTCGTGGGCTCCGCTTCGGTGGCCTGGGTTCACAGGTTTGGATCCCGGGCCAGACAGGCGCACCACTTGTCAGCCATGCTGTGGTGGCGTCCCATATGAAGTAGAGGAAGATGGGCATGGATGTTAGCCCAAGGCCAATCTTTCTCACACACACACACACACAAATATGGAGAAATGGACAACTCCTCCCAAAGTTCTTAGAGGAAAATGCCCCTCTTGTTGGGTATTTGGGACATATGTATACTAAAAATTATTCTTTGTTTACCTGAAATTCAAATTTAGGCATCTTACATTTTAGGTACTAAATCTGGCAACCCTACCCTCTTTTACCAAAATCTAATTTGGCCTCAAGTATGCATGTACACATGGTACATACACACACACACTGACATTTAATGGGAGAAAAAAACTGCTCATCTTCACAAAACAAATGCCATTATCACTCTTAACAACGACAATAACTTACTTCCGAATCATAACATCACTAACTTAATTTTCTCATGTTCTCTGTCATCAGACATCTCACCCCCACTTTTAACAACCGCCGTCCTTTTATGTTACTTCTTTTCAAGGGGAAAAACTGTGAAACTGCCTCTCTCTTCTCTTTGTTTAAAATATCCTTTTCTAGACATCCAGGTATCATCTCTGAATGTGTTAAGCATCCTTCAACTGCTGGCCTAAGTGCCTTAATCAGCCTTCCTATTTCAATAAGCATTTATTAAGCAGCTATTATATACACACATAGGCTGTGTCATACAGATGTGGATGTTCCCATCTTATTAGAAAAGGGACAGTCTGAGTTGAAGAAATCTGCACCATTCACCCAGCTAAAAGAGGCCCTCAGCCCTCTGCATCTTCTGGCATCACTTTGTGTGACAGTCCACTCTCCCGGCCACCAGCCTTGACTCCCCCTCCACAGGGGATCTGCCTGGAGCCTCTTTCTCTGCCCCCTTTGCCCAGTTAACCAGTCTCAGGCTTCCCTGACCACCTCCCACCCTGCTACACACTCTCCCAGCATCCTATACCTTTTCATCCCTTTGTGTCAGTTGGTATCTGTGTGAGTCTGTAATTAATGTTCGCCTCCCCCTCAAGACTTGAGTCTTGTTGGCAGGACCCCAGGACCTAGCTCAGTGTCTAACATAAGGTGGGCAGTCAATAAATATTCTGTAATAAAGATATAAAAGAATGAAGGAGATAGAGATCTTTCTCAAGCACTAGCCTGGAGGGATTCTCAGGGTGTATTTGAAGTTCAGTCTCCTTTGCAGCCCCTCAAGGAGAACTTTCCTTCTCCATCAACAGGGTGGGCGTGTTCTGCTGAAGGTCATATTAAGCACTGGTACAAGAAGGGCATTTTAACCTTTGAAATCTAGTGGTGAAGTTGCTATAAATCTCATCTTTTTCACTCATTGTATACACAGGGATAAAGTGTGTACTTCACTGCTACCGTCACTCAGCACTGGGAGACTTTGAATGTAAAGTTTTAAGTGAACACACTTCACGAAGGAGAAGAAAAGGAGGGACAGAATTGGAGGGTGGGAAGGAAGGAAAGTTTAAAAGAAAATAGCCAAAAAACTCCTCTCCCTACCATACGTTATCTGAATATTTCATTTTCACTAAGCTATCTTAGGAACCGAAGGCTAGAAAAGGACTATTTCTGGATGTGTTAATGGCCTCGTGATTTCCTTTCATGTTCTGCAGCTAATTTAGCAGTAAGTACTTTTACGTTCATTGGCTAAGCCAGACCTTGTTAAGAATCTGAAATTGGAAACGGAACTTAGATTTCAAATAATCAGTCTGACATGGCAAATCTATTCTCTTTCAAGAAACCTCTTATACAAAAGGATGCAGGAGGTGCTTATGCTGGTCAACAATGCTATAAGTTTAGATTTTTTGTCTATGAGACTGAGACTGATATATGTTTAAAAACTTGAGTTTAAATATTAGGGTTTTTGAAAGAATCTATTCTTTCTAGTATTTAAGGTTTGTCACCAAAAAAGGTTATAAAATTAATCATCTCATTCTTAAATTTATTATCATTTAAACATGACCACCCTAGATTTTACAAACAATACTGGCTGTTAAATTCCTGTATTTCTTTCAGGAGCCACAAAGATTCTTTAACCAAATACATCATGGACTTGACTTGGACACACATTCTATAGAGAAGTTAGCCAGAGCCTATTATGAATTAATATTGGAAGCAAGCCTAAATAATATCAGTAGAATATATTCAATATAATAAAGACATTCATTCAAAGAGTACTCTCAAATAACAAATTCATTCAGAAGATTTTAATCAGTTAAATGTTTTCTGGCATTGGTACATGTGAATGATCCATCAAGGAATTGAATGACTAATCCACTACATTTCCCTGTAACTCTTCTCAATCTTTCTTGAAAGCAAAAAGAGGAGTAATTTAAATGAACTAAGTGTTTAAAACCTAATGTTTCCACAAAAGGCTAGCTGCTGAACAGAACATTTATAGAAACAGACCCAGCTTCCAGACTTGCTTTAAAAATTTTTTTAACATGCTAAATATATTACATTGAAGCCTTAAATGATGCTTACAGTTTAATTTAATTTATAGGAATACAGCAGTGAAATGACATTTTAGTTTCAATTTATAATTACCCTGTTAGTTTAATAACATATTAGAATAAGACTTTCTGGTCCTATGCACGCACTGACTACTATTAATCATTTCAATTTCAGAAAAGCATCACAGTATAAATTAAGCCACAGACTAGGTCGAGTTCTTTTTAATGGATTCTCTAATTAGGATCTTCAGTTGTGTGCCTGTGGTGGAAAGAGGTCTGAAGAACAACCTGAACTCATCAGAAGCCCAACCTTTTCCAACCACAACACTTCGTAATGCCTCTGCTTCCAGTTCAGAAGTGCTATGGAAATATTTGTTTAGTTCTGTATAAAGATGTAAAGTAAACAGTTATTTGTATAGGCCATATATCCTCCTGCAGACTACCCAGATGATGACGAAGTGGGCATTAGCTAAAAACATTAAGCATAAATTGGCCAAGAAAATACCCAGGGGAAATTATCTGTAATACTAGAAGGTGGATGGGTGAAATAGATGGGTCCTCTATCTTGAATGGAGAGTCTAAAAGCTGGAAGCAAGAGTATAAGTTTCTGGTTATCACTTCCCACATTACAACTAAACCCATTGAACCAATCAAGGATTCCAAAAAGTAACTCCAAGATGTGGCAGTTTCAGGAATGGTTTTCATGCCTGGGTTCCATAAGGAAAACCTCTATTATCCATTTATTTGCCCATTAAGTGCAGAACTGTTTAGACCTGTCTTCCCTGCCCCCCATAACAGATTTCTTCCTTGATGGAGACTAGTTGAACCAGCATAGACTAAGTTAGCACAAAATGGCAAACTCTATCCCTTGTTTTTTAAGCTATAAATATCCATAAAAACAGTAAGTCTTAATACAGGCCTGCATTGAGATGTCTATTGTAAAACGAGACTTCATGTTCTAAGTTCAAAAAATGGCTAAAATTTTTTATGACTTTCTTATTATTCTGTGTATTTCTTTTAGCATCTAATATAAACAAACTATATCTATCAACCCCTGGATCTAGAAGGCTAGCTGGTACATACATCTGCTCCCTGGGATTCATGGGAGCAGGTAGCTTCCAGAGGCTGATTGGTTTAGGAATGGTACAAAGCTCAGATAGAAGGCTAGAAATCCTGACAATTGATTGCAAAGAATAGCTCACCTTAAGCAGAGGTGATAATCAAATGTTTAACAAAGCACATGGCAGAGAAGGAATCACTCAGAACAGATGCCCAAACAGTTGGAATGGATGCCAGCTCACAGCAGTACTTGTAATAACCACCTGCTGAACACAGGCCCAGCAAGGATGGACTGTCCCTCAGGATACCGGTTTACCTTACAGGAACAAGCAAGCCTGAAGAGCAGAACACTCAAGATCCCACAGCCTGGTCTCTCTGCATTTTTGTGAACTTTCTAAAGCTACATGGTTCAGTTTTTTCTAATTTCACGAGGATATGAATCTTTACAATAACAATCTCTCCCCACAAGCCAAGTTAATGGAAATGAGGCTCTGTTCCATGCAATCTAAGAACATTAACTAAAATAGCATGTCAACAAAAGAGAAAACCATGTACCCATTTTTCACATGATTCAAACTGGTTTTTTTTGTAAAATCCTACTATGGATTTAACAGAATTTTACAGATGTTAAAAAATATTCTATTTGTGGAAGTGTAAATTGGTACAATCACTTTGGAAAATTATTTGTCAGTATTTATTAAAATCAAACACATGTAGGGGCCAGCCTGGTGACATAGTGGTTAAGGTTGTGCGCTCCACTTCGTGGCCTGGGGTTCACAGGTTCAGATCCTGGGCATGGACCTACACACCGCTCATCAAGCCATGCTGTGGCAGCATCCCACATACAAAATAGAGGAAGACTGGCACAGATGTTAGCTCAGGGCCAACCTTCCTTGCCAAAAAAAAATCAAACACATATACCCATATGTCACTCAGCAATTTCATTCCAAGATATATACACAACAAAAAAGGACATATATGTTCTCAAAAGATATGTATAAGAATGATCATGGCAGCACTATTCATAAAAGCCAAAAGTTGGAAACAACTTACAAGTCCATCACTTAAAGAAAGGGTACATAAATTGTGGTATATTCATACAACAGAACTCTAAAGCCATGAGAAGGAAGGAATTACATGGAACAAAATGGATCAGCCTTTCAAACACAAGGGGAGCTAAAGAAGCCAGAAATGAAAGAGAACATTCTGTATGATTCCATCTATAAAAAGTTCCAAAATAGGAAAAACTAACCTATGGCATTAGAAGTCAGGAAAATTATCTTTATGGTGAGGTAGTGACTAGGAAAGGGTGCCACAGGGCCTTCTAGGATGTTCTATTTTATGATCTGGGTTCTGGTTACATGGGTATGTTTTCTTTGTGAAAATTCATGGAGTTGTACCTAATGATGTGTGTACTTTTCTGTATGCATGTTAAATTTCAGTAGAGGGATTATATTAAAATAACTAAATAAAGTTTAAACAAATCCTTCAGTAAGCAGTGTAACAGTAATGCTCCATTGTTTACAGTGCCTTTTCTCATCCAATGTCCCCATGGCAATCACAATCCTGTGTGGTGGACAGGTTGTGCAAGATTATCCCCAATTTACAGATGCAGTAGGAAGGAAATAAACATCACATACTTTATGTAGTTTCCCTCATTTTATCCTCTAAACAATACCATAAGGAGGCTATTCTTCCTCCATGAGTTGGTTACATAGCTAGTAAACAAAAACCAGGATTCAAACCACACCTTTCTGATTTCAAAGCCCAAGTTTTCACTAAGTTTGCTGGGTCTATAGTAAACTTAAGGCTCTGAAAAGTTAATTAGCTTAACTAAGTTAATAATTGGCTTAACTAGCTAAATTATTACCACCCCAGCCTTCTAACTCTCAGTTCAGTGGTCTTGGGAGAACAAAATTGACTCAGCCTCATGTACCACCCATCATGTCTGGAGAGTCTGATCTCACTTACCCCTGTGGTTGGTGTTAGAGGAGTCTTTATTACAGTGTTCTCCAAGCGTTAAATAAATGAGAGGATGTATATAGCACTCAGCTCCTGCTTTTATATTTGTATAACATAGTGCCTGGCATATAGTAATTTATTATGATAATTTATATTATATCAGGATAAATATCCATAAATCAACTGCAGGCTTCATGAGAGCAGAAACCATGTATATTTTTCAGCACTATATACAGATTATGTATCTAGCTCAGTGCCCAGCACATAATAGAAGATTAATAAATATTTTTGAATGAATAACCAAATAGAACACTCAGATCTCATAAATATGGGCCTACATGAAAATGTGAATGGTTCTCTTTAATAAAAGTCTCCAACATAAAAACTGAAAGTAAATAAAGTGATGACTGATTATTCTCTAGCTCACCAGTGCTATGACCCTGCATAAGTCACTGAGGCCCTGTGGGCATCAGTTTCCTCATTCATAAAATGAGGGTCTAAACCATATGACTTCTCTGATCCCTTCAAAGTGTAAGGGAGGCCAAATATATTAGGCCTCCATGACCACACAGAAGGCCCCACAAATGGATATTAAATGTCAAAGTACTTTTGAAAAATGCATAATGCTATTATAGCATTTTTTTCAACTTGGGGCTCACTAAACTGGCCTGGGGGAGAACAGAATATCTCTATTGTTAAATGGAATCTCATTAGCTTTTTCTTCTAAAACTCCAAACTAAGCAGACATCTCTGTACTCACAAGTATCCATGGGGTGCAAAGCACTGCAATTATATGTACTAAACGGGGACAAAACTGAAGCCTCACTCTGTAACTACTCTGGTATCACCTTTCTTATAGGTGATTTAAGATACACTGTGGGTGCACAAAAAAAGATTCTACTTTCAGCATAAAACTGTCATCAACTCTGGGAGGTCAAAGGTTATTGGAGATAATACTCTGGGTAATTTGACAATGAAAATGGGCAATTCATACATTTAATAATTTTCTCCAAACAAAAGTATAATTAATAACTCATTAGGCCTTCTAGCTACATGCAGCTGCACCACCTTCAGCATCTGTATCTCTGTTTTCCTTCTCAAACTCAAACAATCTGTGGATACACCCACACATACACACACACATACATACATACATAAAGAGAGGAGGGAGGGGAGAGAAAAGGGAATGTTGGTTCTATATAATTTCCATAGACATATCTATCCATTCAGCTTAAAGCTCATGGTCCATCCCCTCCTTTCCAGAATCTGCATTGAGGTATACATGGAGAAAGGAACAGACTGGGTATTTCTTTGTTATGGGTGTCTATTAGGGCTGCAACGCCCTATGCATCTAATCTACAAAATTCTGTACAGTTGAAATAATGATTAAATTACAACTCTGCACATTTCTATCTGTCAAAATTAAAGAGGCATGTAGCTATAAATTCACACCTACAGGTATGACTGTGACAAAACAAACAGGTCTTAGTTAAGTCTATTCCATAATAATGTTGGGATATGAAAGGGAAGTTAACTATTGGGGTACAGGGAGACCCACTTAGGGATGTTATAGCTAAACTGTAGTAAAAATGCCCTAATCTTACTATCACTACCACTACTCCTATGAGCCTACATTTATAGGATACTTATTATGCTCCAGGTGCCATGCTAAATGCTTATATAGATCTTTATATTTAATACTGGCAGTCTACATCTTCATTTTATAGATGGAGAAACTGAGATTCTCCACCCTTCTCTGCCCTACTCCATGCCCCAGGAAGCTGATCTCTATGGATCCTGGTCTTCATGCTTCTCTTGGGGTTCCATCAATGGAGGGATCAGCTGAAAAGAGAAATATCAGGATATCAATTCCTCCCCTGCTCTCTCCCTCCCAGGCCGTGGACTTGAAGTGGTTGAGTTCTACCTATGGCCGCAGCTCCTGTTGGGAGGCCCCTCACCCAGAGTTGTAGCTTTCACTAGTTCCAAGAACGAACTCTCTCTCCTCTGGCCCCTTCAGGCTTAAGGGTGGCAATGTTTCCATGTGTTGCTTGTCCCTGGGTGATTCACCATCATTTGTTGTTCCTTTCCCACCCACATCTTTGTAAACTCCCCTTCAATTACCACTTTGAGTGTGTCATCTGTTTGATAACAGTGGTAAGAGGGTAAAGAGAGAGAAGTAAAGGAGTTGTACACTTTGGATTTGGTGAATGAGCAGATCTTAACTGAGGAGGGTTGGGGCATAGGGCCAGGTTCATTTTCAGTCCCTGTCTGTGGAGGTGCTATGCCGCCAATCCTCTGTCAGGCTTAAACCAAGTGAAGATAAAAGCTTTTCTGATGCAACATCATCCACAGTCCTGATTTCCTATGTTACCACAGAAACAAGAGGCCCCCATGACTGGAGGAAGTGGTTTGGATGGGCAATAAATACATTATTGTAACAGGCTAGAGATCAAGAAAAGACAAGGAGTGGTTTTACAAAAGTGGCAAGTTGGATATCTATGAAAGCATCACTGTGTACTGCCTGCCTCCCTACCCACAGACACACACACACACACACACATACCCCTCAAAGACTCGGCACCCATGATCATAAAGTCTCCAGGGAACCTAGCATCATTCTAAGATGTGTGTTAGTTGAGAAGAGTAGACTAAATGTCTGGCTCTTCCCAGTTGTCATTTCCCATCCCAATCTTCCCACCATACCCTTTAACACATACACATCTCTCTGTCTCTCTCTCACACACACACACACACTCACACACACAATCTCTCAAAAAATACACACACACCCTGCTCAATTCCTTTCAAGGAAACTCCCAGGGAAAACTTAATAAACAAGCACAGTTTCTCTTCCATTGGCCTCAGTTTTCACTTTCTGTGACCCTCAATGTCACTCTTCTCTACTCCCACCCAAATCAGGCCACCAAACTGTCATACTTCCTCCTTCATTTTTCTTATCAATATCTAAGCTCAGTAACTCACTCACCATAAAGACCAGGATTGAAATGAGTTATACCCATGAGGTATTTATATTTTAACATAAGATAATCCTTGATCTAAAGTGTTACTAAACGCATTATTATAGAATTAAAGGAACTGGCCTTCAATGTACTTTTTTTGGTGGCCAAGGGACCCTTCTTGTGGCTCCTAAAATTTCACTGCATGGGGCACGACCTCATTAGACTAACGCAAGGCCGTCTTTCTTCCATGTTTTCTTTCTTGATGGGTCCACTCCAAGGGGTCATGAAATAGAAGATGAAGACCAGGAATGGCATGCTTCCTCAAACCTACAATGCACCAAACTCAATCTAACCTAGTTAAATTTCAGAAGCCAGGTTGTCCCTTCACACACAGAACTGAAGAGATTCAAGTAGAGCTGTCTACCCGAAACAGACATCAGGCACAGGGCCATGACCACACAGAAGGCCCCACAAATGGATATTAAATGTGGATATTATATGTGGATATTATATCCACATATATATCCACATATATTATATTATATTGTGGATATTAAATATCCACAAATGGATATTAAGGCCTCCCGTGGGTGTGAATCAGCAAGATCTTCCAGTGCTAAGAACAAGCTCCATTAACAAAGGACCATTTCCACTACACATTGTTTCAGAACTGGGAGTGCAGTGTGGGAGGGAACACCGCTTGGTTGCAGGTTAAGAAGGGAAAGTCACCACCTATCACTACTGATGATTAGAGACTGACCCCCACAGACCACAAGAAACCCCTCAGCTGCCACTTGAACTTCAACATCAAGACCAGAAAATAGAGAGAGTGGCAGTGGCCTGGCACAGACTGGGTACTTGGTATTCAGTGAGCCCAAAAACTACACTGAAAATATTTTACAGTTGAGTCTCCTTCAGGTGATAGAATAAAGCACCGCCTCTCTCTCTCTCCATGCAAGATTCTTTCAAAACGCTAGAATCTGGTGTACTGAAGACTCTCCTCCCGTGTTCTAATGGGGCCCTAACAGCATTAATGCAGCCTTAAAAGCAAGCAACGTCCTCCCCTCCTCCATGCAATTTGGGCTGCTTTACTAGTAAATTGGAGGAGTTAGAAAAACAGGATGTACTACAGCCTGCATTCTGATAACTACCGATTTGTTCAACTGATTATTTCTCTTTGAGAGGAGTTGGTTTTTTTCTCTTAACTGTATTATGTAAGCCTGAAAAGAGTAAGCTCACCAAAGAGATTCTGCAGAAGTAAAGTTGCTGTGCACATAACTGATCTTCACAGTTAAAAATTTTTAATAGACTTTATTTTTTAGAGCCATTTTAGATTTACGGAAAAGCTGTGCAGAGAGTTCCTATATACTCCCTCTCCCTCCTCCGCAGTTTCTTCTATTATTAACATCTTGCATTAGTGTGGTACATTTGCCAATGTGTGGTACATGAACCAATATCGGTACATTATTAGTAACTTAAGTCCATAGTTTACATTAGGGATCACTCTTTGTGTTGTATAGTTCTATAGATTTTGGCAAATACATAATGTCATACATCCACCACTACAGTATCATACAGAATAGTTTCACTGCCCTAAAAATGCCCCATGCTCCACCTATCCATCCCGGCCCCCTCCCCCCACACTCCTGGAACCACTGGTTCTCAAAATAGGCCCATTCTTACAAGATTCACAGGTGAGAACAGGAAAGGCTTTACCTAAAATTGTAGCACATGAAACTACATCTATAACAGAAGGAAGGCTGAAGCTATAAGTGAAAACAGAGCAAAATGACAACACATCTGCACCAGAAAGGACAACATTTAATATTTGTAATGTATTAAAGTCATGGATATGTGTCACAAGTCAAAGCTTCAAAGTTGCACTAAATCTTTTTAAAACCTGAAAATTATGGAGCAAGTGTTAGGAGAAGGCTTTGAGAAATGACAGCTTAATACCTTGTTTCTGAATGCAGATGACAGGATCTGCTTTTCTCCACTGTCACTCTAACCAGAGAAGGAAACTGGTTCCTAGAACACATCTGCTTCAAGTGAGCATGCACATGAAGAAGAAAATGAGGCTTCACTATGCCCTCACTATGCTCTTCACTATGCCCTCAATTCCAGGTAAGTTCAATAGAGTGTCTTCCTTGGAATAAATAATTTCACATCTGATTTGTTTATACTTTTTTATTTGTTCTAATTGTGATGCCCTAATTTCTGAATTTATTTTAGAATGAATTTTAAATGTAATTTAAAGCTTTAACGTAAAAAGTTTACATTAACCCAAATATACAAACTTTTAGGGATATGGATTGCATATGATGTTTGTAACAGGAGGATAAAAGAGAACTAATTCAGCCCCAGTTTCTTCTGAAGTCCCTAGACCGCAGCTGATATATTCCAGAACGAGGTGTGAGATCACTGTGCAAGACCTGCATTTTCATGGCTTCTACCCCTTTTCCTCATCCATAGTGAGGGCATAAAAGGGCAGTCAGTTGGAAAATAAAGGAGACTCTTTGGAGAAAGCTGTTGGTGTGCTGCGAGCCTCATCCTCCCTCCATGAGGGAGAGGCCCCAGAAGGACTTGCCACTCACCTCAAGCCTGGGGTGAGGAGCTTCAACGGAATTACTGAGAGTAATTCGTGTTTCCTGGATGTGGTGCAATGGCAACTGACTCACACACCTGAGATCTCTAAAGGGCAAGAGGCTGGCTGAAGCAGGCTGGAGCAGCAAAGGAGGGGCTGTGCATTGAGAAGTAACTGCACTCCAGTGATGGATAGAAGGTCCTATGGACCAAATGGGAACCCCATCTGGATGTTTTATCTACCAATCCAGATACAGCCTCCACCTTTTACCATCCTGCTCTGTGCCCTGGAGGCTGACCTCTGCAGACTGCATCAATGAGGCTTCCAGTTAGGGTTGGCCAATGGGAGATACTAGCAAAAGTTGAGAGCAAGAGAGGAGAGAGATGGGTGGTTTATTCCCTCTCTTCCCCCGCTGCTGGCTGTAAGTTAACAGAGGCTCTTGTGAAGCCCACCCCTCCTGCTGGACAGTCCTCTCCTGCAGATAGAGCGCCCTCCAGGCTCTCTGTCACCACTTCTTCCACTTGTCTCCTAGGCCCAGGGGCAATATGGCTCTACACTGTTAACAAGAGGTGTTTCAACCTCCCTGATTGGTGTCCTTTAACCCTG
Source organism: Tapirus indicus (assembly GCA_031878705.1). Classification (NCBI taxonomy): domain Eukaryota; kingdom Metazoa; phylum Chordata; class Mammalia; order Perissodactyla; family Tapiridae; genus Tapirus; species Tapirus indicus. Next base: position 105,608,142 of record CM062926.1, on the reverse strand, counting down.
CCCACACTTCTGTGAATAGTGCCTTCACCAAACTTTCCTCAATTCTGCTGCTGGAGTGTGCCATCCGTGTCCCTCCCAGACCCAGATAATATAGCACACAGGGGCCAGCATGGGGTTGCCTAAGATCGTATCCAAGAATGCTGATGCTCAACAACAAAAACACAAACAACCCAATTAAAAAAATGGGCAAAGGACTTGAAAAGACATTTTTTGCAAGAAGATATACAAAAGTCCAATAAACACATGGAAAAATGCTCAACCTCACTAATCAGAGGGAAACACAAATCAAAAATCAAAACCACAACGTGACATCACTTCACATCCATTAGAATGGCTATGATAACAATAAGAAAGAAGGACAGAAAATAACAAGTGTAGGTGGAGAACCTTGGTGCATTAGCTGGTGCACAATGTAAAATGGTACAGCCACTATGGAAGACAGTGTGGCAGTTCCTCAAAAAATTAAACATGGAACTACCATATGATCCATCAATTCTATCAGGGCATATACCCAAAAAAAGTGAACCCAGGGACTTGAACAGATATCTGTATGCTCATTTTCATAGCAGCATTTTTCACAACAGACAAAAGGTGGAAACAACCCTAGTGTGCATCAACAGATGAATGGATAAACAACATATGGTATATACATATAATGGAATATTATTCAGTCTTGAAAAGGAAGGAAATTCTGAGACCACATTCTACAATGTGGACGAACCTTGAGGACATTATGCTAAGTGAAATAAGCCAGCCACAAAAAGACAAATACTGTACAGCTCCTTTTTTTTGCTTAGGAAGATTCACCCTGAGTTAACATCAGTTGCCAATCTTCCCCTTTTTGTTTAAGGAATATTCACCCTGAGCTAACATCTGTGCCAATCTTCCTCTACTTTCTTTGTGGGTCACCACCACAGCATGGCCACTACCAAGTGGTGTAGGTCTATGCCTGGGAACCAAACCCAGGCCACTGAAGCAGAGTGTGCCAAACTTAACCACTAGGCCACAAGGCTGGCCCCCTGTACAGCTCCTCTTATATGAGGTGCCTAGACTAGTCAAATTCATAGAGACAGAAAGGAAAATGATGGTTGCCAGGGGCTGAGGGGAGAGGAGAATGAGGAGTTAGTATTTAATAGGTACATAGTTTCCATTTGGAAAGATGAAAAAGTTCTGGGCATGTATGGTGATGATAGTTGCACCACAATGTGAATGTACTTAATATCACAGAACTATACACTTAAAAGTCACTAAAATCCTAAATTTTATGTTATATATATTTTAGCACAATTGAAAAAACAAAGAATGCTGATAAGCAGGTGAGAGGCCTCAACAAAAGGAACTGGAGGTGTATGGCCAGAAGCTAGGAGCCAAGGAAAGCATCATGAGGGACCAACCAAGAGAAACGCTGTCACTCATGTAAGAAAATTATAGGTAAGCAATCCCCTGTGACAGAGGGATTTCCAGAACCCAAAGAAGATAGTGAGTATTTTCCTGCCCCAACCTTTCCTCTCTCTGATTACACACCCACCATGCTTCAAGGTTGGCAAGCTAGGAGAAGAAAAGAAAAAGTAGAAGTGCTAGGTGAGAAAGAGAAGCTTCTTGGCACATCTCCCACTGCAGACAGCCAGTCTGTGACAGCTCTGCACTGAAAGCAGGGAAGCTTTAACTTTAATAAAATTTGAAGTTTGGGATAATTACCCTGGACTCGACATATTAGTTACTACACAGAAACTGTGTTTCAGAACCTCCCAGAGGAAGTAGAAGTGACTGGAAGAGTCATGAGGCTATACCTAATGTCAAACAAGAGCAAGAAGAGTAAGTAAGAGCACAGAATAAATTTAAAAGAACAGCAGGTGACAAAAATTGAGTTGCTTGATGATGACCCTCCATGATTAATACTTGTTCAAACCTAGTGATTACATGACCAATTTAATTGTCTATGTTTTAAAACACACATCCTATAAAATGGAATATTAATTTTAGAATACTGCAAATTTCATGAAACAATTTTTTTGAGACTCTCCATTTCTACCCAAACTTCTACTCAAACTGTGTTTTCCAAAAAGCAAATCTTTCCATCTGTCTAAATTGTTAGAGAAACAACATTTTCTGAACCTGGCCTCATTGGTAATTTTATTACAAGCCAGGAGTCCCCAGTCATTAGGTTAGAGAGTTGTTTTCCTTTTGTCGTGAGGTGTACATTCGTGATATCCACAACATAAATACCTACTGGCCTGCTTATTTAAAATTATATCCAGCACCTGCAACTGCAAACTCATAGCTCCAGGAATAATAACAGAAACTGTATTAAATTTCTTTGCCTCTTTTTTTTACCCTCACATCAGCACACTTCTATGAGCAAATAAAAATAGCACTGAATGAGGTCATTTCACTCTAATGTGTCTTCCCCAAATAGTAATTTGCTGTTCAAAATAAAGTAATTAAGCAAGTGCCCTGTAACATGAGAGACTTTTCAAGGATTCCAATATAAGGTGACTCCCATAGACATATACAGAGACTGAAAATAAAATGATATTCCAGACTCATACTATCTTTAGCAAAATGAGATTCTCCAACTATAACCTTTTCCTGGTAGGCACTCTCCTGTACATTTGCCCTCCATGTGAGACACTGGTCTCCAGACCTTCTACGTTATGCCTTGGAGGACTCTCTCTCCCAAGTGGACACCAAGTGAGAGTCTGGGGAGTTATTTCTACTTAGGAAGGTATGGATTCTCTCCTGAGCAAACTGCCTCCTAAATTGCAACTATTAACAAGGGCATTTTACAAGCTCCATCGAGAGTTATCCATTCCCAAACACTTGTAAATATATACCAGAATCTTGGCATGGAGCTCCCGTGGTCAACCATAGAAACCATATCTTTAAAATGCAAATTCTCTAGCCTAGGAGTCTTTAACAGCTCAGTGCCCTCCAACCTGTCCAACTCTCTCTTCCACTCTGCCAGGAAGTTTACGTCCTTCAGCCACATTTGTCTCCTTGCAGCTCACTGTCGCTGGGCCTTTGTTCAGCCACTAACCCTCTCTAAAGAAACTTCTACAATTTCTTTGGTATTTCAAATCCTACTCATCCTTCAAGGTCTAGTTCAAATCCCTAGTCCTCATCACTCAGAAGGTCTTTCTCCAGATCAAGCCAGGAGAAGTGGTGTCTCTTTCCCTAAACTGTTAAGACACTGACTCACGTGGGCTGGGCTTGTGTAGCATTTTTCCTATCTTCCTATCTTGACTCCCCAACTAGGTCAAAATCAACCCAGAGACAGGGAATAGTGATTCTCCCTTTGGATATTCCCCACTGCTTAGTATGGTGCCCTACACATAGCAAACTGTCATAAATAATTATTGAATGAATGAATAACAACAAGAACAGTCATCAAAATCATCTGGAAATCTATTCATCTAACATTTGGGTTTATAGATTTAAAGTTTCATTCAAAACAAGAATGTCAACTATTCATTGTTTACTATAGTTATTCTTTGCAAGTCCTCCAGTTAGCTGTTTCACTCAATAGGATATAATTTATCTCTTTGGGTTTGAACTATATAATCCATCCTAGAAATTACACTTCAGAAAAAATAAGTGATAAACACTGTGCTTCCCTCAGCCTATTTGTATACCTGACACCCTTTCTTATCACTGGGTAGGTCCCACCATCAATTCCTTTAAACCGCCCACACTCCCTCAGCCTCTGCATATTCCTCCTTATGACAGAGTGCTATTCTGCACAGCCTACACTTCTCTTTCTAGTCTCTCAGTACATACTCATGATTATCTACAATTGCCCCTCTTTCCCTCAGTTTCTCTTTAACATACACTACTGCCCAGCATGAGGACTTCCGCAAAGGAAGCATTTATCAGATGACTGACGATGCTTCCATAACACACAAGAGAAAAACATATTTCTGCTTCTAAGCTGAAATTCAGTCTCTATGCTGAAATCCATTCAAAAATGCACCTTCCAACCACTTTTCCAATATAGAAAATAAAATTCATTTGTTCAATTTACATGACTATGTTTTCTTAATTGAAATCTATAAATCATAGTCTGATAAAAAATTTGAAATCTGGCTCATGTGGCATAAATATAAAATATATAGTAGACCCTCACTAAAACATTATCAATTTATTAAAAAGTTTGCATCATTTCTTGACTAATTACTATTCCCTGTTGTACCATTATTCTTCAGAAATAATGAATAGTATGGACATGGTGCCAGAGCCCAAGAAAGGGCTCTGTCTGAGGAAAACAAGTTCTAATCTTGGTGTTGCCAAATTACCTTACTACTTTGGATTTCATTTCCTCATTTACAAAGTGAGTATTCTAGTCTAGATCAGGGGTCACAAACTCATATGCCTACACAAGCCAGATAGGCACTATAAATGACTGAAGCGAGGTTTGGCTGGGAGGACAATTGGGAGTGAGAGAGACTGATGGAAACGAGTGTTTCTTTTGACTTGTCTAAAGAAGCCGGAAATCAGATCTTATTTGTGTTATTAATGGACAGCTGATTCCATGTATTTTTTAAATAAAACCATGTATAAGCCGATATTCTATAGGCTAAGTCAGACGTATCTGCAGGCCAGATGGAACCTATGGGCCAACAGTTTGTAACCTCAGGTTTAGATGATCTTTCTTTCTTTCTAACACAAAATTCTCTATGTTCTTTCCTCTAGATGCTTATTTTATAAATTAATGAGATTTTATATTTTACCCATTTTTCAATAAACTTGGCTGAGAGGGAACATCAGACAAAATGTCATGGCAGAGAAAACACAGGCTGTGAAGACAGAAGACAAATTCAAGTCCCTCCTTCACCCCTTAGAGCTGTATGGCTTTAGGCAAGTGGCTTAATTTCTTAGAAACTGAAGTTTTCATCATCTGTAAAATTGGGATAATTCCGATCCTTCTAACTTATAGGGTGATGATATTTGAATGAAATTGTGTAAACGGAAGCACTTTGTAAACTCCAAAGTACTAAACAGCTCTCAGGAATGATTACTGTATTGTCTAACTCCCCAGAGATCAATTCAGGAGAAAAAACAGACTTTGAAATTAGCTGAATATTACTTATGGTGAAAAATAAAAGAGAGAGACCTCTCAAAACTTTCTGTAGAGGCCAATAATTGTTCTGATGTTAAATCCATCAAAATTATTAAATTAAGTGGAATGTGGTTTCAAACCTCAGGTAATTTGTAGCACACATATAGCCTTATCTAGTCTGGCCCACTCTGGTACCTGAAGCGTCCACTCCAATAATCAGGTAAAATCCACTCAATTCGGGGTCTCTAGATAGATTACCCGGTGGCAATCTTGTGACTCAGGACTTAGAATGATACACAAGGACCTGTTAAGAATGACTGAATGCACACCGTGAAATGAGAGCTCTGAACAATTTCCATAGCTGTAGGCTGATAAAGGACGCCATATGGTAAGATCTGGTATCAGTCTCTAGTTCCTCCTCTCTCTGAAACTGAACCACAAGAGTTTCAGTCCTGTCCAAGTCCTCTTCTGTAGGACCTAGATTTGTTATTCCCATCTGTTCCAGAGGACCTCCCCACTAATCACAGATAATCCTTAGACTTCTCTGGTTAACCCCGGGAACAGCTAAGTAATACTGTAGTCTACTCCCATGGCGCCTCACTTCAAGCGGATCCTCCCATTTGGTGCAAACCATGACACTTCATAATATCAATTCAGCAATCCCTTGACAACAGCTTAGGCCAGGGGTTGGCAAATTTTTTCTGTAAAAGGTCAGATAGTAAATATTGCAGCCTTTATGGGTGACAGGATCTCTGTTGCAACTATGTTGTGGTAGTGTGAAAGCAGCCGTAGACTACACCTAATGAATGAGAATGGCTGTGCTGCATTGAAATCGTATTTACAAAAGAGGCAGAAGGCCATAGTTTGCCAGCTCCTGGCTTGTACTGTTTATTCACTTCATTCTGTGAACTATATCCAAAATCAGATGATACTGAACTTTTGAAGAATTATTTTTATGAAAAACGATGCCAAGTAAAACTAACAAAACACTGCAAGATGCTCTACATAATGGATTTTGCTTTCTTCTCAAAGCAACCCTATGAGGTGGTTATTTTGCTCCCCGTTTTACAAGTGAGAAAATTGAGACTTAGCAAGCTTAATCAATTGGCTCAGTGTTACACAGCTAGTAGATGACAGAGCCAGAATTTCATCCTAGCTTTCTCTGACCCTACCTTGCCCTTCCATCAAAGCATTCAGCTGCCCATGTGGTATACTCAGGAATTTCTGAATGCCTCCAAAAATTCCTGAGCTAATCTGAGATACTCATTAAACTTTCATTAAAGAATGTTCATAATGAAAGTGAGTATTAAAAAAATTTTAGCTGAATCATGCTTTAACACAACAGGAAGAATACGGCTAAATTCCATTCACTATCCTTTTGTTTTCAATTGGGCCTATAAAATTTTATTTACAAACTCATTTGAAGAAGTCAATGAAGTAACAACAGGGCCATTTCTAATGCAGTAGATATTTCTAGATAAGTTAAATCTGTTTTCTGGCATTTTCACTGGGCCTTCTCACTCTCCTGCTACAATGTTACTAGAAACTTTGTTTTGCCTTTTCTTGTGCTTAAATTTGAAATACAAATCTATTTCGCAAATCTAACAAAATCGATATTATGGACCACCCAGGAGACAACCGTTAAAAGGAAAGAACCTCATTATTTTAAAAATCTAAATACGTAGCAGAAAGAGGTCATGAATATGATACTCCTATTGAGGATCTGGTAAACCACATTTAAATAGGTTTTTTAAATGTATTTTCTTAATATTGAAAATGTTTTCAATAGACTTTAGTTCATCATTTGTAAAATCCAATCTACTGGTTTTGATTTCCAAGGAAGTAATGTACCTTAACTTCCTTAGAAATCAGAGCCAGTCACTCTTGAAGGTTTTGTAACACATCTGAACATTACACCATTTTAGATGCTAAGAAAAATGAGTTTCAAATGCTTTTAAGGTAACCAAATTTTTCTAACTATAAATTACCATAAGGGATAAATATAAAATTAATAAAGTAATTCAAGAGAATTTCTTTGTCTTCTAATCAGACAATTAGCTACTGAAACATAGAAAGTAAAACATGTTGAAACAAACCATTAAAACATGTTTAGATTTTCAAGAAATTGGAAAGTATCCATTTTATACAGATCTGCTTAATCACTACACTAATAAAAACAAATCTAAAATGTTCTTCAGCAAACCAAGATTTGTGCTTTGATAACCCATCAGATGAAGCTTAATATAAACACAACTGGTAGTTGTGGTCCAGTTATGCTTCCCTTGAACGGATATGGAAGATGCAACTGATAAAATAAAATCGAAAACCTGGGAGTATATTCAAACTTTTTAACTAGAGGATGCTGGGGTTTGATGCTATGTCGTGATGAAAGTATTACACTTTATTCATCCTTCTGTAATCCTTTGTGCATTTTGTAGATCTACGCATTAAATTGTAGATGCATAGACCTGGAATATGAGCTGACAGAAAGCTCTGGGTCCAACCTACAAAATAGCCAAAATTCTATTTTCAGAGAACAATAGTAATTCTAACTCCACCCCTACAGGCCTCATACCAGGCTTTGATCTCTTTGAAATAGTGTCCTTTTATCTTCTTCCTATCTTCAGTGCCTAGCACAGGGTCTGGCAATAATAATTGTAAAAACAACAACTACATTAATTCTAGCCTTTCCATATGCCAGGTTCTGTGCCAATAAGTCTTTTTTTAAAAAATGCTTATTTAAGCCTCAAAACAACCTGATATTACTAAGTGCTAAATAAATTTTAAGTAAATGAACAAAAATATTAACCTATATATTTATAATCTTATTTTAAATGAAATAAGGAGTTTGCTCTTGCAAAGAGCTCCTCAGCAAGCCCATTTATAAACCTAAGAGAAGCTTTACAATGCAAATAACCACTCCCCTCCCTAACTCCTCACTTGAATAGAGGTATAAGGAGGAAGAAAAATATTTTACAAATGACAAACTAAAATCTATTCTATCAAAATGGTTAATTTGTAAGCCAATTTTTTATATTTCCTCTTTAAAATTAAGCAGCCATTCAGCTAAGAGAAAGATCATACCTTAAAAATTAGACAAGTAAAACTATTAATGGAAAAATGTTGGTATTTAAAAGGGTTGAATCAACCAGTTGTTGAGGCTCTTCTTTTCTTGAGAGAAGCAGGTTGACATATAGCTAAGGATATGAAGCAAGTTCATTCAAGGTTCCAACCCTGGCTGGTAGTACTCGGGCAAGTCACTCAACCCGGATTAGAGCTACTCTCAATAGCTCGGGCTATTTCACATTTATATCACAAAAGGAAGCAAAACAATGCTAAAGCCCACTTAAAATATGAAGTAGTATGTTAATGTTTATATATGTAAGGTTCCACAACTGATTATCCTCCAGAATAGTCTGTAGTTTTCAAACTTTTGAGATTCATAAAATTCTAGAAACAGAATTTAGATTAAACTGCAGGAGAATGGCAAGAGTTGGCCAAGTACCAGATGAAATAGACAAAAAGAAAGAAATCACAAAATAGAAAAATATTAACTTCTTAGAAAGCATGAGAAAGGTTTTTTTTAATTATTATTACTGTGGTAAGAACAGTTAACATGAAATCTACCCTCAATAAATTTTTGAGTGCATAATACAGTATTGTTAACCATAGGCACAATGTTGTACAACAGATCTCTAGAACTTACTCATCTTGTATAACTGAAACTTTATACCCATTGAACAACAACTCCCCGTTTCTCCCTCCCCATCCCCTGGCAACCACCATTCTACCCTCTGCTTCTATGAGTTTAACTATTTTAGATGTCTCATATAAGTGGAACCATGCAGTGTTTGTCCTTCTGTGACTAGTTCATTTCACTTAGCATAATGTCTTCCAGATTCATCCATGTTGTCACATATAGCAGGATTTCCTTCTTTTTAAAGGCTGAACAATATTCCATTGTATATACCACATTTTCTTTACCCATTCATCCATTGATGGACATTTAGTTTGTTTCCATGGGGGAAAGTTTAAAAACATTAAAAATATAGCCTTTTCTACTGTTCTTCAGCAAATTTTTAACTGTTCTCTGGGATTATGCACTTAAATTTGGAAAGTGTTTGGGCATCAGTGGAAGCAGAAATACAGTTGGACCTCTGTATCCGTGGGTTCTGCATCCGAGGATTCAACGAACCGTAGATTGAAAGGCCTAAGATGGTCTCGTCTACACTGAACATGTACAGACTTTTTTTTCTTATCATTATTCCCCAAACAATACAATATAACAACTATTTATATAACATTTACATTGCATTAGGTATTATAAGTAACGTAGAGATGATTTAACATATACGGGAGGATGTGCGTAGGTTATATGCAAATACTACACCATTTTATATAAGAGACTTAAGCATCCTCGAATTTTGGTATTCAAGGGGCTCCTGGAACCAATCTCCCGCAGATACCAAGTGATGACTGTAATGTGAAAATAGGAAGTCAAAAAGATAGTAGAGATATACAGGGCCCCTTAATGTTCATTGTCTTCTTATTTTGTTTGTCAGTTTTAGACTTCTACATATGTTATGGACTAAATGTTTGAGTCCTCCCAAAATTCGCATGTTGAAGCCCTAACTCCAGTGTGGCTGCATTTGGAGGTGGAGCCTCTAAGGAAGTAATTAAAGTTAAATGAGGTCATAAGAGTGGGGCTCTGATCCCAGAGGATCAGTCAGTGTCTTTATAAGAAAAGACACTAGAGAGCTCACTCACTCACTTTATCCATGTGCATGCACCAAGGAAAGACCACATGAGCACACAGAGAGAAGGCAGCCATCTGTAACTCTGAGAGCTCTCATCAGACCCCAACCCTGCAGGCACCTTGATCTTGGACCTCCAGTCTCCAGAACTGTAAGAATAAATTTCTGTTGTTTAAGTCACCCAGTCCATAGTATTTTGTTATGGCAGCCCCAAACCGACTAATAGAATATATGTACACATTCTACAGGTCAAAGCACATCACTTTTAATGAAAATCCAGACAGAAATTAAATTTGGTAAGCCAAATAGAATAACAAGAGTTTTTACTTTCCCATGGTTAAATACATATAAATTAAGCCATTGTTTCTTAAAAGAATATAATTAAATTTAAAATTCACAATCATATTACAAAGCCTCCTTTTTAAGTTAAAATGATCAAAATCCATTGATAAGATTATAAATGCAAAGTTCTAGGCAAACACACAAGTCTGCCAAGAAATGCTACCAAGAATCCTATCCCTTCAAGGCTCTGACCTTAGAAAGATACTTGGCCTTTCGTCATTTGTAAACTATGAGGAAACTGGATTAGAAGATCCCTTCTCAGCTTCTTTCCTGTAGTATGGTACTAATTTTCATCATGCCTCTAGTTTGAGGGGTCTTTCTAATAGCTATCTTTACTGATTAAAATAGATAAATTCATTTTGGAAATTGGAGGCTCCTTTCTAGGACAGACAGACATTTCAGGCCCTTAATGAACTTCCTCTCTCCCTTTAGCCATCACAGTCTCATCAAAAACTCCATCCAAGAACAGGAAGGGAAATAAAAGAATTCCAACTGCAAGTCTTCATAGTCACCCTAAATGATTGACAAAGAGTGAAAGCTATGTGTCAATATGATTTATTAGCAAAATACCTACATAGATGAGGGAAAATGAATAAAAAAGGGATAACTTATAATTGCTTGTTCTTGAGAACTTTCTCATTAAGAATTTAGATTGAGCAGGTGAGCAGGTAAAGCAGACATACCTCTCTGATTTTGCTGTTTCTGTGTTTCCAAACTTAGTCTACTTCAAAATCAGAATCATTTCTTTACATTTGTTTTCAAATAATTTCCCTGATAATCTTTGTCACACATTAGTGATTAGAAATGAGCTGTAATTCCCCAATTCCCACCCACAAGAGCTAAGTGGGTGTCTTAATGTACACTGAAAGATCTTTTGCCCTAACCTTACATTGTACAGGAAGAACTACCTACCGCTGGTTTGATAGATTGTAGGGGGATTGAAGTGTGGTGTATTTAAAGGCTAGTGAATGCAACTTCAATGCTTAAGAAAAGTCTTTATTCTTTTAGAATTTAAAAAAAGAGAAGGTTTTTAATTTACTTGAACTGTGCACAGAACATCCCTCCTCTAGATGTCCTGACGGCTGGCTCCTTCATAGTCCAGCTCAAATGTAACCTCAGAAAGCCTTGTCTGACCATTCTAACCAAAGTTCCGACTGACTGCTCCTAAGTCATTTGCCACCATATTACCCTGTTTAATTTCCCTCTTAGAACTTATTACCACCTACCATATAGGATTCTGTGAGGATTAACATTTTTAAATCCATGTTAAATGCTGAGAACAGGGCCTAACAGATAATAAAAACTGCATAGTATTGGCTATTACTAGATATTATCTTGTTTATTTACTTTCTTATTGTTACCCCACTATCATTTTCACTGCTGTATTTCCAGTGTTTAGGACACTGCCCAGTACATGGAAAGTGCTCAATAAGTTATTTATTAAATGAATTAGTTACATTCTTCTCTCACCCATGATTAAGGTACACTTGAATGAATTCATATATTTATTCTCTCATTTGAAATGAAATTTTATGTACAAAGCAGTGTGATAGGATACAAGGTGGATTAATAAGTGAGTCTGTGTCCTTATGGGGGAACCAAGGCATATCAACAGATATGTTACAACGCAGTATGGAAACAAAAGGAAGGTAGAAATCAAGTACCTGGTGAGCTCAGAAACCTCCCTGACATCAACTGCCATTTGATTGTTGGAATCTCCCAGAAATTTATTTCACTGAGCTCTTGATCCATATACAGTAGTCCCCCTTATCCGTGGTTTCACTTTCCACAGTTTCAGTTATCTGTGGTCAGCTGCAGTCCGAAAATATTACATGAAAAATTCTAGAAATAAACAATTCATAAATTTAAAATTTTAAATGCACGATTCCGAGTAGCATGATGAAATCCCACACCATTCTGTTCCATTCCACCCAAGGACATGAATCATTCCTGTGTCCAATGGATCCACGCTGTATATACCACCCGCCCATTAATCACTTAGGTAGCCGTCTCAGTTATCAGATTGACTGTCGCCATATCACAGTGCTTGTGTTCAAGGAACCCTTATTTTACTTAATAAGCACCAAAGTGCAAGAGCAGTGATGCTGGCAATTGAATATGCCAAAGAGAAGCCATACAGTGCTTCCTTTAAGTGAAAAGGTGAAAGTTGTTGACTTTATAAGGAAAGAAGAATGGCATGCTGAGGTTGCTAAGATCTACAGGAACTTTTATTACAGCATATTGTTATAATTATTCTGTTTTATTATTAGTTATTGTTGTTAATCTCTTACTGTGCCTAATTTATAAACTAAACTTTATCATGGGTATGTATATATAGGAAAAAACAATATATATAGGGTTTGGTACTATCTGCAGTTTCAGGCATCCACTGAGGGTCTGGGATGTATCCCCCACTGATAACGGGAGACTACTGTATCCCATTGTGTGCTGGACATATCTACTCAGGTATCCTAGAAGCACTTCAAAACTAAACTCATACTTCCCATCTGGCCTGCTCTTTCTTTTTATTTCCTATCTCCATGGATGTTCACATACCTATTGTGTCACTCAAGGCAGAAATCTGGGGATTATTCTATTCTCTTCCACTTTCTGCATCCTACCACATCTAATCAGGCACTAAGTCTTGGTATTTCTTTCTAATGCATTGGGTTTGCGTTTGATCCCCTCCATTCTCCCTGTATTGTCAGTTTCTTGTACATCTCCCTGTACGGCCTCTTATAGTCCATATGTAAGGATGTATGTGTCATTGTATCCCAGCATTTTTCACCACCTGGATTTTAATACATGAATGAATGAACAAATGAATGAATGGTATAGAAAAACAGAAAAGGAGCCACTCTCTGAAGATGTCAGGGAAGGCCTCACAGACAAGGTGATATTTGAGCCGGTCTTAAATGATCAATGGAAATTGGCCAGGGTAAGAAATGAGGAGGATATTTTAGGCCTCAGAAGACCATGGGCTTTTCTGGGAGTAGTGAAACTACTCCAGGACATGGCTGGGATGGGAGACACAGCTGAATCAGTGGCAAGAGATGAACCTGGGGAAGGCAATTGAAAATCTAAAGGGAACTTGAGGTCCCACAAGTGAATTTGGACTTACTTTCAGAAGACACAGAGAATCAGAAAATGTGCATTAGCAGAGGAGTGACACTGCCAGATTTGTTTTGAGTGGAGACAACTCTGCTGAGGACAGATAGCCGTGGGAAGGAAATGGAGGCAGGGAGAGGTGGTGAGGGTCAGAAATGAGGTACCAGCAGTGCAAATGGAGAGGAGACAGATTTCACAGGTATTTTAAATGTAGAGTCAATGGAATTGGGTGATGTTAGAAAAAACTGGGTGCCCCAATATTAACTTGGTGATACTTGTTTAAATCTTTTTTGCTATGTTTCTTAACTAAAACACTGAATTAAAACTGAAAAGACACAAACAACCTCATATCGATAGAACTAAGTACCCAGAGGAACAATTTCCATTACAGTGTTTTGGCTTTTTCCAGGCAAAATTATTTACAGTCCCAGAGGGCCCTAAAGCCGGATGTCCTCTAAGCACATAACAGATACTATTAGCTTTGGTAGGATCAGAGGCCAGAAAAAAAAGTCTAAACAACTAAAACAACCAAACACCAAGTGCTTGAAAAACTGTTCAAACGATATTAGTGGGAAATACTGAAAACTAGGGCTACAGAGCAATCAATAATGGAGGTATATAAAAATAATCATGCAAAATAAAAAATGACCTAACAAATCGACTTCAAAATTCAGAAAAGACTATAATTTCTTGCTGGGAATGAGAGAGATCAGGAAATCTTTTACAGTAAGTGACATTGGAGTTAGACCTTAAAGTGTGTAGTTATTTCATTTGCAGAGTTGAGGGGAAGCACTCCTCAGAAAAAGGGAACAAAGACAGAGGCAGGAAAATATGGGAGCACTGAAGGAATGGCCAGGGATTTCCAGCTTGATTGGTCATTGGGTACATGAACAGGAATAATGGAAGTTAAGATTGAAAATGTTTCATAGTATGGAGCCAGGTCATGATGGACCTTGAATGCCACAAAGAGGAGTCTGAACTTGAAGGACCCACTAGAGGTGGGCTGAACAAAGTGACATGCTCAGCACCATGCTTCAGGAAGAGTCACTTGTCAGGGGTACATAAAATGGAGCAAATGTGTGGGATCATAGGTAGGGGCAATAGAAACAGATATGGGAGAAAATTCTGAGGCAAAAAAAGAAAGTAGGTGGGGCTTGATAAGATTGGGATTGGAAAAGATTCAGACTAGTCCCAGCAGGGAACACAAGTGGAAGCTAATTAGCAATGACATTGCAATGGAGCCAGAGGAGGTCTCATTGTGGGTTGATATTTGTGGTAAGATCAATTAGACCAATTTTTCTGCTGCGTCTTGTCTCTGTATGGCCCCGGGAACTGCAGCTGTCCTGCAATCAAGAAGATAACTAGTCAGACTGAAGCTGACCTAATAGGAGCAATGGAGTGGGGAAAGAATGGAAAGATCTCAGGTCTTCGATGATGTTGTTGAGTCATCGGTTAAGCAACCATGGGATTTTTGGCTATATGCTAAACTGTTATAGTAAATTTTCCTTATTGTAAAAAAAAAAAAAAATCAGAATTTGTGACTTTTTCTTTACTCAGTAATGTGAAAGCGAGAGTAGAGAAATCAGATGGTAGAGTCTATTCAGAACTAGAGATTTGCAGAGCGAGTAAAATAGGACATGGGGACCAGAGCCTGAAGGCCATGGAGCTAGCAAGAACCAAGTTCAAACACAGACCAAAAGGTTCATATGGACAGGGGGGTAGGTGAGGCCAATACAGCATGTCAAGGCAATGGATGGGGCAAGGAGCTGTTACAGGAAGAATCAAACCAAGATCCAACAGGAAAGAAGATTGAGAAGAAGTAGAACTGCAATCAATATCACCTGAGAAGAAAATTTCAGACAAGGAGTGTGGCTGTGCCTATAAGGAGCAAGAGTTCCTTACAGGAACTAAATAAAGTTGCTTAAGATCCAGTGGCCAAAGATCTCTGGGGACAGGGATTGCAACCCCAGGTAAGTGTTCAGGTTCCTGAATATGGTGGAAGAAGGATACGAAGACAGCAAAAGCAGACTCTTAAGGGGGTGAGAAGCAAGCAGAAGGTATGAGTTGAATGTAAGATGGAAAAAGTATGGTATACAAGGATAGAGTGGAGTTCAAAACACAAGTTCTTGAGAGACAATGAACAAACAATACTCTGGATGTGATGGTGGGAAGCAGGAAATTTGCTGACCCCTGCTCCTCACTCTGAGAGCCAGAGAAAGTGGAAGAAGTGACCACTAGTGACGAATTTGGCTCAGGAACTTATAACTTAGAATAAAGCCAAGACTGAGTTTTGGCAAGAGTATAGGGAAATGTTGAAGGAAAGGTTAAAGACCATGAGGTTTGTTTAACTAATAGAATACTTGAATGTAGGAGAAGGGTATGGCTGGAGAGAAGGCAGGCACAGCATAGGAGGTGGGGCTGAAATTTATAGACAGAAAGCAGAGCATCAGAGGGTGGGCACGTGTACCTTGGGTGACCATTTTTCAAAAGAGAATTGTAGGTGGTAGTTAGACATTTGGCTAGAAAGACATAAAAGAGTTGATAGGGGAAAACAGGACTGGGAGAATAAACTAAGGGGAATTTTGGTAGTTTAACAGTCTGGCAGAATAAAAATTGTAAATAAATTTGGAAGCAGATAGACCTAGATCTGAGTCCCGGCTCGGATATTTACTAGCCATGTAACCTTAAGCTTTTGTTTCCTCATCAGTTAAAATGGAAATGAAGATACTTACTTTTCACAGGAGTTTTCATAAAATTTCAAGGTAATCTATGCAAAACAACCAGCATCCTGACAGGCATTCAGTGAACACTCAGTAAGGTGGAGCATCACTCTGTTAATACAGTTGGCTTCCAAGCTTCTAGGCCTGCCAGTGCATACAGCTTTTGAAGGTACAGCTCAGATGAGGGTGAATGGGGGGATAAGAATTTTCCCCCAGTACCATTTCTCTCAAAGTACACAATATGGTTAGAGAAAAAAGCCATTGGCCTAGCAATGAAAATTCTGAATTGAGCCGCAATAATTCAGCAGCCCTGAACCTAAAAAGACCTGAGGAGGAATTTCACACACACAAGTGTAGGCACAAACTTCATGCCCTGTATTTTGTTTATTCAGTGACTCAGCTTATTATCAGTACTTGCAAATTAACTCTAATTATCAGATAAAAGTGATGTGGTTATTCTAATTGCCTGAAAATCAACTACTACAAAAAATTTAAGTAATAATTACCATATCCTTTCACAAAGGAGATTTTTTTTTCTGACTAGACGTACCACACACTCAAGATAAATTACAGGACTGGTTTACAATTTTATTTAGCTTTCACAAGCCATACTAGATCGGTGCCAATGATCCTCAAATTTAAATCTTCAGTCCAGGCCTTCCCATTGAGGTGCAAGCGACCTCCCTGACATCTCCTGTTCAATATCTAATAGCAGCTCAAACTTAACATGGCAAAAACAGAACTCTTGGTATGCCTCCAAACCAGTCCCTCTCCAGGTCTCCCCCTCCTCAGTAAATGGCACCACCATCCACCCAGTTATTCAAGCCCAAAACATGGGAATCATCCTTGACTCATGCTTTTTCTTATTCTACAAGCATCCATTAACAAGCCCTGTGGACTCTCCTCTAAAATATGTCCCAAGCCATGACACTTCTCTCCTTCTCAGTTGCCACTAATCTTGTCTGAGTCACCATCATCTCTCACCTGGATTACTGGACAACTAACTCCTCACTCCTCCACCATCCATTCTCCACCTGACATACAGAGGACCCGTGAAAGGTACAACTCAATATGGTGTCATTCTCTCCCTCAAACCCTCTAATGGTTAATTGCTCTTACAACGAAATCCAAACTTTTCCCTGCAAGGCTCACCTGACCTCATGCCTGCCCACCTCTCTGACCTCAATTCCTGTCATTCTCCCCCGCTCACACTGTACTCTGGACACACTGGCCTTCCTTCTGTTCTCTGAACTTATGGAGCTCATCTCCTCTTTTCCTGAGCTAGTCCCTCTGCCTGAAATTTCCTAACACCAGACCTTTCCATGGCTGGCTCCTTCTTTTCACCAAGAAGGAAATGTTACCTCCTCAATGAGGCTGTCCCCAATGATCTTAATTAGTATCTCCTTCTGGTCTTTACTGTATTGTACTGTTTTATTTTTTCAAACTTGTCACCAAGATGGCATATAGTAGGCGCTCAATAAATGTAGAATTAATGAATAAACCATACACAATTTTTCTTCAACTGGAGTATAGTAAACACATCAGACAGGCTTAAAATATCATCCTACTTGGGACAAGCAAGTCTCAAGTTCACTCAGAATTCACCTTCAATTCAAAAGTTGCTCAGAAATCTGCTGGATCGATTCCCACCAGCTCCCAAGCTGATGAGAAGGGATGGAGGTGAACAGTCCCAGAGAAAAATGCACTTGTAGCCTCTACAGCTTCATAATTCACACCTGCACTGTTCTGGCTAGGAGACTCTCAGAGCAGGTGGGACTGGCCTGACAAAGACCCAGATTCTGTTTCTTGAAGAACCTAAGCAGAACTCCTCCCTCAGGCAGGCAGAGTCACCAGCAGCAGGCTGGCTCCAAGGGACGCTTTCCCCTCCCATGAGGAGAATATTGCTGAGTCTCCTGCTGTGTACAGCCATCCTGTAGGTATAGACATGAACCTGTATGAGTTGGAGTCTTCCTATCAATCACCATGACTCTTGTGACAACCATGCAAAGGCTTTCAAAGTGTGCAGAGAACTTGAAGGGATTTGGGGGAGGTCATAGTTCTAGGCAGCGCTATAAAGTCACCCTCAATGCTTTTCACACCATAGAAGAATTAGACCTTGATTTAAAAAAAATTTTTGCACATATCAGTTTATGAATATGTCAAAAATTGTTAAATAGTTTGTGTTTTACTTTAAAAAATAAAACCTAGGGGAGACCATACCAGGTTTAACAATCCAAATCCTCCAGGTTCGACAAAGGAGAAAAATGGGACCCAGAAAGTTTAAACAACTTGCACAAGATCCTCTAGCAATTCAGAACGTTTTTTAATACATAACACCTTATCTTTTTCACATTTTTAAAGATGAAGAAAAATGAACTGATTGTGAAAGATAATTTCTTTACTTTGCCTAGCTCAGGAGTTTCGGTAAAATTAACCTTGTGAGGATGTTTTCTATGAGGTTGTCAGACACATAATTGAATTCAACTGGGTCACAATCTCTTTGGGGGAAGAAAAACCTCTTCTCTCATCTCACATCTTGTTACACTTTGTTTTTCCTTTCCTCTTGCTACATGTAATTTTTTGAAGCAGAATGCCTTCACACTAAATTTATCTTGGAAAGATTTTCCAAGAAATCAGAGTTCCAAGTTTTCCAGATATTGCAAAACAAACCCCACATTTGCCTTTTTTTGACAAAACTTGGCAGCTTGCCTCAAAACTGACATTACTCAGCATGTGCCCTTGTGGCATAATTCCCAAATCCTCTATAATCCTACAAAAGCATTTTCTTTCTTTCTGAAGAAATGTTCACTTTCAGATAAGATGCTTCCATGATCTGAACAACTATTTCCCTTTGTGAGTTAGGAAGTCAATTGGACCTAACTCAGGGGGAGGCTATCACACCTATAAATATGTGCATTTAAAATATTCCCTAATAACTGAAATGAATGTGTTCATTTACTACATTTTTGATTACTTTTCTTTTTTAATTTATAATAATTTGACAGTTGTTTCAATAGAATACAAATAATAGAGACAACTTCTGGTGGGGTCCTTAAACTTTTGTCCTGATGCTACACATAAACACAAAAATGCTGGATCAGGGGCCAGCCCAGTGGCGTAGTGGTTGGGTTCGTGTGTTCCCCTTCAGCGGCCTGGGGCTCACGGGTTCGGATCCTGAGCATGGACCTACGCACCGCCCATCAAGCCATGCTGTGGCAGCATCCCACATACAAAACAGAGGAAGACTGGCACAGATGTTAGCTCAGGGACAATCTTCCTCACCAAAAAAAAAAAATGCTGGATCAGATTATTTACTGATGACACAAATAGTTAATGCTCATTTGGGAAAAAATTCAAAATGTATAACAAAGAAAGTAAAAATCATCTGAAATTCAGCCACCTTCCAGAGAGAGAATCATCACTAATATTTTGGTAACCACCATGTTGTATGTCTTTCTATGCACATACACAAAATATGGATACAATTTTATGCAAATGGAAGAGTGTATATGTTGGTTTGTTGGACAAGTTCTTGCTTCTTCTACAGTCTTTTGATAGGGCCATCTATCTCCCCTTCCCCTGTACCACCCCCAACCTCAGCTAATGGAACAGCCTAGTATATGTCCTTCCATAATTCCCTCAACGTTCATACACACTTATGCCAATAGCTATAATTCATTAAGTGCTTAAAATTTTTTCCAGCATCTTTGTTATTTAGTGTTTCCTCCACCTTTATTTTTTAAAGATGTGTTGTTACTTTCGAAGGCTCCTTTCACCACCTATTTTGCTTTCCGTCTCACTTGTCTAGAAACTGAAAGCCCTGCTTTCCGGCATGAGGGACCCCCCCCCCCACACACACCTGCCATTGCAGAAGGTCTTCAGGGCTGCTCCATTTCTCCCTTTCTGTTTCCTTTTGATTTGTAGTACAAGGTCTCATACAAAGGGCAAGACAATATAATAAACAAAACAAATAGATGACATTGGCAAATAAATAAAGGTCACAATAATGACTGAACAAACAGGGACTTCTTGGTTACTTTTACAAAGATAAGAAAATGCTAGCCATAAAGAGTGACCTTGCTAACAATTTGATCAGGGCAAGTATTTAATGACCATAATCCCAGCATTTTTGCAGGGTGCAATATTTTAAAAACATGAACACTACATAAACATAACACAAAAGCATAGCATTCAATTTTCTGATGGCTTAAAAAGATTAAGTGTTTTTATCCTTTAGCTAAAGGAACTAAAAGAGGGGATCATTAAACACAAAAGTACAAATAAGCTTCATGTTGAAGATTCCATTGTTTTTTAAATGTTAAACTAAATGTGAATGGAGGCATAGTTCACTCATTAAACTTATATTTATTTAACATATTCTATATTCCAGATACTGTTAGACGTTGTGGGAAAACAAAGGTGAAACAGACAGAGCTCCTGTCTTCAATAAGCTTATAGTTCAGTGCAGCACTGTCCAACAGAAAGATAGTGCAAGCCACAGGTATAATTTTTAAAAGGTAAAAAGAAACAGGTGAAATTAATTTTAATAATATATTTTATCTAACCCAATATACCCAAAATATTATTTCAACATGTACACAACAGTTAAAAATTACTAAGGAGGGGCCAGCCCGGTGGCATTGTGGTTAAATTTGCGTACTCTGCTTCAGCGGCCTGGGGTTTGCAGGTCCGGATCCAGACCTATGCACTGCTTATCAAGCCTTGCTGTGACAGGCGTCCCATATAAAGTAGAGGAAGATGGGCACAGATGTTAGCCCAGGGCCAAGCTTCGTCACCCAAAAGAGGAGGATTGGCAACATATCTTAGCTCATGGCTAATCTTTCTCACCAAAAGAAAAAAATTACTAATGAGATATTTTACATACTTTTTTGCATACTAAATCTTCAAAATCCAGTGTGTGTTTTATACTTATAACATATCTCCAGTTGGACAAGCCACATTTCAAGGGCTCAAGAGCCACATGTGGCTGGTGGCTATCGTATTGGAAGCACAGGTCTAGTACATCTGTCAGAACAGGCGAGGTTATGCTGTGTCCAAACAGCCCCAACATCTCAGCTGCTCAAAGCACCAAAATCATATTTCTCATTCAGGCTACATGTCTTTTGCAGGTCAGCAGGGGCCTCTGGTTTTTGCAGTCATTTGGAGACTCAGGATCCATCTCAACACATAATCACAGTTAACAGGAAGGAAAAGTAGGAGTTCAACACTGGCTGTTAAGTGCTTCCACCTGAAAGTGACACACATCACTTCTGGGCCAAAGCAAGTTCTGTAGCCAAAGACAGTGGTGGGAAGTGCAATCCTATCACCTGCCCAGAAAGCTAAGAGTGGGAATATTTGCTGCCCAGCACCAATGATTACCACATCTATTAAGCAAACTTCATGAGTCAAACAATGTGAAATGCAAGAAGGGAGATAAAGAGGTAGATAGCTAGAGCTAAGCTACAACAGAGGGTGGGAGGTGATGAGAGCACTCAGCAAGGGACAGATAAAATGCTGAGTGTTAAGGGGAGAGCCAAATTACCTCTGGCACCAATGGAGAAGCAGCTATAAATAGTAAGTACTTGCCTGGAACTATGTTACAAATTTGGAAGACGGTGCCACCTAATTAACTCAGAGGCTAGCCTTGAGAAATCAAATAGCCTATCTCTATTATAGAGTACAAATTGCCACTGCACACACCCTATAAAAACATACAGTACAATGTATACTAGACTCGCACTTGAACTTTGAGGGTAATTCTGTGCAAATTGTCCCTTTAAACCACTCACTCTAAAGTTATAAAACAGCCGCCTCTGAACCAGCCATCAGATCACTCAGACCATTCTAAGATCTCAGAAAAGGGAAGGGAGGGGGAGGAATCTGCGGTGACTAACATTGCACTATATTCTAGAAACACTCTGAAAACCTCCAGCAGAACAAGAAATGCAATGAAAAACTGGAAAGTATCAAGAGGACAATTTCAATTTCCTAAGCAATATCCTGTGAAGTTATTGAGAGACTGTTGAGAGACCTTCTCCTTTGCCCTTGTAGCCTTCCCACACCACTTAGAGAGGTGCTACTTGTAACTGGGAATATTTTATATATTGTAGAGTTGTGAGATTATTGTATTAAAAAGTATCAAAGATGGGTCAGCCCCATGGCATAGTAGTTAAGTTCGGTGCACTCCACTTTGGCAGCCTGGGTTCGTGGGTTCGCGGGTTCGCATCCCGGGTGCAGACCTAATCCAGTCATCAGTCATGCTGTGGCGGTGATCCACATACAAAATAGAGGAAGATGGGCACAGATGTTAGCACAGAGCTAATCTTCCTCAAGCAAAAAAAGGAAGACTGGCAACAGATGTTAGTTCAGGGCAAATCTTCCTCAAAAAAAAAAAAGTATCAAAGAATGTAGAACTGGTGAATGCCACCTTCCTGAGAATATCTACTGGAAAACAGGACAACCAGTCCTCACATGTCTGCAGAGGTAGGTGGTTCAGTAATGTAAACCTCAGAAAAAGACAATTATGTCTAGTAGAATATCTACTGATTTGCCATCTGTTGCATGACTCCTATTTTGTCAATCATTAAAGGGAGCATATTAGATATGCAAAATAAACTATAGTATTTCTCATGAAATACAACCTTATCCCTCAAACCATATTCTCACCCAGAAACCAAATGGCAGACAATTATCCATTAATACCGGAAATGACAAGGTCACCAATGTATAATCCAGAAAAAAACAATAAGAATTTGTAGAATATCTACTGATCCACTGATCTACAAAAGATGCATCTCATTCTATCAATCATTTAAGGTAAAACCACATTAGATATTCATAATAACACACAGAATTTCTCATCATAAGAAACCTTGTCCCCTAATTCTTTTCACACAAAAACCAAATGTTAGACAATTATTTACTAAATCTTGAAGGCTTTATATAATTGTCAGTATTGTTGTTCTTTAAAAATGCAGTAGATACTAGAGTTTTTAATATAGTTAACATAATTGTCAATAAGGTCATAAGAATCTACAGAATATCACCATGAAGTACTATAACACCTCTGATTACCTCCTGCATCTCAAACATAGTCACATATGAGACTATTAAGAGCGTCAGAATTATAGCAGCAAGTAAAACCTATTGCTCTTCCAGCCTTCCACTGACTTTGACAGTGGCATAAGGGGACACAGATCAGTTGACACTGTGGGTCACAAAGAGTATAAGACAGAGTTCCCTGTCTGTAGTTCTGCAGAACAAAAAGGTACATACCTATGAAAAGATAAGTTAAAAGGAGAGAAGTCACTTTAAGCTAAGGTGGTCAAAAGATATCTCAGAGGTAGCTGAAGGTGAGCTGACCCAAAGGATTTCAACAGCCAAGGGAAGATAAAAGAGTATTCGGGGAGGAAATAAAAGTTCAAAAATGCAAGGTGTGTGCTGAAACAACTGGATATCCATTTGCAAAAGAATGAAGTTGGACCTCTACCTCACACTATATACAAAAATTAACTCAAACTGGATAAAAGACATAAATGTAAGAGCTAAAACTATGAAATTCTTAGAAGAAAACAGGTAAAACTTCAAGACCTCAGATTAGGCAGTGGCTTTTTAATTATGACAACAAAAGCACATGCAACAAAAGAAAAAACAGATATGTTGGACTGCTTTAAAATTAAAAACTTTTGTGCTTCACCATTAGAAAGTGAAATGACAACCGACAGGAGAGAAAATATTGCAACTCACATAACTGATAAGGGACTTTTATCTGGAATACAGAAAGAACTCTTATAACTGAATAATAAAAACACCAATAATCCATTTTAAAAATGGGCAAAGGATCTGAATAGACAGTTCTCCATAGAGCCACCATATAACCCAGCAATTCCACTCCTAGATATATACCCACAAGAAATAAAAACATGTGTTCACACAAAAACTTGTACATGAATATTTGTAGCGGCACACTCAGAATAGACAAAAAAGCAGAAACAACCCAAATGTCCATCAATTGATGGATGTACAAAAAAATATGGCATATTCATACAATAAAATATTATTTTGCAATAAAAAGAAATGAAGTATTGACATGCTACAACATGGATGAACCTTGAAAACACTGTGCTAAATGAAAGAAGTCACAAAAGACCACATATGGTATGATTCCATTTACTTGAAATGTCCAGAATAGGCAAATCTATAGAGCCAGAGATTAGATTAGTGGGTGGAGGGGAGAAGGGGAGTGACTGTACGTGGCTATGGGGGGAGGGGTGATGAAAATGCTCTAAAATTGATTGTGGTGATGGCTGCACAACTCTATGAATATACTAAAAACCACTGAGTTGTACACTTCAGGTGAATTCTGTGGTTATGTGAATCATATCTTAATAAAACTGTTCTTTAAAAAAATGTAAGGTGTGTTTGTTGGGAACCATAAATAGACCATTCTGACCAGATAAAACAATTTTGATAGTAGAGGAATGGAAACTAAAACTGGAAAGCTAAGTTGCCACTGTGGTATGCTGGAAGCCCTTCAATGTAAAGAAAAGGATTTTGAACTGTATTCCCAGCCCCCAGTTGATTGCCTTAGGATAAAATATAGAGAGTCCAAAATCTAGTAAGTACTCCCAAAATGACAGCCATTCTCATTATTATCACTAGTGGGAGGTCCCTGATCATTCTGTGTGATGCATTCACCTTGAGGGGACCTCTGGATTGGCCCCTTGGGGCCTTCACAGTTTCTGGATTTTATGTGACCACTTAGGCTTAGCTCTCCAAAGACCAGAGGTCCATCCAACCTGATCCAAGTTACTTGTGAAGACTGAAAAAGATAATGGAAAACAGCTTGGTTTTGGGACCCCTAAAAAGCAGAAAATAATTTCAGAGCCTTGAAATTCTAGAGCATAATGTAATGTACAAAAGCAATATCCACACAGGTAAATTAGAGTTGTAAATTATCTTGAGGTAATAGAATGTCCCTGGAATAATAAGTGAAAGACAATTAATGGCTATGTTCACTAGAAGTTACTCAGCCAGACACACATCACCAATGGGATGCTGTTGGAGAACATTAGTGTATGGAAGAGAGTGGGCCTTACAGAACAAGCGAGACACTGAAAGGCACCCAAGATGACTGTAACTTTTCCAGCTTTGATGAATTACACCTTTGAGCTACATGAGGAAACATATAATTTTTTTTCCACATCTCTCTATTGAACAAAATAATTCAAAGTACACGTGCAATACAAAGTTCAGCATTTAAAAAGCACTGACATTTTATTAATATTAAAAATAAACCAGGAGAGAAGACACAGTTTTTCCTCTGGGTTTCTTACCTTTCCATTTAGGACCATGAGGAAGACATAACTTTTCTGACCAACTTTTTAACTGTCAAGTAGATAATGAATATGCATAGAAGTCATTGGAGAGTCACTACAGAAACCCCTAGAATAAATTAACAAACAAAATGGAAAGCGGTGTTCCTTCGGGCAGACTAATAATTTCAGTACTAACTACTCAGGTTAGAATGTATTTCAGTTGCTGGTATGTATCTAATGATACCCAGGTTTCTTCTAAACTGAGGACAGTTATCAGCGAGTGAGCAGAAAGTGAACGAAACCTCTAATATAACATGGCGATTCAGAAATCGCCAAGCTGCAGAAAAGCAGGTTTTCATAAGGCTGCAGGGACAGTCCTCCCTGGGGTCCCACACTGTCAGCCCCTGCTCAACTCCCTGCCCCTCTGATGTCCAAGCTGGAGCAGCAATCTCTTCCAGGTTTGGTTCTGCCCTAGACTCTGACGCTCCTCTAGGGCCTAGGCTGTACAAGAAATTAGTCGGCATTAGTCAGGTCACAATGACTGGTGGTCCAGAAGAACTCAGTTGAAGACAACAACTAACCAGAGATTTTAAAACCACCATGGATAACCCACCTGTGGTTAATCAAGTGGTAACACAGACAAACCATATGTATTTTACTCCTGTTTAAATGCCCCCACTGCACATGGTGACCCTGAGCACCAGCAGTCTGCTCATGGGGACACAGGGTGGTCTTTCCACCGACACTCTAAATGACCCCTCGATACATGCACATCTTCCCTTTTGTGTTTATGTATCTTTAGAGGGAGAAAGAGGATAAGGATGAAGATACAGGAATTATGAACAAAATCTACCAGCTATTCTGAGGACATAGAGTCTTTTACAATTTGTTTTTTTCTCATTTAAAAAGAAAAACTTTACCATACACTTATGTCATATAAATTCCAAGGATAGTTTAGTCATTTGTGTTATTCAAGCACAAATTATTCATGTCTCTAATTATAACAGAATGACAACTTTAAACAGATACAGTCTTCCTCCAAGTCCATTTATTTATTTTTCTAAAACACAATATATTTGTTACTTTCCACCTTTTACTTGAATGGAAAGGCAAGACGTATCTCAGCCTTTCAACCAAAAGAAAGCACCATTATCACCCATCTTTGTAGATCAAAAATAACCCCCTGACTTCTGAAGTTTCATTTCCAAAACTACCTCTCACACAGAGTCTATTATCTGGTTGGAGGAAAAAGATGCTAACTGCCATGGCCCTAGGACCTAAGCTTATTTTGTCTCTGAGCCAAACAAGACTGCAGTTCCTAACAGAATGGCATAATAAGCAATCTTCCAAGAGCTCTAGTCAGTAATTTACTAAAATTACTCCAAAAGACAGCATAGGAAGCAGAAAACTTCTGCTAAGTATATTTCTCTTTCTATGATTTAAAGGAAAAGGGATTCAGAAATAAACTACTAGGTAGATTTAAGAATAAGAAAGCTACAAATCTATTCAAGATGGAAATAAGCAACTGGCTAGAGTTAATGATGACCTTAATACATTCAAAATTAATAGAAAGACAAAGAGAAAGTAATAGGAAATGTTCTAAGAATGGAAAATCTAGAGGCAAGCATATACCCCCCAAGCAGAAAATCTAACGTTAGACATTAAAACTTATGCACTCTCTCTCTGGATGATCTTCATACAAATTATCCACAGGAATCCAAGTAGCAAAGAAAAAACTCTGGCACACAAAAATCAATATTCAAACATACACTCCAGGAAAAGGAACAGCAAAAACATTCTTGCTGAAATGGAATATGGCAGCTATTTAGAGCTAACACATTTGTGACTATTACAAATATTATTGATTGGGATTAATAAAGAGTAACCAAATGCTGAGTTCCAAAATAAAATTTGGAAACATTCTAGAATACTTCTAAAATTGTGTCTCCTATGGAGCATGAATATATAATTGAACACTGTTTGCCAAGAAACTGACACAGATTCTAACATTCCTGAATTACTTGTATGAAGGATGACTTCTAGAGAAACCATAATAATGCTATACATCTGAAATACATTTTTTTAAACACAGAAAAGTAGAGCATGTTTGCAAACCACGTGCCTGATGGAATTAATTTGCAAGGCCCTGAAGACAATTTATATATATTTTGTCAAAAAAAAAAGTGGCCATAGGCATGTTAACATGAAAAAAAGTGTGTGGCTGGGCCAGCCATACTAAGCAGTGAGTAAAGTAAATCTCGGTCCTCTAAGCCTTTCCCGTACTGTACCTTTTTTTCCTCTACTATTTCAGACCTACAAGGCCTCTGGCTTTCGTCTTTTTCCTAGTCCCAAGCAAAATCTATTTGCAGTATGGATCTAATATCACCACTTTGTTCCTGTGTCAATTTAGGCCATGTGTTGCTACTCTCAGAGGTCTCTGCTTTCCCTCCCATTATGAAATAAAAGGCTTTGTCCCGGTTGAAGCAGTTTCAGCATTCAGAGAGCAACTGAGGAAGTTATAGGGCTATTTTACCTTTGAAACCTTACTATAAAACAACAGCCCGTTCTGTTTTCTTATAAAGCCAGCCTTGCTATAGGAAAGGTAATCCTCACATTTGAAACTGCTTCTTAAACCAATTAAACTCTATGCAAAATTAGCACATTCTCTTTTTACATCAATGCTCCTCTATCTCTTTATCTGGTGACCCCACTCAGTGACTCTGAAAAACCTAGTTCACCATTTCTATCATCTCCTACCAAAAAAGTATGCAGAACTATAAAAGCTTCCCTTTTATTCATTCAAAAGCAGGTAGTGATCTGAGGAGCCCAGAGAAGGCAACCCTGGGAAAGGTGATAAACCACACCGCACACAATAAAGAAAAACTACTTCCCAACCAAGCATAGGCTTTCGCATGTTTCAGAAATCCCACTTCTCTTCTCGTCATTTTTAATCAGGGAGGTGGAGCTGCCACAGAGAGTAGCCAGCAAAACAAGGGTCAAAAACTCAAATGCCCACAGGGGCTCAGCAGCTCACAGAAAATAAGAAATAAACATTGTGGACCAAGGGAGTGAGACACAGGGAGTGGTGGAGATCCACGTGATGGCAAACCCCTCCTACAGGTGGCATCTGTGACTCAGCTACATTGTGGCCATGCAATGTTGCCAGATCATCGGTTCTTTTTAAGAAATCAGAAATACAGATTTTCATGTGAAATTTGTTAGCAACTACCAGTAATTCAAATTTTTAAAAAAACTGGGTAGGACAACTCTGGGTGAGCCAAACTAAAGCCATCAGCTGTCAGGGTGTGTCCCACTGGTCACCATTTGGTGCCTCTTTTATATAATTATGATCACGTGGCCCAATCCCTGACAATCTTAGCAATGGGATTTTACCTATGGAACCCAGAGGGATTGAGTGATGTGACGGTTAATTTTATATGTCTACTTGGAGGGCTTTTTTGAATGAGATTAACATTTAAATCAGGAATTTGGGGTAAAGCAGACTGCCCTCCCGAAGGTGGGTGGGCCTCATCCAATCATCTGAAGGCCTGAATAGAACAAAAAGAGCAGGCACCCTGAGCAAGAGAGAATTCTCCAGAAGACTGCTTTCGGACTTCATCTGCACCATTGACTCTCCTGGGTCCCATGTCTGCTGGCCCATACTACAGATTTGGGACTCTCTAGATTCCATAATTGCATGAGCCAATTCCTAATAATAAATCTCTTTCTGTATATATATATATACATACATATTCTATTGGTTCTGTTTCTCTGGAGAACCCTGACTAATACATTTGATTTGGCCAAAGTCACATAACTAATCTGGGTAAAAAAAAAAAATACAATTGCTCTAACTCTTTCTCCAGAGTATGTTCTGGTATACTATACTGGAGCAGTAATTCGTGTGAAGTGGGAGATGGCATTACAGACATGTCTATGTGTGTGTCTATACATTACAAAAACCTGAGACAGCACATACAACATGTATTTCTCACAGTGTAGTTGCAGCACTATAGAATCATGTAGAGGTTTGTTTATATGCAGATTCCTAGGCCAGCTGATTGAATCCAGCTCTCCAGGATTGGGCCGCAGAAATCTGTATCTTGGCACCTCCCCAAGATGATCCTATGCATGCCAGAGTGAAAACACTGGAGTGATTAAGAGGCAATACAGATTAGTGGTTAAAAGCATAGATTCTGGAGCCAAATAGCTTGGGTTTGAAGCCCAACTCCACTACTTACCAGCTACATGAGTGACCTTAGGCTAGTTAATTTACCCCTGTGCTTCAGAGGAGAATACACTTCACACCTCATATCCCAGAGAAGATGTGAAGATTGAACAAGGAAAGGTTGTAAGCACTTATGCATAATTAGCATTTAATTAATGGTAGCCATTATTACTAAACTCTCTTATCACAGGTGTTCTGGCACATTTTCAGTATCATGCTAATCGATATTTATAGTGATGATCACAGTGGCAATTTAAGATCTTGAAATACTTTCTAAAGCAAAGATCAATGTTAGATGCTGTGTGTTTCATTTTATGCAAATTCTTTACAATTTGGTAATTTGTGTGTAATATCCATGGTAACTTCCTAGAGATTAAAACATTTGATTAAGCTGAATACCACAGTTGACTATAAAATCTAACAGAGAGTTTGCTGTATAAGTGTAGCATGTAGTGTGAAGATAGTGAGAGAAACTTCTTAGGTAGTGTGGTCTTTCTGTAATCTACCAATCCTCTTCTCTATTTCTATAAAGGTTGAGGCTATATTTTATTTATGTTTTAGCTCTCCAGCCCCTAGCTCAGACAGCCTCCATAATAGTTATTCAAAATGAGTATTCGTTGAATTAAATTTTCACATTAATATACTGGCTTTGATCCAACATTCTTTCACTAGAAATTTGTCACGATAACATCTAAAGGCTATACATACAGTAATTTACAGTTAGACTAGAAATAATATGGACCCATGGAATATTTAAGTCTTCATGCTGCCCCCGCCAAAAGCCCAATTCACTCATCTTTCAATTTTTTAATCCCACCAAACTCTTAACTAGAGAGCAGTTATCAGCTAATAAACTGGACCTGCACAAACACAGGAACTAACACATAAGTAAAGGGAAGCCATATGAGAGAAAATGGAGAGAAGCCAGAAATACTGTGGTCTCTGATCATTTAGAACTGGATGTAAACTTGAGATTACTTCACATTTCAATTTGAGAAAATTAAAAGTAGTCTTTTAACAGAGTGGATCTACTTTCGGACAACTTAAAACACGGGAAATATTTTGCAGGTCCTATGTGACACAATTAAGGAATTGAAGGTGAAAAATAAAAATAATGAAACCAACAATTACTACAGAATTTGGCTTAGAAGAGAGGGAACATACCCAAGAAAATAAGGCTGTGGGCAAAATAAGGCTTTGGGCATAAAAAGTATCATTCTTCCATTTAGAGCTTGAATTGGGATGAGGGGCCCTCCAGAAGGGTCATCATGATTGAGCAGAGGCAGATGGGCCAAGGGTGGGGTGGCTGTTCCCTGCAGAAGAGATGGTCTGAGAACATGTGAGAGGATCAGCAATCTGAGACTGGATTCAGGACTAGAATACCAGTGGTTACAATTTCTCAGCCTAACGGCAGACTAACACATCTACATGTACCCAATATCACACAAAACTCACCAACTCCATACTAGTGAGGGATTTCTAGATCAAAGAAACAAGAAAAAAGAAGCTGCAAGGGTAGGAGTTTTATCAAAACCCTTCCTCTACTGGCCCACTCAACTAGCAGTTATCAAGGCCAACCCTGTGCAAGGTACTAAGGAAAAACCAAAAATAAAACTGAAAAAATGGCCTCTGCTCCAAACAGTTACAAGCTAATCAAAGGATATAACGGAAAGAATATATATACAAGAAACAACGGTAACACAAAGGAACAATTATAATGTTTAAGGAGTTTCAGTATTCTAGCAAAGTTAAAGGAAGGAAGGATTATTCTAACAGAAGTGAGTTGGAAAGACTGAATGGAGTCAAGGGCTTTTGAGAAGGCCTGAATAGGCAGCCTCGACGTGAGTATAAGGTGGAAGGAGAGCAATATATGAAGAAGTGGCACAAGCAGTTGTGTGTGAAGGAAAGAACAGAGAACAACCAAGCAAAGCAAGCAGTCAAATCCACTAGGACTTAGAGTACTGGCTGGAAAGTTATGGGGACAGGGCTAGAACCCCACCCGACTGTCAAGGGACCTTCACTGCTAAGCTATAGTGTTTGGCTTTATTCGCTAGATAATAGGAAGCTACTGAAGGTTTTGCCCTGATCACAACTGGGTTTGAGCTATATGATGAGGTTCAAGGTGGCATTTAGAAAAGAGTGTGAGTCAGGAGAAAAACTAGGAGACTCCTACACAGTTCCCAAAGAGTGCTAATAAATGCCTAAACAAAGGGAATGTGTTTAGGTATGGGAAGGAAAAGATTAATGGAACCAATACCTGTTCCTAAAATGTGGAATGTTCTGATATTAATTAGCATATACACTGCCTAGAAAATGAATACATATATGTCCACTGGAATTAGAAACTTCCCATTCCAGTATGGTAATTCTCAACATACCATCCTCAAATTCTTAAAACATCCCTCAAATGTTTCTTCTCAAAGAGAAATTTTCTTTCAATACTTTTTAGCCTCTACATTAAAATAAATCACCATTATCACTGTCAGAGGTTCTCCCACAATTGCCATGTAGAGGAAAGACCAAGGAACAGTGCACATCCAAGAAAGCCAAAAACAGTCCCTGCCATTAATGTGCTTAAACATGAAATTCATAGAAGTCTGCAACTTCTGTCACTTAGAAAGCTCTTCCTTCCTGAATATAATCATACTTCAGTAAACAAATACCTCTAAACCTATTCTTCTCAAATGCACACCTTACATGATGCAGTGGAAGAACTGTAAATTACCACATAGTTCTTGACGCCCACTATGATGCTTGCTCATGAAAGAAACCACAGATGCTGAAGCAATAGAGATTAAAATCTCTCCCCATCATTTTGAAGGGAACAGGAGGCCAGCCATCTGAGAAACTAAGCTGAGGCTCTCTGCAGGCCTTCCTGCCTTCAATTTCTATCCCAACACAGTGAACAACATAATTTTTGGTGTTTTCTTCTATTTACAAAAGGATTTGTGACCAGACACCAGAAAACAAATCTCTAATTATCTGGCATTAGAGAATTCCAGCTTTTAGGTTAAAACGAAACCTGCAGATCCTTTCTCTCAGTCACCTCATTCTAAGGCCAAGAAAAATGAGGATCAAGGTCCTACAGCTGGGATGGCAAAGCATAAGTCTTTTCACTGACGGTTTAAGGTTCTTTCCACTGCCCTCCACATTGTCTCTCACAAGCCTTCATTTCTAAATATCCATGTACACAGATGATGGGGTTCAGCCCCTGTATTATATACTGGGTCACAGTCAAGGCAGAAAAATAGAAGACCAGCCATACACACACAAGGCAAGATTGCTTCAGCTTTGTCCCACCATGGAGATGTGTACTGTTTCCAGATTGTGGACCAGTAAAGATTCATGCAGATTTAATCCATGCAGATCTCCTCCACTATGGCATTGGTGTCCACTTAGGAAGCTAGCAAAAATAGGATAACATTGAAAAAACAACTCTTGAATACACAAAGTGTTACTAAACACTGAGAGAAGATAATAAAAACACTTAGAAAAGACTTTGAACTTTATAGATCTAATTCAATTTAGTAGGATAATACCAATACATTAATCCAGATGCCTCTAAAATGGAGTTGAGGATGACATATTGATTATTGATATATTAATATATAAGCAAAAGTATGATTCTGGTACATTTAGAACTTTCAGGTATGAACTATCTCTGATATACCTCTAGGAATCAGAATCACAAGAAGTTATTAAAAGACACATAGGTTCTCAATCAGTAACTCAGTCACCATAAGGTATCACTAACAATTGCCAATAACCCCAAGGAATAAGCCTCTGATCAAAATAGCAGACAATCAACCTGCACTCCGTCTGTGTGTCATTGATTTTTGGTTGATATCAAGACTCATTCACAGCTGGATTAGGTCATGATCCATGCAAGCTGCCAGAGGCTTTCTGTTCCCTTGGGATTACCATGGCAACTACTGCCCACTCCCCACCTAAAGGCAGGTAAGGAGGTAACTCATACTGGCAAGAAGTCCAGTTTGAAAAAACCAACACTGGTGAGTGTCTTCTGAGTTATGCCTTCTCATTAGCCATATGACCTTAGCCAAGATGCTTAACTTCTCTGTGCTTAGATTTCCTCACCTATAAAATGAGGATAATATCTACTTCCTAACATTGTCCTGAAGATTGAATTCAATGAGATAAAGCAGGAAAGCACCAGCAGTATCTAGCACATGGCAGCTCTCTACAAATGATATCTATTATTATAATATATGGAAGTATGATTCATCCATGCAAGAGCAATGATGTAGGATCCACATCAGAATATATATATATAGAATACAGACTATATATATATTTTATCATATATATACCATGATATGATATATGATATCATATATATGATAAAAAATACTATTTACCAAGACTGGTTATGATCTACCAGAAGCTCACCGCTAGGAAGAATTTCAACATTGATGAATTTAATGGCTTCTACTACTGGTAACTGGGTGCTGCTTCCACAAAAAGCCATGTCCCCCCTCTTCTTACTTCAGTACCTTAAATCCACAACTAACTCACTCAGATGAATTAAAAGGTAACTACTAAAGGGAAAGAACAACAAAATAAACTATCACAATGAATTTTACTTCAGCAGAGAGTTTATCTGTTCTTTAGCTGATCATCAGGAGAGTACTGACTTAGGGCTGAGAAGGTTTCAGACAGAACATAAACTTTCATTCCCTGGCTATATTGCCAATAAACAGCCTCAAGTATATTCTCCAAGGCTGTCCTGACTCAGGTTTCAGAAAGGACCTGTTTTCTCAGATAGGGCACCCAGTGACCAGGTCCTATCAGTCCTAGCCAATTAATCATGAATGCTCATCACACAGATAGAATGAGTTTCAATAATGGTCCTGACTAACCAAAAGAGACTGATTAGTCTTTAGGTCTCTTGACTGGCCTTGTGGGTCATTAAATATTTATCAGAAGCCAATCAATCTCTCAGTCAAACAATAGGATTTCTACTGGCACAAGTCCATGTTCCTCAGTCATGTCCAACAACCAACCAGTTCACTGTGTTATAAACCCCAGGATTACTTCGATGCCAATAGCCTTCCAGCCTTTAATAAAACATCTTTCCTATGTACAGTGCCTATGTGTTCACCAGGATTCTTTTTGCAAAAGTGACAGAAACCCAGCTTAGATTAGCTTAAGCAAAGTGAAAATATATGGGAAGCATAGGAAAGTATCCTATGTTGCTAAGGGACTGAGCACTCAAACTGCAGAAAGTACGCTTATCTCCACAGTCTGACCCTCTCACTGTAGACTGGCTTCCTTCTCTGGGCAGTAAACCTGGCTATCAGAAGCTCCTGGGTTTCACATCTCATAAATTCCACGGCCAAAAAGAACTGACTCTTTCCCAATTCACTTGAAAATTTCAGGGGAAAGATGAGTTTAAGTCAGATACCCACTCCTTGCCAGTCCACTATAGCCCCAGTAAGGGAAAGGAAGGAAGTAGGGAAGGGGCAGGGGCATATAAAGAATAAGGCAGTGTCCACTGGAAGCTTGAGCCATTCCCAAAGTAAAGGGGCACTGTTCCCAGAAGAAAAGCTGAAGGGAGGGTTGGATAGACAACAATGGCAGACCACTGCAAGTATATTTATATGCAATTTTTATTTCAACGATCAGCATGGTATGAAAACATATATGCTTGTTCATTTTGTAAATAAACCTTCACCAATCTTAACCATGGGCCATAAATTTTATAGCCATTCAAGCCAGGTAACCTCTTGTATCCTTCACCTCCTCAGCCCATTATTCCTAGCATTCCCACCTCCAGACTCTTAGCTGGAACACAACGAACCACCTAAGTAGCAACTTCTACAGGAAGGTATATATTTACAATGATTTCACAACCAGGCTTCTCTTGTCTAGAGCAGCCCTCAGGCGAGAATTATTTTCTTGTTATTCTGGGTGACTAATTTTGGCCTCAGATAACCTCAGAAGTTTTTGCAATGCAATTTTATTACTGGAAACAATTTAAT
The DNA here is from genome assembly GCA_031878705.1 of Tapirus indicus. NCBI lineage: Eukaryota > Metazoa > Chordata > Mammalia > Perissodactyla > Tapiridae > Tapirus > Tapirus indicus. The sequence continues at coordinate 105,572,618 of CM062926.1, read as the reverse complement.
TATAGGAGAATATTAAGCAACTGTTAGAGCGAAGCCAAAAGGTCACTATCCACAATAAACCACATTCTTACCTGACAATTCTGCCTACTTATATTTAGCAAATTTTGAAATATAAAAATAGAGTAGTAGAAATACTAAAATATTTTTTAATTATCTTATATTAGCATTTGTAATTATTTCCTCCAAAAGTGTATGCATTGACTTTGACGTCAGCAGTATACAACAGGTTTTCAAGGTGCTGGTTCTGAGATTTACAATACGGCTAATAATGAATCTATTGTTGTCTTCTTCCTCTCTTGATTGAAATGATCTATTAATATTACTTGACATGCCATAAATCTTTACCTGTTTAAATCCAAGTGATCATGCAATACACGATCTTTGAAAAACAAATGTCCCTCCCAAACTCACACTCAGGAAAACAATCTCCCAGAATGTTAGTCATGCCTGACCTCCCTTCCTGGGTGATTAGAGGTCTCCTGGGTTCAGATGCTAGATGGGGCACAGCAGGCCCCCCGGTGTGGAACTGAAGAATTGGTCTCCCACAGCCACAGGAGCAAGGGAAGGAAAACCAGATCCAAAACAAAGGGAAATCAGACAAAGGAGACTGAGCTGGTTGGAAATGCAGACAGTGGAGAGATCCGTGAGTCAGGAGCAAGAATTTAATGAAACATCTAGTAAAGCTGAAGAAGATTCAGTGGGGCCCAAACCACTTTAAAAGAGCTAGAATCTTACATTTTGTGGAGAGAAATCATCATTGCTATCCAAAATTTTACAGCTCAAGTATCACCTGGAAGTTGGGTCTCCCACCAAAGCCCTGCCCAAAATTTCTGAGCATTCCTTAGGTGTGTATAGGGTGGAGATGGGGGCAGCACTTGGATTCTCAAAGTCAGCTCAACTCCTACTTCCACAACCCTGTTCTCCACCATTAGACCCGATGTGAAGCTCAAGCTTTCTTGAGTTCCCTACCCAGAAACCCCACTCAACAAAGCTTCCATGAATATAAGAGACCTTGTCAATTATTTAAAGGGAGGCATAGGGGCCAGTACTTAACCGCTTAACTAGTGGTTAAGTTTGGCGTGCTCCGCTTCAGTGGCCCAGGTTCACGAGTTCAGATCCCAAGCACAGACCTATGCTACTCATCAGCCGTGCTGTGGCAGTGACCCACATATAAAATAGAGGAAGACCAGCACAGACATCAGCTCAGGGCTAATCTTCCTCAAGCAAAAACAAGTAAGACTGGCAACAGACATTAGCTCAGGGCTAATCTTCCTCAGCAAAAAAAAAAAAAAAAAAGGAGGTATAAAAGGAGTTTACATGACAGCAAAATAAACAATTTCAAACCGAACACTGAACATCTCTCTTCTTAAATTATCTTGTGGCCATCCTAACACTGGACTAATCTCCACAGTCCCTTCACCCAGTTATGCAGCATCTGCAAGCTCCTCTCTCTTCCCTCCTTTCTCTATTTATTTCCTTGAAAGAGCACAACAAATGTCCCTCTTCTTGGCAGGGTGTAAACTTAACCATTCTCTCTCCTACCTTGGGTCTAGCCTCCAATGTGTTCTCCAGTTTCTCTTTGTACCCCTACGTGAATTATCAAGGTATTTTCACAAATAGAGTTTTCCTCCCTTCAGAAGAACGTGGGTACAGCTGTTAAGATTATAGATTTAACTTCTGACTTCCATTCCACAAGATTGACGTGGAATCACTGGTCCCTAAATGGAGCTAATATGGAGAAATGAGTTTGGGTGGCTCTCCACTCCACAATCTAGGGATACAGCAGCTTGGACAAAGGAGAGACTCCACCTGCTCATTTACAAGTTTGGGCATCTGAATACAGTCTGGGAACAGTTCTCAGCACTTCTCTGATCTCTCTGGTTGTGGAACTGACTCCCCTTTACAGAAATAAATTCTGACATTTGGTTCATCAGAAGAGGCACTTATAGGCAAATGATGATCATCTTAAGTCTTAGGCAAATCAGCTCTGATCCCAACCACAACATTCCACACTGTACCAAGCTGGCTAACAGGAGCTCTTACCCTGTACCCTCTCTGCACTGTGCCTGGAAGGCCCAGGCATACAGAGAAGCAAGAGGACTTTCTGTGAAGTCAGGTTCCAAATCTGATCTGATTCTACTGAAATCACAGATGACATTGGCTCTTGAGAAAAAGTGAAATGACAGAGACATGGAACTAGAGACCCACACAGGTCTTAGGAGATCCTATCTACTATCCCTTTGCCCTGCGTAACACAAGGAACACAACACTGCTGACGCAAAAAATCCTCTGCCCTTTTGGATTCAGTGGATTCAGTTGACCAGTTACTTCATGATAATCTAATCAAGATATAATCTTTAACCACTGGATATCTGATGTCCTTTCTACAATGTGATCTGAATCCACATCTTCTATCAAAATGATAAATGGGCTTGAAATAAAAGTGAGTTGACTTATTCATTTATTGATTAATTCAACAAATATATATTGAGTGCCCACCAGCTTAAGCTCACAGGTTTAAGCCTCTAGAAAGCTCCTACCACGAGTCTATTCATTCATTTAAAAAGCCACATATTACACGAGAGGTTACCTTTTCTAAGATGCATGTGAAATCCACATGAAAAGTAATCCTTTCCTAGATAGTTATCAAAACGGGCCTGTCAAAGGAGCAAGGCATCTGTCTACCCTCAGTCCCACGCCCTTTCCCTAAAAACAATCTGGTTCCTAACTGTTCCTAAAAGACATCTTAAAGTTAACATGTCCAAAACAAAAATTTCCCCCCAAACCTGTTTCTACTCCAATGTTCTCAGTTAATGGTGTCGCCTTTTACCCAGTTGAATGGTGACCTTGGAGTCATATTTGAACCCACTCCCTCTCTCTCACTTCTCATATCTAATCCATCAGTAAATCCTTTCTGTTCTATTCCCAAAATCCCATCCACCATCCTGCATCCCATTTCTCACTGTCCCCACCACTACCATCTAAACGAAGCCAACATCACTTTTAACCTGGACAACTGTAACATTTTCTCACTGGTCTCTTCCTTCGCTCTTAATCCCTTATAAAATTCATTCTGGCGGCTAGAAACTAAATCCAGTCACGTTCTCTACCGCTCAGTGGCTTCCCGGCACACTTGAAATAAAATCAACTTCACACGCTACAAAGGGTCTGTATCCTTCGTTCTCAGCCTTGGCTGCTAATCAGATCCACCTCAGGAGCTTTTAAAAATACCGAGTGCCACCTAGATAAATCAAATCAGAGTCTCTGGAGGTGGTAAGTGTGCTTTCAGAGTAGAGGACCACTGCTCTCCATGGCCTGCCCTCTAGCCATCTTCCTCTCCAACTTCATTGGCTGCCACTGTCCCCTCCATTCATTACACTGCCACCTCACTAGTCTCTTAGCTTCCTTCAAACCAGTTCCTCTGCTTTACCTGGAAAGTTCTTCTTCATTCCCACCCTCCACCTTCCACCACTGAGTATTTCACATTACCAGTTCCTTCTCAGCATTCAGGTATCTACTCAAATGCCACCTCTTTGGAGAGGCTTTCTGGGGCCACCCTATACTCTACGCCAGTTGTTCTCAAAGTGTAGTCACCAGAGCAGCAGTAGCAGCAGCACCCAACAACTCATTAAAAGTGTAAATTCCCAGGCCCCATACCAGGCCCCTACTGAATCAGACACTCTGAGGGAGGGGCCCAGCAATCTGTGTTTAATAAGTCCTACAAGTGATACCGACGCATACCAAAGTCTGAGAAGCACTATTGGGTGTGTGTGTATATATGTGCATATATATATATATACATATAATGTGTGTACATGTGTACACATTTATCTGACCACCTTCATTCTACTCTTTATTTCCTGAGTGTATCTTCTTCATAGCAGCCATCTGAAATTCTTATTTAATTTTTTTAATTGCCTGTCCCTACACCCCTAAAATATAAGCTCCATGGAAACTTATGTTAACTCCTATGTGCCCAATGATTAGAATAGTGTCTGACACACAGTAAGTACTTAATAAGTATTTATTGAATAAATGAACCCACAAACCAATCTAGTCCTTTTCTCCCCCAGAAGTCCTAAGGATTTGTTTTATTTGCTTTGTTTTCCATGACAGACAGGGCCCCTGAGGAAGATGTGCACAGGGATCTACAGGAGAAGGTCTCAGAAAACAAGATCAAAATCCAACCAAATGGCCACACAGCCAACTCTGGCTCTTTCAGAAGGGAGCCTTCTTAAATGTTGAACATGCTTGGCTCATGTGAATGTGAAGTAATTGCTACCTGTGACTAACGCACAGCTGGAAACCCTCATTAAATCTCAGGTAAACTGCCAGGGCATCTTTCCAAGGAAACAGAACTGCAGGGGAAGGGCATTCAAGAAGGTATCTTGAAAGCAGAGATGAGGAGGAGGTTGGGTGCTCAGGTCAGAGGTTAGCATAATCCCACCCCCAAAGCATATTCTTCCTTGACTGGGGATTCTGGGAATGGTGGTTATCTGCTCACAGGCCTGTCTGTTCCCACCCTCCACCCACAATGCCATTCCCAATAGATGAAAAATATCTTTTATTTGATTTAAATTATAGTGAGAACCTTTGTGTGTCTTTACTTACCATTTGTAACTTTTTCCATGAATGGCCTGTTCTCGTAGTTTTCTTTTAAGCTGTTTGCCATTTTCTAATTGATTGGTAATTAAATTTACTCTTGTTGATCAGATGTGCTGTCATTATTTTTCCCAATTTGTGCTTCCCTCTTGACTTTGTTTTGGTCATTCCTTCCTTAGTCAGAAGTTAAAATTTTATTTAGTCAAATGTACCAATCTTTTACTCTGGAGTTTCTGATTTTCATCCATAAATAGAAAAACTTTCTCTACCCCAAATATATTAAAATATTCACCCATATATCCTACCAGTAGCTTCCTAGCTCTATTTTTTATTTTGGGGGGGTTTAAATTTTGATCCATCTGGAGTTCATTTTGGTGTGAAGGTTGAGGAAAGGTTTTAGTTTTATTTTTTTCCAAATAACAAGTCCATTTGGGAAACTCTGTAAACTCAGTTACATTTAGCATAATAAAATTGTACATGGTTGACACTCAATTTATGTTTGTTAAATTAAATTATCAGAAGGGTGACAAAGGTACAAAATAGTTATGGATCACACACAACACATTCCAATAAAATGTGTGTTCATGTACAACTTTAATGTGATATTAATGTACATTTTAATAAATAAAGTGGACAGGTGTTGACAGCAATTTGGTTATCACTAGTGCCAACAACAGTAAAATAATAATAACTAATATCTATCGAGCACTTATGCTTCACACAGTATAAGCGCCTGAAACATGTTAACTCGTTTAATTCTCAAAACAAGCCTATGAGAAGTTTTTATTCCTATCTTAATTTTACAGTTGAGAATATGGAGGCACCAAAAGATGAAGAAACTTGCTCAAGGTCCTATGACTAGCAATTGGCAGAGCCACACTCTGGGACGGAAGCACTGAGGATCCTATGCCTTAACCAATATGTAATCCTGCCTTGGAGATCATTGCTGACCACAAGACGGAAAGAGCAACAGGTTGTTTTGCTATTAACATCTAAAAGGTGTACACATTTTATTGGGACATTCTGTATTTCTAACACAAAAATTGAGTAAACATGCCCCCATCCCCACCCTCATCCAACCTCCAAAAAAAGATATACCTACCTCAGAAGTCAAAAATGCCTTTGGCTACACTATCTGATAAAGGATCTATGAAAGTCTGACAAGGTAACTGAAAACTTGATATCTCCCTCAACTAACCCACATTCCTTCACATCTTTTAAGTTCAAGTCCCACCATGAACTGCTGCCATTTCCAAGCACGCCCTGATCTGAAATGTGTATACTACAGAGCTGCACGGAATAATCTGGTCTATGTAGCAAGTCAAAAATTGCTTCTCAGCATCTTATACAATAAATGAGATTTTCAAAGATTTAGACAAGATTATTCAAAATACTATTAACAACAGGTGTCATTTTATAACTTTAGTTTTTATTTAGAAAAATGAGTAGAACTTTCAGTTTCATGATGGCAAAGTAAAGACAATTTTGTTCCTTTCTTCTCTGAAGAGTCTAAAACCACAAAGATGACAGGAAACAAAAACACAAACTTCAACTTCAGTAACATGAAAAAGTGACTATAATCCAACATTTGAAGATGGAAAGCAGATGGAGGAAACATTTCAGCAGAGAGGAGAAAAGCCAATGACTACAAGAATCAAGCCAATTTGCCCTGGAAACACTTAGGAAATGGAGACACTGGGTACTTCGGAAGATGAAAGCAAAGGCAGTTGCTACAATGAAGGCATATTTGAACTCTCCGTCATTGGTGGGCTGCAGCTGTCTTGTACCGGCGTACAAGAGTGAACTCTGCAGTGACCTCACATTGGTAGCTTGAAATCAACCGTAGTGGGAATATTTACACCACAGAAACTGGCAAATTCTACAAATCAGAGTTTTGTTTTGATTTTTTCAGAGAGCTAGTTGTTAAACATTTACCAGCACACCACAGCTTCCAAGTCCTAACCTTCACCACCCACTAGAAATCTGAGGTTTATTCTCCAGAGAAAGTGAACCATGGGGGTTTCAGACTCAGGCGCAGCAGTCACAAAAGAGGGCAAGTGAGAGGCACAGTGCTGAAAATAGGAATAATATGTGAAAATCTACCTATTGATCACTGAGTTCCTTCAACCCCAGAACATCAGCGTTCAGGCTGCGCTCTCCTGTCAGGAGACTGGGGATTCTTCTATGGAGGAACTAAACTGCCCAAGAAAAAAATTTATGTTTAATGATATTGGCAGGGGAGGGAATTGCTCAATGAGAAATCTAGCTAACTTGTCTGATCATCCTACAGTGAATTAGTCCACCCAGACATGCAAGTCTAAAAAATTCATTTCCTAAGCACACTTTCTTAAGAAGCCACTACAGGATAAGCCCCACCAAAACAAAGGAATAAACCAAGAAACAAGAGTATGTGCATTTAGGAAACACAGGAGAGAGGCACTGGGCATTCCCAGAGTGACAGCTGTGCCTCAGGCCTAGTAAACACAGTTCACACTGGGGCAGGAGGCAGAGGCTCTAAAAAGCAGGAATAAAAAAGCAGCTGGTAAATTATCTGACTGCTTGAGCATGTGGAACACTGCACTGAGAGCTATTTTACAGAACTGCTAGAGGATGTTGGAAGACACACACACAGCATTCAAAGAAAATTAAACAAAGGAAAAAATGAGATAATTATTAACTCCAGGTAAAATAACAACAAAAATAAAAGAAATGCAGTCACACAGTAGATCACTCAACTGTGGAAAACACTTACATAGTCATTATAAAACACCAGAAAAAGATGTAGCCAAAAATTTAGATAATAATAATAAATTATATAGGGAGGAAGTGAAATTTTTTACTTTGCTACATAGACCAAATTATTCAATGTAGCTTTGTCATATACACAGTTCAAATCAAGGCATGCTTAGAAATTACAGCACTGCATGGTGGGATTTTGAACTTAAAAAAAGAGGAGATACAAGTGAGTGAAGATCCTGATATACTCTAATAGGAAGAAAATTGACTAATCAAGAGGCATATTATTTTCAAAGAAGGAGGTAAATACCAGAACAAACAGCTATAAACATTAAAGTGGTTCTTCTAGTAAGTGGAACAAGGCAGTGAAAGAAGAGAGACAAGAATATTGTCTTTTGTTATATGCTTTATAGAAATATTTGACAATCATTTTCATGTAATACATTCACCATAATTTTTAATTTAAATAACTAAGAAATCAAGAAAAATAAAATAGTCTATAAGTTATGGGCAACTCCAGAGAATGCGAAAATTATTGTGATATTCTAGTAATAAAGGGATTCCCACATTGTAACAACAGAGAAAAATTCCTAATTTGGGAGAGGTCTGGTTGAAACATCTTGCAATAATCTGAGTATCCACCATCAGGTACTATAATCAAAGCCTTAGTTATGAACCATTAGACGAGAGAACCTGTGATGAACATGTCTAGGATAAATCAGGACAGATTTCTCTTCTGACCTCATCTTTGGAGGGAGACCAGAATCTTTACTGCGGCAACCACACTTACTCAACAAATGTTCATAATAGATAAAATTCACATAGCCTTTGTGTATTTCTAATTTCATTTTCTAAAGATGATGAAGAAAAATCTTTTCTTTTCATAGTTCTCTTCATACTTTTTATTTCCTGCTTTGAAATATCAATCTAACTTCTAGAAAAGAAAATTGATTTCATAATTAGAGGAAATTACTGAGCGGGGAGGTTTAGAGTGGTAAGAAGAGCTGCAGAACTTGGTGGTAAGGAAGAAATAAATCATTCTTTCTGGAATTTTGGTGGGGAAAAGACTGAGAAATTCAATGGTAGCAGGGGTTATGGGGGAAGGAAACTTCCAGATGGGGAAATCTGTATTGTTCAAAGGCAAAGGGAAAAGATGCAATTAAAAAAAAAAAAAGGTTAGATGGTGGTGTGAAGGGAAACTAAAGATGGAAATGGATAAACTGAAAAGCAAAAGTGGAGGAGTTTACCTTTCAACCAGGAAGCCCTTTCCTGTGAAATTCAAAGAAAGACGATAGCTATCTAGAGACAGTTTTCTGAGGTAAACAGAAGGGAATCTGAAGGATATTTCCTGGATGGTCTTAGTTTTTGAGTGAAAGAAAGGACCCAGTCATCTTCTAAGGGGCACTTAGGAGAGCAGAAGGAATTGAGCATGGTCATTCTCCAAAGGTGGAACACCAGGAGTTCCCAGAGACCATTCCCTGAACCACCTGTTTTCTACTTGTTAATTTGAGAGAGCAGCTACTTTGTAACATCTCCCTACTGAAGCTATTAAATGGATGTAACCAAGAAATTGAATAGAAAATGTAGTTTTTTATTTTATTGAGGACTTTGCTCTACCCAGTTAAAAACTCCCACAAGAGATGGGGGATTGGACAGGATGACCTCCCAAGAATCACCCAGGGAGGGGGTCCAACAGAAGCTCTGATTCAATAGGCCCAGGACGAAACTGCAGATCGATTTTTAGCAGGATCCCCAGGGGATCTCTATGAGTAGCTAAGTCTGGAAGCCACTGGCTAGGGATCCCCAAGTTACAAATAAGAGAATTCCAAACAGTATTAAAGGCACCAGTGAGGCCAAAAGGTAAACATTTGCAATGAGTCATTTCTATGAGGTTTTGTTATTTTCTCCAACAGTGGAAGAAAGAGAGAGAGAAAGTAGAATTGTGAGGGCTAATAATCCACACAATAACTGGGAATTACAGCAGCACTGAGTTGCTGACCAAACCTCACCTTCTGGTTCCATGGTAAAAATGATTAAAACCAGAACACAAAACCTCATTTCTCATTCTTTTTTATTCAATCCATTTTTAACCAAAAGTAGCTCCATTAATTGAGGAAATCATTACCTCAGTCCCCGTGGGCACTGTGTCCCAGATCAGTCCTCAGTTTGAATAAAAGGAAAACACATAATTTGATTCCTCTCTTTGGGTTCTTTGCTAGCAAACTTCTAGGGCTGCATTGTTACGTATTTTAAAATAAGATACCTAAACTTCTAGTTTAATCTCAGCCCTTGGAATTCCTGTAGAACTTTCAGCAAGGACATGAGTACCCCACAACTTTAGAAAGTGATTACGTACTATAGAGATATAATAATACTTGGGTTTTTTTTTTTTTTAAGTTAATAGCTCACTTCCTCAAATCTCTATGTCTTAAATCAACAGAGAGAAAAGACAAATAAACATCAACTACTCTCCTGGAACTGTATACTTATATAGTTTAAATGATGCTTTTCTGATCTTAAATACTGCTTCTAATTCACTTGATTAAAGCTATGTAATTCAGTCAAAATAGAAATCATAGTATTTAAAAACAACTTTCCAAAAAAATTGAAACCAAAAATACTGTGAAGGCACAATGGGGAAGCCAGTGTGTCTGTGTGTAACACAGCATGCTAGAAAGGGTCTTTTGTCATTGAAACAATAATACTGTTTCCTCACCCAAATGCAGCCTTTTTTTAAGCGCAGTGAAGAAATGTACACATAATCAAATTAAGCAAATTACAAAGGCAGCTGATCCCTGGTTTTATAAAATAATCTCTGTCACAGTTCTGCATTCTGGGAAACAGCCAGCTGTTGTCATGCCTTAACAAAAAATGCCGGATACGTGGCTTTACTTCAAAACACAGAAATTGGCCTGATGAAATCAATGGATTTCTATCAGATTTTGATATCATCTGGAAAGGAAAATCTAGCCTTCTTCTGAAAGCTGAAAAACACCATTTCTTTAATCAAGAAATTTCCTCACTAATAGTTATGACATTTTAGTCAATTTAATCATTAAAGTGTCAGTTACATTACTTCATTTACTTTCAGAGTGATATGCCCCAATTCCTTTGATTTATTTTCCTTAAACAGAAAAACACTGTAAGTTGCCTGCAAAATTATATCACAAACCCATTCCTGACATTTGAAACGATACCACCTTAGTTTCTGTTATTCTATTTTCTATTCTTAGAACTATTTAGCTCTTTTTTAGACCTGAATACTACTTTACTGGATATATATCTTTCATAAAAAGGAGCTGTGTTTCTTATGAATTTTTGAAGAAAAAATTTACAGAAAGGTAAAAAATAAGCTTTCATTTATACAGTTAAGAAACACATACATTAGGACAGTGGTATTCAAACCTGGCTACACATTTAAATCATCTGGGAGCCTTTGGCATCTAACAATACCCCAGCCTACATGGATCAAATCAAATCTCTGAGGGTGAGACCTAAGCATGGGTGCTTTTGACTTTTTTTAAGCTACCCAGGTGATTCTAATGCAGCCAGTTTTGTGACTCAAATTTGGCTGCACATTGGAATTACTTGGAGGCAGGGGTTAAAAACATTGATTCTTTGGTTCTGTTAAGGGCTGAATTGTGTCCCCCCATAAAATTCATATGTTGAAGTCCTACATCTAGTAATTCAGAATGTGACTGTACTTGGAGACAGATTCTTTAAAGAGATAAAATGAGGTCATAAGGGTGGCCCCGAATCCTTATAAGAATAGGAGTCCTTATAAGAAAAGAAGATTAACACACAGTCAGGTACAGAGGGAAGACCACGTGAAGGAACAGGGAGGAAAGGACCACGGTCGACAAGCCAAGAAGAGAGGCCTCAGAAGAAACCAACCCTGCGACACCTTGATCTTAGACTTCTAGCCTCCAGAATTGTGAGAAAATAAATCGTAGAAAATAAATAAATAAATAAACAATCGTGAGCCCCCCAGACTGAGGTACTTTGTTATGGCAGCCCTAGCAAACTAATACAGGTCCCAACCCCAGCATTCTGATGCCATAAGGCATGGAGGCAGCCGCGGCCCAGGGTGGTTTAAATGCTCCTCAGGTGATTTTAACGTGGTCCAGAGTTAAGAGCCACTGCTTTAGGTATCCTGAAGTCTGACTTCACCTGTTTTCTACTTGTTAATTTGAGAGAGCAGCTACTTTGTAACATCTCCCTACTGAAGCTATTAAATGGATGTAACCAAGAAATTGAATAGAAAATGTAGTTTTTTATTTTATTGAGGACTTTGCTCTACCCAGTTAAAAACTCCCACAAGAGATGGTGCCATTGACTCTTTCTCACCTCCATTCCCATCCCCATCAGTGGAAGGTGAGTGGTTTATTTTCTCATGGTGGTGATATATCTGCTTCCTATCATTCACAGATGTAGTTTTCAAATGTTCTTATTTCTGATTCCTTATCTTTTCAATCTTAATACTGCCATTTTTGTCTCTACTTTATATAACTGAAAACTTTACATAATTATTTCAAAATATGGATTTTAATAGGATCAATGGTAATTTGGAATGTGACAGCTCTACATTTTCTTTCCCCCTAAGAGTGGTCTCGTGGCTTCTAAGTCACACAAACCTCAGATCCAGTCAGATCTGCCACCAAATAGCTGTGCGACCTTCAGGAAGTTATATGAACTCTCAAAGCTTCTAGGCAGTCCCCTTAAAAGGACTGCGTATGTGTTCCTCTGGCCCTTTCCCTCCTACCTGCTGGTGGGAGAGGGTAACAGGTGGAGTCTACAGCCCAAAATAGAAACCGTGTTTTGAGGATAGTAGAACACCCCAGCAGCTGAAGAACACCTACCTAGCTTAGATATTACTTGAGAGAGAATTAAATGTCTATCTTGTCTGAAACACTCTATTTTGGGGATACTACATTATAGCGGCATAGCTTGTACCATATTCTAACCATTGTGTGAAGAAGAGTTTGAAGAAAGGAAAACGTGGAAGTTACGAGATTAGTCAGGAGGTTACTGCAGAAGTCCAGGCACAGGAGTTGGGGGATTGGACTGACACAGTGGCAATGGAGGTGGACTTGGGAAGTTGGTGGGGCAAAGGGACACTTTGGAAGTACAATCAATGTGAATTAATGATGCACTAGATGTAGAAGTATGGCTCCCAAGGTTCTCAGAAGACAGAGGCATTATTTACTCATGAAGACTAGAAGAGAAGCATATTTCTAGGAGAAGATCAAGAAATTTAACCATGTAAAACTTGAGATGTCTGTGAGACACAAATGTGGAGCTGTCAGATTAGAGTTGAAGGCATGAGTCTAAAGTTCAAACAAGTCTGTTCCAGAGATAACTGGGGAGTAACTTCTCTATTCATGACCAGCCTTGGATCATTGCATGACCCATGCCAAGTACAAAGAGCAAAACAAGCACAGCTGTCCAAATCCCATCTTAAATACTTAGGGAACAGTATAGGGTCTCAAGTCAGTCATTCCTCTACATGGGAAATCATAAATATTTTACTTTTTTGTTTGTTTTATTTTACGGCCTTTTCTCTTTGGGACTAATTGACTTTAAGTTCTTTAATCCTTAGGTCAAACATGTGATTGATTTCTATTTAATCTTTCATTGTAATTGTGTGTAGTTTCTGTTTGTTTTCAAAATTCTGTGTCTAAAGTTTATTCCTAAAATGTCTTTATCCAAACAATCTCTGCAACATTTAGAGGCTGGTATGGCAGAGAACTTCATAGGGTGCCTGGTAACCGCAATCTATAGAAGTAGCTGGTGAGGGAGGTGTGACAAGGAGAGAAATGGGCTTACGAAATTTTATCCAGAGATCAGAAATTAAACTTATGCCTCTCTTATCTGAAAGTACTCATTCAAATAGTACCAATCATCTTAATAGTGCTTTTAAATATGAAAGAGAAAGAAAGAGAGAGACCTCTGGCTTGATTGCTATGGTTATGGGAAAGACATTGTGGAGATGGACATGCTGCCATCTCAAAAGTCAAAAGCATGAATGGTAATCTTCTCAGCTCTAATGAACACTCCCCCACTACAGCTGCACATTTATAAACTTCCATGAACTCAGTGAAAGTGGATTCAGAGATCCATTAGGCATTTTATCCCTTGTTCACATTACTTTTTGTTTGTTTTGGTTTTGGTTTTGGTGAGAAAGATTGGCCTTGAGCTAATATCTGTTGCTAATCTCCCTCTTTTTCTTGAGGAAGATTGTCCCTGAGCTAACATCTCTGCCAATCTTCCTCTATTTTGTACTCGGGATGCCACCACAGCATGGTTTGATGAGCAGTACATAGGTCCACGCCCGTGATCCCAACCACGAACAATGGGCTGCGGAAGTGAAGCGTGAACTTAACCACTACACCACTGGGCCACCCTGCTCACATTACTTTTAAAAGAGCTGAAGAAAGAAATCTCTTGGAAGACAGCTTCCTTTCCATTTACAGCCTAGAAGGGATCCCAACAAAAAAAAACCACTTGCTGGTAAACCAAACCATTTTTCCTGAGATAAAAGAAGGAACCATAAACATTCTTTTTAAAGTACTCATCTTTTAACTATAGCTGCTAATATTAAATGACAGTTGCCATAAACTCTAATTGGCTGAGATGCATTAGAATTGAGTGTGTTGAGCCAAAATGCTCTCACATTTGCCTTACAGATTTCTGGAAGTATCTCACAGTATGTATCTCTGCAGCTATAACCATTTTTAACCCAGCTTACTCTTCCAGGAAGTTTATTTTAGGCTCAGAAATTTAAATACTGTTTATAAAAAAGAAAAGCACAAAGACATTATAAAGTTATTATATAACACAGGCTACAGTTCAGGACAATATATAAAATAAGGAAAAACTATGAACATCCAGAACTTTCCTCCCACTCTTGTCTAAGACACACCTTGATCTTAAGTCACTCAGCAGGCCCAGTTCCATTGACTTGCATCAGTCATTATCCGTGATGATGATGAACCAGAACAAACAGCCAACTCACCAATTACCTTCATTTCACTCAAACATTGTTTCCTCAACCAAGCTTTCTAAAGATTTGGAATTAATCTTTTTATTTTCCTTTCTACCAGCTATGGAGGAACTAATATATAGAAATGACACAAAGATCAGATGAGAGGCAGAATGAAAAGGAGGAAAAAAAGATGGCAACTGGGATAATTCTCCAACTAGACAATGAGCTCCTGAATATTAGAATCAGCTAAGAAACAGTGCCCACCCCACTCATTCAAATTTTCAAAAGTTTTCTCTCCATAGCCTTTCGTCAAGAGCAAGCCTATAAAAAAGCAGACAGCCAGCAACTGCTCCACTCAGACCTGCTTTGTTTCTAGGAACAAGTACTTCAAACTATTTCCTTTATTAACTCCTCATATTTTATAGATTGACCCTAAGCCTCAACAAAGAAGAAGGAGGAGAAAACAAAGCCAAACCAGCAGACCTGAGCAAATCAGAATGCCTTCCCTATTAGATGTGATTTCCCTTCCTTTTCACACTCACAGTGAAGTGCTGAAAATGCTGTCCTCCATCTCTTTGCCATTCTGAACCCCATCTCCCACCCTACTTCAATATTAACTCATGCCTCACTTGGAACCCCCGCAATACCTGGAAGAGTGTCTTACTCATTGTAGGTGACCAAGGAATAGCTCTTGAATTAAACTAAATTGAAAACACCTTTCTACACACACACACACACACACACACACACACAGTAGTGAGTTATAAAGAAAGCTTAAGTATCTAGAAATGGGAATAACTGTGTCCAGTGTGGTAGAGATGTCTTAGGATGGCAATTCCTACACCATCAAAAGCTGAAGAAAATACCCAAGTTCCCAGCACAACCTCCTTCCACAGGATCAGAGCACTGAAACTAGCCACATCCCCTCAGATGGTAACTCTATGGTAGGGTCACTAAGTTTCAGGGCCTTGCAATCAACATGAGTAGCAATGGCCAAACCGAGAAAGTGTGGGGAGGATGCAGAGCCTAAAACAAAGAACCTGATGATGCTTCAGGTCCTTTAGTCGCACCATGTCTTACTCAATTACCATCCAAGAGAATTTCTTCTAAACTAGCCCAGTCCTGAACCATGAAGGATACTTGATAGTCTAGCCCTAAACAAAATTGGGAATACATATGTAAAATGTGTAAAATGGCCATGGCCCTCCCATTTCAATAACCTCCCCCACACCTTTAACCTCTCCATTTCCCTTTTCATGTTCAACTGATCTTGTAGTAATGGAAACATTCAAGAAAGAATTGTATCCTGGCCCTTTATACTTCACACTGAATTTAAATCTGGGAATAAAGGGCTCTGTCCCACGGTAAAAAGAACGATAAGTGGGTTAGTTGGTTAGCCGGTTGGTAGATAGGTTGGTTGGAGGAGGGCAAGAGGTCTACCCTAATGTCCCTGAAATCATACTCAGTAAGACCGTCTCTAAACAGGAAGACAGAATCCCCACCAAGACCATCTATGTAAAGGTACTGGTAGCTTCTGCTGTGAAAGGAAAAAGAATGAGTGGAATTTGGAGAGAGAAATTATAACTTAATTAAGGACCAGCCAGTGCAGACTGCCTTATAAGTTGTCGCTGCCCACAGCAACAGCTGAGCCCCCTATAATTCTAGTCCAGGTCAATGACTTTATCCCCTTTAAAAAAAAAAAAAACCCTGAAGCATTCTGAGTATATAAACTATAGCAGCAGTTCCAGACTGCCGCTCTGAGGGGGTGAAACACCAGGGAAGTGTATGATGAAAACGACTTCCCCTGGCCCCACCTAAACACTTTTATAGGGAAAAAGGGAGCCCCGGCTTGGCGGCTGGCAACAGACACTGCTTAGGCTCTGTTTTCCCTCCTGAGACACTTCCCACCTCCCTTTCCCTGTCAACATGGCCCTTATTTTCATTCCATGTGAAATTTAAGAGAGCGAGCACAGAATGTGACTTGGCCCAAACCCCTCACTTACCTTCCCTGCCATCCTCTGGCTGACCCCTCCCTCATGACCCTGCTCTCCACAGCCCCTGTGCACTCAGCGGTTTGATACAGAATGAAGCATTAATATCATAAAGAGTAACTTTCTACATCATTCAGTAAACTATCTCTATAGAAAAGGAGATAATAGAAGATACAATATACCAAATAAACCCTTCCCAGATGGAAAGAAAAACTTTGCCCATCTTTCTCCTTGTGTAAGAACTTGTGTGAGTTACAAATGCGATTAATAAAATTGCAAACATGCCCTTCAAGATGTATCCTTGCAGTTGCAAAATGGTATCTGAAAATGATGCAGGCAGATGACCTACTGATTAGAGTCTCCTTCAGTGTTCGCACTTTGTAGCTCAGCAGGCCTGGCCACTGATAAAAGCAGCTGTTTGATTCAAATCAATAAACTAGAGATCTATGAACATACATCACTTTTCCTAAGCTTACAAGGAAATGAAAAGTATCAAAGAATAACAAAGACATAGTAGGAAATTGAGGTTTCTTTACACAATAAAATATTAAGAAGGAAAATAAAAGACCCAGTTATTTCATTTTATTTTCAACTCCTTAATTTTCACATATCCAAAGTCATCAAATATAAAAGAACCCAAACATCTTTCTCTCAAAATACAGCACGAAATAGCTCAAGTACAAAACATCTGAGGTTGAGTTCAGTCATATCTTTTGCATGTATTCTATTTTGTGAAGAATAGATCTGTTGGAGTAGTGTTTCTAACAACCAAAATTGTATGGTTTCTTGAAGCAAATGTAGTAATTGAAGATTTTCCTTAACTGATATTTTCAAAAATGGGAGGTTGGGATATGTGGTAAGTCTTACACACTAAAAGGCCACTATATTCTTATAAAACCATGATCTGGTAACAAGAACCCAAATGGCACATATTCCACTTCAAACCAATTCAATTACTTTTAGGTTGTTCATATTTATACAGAGCAGCAGTAACGGACTTTACTCCAGAAGTTCTGTGGCTAGTAGTCATGTGCACAGATTACTGCACACTTTTCAAGGCAGATTCACCCCATGAGAATGACTTTCTCTTCTCTCTCACTCAGTGAGACATTTGTGTGTTACAGGAGAAAAAAGGGCAACAGAACAACTTTAGGCAATAAGTTTGATTCAATAAATGGATTGGTATTAAGTATATTATTTCCTTTTTTTCCCCATTATTCTATAACCTCACACTGATAGAGTAGAGACAGAATGATAGATGATACAAGTCAAAGAATAAGAAACAAAGACAGAAGAGGCACAAGTATAAAGTCTTCTGTATCACTCACTTTGCTGGTTACCTAGCATTGTTTTACACGGTTATTCATGAGAATTTGCACCTGCCCAGAATCCAAACGCATAGATTTCCCATCCTCTACCCTAGAATAAAAATATATAAAATGCCCAGCTTTCAGTTATTCCTATAAAATATCCCTTAATCACTCATATCCCTTCTACCTAATCTTCTGGAGCTCCTAAAAGCTGACAAGAGAAAAGGAAGGAATTTTTGCTGAGAATCCCAGTGAGTCACTGTGAGCCACAGAAATGGGCCAAGCCGCTCCTGCTGGTCTGCTAATAACAGAGCTGCAGTCACCTCCCAGTGAAGAATGCAAGCCTTCCTGGCCACTCAACAAAGAGTGAAGAAGGAGAGCATCTTCATTCACCAGGAGAGGAACATACAGCCTCATCACCTGGAAGCTGGGGGAATTTCCACTGGAGTGTTTATAAGACCACTAAAATGTGTACAAGTAAAAGGGGGGCAGATGTGTATAATAAATGTCACTACGGCACAAATGAAGCTAGAAAATGGCTGACCTAGAAACTTTAATTGTTTATTCATGAACATAATTTAAAACCTAACAATTCAGCTGAAGCATAAACATTAGCAATTACAGGCTCTCATTTAGTTATTTGACACACGCCCATACCAAAATATTCTCATCTTAGAAAAGTTAAGGAAAAAAATCACCAAAGGGAAAAAATATCATCCAAACATATTAAGACAACGATTATTGACACGCTAGTATATTTTCTTCAGATATTTTTCTAGGTATATTTACTTTTATATTGTTGTGCCCAGATGTGTACATAATTGTGGATCCTGTTATTTCATTTACTGCTGCAACATCTAGGTTATTAACAACTCTTTATAAATATCATCTTTCCGACTGAATTTAATCTTGAAATTAAGCAAAAGTAGAGACAGTGACTCGTCAGCGATTTAACACACACAAAAAAGAAAGTTCAAAGATACATTTCCATCATTAACATTTCATCATATTATTCTCATAAGTACTTTGTAAATTGTGGTATCTAGTGTAATTTAAGAGAGAGAGAGAGACTGTCCCTAACAGTGTTTAACAACACTCAAAAAATAATCCATTTCAGAAATCTTCAGAACTAAACACTGTCCTGGTGACAGTAATGTTAGCACGGATTCCAATCAGAACATCTTGAATACGTACCCAAAACCTATTCCACACATTGGCTAGTAGCTATCTTACTTTAAGAATCTAATGGGCCCAAGAGAAAATTTTTGTATCAGTAACTGCCTAGAAGCTCCTAACAGCTCTTCCCTCTTAGGACATACTACCAAACAGAAGAAAGATGTCTTCTAAGTTGAATTATATAATACCTGGATGTTTGCCTTGAAAGAGCTAATTTTGTTTATTACAATGCTTCTTTTGGCTTTCTACCTTTTTTTTTTTTTTTTTTTTGCATGACTAGCATTAGCAAAAGGCAGAAGGTAACCCTCAGAATGAGAGTGTGAAAATATACCAGCCAAACCAATACTTGAAATCCCAAAGGCAAGAGGCACACAGAAGAGGGTGAATACACTAAGGAAGGGATCACTGCCATTGACAGCACCAAGATGAGTTTAAGAGATGAATGGAGGCAGAATTAAATAACATTGAATTACACGTGAGAAAGCCATTCCACTTTCAGTTCGTTCATTCCTTCTAATTACATCATGGAGAACATCTAAGTTTGACACTAGTCTTTAACACCACTCTAACTGTAGCAGTGGTAGATTAAAGATGACCACAAATCCTTTGCCATTCTTCTGCTTGAATCTGAACTGGCCTTAGTGACTTCTTAACCAAGAGAAAGCGATTAAGATGTTATGGGACTTCAAAGACTAGGTCATAAGAAGCCCCATAGTGCCCATTCAGATCTCTTTGAACACTTACTCTTGGAACCCAGCTGTCATGTGTGAGAAGGACAAGTCACATGAAGAAGCAATGTGTAGGCACTACAGTAAACAG
This sequence comes from Tapirus indicus, assembly GCA_031878705.1. NCBI lineage: Eukaryota > Metazoa > Chordata > Mammalia > Perissodactyla > Tapiridae > Tapirus > Tapirus indicus. The sequence continues at coordinate 105,552,999 of CM062926.1, read as the reverse complement.
TCCCTGGAGAAGTCCCAGCGAACAGCCAGCATCCAATGCCTAGCCAAGTGAGAGAGCCATCATGACTTCCAGCCCAGTCGAGCCTTCAGATGACTCCTGCCCCAGCTGCTGACTGAAATTGCATGAGAGACCCCACGTGAGAACTGCCAGATGACCCAAGCCAACCCACAAAACTGTGAGAGATGGTAATAAAATGTTATTTTAAGCCACTAAATTTTGGGTGTTTTGTTTTGCAGCAACTGTTAACCAAAACACTCCACACTCTCCCTTTTCAAGAAAAAAAGAATAGGCTCAAGTTTAGGAAGTGCATAGGCTAATAATAGAAAATATAAAAAGACTATATTCTTTTCATCTTATTTATGTTTATAGCAATTGATAGTGGGTTTTTTAAATTATGGTAATGATTAAAAAGAGAAACTTCATATGAATATATTAAAGTTAAAGAGAATTTTTTTTAAGTACCAAGTATATTAAAATTTGAGTTTGAAAGCTTATAACAAAAAATGTGATGGTGAATAGCTGTGAATGGCTGACATTTAGCAAACACTGCACAAAGAGATGAAGAATACTAACATGGAAAGTTTCTAAAAGAAGAGACTGGGATCAGGAAACAGAAATCTGTTATTTTGCTTAAGGAGGTAAAATGGCAGTGCAAAATCCAGAAGTGGGTTCAGCCTATGCTTGACACATTCTGTTGTTCTCTGTTCAGATGTCACTGCTTATTCCTGAGTTTCCAGAGCAGGATCTGAGGGCAACTCCGACCTCTCCCACAGGGCTGGTCTGAGGCTTCATAGCATTGCCGTCCTGGAGTAGACATTGAGTCTACTCCACATACTCTTCAGAGGTTAAAAAGAATCACAAAGAGCCCAGTGAAGTTTGACAAGTTATTTGCTGACATGCTGTGAACAGGAAATTCACGCACATTGTAGAACAGCAAGTAAGGATTCGTAATGATGAATGAGAGAATGATGAGAGAGAAAACAGGGCCCCTCAAGAGGAACCAAAAGCCATAACAGGCAGACAGATAGTTTGAATACAATGAAAGATGACCTTCAAAACAAGATTGAATTTGATTCAGAATGTGTTTGGAATACAGAAGAAAAGAAGATGGATGTGCTATAAAAGAAGTGACTTTAAATATTATACTTAAGAGCACTTAAAACTGAGAAAAATCAGGCCATTGGTTAGAAGAGATATCAAAATGAGAAGATGCCAATGACAAAGGTGTGGGAAGGATTCGGCAGGAGGCACAGAGTGGGTCTCAGTGAGTGAGTGAGTGAGTGAGTGAGTGAGTAAATGAGTGAATGGAAAAAAATGTAATTTACGTACAACTAATAGACCATTAGCATTTATGATAGATGTCCCTGGGTTTTTGTAAATACCAGCACAGCATATGATTTCCTCTATAAAATACACATTGAGAAGATGTGGGTACAAACTTTCTCCTTGGCTGTGAGTGGCTCCAACAAACCAGCCTTGCATTCTCAATATCATATTCACAATTTGACAGAATTATAAATCACTGCATTACAGGGCTTAAGGTTCATTCCCAAGTACTGGAAACTAAAAATGTTAAATCTGGGAAAGCCAAGAGTCTACTGTATTCACTTGGGAATAAATTTCTTCCCAGAAGCTGAACACTAATAACTAATTAAGTAATCCACTGGCTACAACTGAGCCACCCCACCCAAAATTCAAGCTAACTGATTTTTTTTAGCTAACTGATTTTTAATACTTCCTAACACATTTCCATAGCATATAAACAAATCCTACGCAGCTATGAGGAATTTATATTTATTAGTTTATCACCCAAATAAATACAGATTTATTTCTAAATACTTAAAGGTTTTCAATGTGGGAAACTGCATGTATTATTGATAATTTCCTAGCCAGTACATTCATAAATTGGAGATTATTAAGAATTGTATCACTATTCACAAAAGACCATCAGGAAGGTAAGAGGGATTCTTAATCTTTTGAATTATAAGCCATTTTTTTCCATCTCAAAAACATCCATTTTATGCTACACCTCAAGATGGTCTACTGCCCTAATTTGTTCAACAAATTGGTAGGAAAACCAGAGCTAGAAATCTGTATTCTCTTCATTTTTTTCTACATTCAGTTCTAGACCATCCCCAATTATTATGGAAACCCTAAATATTTAATCTGCAAGTGCTCAGAATTTTCAGTCAACTGCTTAAGTCCTCAGAATATAATGAATACTTTTCTACTCGTGACCCACAAAACGAGAGATGTCTAACTGAGCTGCCACCTGCCCCATGCTGACAGGGAGTGCAGCTCTGGAGCCTGTCCCAGCTCTGTGGGACCTTCAGTAAACAGCTTAAAGCCTCTGTGCTTCAGTTTCCTTGTCTGTAAAGTGTTGGCAATAACAGTCTTGCTCATGGGGTTGTTATGAGGATTAAACAGAGTGATGTGTGTAAAATACTTTGTACAATGCATGGCAGAGAAAGCACTATATAAATTTTAGCTGCTACTATTATTGTTGTTATTAGCATTTACCACAACTCAAATTAACTCAAATCTATCAGAGCTTCCTCCATTGTCAATGCCAATGGAAGGTTCATCTGAAAAGATGTTTGCATATTGTGATATAACTGCCTTCAATTCCCCAGCAATTAAGAATTCATTCATCAATCTGCACTTAATATCTCCATCAGTGCTCAGAATTCTGTAGATAGGGTGCTCTCCTTAAATAGCACAGCCCAAATGCAAAGGGAAAAAAAATACAGAAACATGAAATATAGAAATAATAACGCAAGATTGCATAACTGTTAGATTGTAAGATACCAAGTACAATATTTTTAGAAATTCTGAGAAAGATCAGTGTGAGCCACAGAAGTCAGCTCATATTTTGGAAAAGATAGACAATTTCTATTGACTCTTAAGCTCAAGAAGTGCATTTCATGTGGACAGATAGTGTGATCAGAGGTACAGAAGTGGGGACAAGAGTGGAGCATGCATGGAAATTAAGTGACAAAAACAGAGATATCTTGGTGGGTAAGTACAGGTACATTTCTCCAAGCGTAAGCTAAAGGAATGCTTATTTATTTATTAAATTTTTAGTTCTGTTTTTATTTTCAACTTTCATCTATTTAATTAAATTACATTGCCTTTATTAGAAGCTTCCATCTGTCAGAATTAAATGTGAGTACGTTTTCTGCATGCCAGTGTTTATAATCAAGGCATACATTCTTATCACATCTAACAACTTTTTACTCCTAAACTTTGAAAAGGACCCCAATTAATAAAGATGCCTCTTATTTATCTATTTCATAGGTTCTATGCCATTGTAAGTAACACTCAGCAAATGATAGATGCTTACCATAACTTGAGTGGCTTGCTGATACACATTGAATATTTGTGTCGCCCCAAAATTCATATGTTGAAACCTAACACCCACTGTGATGGTATTTGTAGGTGGGGCCTCTGAGAGGCCTTTGGCAGAGCCCTCATAGATGGGATTAGTGCCCTTATAAAAGAGGCCCCAGAGAGCTCCCTCAACCCTTTCACCATGTGAGGTTTAGCAAGAAGACAGCCAGCTATGAACCATGAAGTGGGCCGTCACCAGACATCAAATCTGCTCTGGCGCCTTGATCTTGGATTTCCAGGCTTCAGAACTGTGAGAAGTAAATTTTGTTGTTTGTAAGCCACCCAGTCTATGATATTCTGTTATAGCAGCCCAAGTGGACCACTAGATACTAAAGGCATAAATATACCTTCACTTTAACCTCTATATCCTTTTTCATTGAGCTGGGAAAAGCTCACTGAACTGCTCATAAATCAAAGCACAAAGGGCTTGTGTGCTTTTGTTTGCAATGAACACTAAATTGGCTTGCAAATAATGCTGGATGTTTGTCCACTTTTGGAAAACAGCTGCAACAAATTTATAGAAAATATGCCAACTCATTCCATTCTTAGTTATATACATATTCTTCTAGAAGGCACAAGACCATAGCAGATGTGTCTTTTCACACCAGACACTGTCCATAATAACTACCATAATTTGAGTACCCATTAACCTGTGTGAGCAACCTTAGGTACTTTTTGCATATTTTATTGTACACTTGCTCTGTTTTGCAATCATTTCATTAATTTCAATTGTTTCACTTGGCAGAAATGTGACCAAAAAAATGAAGCAGTCATTTGGCTAATGATTAAAAAAAGATGAGGACACGATTTCAGGAGCTAGAAAAATAGTAACAATTTCCAATTCCAAGAAAGAAATCTCCGTCTTCCTCAGGCACTCTGGCCTCTGGCTGCTGCTAATGTAGCATCTCAGACTACACTGTGACATCCGGTGTCCTCATGCTTCAGAAACCACGCAACAGCAAAAGCACTAGAGAGAAAGATGACACAAGCAAGCCTGCCAGGGAGAATGTGGAGACAGTCTGTGGAACAGCTGTCCCCATAACACTACCCTGTAGGAACAGCTATACTGTTCTGAACAGCATTGTGCTTAATATATTATATTCAAACTTAGGACCACTGATATATTTTGAATTACAGAAGCAAAAAGACCAAAGAATAAACAAAGACCCTGTTGTTATTAACTTTGTGTCAAGGGATGGCATGTATTGTCTTATTTAATCGTCACAACAACCTTATGACATAGGCATTATTATTAACCTTATCTTACACATGAGGAAATCAAAGGTTAAGGGGCTTGTCTAAGATCACAAAACTAGTAAATGGTGTAGCCAAGATTCAAACCCAAGCAATCTGATTGAAGAACTTGTCATTTTTCTTCCAGTGACTTAACACAATGAAAGTGTATTTCTCATTCACGCTACAAGTCCAACACAGGCTGTCAGGCGGGCTCTGCTCTTTGCAGTCACTCAAAGAATCAGGTGTACAAAGGTTTACAGAAGGAAAACACATATTTCCTCACTCATGAAGGCAGGAGAAGGAAGTGTGACAAATTTCAAACAGCTCTTAAAACTTCCACCTGGAAGGAACATAAATCATTTCCTCTCTCATTTCATTGGTCATCATAAGTCACATGGCTATGCCCAACTTCAGAACAGATGGGAAATGCAATCTTACCCTGTGCCAGGAAGGCAGAAAGTCAAAATATTTCGGAAGAGAACTAATGACAACCATAAAGGAAGTCAATGAATGTGGGTTTCAAATACAACTGGATAACATTAGAATTGGCAGGAAGGTGGAGCTTTCAAGAAGGACCTCAATATATTTTAGTGATGTTGAAATTCATTACAGTAAATGGGAATGGACTGTAGGTGAAGAAAGTGCTGCAATGGAAAACCAAGCACTATCTAGAAAACACCCCTCTGGGTGTTATTTTACCACTCTAAATATTTTACAAATCTGTGGATAACTGATTGTAATGCAAAACAATTCTTGTCTATAGATACACAAACTCTATCTTGTCCAGTAGAGGTTAAATTAACTTGCGTCCCTCATGGTGAAAGAAGCGAGTTTTGCTTCCATTTGCACATTCAATTCAATATTCTTGATTTGTAAATGTGTCTAATATTTAGATTCTTCTTTAAAGGGTTATAACAGCTTCCTGATTCCTTCATTATTAGATAAACAAAACCTTAACACTATAATCATTTTTATTTCTGTATGAGTCATGATTTTACCTTTTTTAAAATTTTCCTTTAGGGGCCGCCCAGTGGCGCAGCGGTTCAGTCCGCGCTTGGCAGCCCACCATTCGCGAGTTCGGATCCCGGGCGCCCGCCAACGCACTGCCTGTCAGCCATGCTGTGGCGGCGTCCCATATAAAGTGGAGGAAGATGGGCACGGATGTTAGCCCAGGACCAGTCTTCCTCAGCAAAAAGGGGAGGATTGGCAACAGATGTTAGCTCAGGGCTGGTCTTCCCCACAAAAAAAAAAAAAAAAAAAAAAAATTTTCCTTTAACTATACCATTATTTTTTATTATAAACTTTAATTTTTAGAACCATTTTAGAGTTATACAAAAATTATGAAGATAGTACAGAGTTCCTTTATAGCCCATACTCAATTTCCCCTATTAACATTTTACATTAGAATGGTACTTTTTTTACAGTTAATGAACCATAACTGATACATTATTATTAACCAAAGTCCATACTTTATTCAAATTTCCTTGGTTTTTACCTAGTACATTTTTTCTGTTCCAGCATCCCATCTAGGATACTACATTACATTTAATTATCATGTCTCCTTAGGCTCCTCTTGGCTGTGAGAGTTTCTCAGACTTTCCTTGCTTTTGATGGCCTTGATAGTTTTAAGGAGTACTAGTCAAGTATTTCGTAGATTATCCCTCAATTGTGATTTGTCTGATGTTTTTCTCATGATCAGACTAGGGTTATGGGTTTGGGGGAGGAAGATTACAAAAATAAAGTACTATTTTTATCGCATCATATCAAAAGTACATATTATCAAGGCCAACCTGGTGGTGTAGCAGTTGAGTTCGTGCACTCCACTTCAGCGGCCTGGGCTTCGCCAGTTCGGATCCTGGGCGCAGACAGACACACAACTTGTCAAGCCATGCTGTGGCGGCGTCCCATATAAAGTAGAGGAAGATGGGCATGGATGTTAGCCCAGGGCCAGTCTTCCTCAGCAAAAAGAGGAGGATTGGCAATGGATGTTAGCTCAGGGCTGGTCTTCCTCACACAAAAAAAATACATATTATCGAATCACTTGACCTTGACCACCTGGCTGATGTCCGTCAGGTGTCTCCACTGTAAAGTTACTCTTCCTTCCTTTCTGTACTCTACTCTTGTATCATGGGTATTTATTTTAGATTTTAGATTATAATCCAGTACTATTTTATTTTATTTTGTTGCTCAAATAGTTCCAGTTTTGGCTATTGGGAGTCTTCCAGTTGACTCCTGTGTCTCTTTAATATAACCCATCATTGTGGGTTTATTTTTTGTTGCTGTTGTTTTTGTGGGGGTTTTGGGCGGGGGGGTCTGGTATTGTTGTTTTGGTTTGGTTTTGAGCACTTCCTTACTTTCTCCACTACAAAATGCTACAGGCTCATCTTGTATATTTCCTGCCCAGTTCTAGAATCATCCATTTTCTAAGAAGCCCTGGTTCCTTTTGTTGGAGAATGGTATGAAGATCAAGATCTGGCCCCAGATCTGGGCACTAAGTATGCTCATTTGCTACTAGAGTGTATTGTTTATAGGTGCTCTTCGCTGTCAGAGCAAGGAGAAACATGAGTGTATACTAACCCATGTATATACACATATCTATAAATATTTCTCCATGTATCCATCTTTATATCTTTATAATCTCAGACGGATTATTCCAGCCTCTTCCTCTGGTTTATTTGTAAACTCACACTCCAAAAGTGAGAAACCCGGCTCCCAGCATCCACCATTCATTTGTTTAATTCCCGTATACATGTATAGCAATATCAGAATTGTTAATCCATAACCCCATGGAGAACGGCTTTTTCAAATAGATTACAGTGCTTACGTACAGTTTCTTTTGCCTTTAGTCTTACACACTCATTTCCAAAGTTACTTAGGTCAGTACCTTTTTCCATCACTCCCTTCACTGAAGTTGTTTCTTATTTGCAATGCAGTTAGATTGTTTTGTCACATTCTGCATTTAATTCTAGGATCCCCTGACCTCCCAAATGATTGCTTTTATTTTCATATATTAAGGTTCACTCTTTGTGCTATAAAGTTCTATGGGTTTTAACAAATGCAAAGTACCATATATCCACAATTATAGGACCATTCAAAATAGTTTCACCAACCTAAAAAATCCCCTATGCTTCACCTATTCAATCCTGTCCCCCCCACTGATAGTTTTACTGTCCCTATAGTTTTTACATTTTCCAGAATGTCATATAATTGGAATCATATAGTATGTAGCCTTTCACTTAGCAATATGAATTTAAAAATCATCCATGTCTTCTTGTCGCTTGGTAGCTCATTTCTTTTGATCATTGAATAATATTTCATTGTATGGATATACCACAGTTTTTTATCCATTCAATTATTGAAGGACATCTTGGTTGATTCCAGGTTTTGGTGATTATTAATAAAGCTACTATAAACATTTGCACGTAGGTTTTTATGTGGACATAAATTTTCAAAGCAGTCTGGTAAATGCCTAGGAGAGCAAGTGCTGGATTGTACGGTATGACTATTTTTAGCTTTCTAAGAAACTGCCAGGCTATCTCCCACCAGAAATGAATGAGAGTTCCAGTTGCTCTGCATCCTTGCCAGCAATCAGTATTGTCAGTTTTTTTGGACTTTTGCCATTCTAAAAGATTTGTGGCTTGTGGTAGTATCACATTGTTGTTTTAATTTGCAATTCCCTTAGGACAAATGACTTTGAGCATCTTTTCATATGCTTATTTGTCATCTGTTTATCTTATTTAGTGAGGTGTTTGTTCTGTGATAACTTTTTAGCATAGATTATTTTCCTGGGCACTGAGTATAAGAGACTATCCTTGATTTTTTCCCTTCACTCTAATTTTTGAGGAGTATCTGGTAAGCAGTTTGAATTGGCCTTCTCTAAAAGCCTGCACTTTTTTCTTTTTTTTTGAGGAAGATTGGCCCTGAGCTAACATCTGTTGCCAATCTTCCACTTTTTTTCTTTTTTCTCCCCAAAGCCCCCAGTACATAGCTGTATATCCTAGTTGTAGGTCTTTCTAGTTCTTCTGTGTGGGACACCACCTCAGCATGACTTGATGAGTGGTGAGGGGGTCTGCACCAAAGATCGGAACCGGCGAAACCCGACCACTGAAATGGAACACATGAACTTAACTGCTGCACCACCAGGCCAGCCCCTAGCCTGCACTTTTAACTATTACTCCATCCTGTCCTCTAAGCTGCTGCAGCTCGTGATGATAATGATGGTGGCAATGATCATGATGATCATGCTAATATGTTTTGAGTGCTAAAGATGTGCCAGATACTATGAGGGCACTGCATGGATTATTTCATTTACTCCTCACAGCAACTCTAAAAGGTAGGTACTATCAGTGTCCCTATTTTATAAATGAGGAAACTGAGACTTAGAGAACATTAAGAAACTTGCCCATGTTTATAGTTAGTAAGCAACTGAGCCATTATTTGAATCCAGGGAGGTTGAGTCCAAAGCCTGTGATCTTAACCACTATGGAATATTCATGCTGCCTAGAAACTAAAGGCAAAAAAGCTAGAAACAATTTATATCATTTCCCAGTTCTTAACACACTTCATTTGAGACACCAAATCAGTCATTTCTGGAAATGGTTAAAAAAAAAAAATCATCATTACATATGAAACAAGTATAGAACAAACCACTTGTCTCCACAACTGACGAGTAGTCAAAACAAGTTATCTTAACACTGGAAATGTACTGCTACTAAGATACAGAAGAAGTTAAGATACAGAGAAGCATAGTTCTTGCCTCCAGGATGTAATGCTTAGCACAAAGGAAGGTTTCCACATCTCCAAGTCACAGCATTGTGTGACCACAAGCAGCACAGACCTATGCCTACAAGGTTCCTCAGCTGTAGCAACTAATATTGCTGAATTGTTTGATGCTCATTTAGCCATTTCTCCCATTGTCCTCTGAAAAATCTTATGCTAATTCTAGAAATCATAGCAACTAAAATAACTCAGGAAGTGTCACTGGCAAAAGAATGACCCCTCAATGCCTCCCAGACTCCCCACAACCAAGCCCTTCCAGCCACGTGAGTTGGAGCTTTGAGATGAAGGGGAAATCACCCCCTTCTCAGACACAAATAGGGTGTCAGTGCCTTGTGGAAATGAATGCTTCTGGGCTGGAAATCATCATTAGGCTGTCTGAAATCCTCCCGGAGGATTAGCCAGCCACTTCTGTGAAAGGAGCACACGCTGTTAAGAGGAAAGATGCTCCATCTTCTTCTACTTAAATCTTAGCACTACTCAACCGGGTGCTTCATATCCCGTTGTCACCAGGACTTGTTTTTTCTTTTAATCTCCTTCTGGAAAGTAAAATTTTGAGTTTAGGCAAAAATCCCCTTTATCGACAGAGTTTCTGGAAAGAATGTCTTCTGACTATTTCTCTTCTTTCTTTCATGCTTAACACTTAAAATCCCTCCTGAACTCATTCCCCATTTAAATATGGGAAAAAGTAAGATTTGGACTTCTTGGCTTTCTGTAAAACAGGACTGTTTACCTACAAATCCTGCTAGTTTGTCATTACTTCTTTTACTGGATGATCCTTGAGATCAGCTTTAATCATGTAAATCATTACTGTTTCCAAACATTAAAAAAAAAGTTAGCAGTTTATTTGAAGATTAAACCCCTTCTGAGGTCCAAGTTTACTAATCAGGTCAATCTCGTTAGGAAGATGGGGTTGTTCTTGATCCAAGATTCATCTCTATGTCCCCTGAACACAGTTAAGTACTCAATAAATGTTTATTGAATTAACTGACTTAATCACCCTGAGACACACAGGGTTTGTACTGGATAAAGGTGTTTAACAGTATCTTTTTCATGAGCTGAGCAAATGTTTCAACAAAAAAAATGTAATACAAAAGCAAATAGGACCTATGCATTTGCACAAAAATGTAAATCAGATATTCACTTTGATTCACTTTTTCCTTTTTCTTTACACCCTATTTCAAGATGTCTGTAATTTACTCTCAAATGCTTCAACATTATGAATGTGTGAATTAACTTAAGCTAACCTAAAGTGTTTCACTTACCTTAGTGAGGGACTCACGCCCCTGGGATGGTTAGCTAACACTTAATCAGAAAGGCGACACTATCAATGGCCACTACAAATGCTTCAGATCTCCTTATCTCTGGTCATAACTAGAGGCTTTACTAATTAGCAGCATGAATGTTAGAGATGAGTTTTCATGGGTGAAAATAATGGTTTATTATTTAGTATAATGGATGTTAAAAATGAAATGTCATTGGAACAATTAGTGATATTCAAGCTATGTGAATTGGTCAAAAAATATTACAGAGATACTCCCACCCTTGTGTGAAAAGGATGGAGGAACCTAGGAGACCCTTCACCTCCACCCTTCAAGATGGCATCGAAGGCTGATCTAAATAATCCTGTGTCTGGTCATAGGTTTGGAGGATTCTGGGAAAGAGTTAACTGAATCTTGCTCCTGGAATATTGTCTTATCTGCCTTGAGTAAACCTGTCATGCAATGTGTGCACAAAGCATTTATTCCCTGATCACTTGCAACTTCATCAAGTTTACAGAACAAGTTGTCTAATAAACGTTTATCTAAAACTTGTCTGTGTGTGTAATGAAATGTGGTCAAGTCTTCCTTTCACTGTAACCTGGATGGGGATTGTAGTGGAGAAGCTAACCTTTGTTCACCCCTAACTTACTGGTAGCTGTTATCTATCAAAAAGAACCTAATAGTCCTACATAACACACTGGCTTAGGACAGTTTGCAATACCCCTATAAACGGGTTGCTGTTTGTTGCTGCTTTTATTTTATTTTATTTTATTCTTAGCACTTTATGCTAAGAAAGCTTTAACTATGAAGCAGCCTTTTCTACCACTGAATATCATTGGTGGAGAACAGATTAGCAACCTCATTAGGGTATAGGACTCTAACATGGCCAAGTTAGAGTATTTGGAGTACCAAATAGGATTAGCATATACATGAAAACCTTCTGATACCAAACCTCTTAATCTCAAATTCATGGGCCCGATGCACAGTAAGGCAAACCCTGAGACATTGGTGATTGGAGATGGAGAAAGGTTTATTCGAATTGGCCAAATTTGGAGGCAGGAACATGGGTTCTCTCAAATCCACCTTAACAGGAGAGGAAAGCAGGGAGTTTATAGAGCTAAGGGCTTGGCAGGAGGAGTTTCAGAGAAACAAAGGGGTAATCTTTCACCCCAGAGTAGCCCTTGAGCAACGTGACTTCTGGGCATCAACAGCAGCTGGGGACTGGTAATCTGGTGATCACAACCTCCCCGAAGTCATTCTCTTTCTTTTGCAAAACAAGTTCCCAAATCCCCAGGGACTCCTGAGTCACCCCTCAGGTTAAACAAGAAAACTTATTGAATATCCACAGCAACCCTCATGTACCGCTTCCATTCCAAGTCTTTTCACATAGTCATTTTTTGCCTAGTAACTAAAGGCTACCTCTGCCTCCAGAAGGAAAGACACCCATGAAGTCACACCACAGGGAAAGCTATTCACTTCCTATCCTTTATGCTAAAATACAATTTCTACTTTGCTCCCAACATTTTACCTCTATGTATTTCAGCTTACACTGTAGAAGTCAAAGGTCCTTTCCCAAACGAAAATCTGAAGGTCCAGCAAAAAAGAAAAAAGGTTTCAATATTCCTTGCCTAGCTAGAAAACAAAGTCAATGATTCACAGACAGTACCCTCTTCCTCAGCCATCACTTCGTGTGATAGCTAAGGCAGTGAATATAGCTTCAATATTCCCTATAGCAGTGTCCAGTGCTGCCACTCAAATCTGTTTTTAATGAGTCCTAAAGAGTCTGGTATTAGGAAATAACCCTGAACGTATAAAGATGTATGAAGTTGCAGCACCTCTCTCCATTTTCTTCAAAAGCATAATTTTCCAGAGATTGCTATGCATGCAAGGAATGCATTCCAGGGGAGCCTGGAATGCTTCTCTGTGTGTTCTGGCAGGGACTCCAGGGCAGCAGACACTGGAGCCTGGGACAATAGGCCCAGGCTATGTTACAGGTCATTGAGCAAATGCTCAATGTTTTACTGAAAACTATTCTTGACCTGTTATTCCAATCACATTATATTCTAAAAGTGTTCAGGTACCAGACTCAGGTGTGATGCATTCCACACAAAGTAAGCAGGGTGCTAGAAAAAGAAGAGAAGAAAGAGGAATGATTCACAGTATCGGGAACTTCCAAATTCTGCCTGCCTAATACTTATGATACCTGCAAGCAAGGGATGATCTTCGAAGGCAAATAAAATCTACTGTGCCATGTAGTTTGAAATTGCATTTAAACCTTTATCATCTCTGAAGGAAACCTGACTTTTTTTCTTCTCTTGAAGAAAATCTGATTTTTGGGTATTCTCTCAAAATCTTCTCTTTTTCAAATTGCTAAACTATTACTAACAGATGACTAATCTGTATTACAAATATGTGCTCTTGGGGCTTTTAAATAAGGTACATTGTACCCAAAATATCAACATTCTGGATTATGATTCATTTTACAATGTGTGCAGGCTTAGTTTGTTTCAAATGAAGACCATGTCCATTAATTTTATATCAAAGTGTAAAGCTTTTATTTCTGGATAGTCTTTATTTATTCCAGCTTCTCTCTCACAACTTTGAAGAGCAACAATGAAGACACAAAGTTATTGGACTTTGGGGTAAATACCAAATGTAATGCGCATTACATTGAAGACAAAGCTATTTATTTCTCCAGTAATTTATTATAGGATATTTGAGTTGGGAAGAAAAGATTAAAAAATTAACCTGGAATTCAAGTTTAAAAGAATTTAAGGAGATTTTTCCAAGTTGCTGGGAAGAAAGGAATGTGGTTCAATATCTGAGGCTTACTGAAACAAAGAGATGAAGACTCTGCTTCCAAGTAATTGCCATCAAGTGGAGAAGAGACAGACATGCAGTGAGAAACAAAATGAAATAAGTTATGGCGTAAGGTTATAAACAAAAAGAAAACTGAAAGGGCAAGAAAAGGAATAGTTATCTCTGAGGAGTGGTGGGGTGGAGGGAGGGCTTGGGAAAAGCCTTCAGAGAAGGGGAGTGAAAAATGGAGCCAACACTTATTGAGTATCTACTAATTGCTGCCCACGCAGGGCAAGATGGTCCACTTAAATCCTGAAGTAGTCTTCTGGGGATGATACAGTTTTGCACAGAATGAATCTGAGGATTACAGAACATAAATGGTTGAACATCTTTAATTAGAGATCATGTAGCTGGGAAAGAACAGAACAGGACAGATCCCAAATGTGAATGGTTCCTAAGTTCATGCTCTTTTGAGTAAAAACACTTGCTTTCCTGAGAAGATCTGCTGACTACTTTGTATATATTAATCCATCTAATCTCATTTAGTCATCACCTAACACCCAGTGCAATAGGCATTATTAACCCCCTTTTACAGATGAGGAAAACAAGTCCAAAGAGGCAAATTAACTTGACCAAAGTTCCATACTTCGAGTAAGGACCAGGATTCAAACACAGGTCTGTTTCAGTCTGACTTGAAGAGGAACTTGAAAGCTGAGTAGAACTGCAATAGATGGAGCTGGAAGGAAAGGTACAGAGAGCTCCCTTCTCATTCCCTACACTGATGCCTGCAGGTCACAAGATGTGCAGAGCCAGTATTCAAGGTCTACTGGACTTTTCATTTTCCCAAAGAACATTAACTACATCATATGACCCTTATCAAAGGGCAGACAGTATAAACTTTATAAGCTGACTGCTACTAGCACAACTTTTCCCTAGAGAACTCCACTCTCCAAAATCCCAGGCCACCATCCAAAATTCCAAATATCCTCTCAGAAAGGGAACTCTGAGGTAAACAGATCCCATCCTCAGAGAGTAACTGAGGAGCCTCTGACTATGACTCAGGAGATCAGGCGTCGCCTTGATTCATCTCTGCAAAGGCTGCCTGTGGAGCTTCCCAGGGCCAAGAGTAGGAAGTGGGCCAGGAAGGAATCAACAACAGCCACCTACAGATGTCCATGGAAGTGCTATGAAGGGAGTGACCGAGGACATCTAGGGAAGGTTCTGGAACACACAACATAGAGGTATGTTGGAGCAAGGCTTAGTTCTTCCAGGCACAAATTTTCAGCTGTTCCTTGGCAAAAAAAGGACTCAGGAATGAACTTTTAATAACATTCTCTCAAGCCAGAATGGGCGACAAAGGTTTTTCCAGCTATATATGGAAATACGTCCTGCCTCTGCCAAGTACCTTAAGGAGACTCTCCAATTCGTCTCTGACGTATGAATCATGATCTAAACAACAAATACCAAGCTCAAAACAGTTTCCAAGGGAAGAAAAGGGAGATCAGTTGTCCAAATGTGTGCATACCTTCTGGAATAGAACCAGTGGGAAAGTGAATGCCACTTTTATCCTTGAAGATTAAATCTTCCACAAGAGGAATAGCAAAAGTCTCTTGTTTTGGCCTTTCTATAAGTGACAATATTCTTCTACAACTTTACAGACTTTTAAATGACCACTATCTTCTCTTGAAACAAAGTGGTCAAGTATTTTTCCACATTGAGATAAATTCTTAAGATAATTATAAGTGATCTTTTATTTAACAAAGTGTAATGTATTTTACACGAATTTTCTATTTTTAAATCTATTTTTTATATAATAGGGCATAGATAGAAAAACAGCTATGTCAGAGAATATCAATTCTTCTACACTGCAAAGATATATAGAGCTTTTTAAAGAGTTATGATATTTAATGTCTTTAGACGAAGACGTGATCAGGAAATGCTTATTCTCTTAATCTAGCTTAAGGTATTTAACATTTATGTTTTGGAAGGCTTGATAAGAAGACATGTTAGACAGTATGGCTATTGCAAACACATTAAATCAGGAACTGGCAACCTTGATCCCAAGGAAGAGAACATTTGAGGATTATTTTCTGCTGAGGCCTGGAAGAGAAAGTGGACTTGTAATGAAAAGCTCCAAAAGCAGAAAAAGGACTAGTGGATAGAGGTTAGGAGTACGGCATATTAGGGGCCAATATAAGAAAGAACTTCTGAACTATTTTAGCTGTTCTAATTAGCAGCTCTAATATTTGAGATGTTCCTTCTTTATCTCCAAATGGATGTCCTATGGGTTGCTCAAGTTCTCAGTCCAAAACGGAATCATTTTCTTCTCTCCTAAGCAGTGTGCCTATTTTTGCTCTCTCAGTAAATTGCACCAGCATCCATCCATCCATCCACTGAACAAGCCCAAAACCTAAGCAACATCCTATATACATCCCTCTTCCTCAACCCAAACATAGGATCACTCCCCAAGTCCTATCCATTCTCCCTCTCAAATATCTCTTACATCAGGTGATAGGTTAAAACAGATGACCCTCTTGTACTAGAGCAGTGGCTCTCAACCTTAGCTGCTCAGTAGACTCATCTGGAGAGTTTTTAAAAATGTAATATGATTTTAATATGCCCAGACTGTACCCCATACCAATTAAATCAAAATCTCTGAGGGACAGACCAGTCATATTTTTTAAAGCTCTCGGGTGATTCCAATGTGCAGCCAGAGCTGAGAATCACTGAAAAAGAGGCAAGCAGGCCAAATATGAAGGTATTGAAGTAATTGAAACAAGAAATTATGGACTAGGGCAGTTGCAGTTAGGATGGAAATCTGAAAAATATTTTGAGATAATGGAGAGAGATATTGGAGCATGGTGCCAACCTCTCATGGCAAAACCCCAGTTCTTTTCATCCCATGCCACGATCAGAGACTAAAACCCACCAACCAGTCATCTCACAGAGGCAACCAGGTGAGGTATATGGATGGATCAGCTCAAGCTTTTCACTATCCCTGGGAAACAACCTACAGTGATCCAGGCAAATCATCTACAGATGTATGAAACAAAAAAATTGGAGTGTTTGTGTAAGTAGATTGCAAAATGCTTTTCATATAGTCACCAAAGGAATGCCCTAAAAATTAAACTCCAAAAAAGTTTTGGGTACCTAGAAAGCAAGGAAATGTATCCATCTAAATCATAATCTAATATCTAATATTCACATATCTAATATTCACAAATATTAGAATTAGCTATGTTTTTGATTGTTGACCAGATATTATGCTTGAGAGTGGTCTTTTTTATCATATGCCACAAACAAAATTTTTCTCTAAAAAAATTTCTCCAATTAATATAACCCAGAAAAGTTATGGTACTATCATATGCATTTAGTTCGAAGATAAAAATCACTGTCAGACCAAAGGACCTTACCATTTTTAGAAACAGCCCTCATTTACCACAGCAATTTCCTCAGGAAGGGGGGTAGGAGTAGAAAGCCACTAAACTCCTATATTTGTCTGTCAGCCCATGACATTCTCTGGTCTGGCACAAGAAACCCAAGAACAGGCCATGAAGTGAATTAAAGTCAGATTCTGCAGGCACTCTACTCAGGCTTCCTGGACCTCTCAGCATATTGCCAAGAATAAATCCAAAGAGAAATCTGTAACTATTCACTAAGGAAAATTTGGCTGTCTTCTTCTGAACTTTTAATACTAGAGAAATGAAATCAAACCATCTAAGAATAACTTTTTAAACCCTACAAAAAGAATATAAATACCTGGGGTGAAACCACATAGAAAAACAAAGGAATAAAGAACCCAAAATTCAGCCATGAATACCTCTGGGGTGGAGAGAAAAAGGGAAGGGATTGGAGAGAGGTGCACACCGGGCTTCAAAGGAAATGGTCATGTTCTCTTCTTAAACTGACTTCTGATGGTCACACAGATGTTCATTTTAGTGTTATTCTTTGTACCTTCTACATATCTAATGAGTGTTCTTTTGCAATTATTTAATAATTAAAATAAATTTTTTAAAATTTCAATGGAAAGGAAGATATCTAGATTTCTGTCCCAAGCCTGCCATGTGTCACCTTTAGCCAGACACTTCTCTGGGATTTAGTAAAATACAATCATTGGACTAGAGCAAAGATCACCAAACTATGGCTCACCACCTGCTTTTATAATAAAGATTTATTGGAACATAACCAAGACCATTTGTTTGCATACTGTCTGTGGTTGCTTTTGCGGTACAACAGTAGCGAGCATTAAGTACTTGCAATAGAGACGACATGGCCTGTAAATCCTAAAATATTTGCTATCTGATCCTTTAAGAAAAGACTCCCAACCCTGAGCTAGAGAATTATTATGACTTCTCCTAACTAACAAAGACTGATGTGAAGGAAAAATATTGTATCAAAACATGCTAACACAAGTTAGCCCACTAATGGACTAAAATTTCTTTTTGGTACTTTCCATAAATGGTTTGTTTAGGTTAACTGTCCTGCAGCCTGTAAAATCTCATGAACCATGTCGACAGATTTTAGACATGAATTTTGTGCAAAATGCAGCTTCCTCTAGATCAACAGTAACGCAAGTGCAATATCAGCAATCTCCTGCTCTGGACACGAAGGTCTGTCTCTGAAACTAAATCTGAAGTCCTGGTTAGGAAACCTCAGAACCTAAAACACCCCCTCTTACAAAGGGTCAGAGTTCACTTACAATCAGAGTTCATTCCCAGGACTCGATCCAATGTTTCCCCAAATGCCGGCCCAAGGATTACCTCAAGGAAATTTTCAGCCTCTTAGCACACACATGTGCACATGGAAAAGTTTGGCATTTGCCATTTTTAAAAGCCAGGGAGGGTAAGTCCATCCTGCTTTTCATCCCAGTAAGTTCATTTTTATATCTGTGCAAATAATCCTTCAGCCTACAAAACTATTGGGGAGCTGCCTCTGCCGGAGATAAAGAACAGGGATATATTGTCTATCCAAATTTGCTCCTCTATAAGCTTAACTCCTTGTCCTCTTCTAAGCTCTCATGTGATACCAATGAGGCAATGTTGCATTCACACTTGAGACTGACAGCTGCCAACCCCAAACTTGCCATGCTGCCTAAGGTCCAACAATCACTGATATTATCACTTCATCCTTGGATGATCAAGTGGCATGAATGAGCAGAAAGCATTTTGAATGTCTAACTTCTAATTATGCAAAACCCATGAAATTAACCAAAACTAAGACATTGTTTGGAACTATCCATTTCAGGGTCTATAGACCCACAAGAGCAGCAGACCAAGTGTTCTCTTTCATGGTTGTACCAGGATAGCTGGATACCAGGCCTACAAAACAGTGTGATAGTAAGGAAAAAGGGGCTACTCAGTGGACCTCAATAGTCTCCAGACCCACAGCCAGGACGCTGTCCTTGTTTAACACACAGCGCCTCTGTTGTGGTCTTTCAGTTGAAAGCAATAAATCTCCTTTTTTGTTTTTCCTTTAAAAAGAGATGTTTATAAGGGTTCACTTGATTTATTTTATAGTCTGCATTATCATGTTCACAGATCAGAGTTACTTACTTGATGAGAAATGCTTAACTTAGAAAATTATTTGTGGTATACAGGTCTTTGGGAGATTTTGACTTTTGCCAAGAAAGAACACTTGAAGTTGAAATCAGGGTACCTGGATTCTAGTTTCCTGAATCAAACTGTCACCTTGGTAAAGTTCTTGGAATAAGTGGATCTGAAGGTAACTTCCATCCCCCTCCTTCTCAAGAGGTGACCTTACTCCCTAATCTAATGAGCTTGAAGCTATGCAAGAATCTCCTCCACCCCTTCATTTCAGATTGCTCTGAATATTCACCCTGTAGGTCTTTGTTTCTCTCTCTAAACTGAAGGCGTCTTTCCTTATCACAGGTAAATTTTCCACCCCGGCTCTCGACTTCATCTCCCTCTGCCTCTCCTGGAACATTGCTGTTGCATTAACGTGACCCCTAATTTTCCCCCTCCATGCCTCTGTTCATATGGGTTGCCTATCCAGTCATCAGAAAATCTTATTCAAGATCCAGCACAAACACCTCTTCCTGCCTCTTGCCTTTTCTGAATCTTGACTAAGAGCAGTCAGTCCCTTTGTCAGCTTTTATTTTATTCATTTACTATAGTACTCACCTCTATTGCAGTGGTTGTATATTTGCCTTATCCTTTCTGCTAGATTATAAACTCCTTATTTCTTACTTAGCTTTGTGCACCTTATAATATCTCACACATAAGCATTTAACCTGTACTGAGTAATAACGTAATGGTGAATAAAATAGATTGAAAGTCTCCTCATATACAGATTCTGATTAGTAAAAGCTTAATTTCTATCATCTGTAGTTCCTACCATGAAAGGGGTACATTTTTAGAAACACATATCTTTATGAATGAGTAAATTACCTGCTGGTCACAGATTCAATCCCAAAAGACATCAGTTCTCAATGTATATGTACCTACTCCATTTTTCTGTTTCTCTACTTTAGAGCCTTTTTTTCAAAAGTCCAGCTGATAAAGTTGAATAAGAGAGAGTAAGGCAATGGGGGGTTAAAAAAAGAATCTTTACAATCTTTGGAGAAAAATCACTGTAGATGTGAAATCTTTGGGGGTGGGGACAGGATATACACTTCAACCACATTTCTCTTGCACCTTCAAGCAAGCATCCTCCAGAAAAGCCTTTAGGTTTTACTGGTTGTCAGAAATTAAGCTTTTTTTTTTATTTGAAAAAAGTTATCTATGGCAACCCTTTTACTTTGTAAGCAATCAGTAAATATATCAGTTGAGTGCAAAATGAAAACTTACCAATAAAAGCACAGGAGACTAAGATGTAGTAATAAAAACTGAAATGAGATGCTAATGACTCAATTTATGTTGCCCATATTCTTCAGGGATTTTGCACCAGAGCTAACTTAGACAATGATCGCAAGGTCCACAGGGTTTGTTCTGTCACACACTCATGAGAGCCACAGCATCTTCTGCACTCAGATATTCCTGAATGTTTATACTCTTCCACAATGTAGTCAAATGAATAAAATTGAATTGCCTGCCCCATTCCTTTTCTTAATTTCCCCAACTAAGATTTATTTTATTTCCTCCAAGAGTCCATTCCATTTAACATCAATCATTACTTGCCTTATTCCTCTTATGAAAGCAATCATGATCTTTAGCTCCAATTCACCTAAACTTAGAATTTCATCTGTCCTACTTAATACATTCTAAAATATTTCCTCTGCAAAGTCAGTAAACTCTTTTGCATTGACTTATTCACTTAGTGAATATTTATTGACCACTTACTACGTGCCATTCACCATTCTAGGTCCTGGGAATATAGCAGTGATAGAACCACAAAAATTCCTGCTCTCAAGGAGCTTATATTTTAGTGGGGGAGACAGATAACAGACACATGTGTGTCAGGAGGTGTTAAGTGCTATAAAGAAAAGTGAAGCAGGGTAAGGAACTAGAAAGTGCTAGGGAGAGAGCACTACATTTGGTAGCATGGTAAAGGATGAAGTGAGGGAGAAAACCTTACAAAAATCTAGAAGAACATTCCTGAGAGAAAGAACTTAAATGCCAAGGCTCTGAGGCAGGAGCCTGCTTGGTCTGGTCAAAGAATAGCAATGGATAATTGGGAAACTCTATAGCTCATCAGATTATACCAGCTGAAGACTTCATTTAATTAAGGTTCATAAACTTTCTACTATCTTTTCAAATTACTTTACCAGTAGAAATGGCCATATAAAATGCAAAATATTCTAAACTACACTATCCCTTGAATTAATTATTGCTGAGTCCTAGTAAGCATTCAGATAGTTCCAGATGGACAAAACCAGATCCTGGCTCTAAAGCATCCTAGATGTTATGCATGACTTTGTGTGATAGTAATTCAGTTCCTCCAAAGTCTTGTACTTATTCTTGGCCTTAATCTGTCTCAGTAAATGAAATGACAACCTAAATGTATATAAATTACTAAATAGGTGTCTAAGAATTCTTCACCATACTTATCATTATACTTATTTATGTGTTGACTTTGTCCTCTACTAGAACATAAGCTCCAGGAAAGCAGAGGATCTGTTTTGTTCAACGTTCTATCCTCGGTTCCTAGAAAACAGTACTTGAGCTGTTTATTAGACAGTCAATAAATATTTGTTGAAATAATAAATGATTCTTAAAGGAATCGAATGAAGGCTAAAATTACTAAAGTGATAGCCAAAACACATAAGTTGGCATTTAAAATAAGAAGCATGTCAGAGAGCTAGACATCTGCCAGTGTGAATCCCATGGTGCAGGGTACGGGAGAGAGGTAACGAGAAGACCCTGGGAGCCATGGACAGCAAGAGGTAATAGGAAGACCATACAAGTGAAGTGACGTGGGTTCCACCACAGACTTCTCACTCGTCAGGCCCTGGCTTGAGTGCCTCAGCAAATAACACTCTATTAACTAGACTAGAAAAGACAAAATAAGACATATAATGAGTTTAAATTTGAACAGATTGAGTCTTGATGCCTACAGAACATCAGGTGTAAAGAAAAATATGCTGGTCTCATAGCATGTAATTAGTACTAGAAGCTACTGGAAAAAAATTAAATGTGTTTATTTTCAAGAGCAAGTGAAATTCAAATTGTTATACAAAACCAGTCAATTTTTTTAAGTTGGCAACTCATTAAAATTTGTTTTCGAAATTCTGTTCAGGCCAAAAAGCTCAACAGCATACCAGTTTGACATACAGGACACCAGTTTACAATCTCTGAGAAGAGTAAGAGAGAAAAAAAATGGATCGGGAACAGAAACCTAGGGAATAATTTAAACAGCATGTGAAGAAATTAGGTCAACGGTCAGAGGGAAGAGTCAGAAAGTTAGGAAGAGAATCAAAAGAAAGTGTGGTATTAGAGTATTCAAAGCAAGAGAAATTTAAAGAAGGGAATAATTAACAGTTTCAAATATTACAAAGCATCAAGTAAGAACAGGACCAAAAAATCCTTTAGATTTGGCAAAAAAGTCACTGGAGATCTTAGCCAATGCAATTTCACCAAAGAGATAGAAGCAAAAGCTTGATTTTAGTGGAGACTCTGTTTTGCTCAATCCTGTATTCCCAGTGCCTAGAAAACAGTCCCTGAGCTGTCCACTAGATACTCAATAAATATTGAAGAGCAAATAGGAATACAACCAAAGGAGATAGAAATGTGCTGTTATTCTGGTCAAAGAGGCTATGTTGGTGTGGTGATGACAATAACAAAACCAGTAATATTCTGTGAGTCCTTAAGGGATGGCAGGCACTGTGCTGAATGCTCTGCAATACTGTATGCAGTATGCCCAACTGTATGAAGCAGATACTATTATTATCTGTATGTTACAGTTGAGAAAACAGAGACTGAGAGGTGAACCTAACCAATTTGTAAGTGCCAGAACTCAAATTTGAACCCAGGATGTTTGAGTCAAACAACAAGGAAACATATACACAAAACCTCATTTTAATAAATTATAGATATTATGAGAAATGTCCCATCAGGAACATGAAACAGGAACAGAGCACAAATTTAGGGATGAACAGGTACTTGTCAGATGGAAGAAAGGCAAACATGAGGGTTCTTGGAGTGATGCCAAGATCAGCCTCGCTGTACATGTTATAAATGGACTAGAAGAGACTGAGTAATCTGACGGTTCAAATTTTGCAAATGACACATTAAGCATCTCTGGGGTGTGAAATGCCAACGTGACAAAAATAAAACAAAATATACTTAGACAGTGACGAGCTCTAAGTTCACAGGACCCAAGAATGCGATCTGGCAACTCCATGAAACAGGTACATGTCTCTCCAATTTCTATTTCAGTACTGCTTCCCTGTTTCAGAGTGTTCCACTGTCCTCTGATCTATCAGGGCCCTTGGGACCAGTAACCTACCCCAGGGCAACGCTAAAGCTAAAGGCCCCAAAGATCCACCAAGCCAGCCAAGAACTGAAATTCGACCTAATCCAAGGCTTGGAGTTCAGGGTAGTATATCAAGTCCTGTGGACTACCAAGAGCCCAGCCAGGCCTAGTCCTGAGGAGCGAATGCCAGAACACTGCCGCTAAACTGCACCTGCTCAAAGTGGACACGAGCCTTTCAGCTAAAGTGCCTGGCTGCTCTGCCTGGAAATGGTGAACCTGTTGAACTCATTACTCCAACACATGGCACAAACTGAAAATACAAACATGCATAAGACCTTCTTAAATGAATCTAAATAGGATTTAAGGTAAACTAGGGCCACTTCTAAAATGACGAAGAATCAGCCTCAGCTTCCATCACAAGCTTCTTGAGGAAATGTTGTACAGCAAATGCAGTACTAGAGCGGAATGGATCACAGGCCTGAAGTGTATCAAACTTCTCATAGAAAATTTTCAGTAGCTACCAGACCTCAGAATAACAAATTTGCCTCTTAATACTTTTAAACTTATAATCCACATTCATCTGACATCCAGAAACCAACAATCCTTATGTTTTACATACTAAACAATTACAGCATTAAAAAAAATGTTCCATAACAGATAAATACCTCTATTGAATTTAAGCCAAAATTAACAATAATTTTTGTTTTTATCTTATTTAATCCACTTCAAAAAAATACAGGAGGTAAGTACTCTTATTATTCTATTATTACAGGTAAGGAAACTGAGGCTTGAGAAGTTAATGTGACTTAGCCAAGACCACATGGCTATTGGTGGAGCAGATACTCAAACCCTGGGCAGTTTGACCCCAGAAACTACAATCTGAACCACGAACAATCTGAATATATTGCCTCTATTCTCCTCTACAAAAATAAAACTTCATTATAATGTATGTCCTTATACATTAATCTGCAAATCCATCCACGCCAAATCAAATCCTCTAATCCAGCACAACTAGATACTACATATAACAAATTAAACAAAAAAAAATGTGTCATAGTCCTGTCCCCAAAAGTACCATTATGAAAATGTTCCACTATACTTTGTAGCTTAATCAGAAAATACTAAAGGTAATATACAGTTTTTCAAATGAAAATGGCATGTCTGTCTTAAAACCCAAATCTTAAATTTAGGGGTTTTTTCTTCTTTCCATCAGCTTTCAAATGCAGGAGGTGGTTTCATGACAGAAGAGCACTGTTGCAGAGTCATCAGAGGTCATGTGGAAACGTTCTCAAAGATATTTCCATGTAAAACAAGATCAACTACTCTATGGAAACAAAAATTTCCATCTGGAAGAAAGTCACCAATGAAAGGAAAACAAACTCAAAGCTGTTTTAACATTTTACCTAAATTATATGTAAACAAAGTCCACCAAACGTTAAGCAGCAAAAGCAGTGGATTGTAGAAAATGAGCTTGGAAGCAGACAGATGTGTGAAAGCCATGTGGATATGCAACTTGATATGCATCATGTTAAGCACCATTCTCACATTTTACACTTTTAAAAAGCCATTTAAAACTGTTTAATATTGGGAATAGTCCTTATCTTTTAGAGTCACATACTGAAATATTTATGAATGAAATGATACGATTTGCTTCAAAATAACCCATACTGGGGAAAGAGGGAAGTAGAAGCAGTAATACATGAAACAAGGTAGGCCGTAAGTTGTGAATTGTTGAAGCTGGGGGTAGACTCACGAGGGTTCGCTATTCAATTCTCTTGATGTTTTATTTATACTATTCTACTTATTTATGCATAGATCTGACACTTCCCATAATGAAAGTTTTTTTTAAATCTGTTTAAGAGCTTTTAAAGTACATATTGCATTTATGTTAATTTTGGTGTATATTTGTACACTAGACAAAATTATCTCTGCCAATAATTTAAAATTCAGAGTATGAGCAGGATGCAAATGCCTCCACGAAACAGTGTACAGTGTATAATCCACCTCATTAAGTTCATTGAAAGCCAGGGACAGCTAGGTCAAAGTCATAGCTTCCATTTTCTTTTTTTGTTGTTGTTTTTGTTTTGTTTTTTGTTTTGGGGGGTTTTTTTGAGGAAGACCAGCCCTGAACTAACACCCATTGCCAATCCTCCTCTTTTTCGCTGAGGAAGACCAGCCCTATCTTCCTCTACTTTATATGGGACGCTGCCACAGCATGGCTGACAAGCAGTGCATCGGCCTGCACCCGGGATCCGATCCCACAAACCCCGGGCTGCCAAACGCAAACTAAACCGCTGCGCCACCGGGCCAGCCCCTCTATTTTCTTTTTTTTTTTTTTTACCATTTTTTTATTGTTGTCTTAATAGTTTATAACACTGTGGGGTTTTAGTTGTACATTTTTGTTTGTCCGTCACCTTCTGGATGTAACCCTTCACCCCTTGTGCCCCTCCACCCCCCTTCCCCTTGGTAACCACCAATCAGTTCTCTCTGTCCGTGTGTTCACTTATATTCCATATATGAGTGAGTTCATGCAGTGTCTGTCCTTCTCTCTCTGGCTTATTTCACTTAACATAATACCCTCTAGGACCTTCCATGTTGTTGCAAATGGGACAATTGTGTCTTTCCTTATGGCTGAGTAGTATTCCATTGTATGTATATACCACAACTTCTTTAACCAATCATCAATCGAGGGACACCTGGGTTGCTTCCACTTCTTGCCTATAGTGAATAATGCTGCAATGAACATAGGGGTGCATACGCCTCTTGTGATGGTTGATTTCATGTCCATTGGGTAGATGCCCAAGAGTGGGATTGCTGGATCATACGGTATTTCTATTTTTAATTTTTTGAGGACTCTCCATACTGTTTTCCATAGAGGTTGCACCAGTTTGCATTCCCACCAGCAGTGAATGAGGGTCCCCATTTCTCCACAACCTCTCCAGCATTTGTTGTTATATGTCTTTGTGATTATAGCCATTCTAACAGGTATAAGGTGATATCTTAGTGTAGTTTTGATTTGCATTTCCCTGATGATTAGTGATGTTGAATATCTTTTCATGTGTCTATTGGCCATCTGTATCTCTTCCTTGGAAAAATGTCTGTTCATATCCTCTGCTCATTTTTTGATTGGGTTGTTTGTTTTTTTGTTGCTCAGTTGTATGAGATCTTTGTATATTGCTGAGATTAATCTCTTGTCAGACAAACGATTTGCAAATATTTTCTCCCAGCTGGTGGGTTGTTTATTCATTTTGATCCTGGTTTCATTTGCCTTGTAGAAGCTCTTTAGTCTGATGAGGTCCCACTTGTTTATTTTTTCTTTTGTTTCCCTTGTCTGGGTAGACATGGAATCTGAAAGGATCCCTTTATGTCCAATTGCAATTAGTGTACTGCCTATATTTTCTTCCAGGAGTTTTATAGTTTCAGGTCTCACTTTCAGATCTTTGATCCATTTTGAATTGATTTTTGTATATGGCGATACGAGATGGTCTACTTTCATTATTTTGCATGTTGCTGTCCAATTTTCCCAGCACCATTTATTGAAGAGACTTCCCTCTCTCCATTGTATGTTCTTTGCTCCTTTGTCGAAGATTAGCTGTCCATAGGTGTGTGGTTTTATTTCTGGGCTTTCAATTCTGTTCCATTGATCTGTGTGTCTATTCTTGTACCAGTACCATGCTGTTTTGATTACTGTAGCTTTATAGTATATTTTGAAATCAGGGATTGTGATGCCTCCAGCTTTGTTCTTTTTTTTCAGAATTGCTTTAGCTATTCGGGCTCTTTTGTTGCCCCATACGAATTTCAGTAGTTTTTGTTCTATTACCGTGAAGAATGACATTGGGATTGTGATTGGGATTGCATTGAGTCTGTAGATTCCTTTAGGTAGAATGGACATTTTAACTATATTTATTCTTCCAATCCATGTGCATGGAATATTTTTCCATTTCTTTATGTCTTCCTCGATTTCTTTCAATAGTGTCTTATAGTTTTCATTGTATAGGTCTTTGACCTCCTTGGTTAAATTTATTCCCAGATATTTTATTCTCTTTGTTGCAATTGTAAATGGGATTGTCTTTCTGAGTTCTCTTTTTGTTAGTTCATCGTTAGTGTATAGAAATGCAATTGATTTTTGTACGTTGATTTTATACCCTGCCACTTTACTGTAGTTGTTGATTGTTTCTAGTAGTTTTCCGATGGAATTTTTTGGGTTTTCTATGTATAAGATCATGTCGTCTGCAAATAGTGAGAGTTTCACTTCTTCATTGCCTATTTGGAGTCCTTTTATTCCTTTTTCTTGCCTAATTGCTCTGGCCAGAACTTCCAGTACTATGTTGAATAAGAGTGGTAAGAGTGGGCACCCTTGTCTTGTTCCTGTCCTCAAAGAAATGGCTTTCAGTTTTTCCCTGTTGAGTAAGATGTTTGCTGTAGGTTTGTCATATATGGCCCTTATTATGTTGAGGTACTTTCCTTCTATACCCATTTTGTTGAGAGTTTTTATCATAAATGGATGCTGGATCTTGTCAAATGCCTTCTCTGCATCAATTGAGATGATCATGTGGTTTTTATTCTTCATTTTGTTAATGTGGTGTATCACGTTGATTGATTTGCGGATGTTGAACCATCCCTGTGTCCCTGGTATAAATCCCATTTGATCGTGGTGTATGATCTTTTTGATGTATTGCTGTATTCGGTTTGCCAATATTTTGTTGAGGATTTTTGCGTCTATGTTCATCAGTGATATTGGCCTGTAGTTTTCCTTCTTTGTATTGTCCTTGTCTGGTTTTGGTATCAGGATGATGTTGGCCTCATAGAATGTGTTGGGAAGTATTCCATCTTCCTCTATTTTTTGGAATAGTTTGAGAAGGATAGGTGCTAAATCTTCTTTGAACGTTTGATAAAATTCTCCAGGGAAACCATCTGGTCCTGGGCTTTTATTTTTTGGGAGGTTTTTGATTACTGTTTCAATCTCTTTACTTGTGATTGGTCTGTTCAGATTCTCCATTTCTTCTTGATTCAGTTTTGGGAGGTTGTACGCTTCCAAGAATTTGTCCATTTCCTTTAGGTTGTCCAATTTGTTGGTGTAAAGTTTTTCATAGTATTCCCTAATAATCCCTTGTATTTCTCTGGTGTCTGTTGTAATTTCTCCTCTTTCATTTCTAATTTTATTTATTTGAGTCTTCTCCCTTTTTTTCTTAGTGAGTCTGGCTAAGGGTTTATCAATTTGATTTATCTTCTCAAAGAACCAGCTCTTTGTTTCATTGATCCTTTCTGCTGTTTTTTTGGTTTCAATTTCATTTATTTCTGCTCTGATTTTTATTATTTCCCTCCTTCTGCTGATTCAGGGCTTTGTCTGTTCTTCTTTTTCCAATTCTGTTAGGTGCAATTTAAGGTTATTTATTTGGGATTTTTCTTGTTTGTTAAGGTGAGCTTGTATTGCCATGAATTTCCCTCTCAGGACTGCTTTTGCTGCATCCCATATGAGTTGGTATGGTGTATTTTCCTTTTCATTTGTCTCCAGATAGCTTTTGATTTCTCCTTTAATTTCATCAATGACCCATTGGTTGTTCAGTAGCATGTTGTTTAGTCTCCACACCTTTGTCCCTTTCCTAGTTTTTTCCTTGCAGTTGATTTCTAGTTTCACAGCATTATGATCAGAAAAGATGCTTGTAATGATTTCAATCTTCTTAAATTTATAGAGGTTTGCCTTGTTTCCTAATATATGGTCTATCCTTGAGAAGGTTCCATGTGCACTTGAGAAGAATGTGTACTCTGCTTTTTTGGGGTGGAGTGTTCTGTATATATCTATTAAGTCCATTGCATCTAGTTTTTCGTTTAAGTCCATTATTTCCTTATTGACTTTTTGTCTGGATGATCTATCTATTGATGTAAGGGGGGTGTTAAGATCCCCTACTATTATTGTGTTATTGTTAATATCTCCTTTAAGGTTTTTTAGCAGTTGTTTTATGCACTTTAGTGCTCCTGTGTTGGGTGCATAGATATTTATAAGTGTTATGTCTTCTTGGTGAAGTGTCCCTTTTATCATTATATATTGCCATTCTTTGTCTCTCATTACCTTTTTTATCTTGAAGTCTACTTTCTCTGATATAAGTATGGCTACTCCTGCTTTCTTTTGTTTGCCATTAGCTTGGAGTATTGTTTTCCATCCTTTTATTTTGAGTCTGTGTTTGTCTTTAGAGCTGAGATGTGTTTCCTGGAGGCAGCAGATTGTTGGATCTTGGTTTTTAATCCATCCTGCCACTCTGTGTCTTTTGATTGGAGAATTCAATCCATTTACATTTAGAGTGATTATTGATATATGAGGGTTTAATGTTGCTATTTTATTGTTCATCTTCTGGTTCTTTTGCATTTCCTTCGTGTCTTGTCCCTTGTGTTTCGGACTGCAAATTCAATTTGGTATTTCTGCATGCTCATTCTCTTGGTTTTCTCTTTATTTGTCATGTGTGGTTCTCTTCTGGTTGTTTGTTTAGTGGTTACCGTGCAATTTATATAAGCGATCTCCTGGATAAGAAAGTACATTTTCAGATGCCTCCTTTTTCCTGAGGCTGGGTCAATTCAATCCCTTACCTCTTCCCCTCATTTGTTATCCCTGTATTCCAGATTGTGTCATGAATGTGTGTTTCCAGTGATGAGCTTGAATTAATTTTTGATGTTTTCCAACTGTATTTTGTTCTGGTTTAGTCTCCTTGCTTTTCTCCTTGCTGAAATCTTTGTATCCCCTTTCTCATTTGTTTTTCTTCAGGCCTAAGGGCCTTTTTGAGCATTTCTTGTAGTGGGGGTCTTGTGGTGACGAACTCTCTTAGCTTTTGTTTATCAGGGAGAGTTATTGTTTCTCCATCGTATTTGAAGGATAATTTTGCTGGATAAAGTATTCTCGGCTGAAGGTTTTTGTCTTTCATGATTTTGAATATATCATTCCAGTCTCTCCTAGCCTGTAGAGTTTCTGTTGAGAAATCAGCTGAGAGCCTGATGGGGTTTCCTTTGTATATTATTTTGTTTTTTTGTTTAGCTGCCTTCAATATTATTTCCTTGTCACGTGTATTCTTCAAGTTTGCTACTATGTGGCGAGATGATTTTTTATTCCTGTTTATATATTTAGGTGATCTACTGATTTCATTCACTGTTATTTCCCTCTCGTTCCCTAGGTTGGGGAAGTTAGCTATTATTTCTTTGAACAAACTCTCTGCTCCTTTTTCTCTTTCTTCTCCTTCTGGAATACCTATTATCCTTATGTTGCTTTTCCTCATTGAGTCTGATATTTCTCGAAGAATTTCTTCATTTCTTTTTAGTCTTAGCTCTCTCTCCTCCTCTACCAGGAGCATTTCTGCGTGGCTATCCTCAATAGTGCTAATTCGTTCCTCCATATTGTCAGTTCTGCTCTTTAAAGACTCCATTTTTTCCACTATCTCGTTGATTTTGTTTTTCACCTCCAATAATTCTGATTGGTTTTTCTTTATGGTTTCAATCTCTTTTGTGACAAAATCCCTGAATTCGTTGATTTGTTTCTGTGTGTTCTCTTGTATTTTGTTGAGTTTGTTTATGATAGCTATTTTGAATTCTCTCTCATTCAGGTTATCAAATTCTGTACCTTCAGGGTTGGTTTCTGGGTGTTTGTCATTTTCCTTTTGGTCTGTAGCCCTGACAAATTGTCACAAGGATCCGACGGGGACGGCTTTATTTTTTCCCCTCATGATAAAATTGGTCCTGCAGTTTCCCCCTGCTGCCACTGGATGGAGATCGCGAGCGGTTTGCTCTGAGGCAGCTGCAGCCCCTGGAGGGATTATGCTGAAACGCAGGGTGTGTGGGGGGGAGGGGTCCTCTCTTTCTCCTGCTTGACCCGGGGGTTTCCTTTCTGGCTCTCTTAGGGTGTTTGCTACACCCCCTAAACAGTCTGTCGTTGCTTCCCAGTGGGGATCTCGCGACAGTCTGTGAGAGCACCTGGATGGCGATAGTTTTCCCCGCTGTGGGCCGCCCCTCCCCCCTCTGTCTGCGAACCGCGCTGTCTTTGCTGATCAATTGGGGAGGGGGAGTACAACTTCTTACCTCTCCTCCCGTCCTTTTGGGCTTCCTGCGCCTCCACTGTCCGATGTATGGCAGCAGGGGTTTCTTAGAAGTCCTTCGTAGTGTTTGATTGAGCTCTGTTGGAATGTGAATGATGTTTTCGTTGTGTCGTAGGGGGCAGAGATTCAATGAGGGAATCTCACTCCACCATGATGCTGACGTCACTCCTCTATTTTCTTAAGACCTAGTTTGATTTCTTCTGTTCCTCACATTTATAATTCTAATCTCCACTAGCCATTTCAAAAATGCATTTTAGCCTATAAAAGAAAGGGTGATATATAATCCTTGAATGAAGACAGGAGTTACTGAAAAAAGACCTCATTATATGTGACAGTATCTCCAAAAGATATCCAGTTCAGTAGGAACTGTAGGGTATAGTTCCAATAAGCTTTAAAATCACCATGCCTTCCAGCTTCACTGATGTGTTTCAGCCTCCTCAAGCCTTCTCACTCAAGGCCCCTATTTCACACGATGACTTTGGTTCTCATGAGCATTCTATGACACCAAACTGCAAAGTTCCAAACTTGGCTTCCACTATATACAAATGGCCTTTGTATGGTGAAATCTAACTTATCACTGAAGTGATTCTTGGTTGTTTACCAAATTTCTGCAAAGAATTGTTTTCAAAGTATACTGTTTAAAATAAATACGATGAAATTTTCTAAAGTGCTCATTGGAACTAGCAAACCAAAGGGATGGTAGCATTTAATTATATATTACAACCTGCTTTATAAATATCACAAAACCAACTGTCTCAGAAAGTAGCCCTCATTGACTTCATTAAGAATTAATTGAATTTCTATATATGAAAATTTGGTTACATATATATGAGAAATACACAGCAAAAAGAAAAATTAAAATGATTTTTGTTTTACCTATATTCTTCTTTTAGATTCACACATCCAAATTAGAGTTTTCTTTTCAAAATGACCTTACAATGGCACTTTTTACTTCCTCTGACTCAGGATAGCTTCCTACAGTGGGACAAAGAAGAAAGGAGGGCAGGAGATGGCAATGGATTCCATTTTGAGGGAGCACTTTTATCCTGGGTCAAGAGTATCCTTTCTCCAAAGTGATAACTTAATGATCATTTAATTGGGTACTTGCCTTTCTTTCATTAGACAGGACTGCTGTGGATTTAATCAGAAGGGAAGTCCACTGGGCCAAAATTTCTAAATTACTTCCCCTTTCTGTAAGAAACAAAAACTAAACCTTTTTATTAAGGAAAACAGATAAACTGCTTCCAAGTTCAACAAGCCAGAGTGTTGTAGGGGAAGCAAGGAACTACAGAGAGAAAGCGGAGCTGAGACACAGCAAACTCCTTCTCTAACCCAGCTCTGTGGAGCTGCCAGTCACGTGTCACGTCACGAATCCTCCAGCTCTGAGGTGAGCATCATTACCTGCACGTGAAAAATGAAGAGACTGTGGTTCAGGAGGTGATCCAGGATTGTAACACGAGTCCATCTGACTCCAGAACTGTTCTCGCTACTTCACTCACCTGGGAAAAGTAACATGTGCCATCATTTTGCTACAACTTAAAGTAGCTTCATGAATAGGGCTGTGCTTTTTTTGTGTGTAAGACTAGCCCTGAGCTAACATCCACTGCCAATCCTCCTCCTTTTGCTGAGGAAGACTGGCCCTGGGCTAACGCTGTCACAGCATGGTTTGACAAGCAGTGCATAGGTCCGCGCCCGGGATCTGAACCTGGGAACCCCGGGCCACCAAAGTAGAGCACGCAAACTTAACCACTACACTGCCACCAGGCTGTACTTCTTCATAAGAACACTCAGCTCTAGGCAAACACACAATCCAAGGCCTGCTGATCCTACGCACCGTTCTTAAAGACAAGCAGCACATTTTAATTCCTTCTTTTTACTAATTTATAAGCATGCAGAAAATGAATGTTGACAAAGGATAACAAAGTAGATTTGTAACTATCTCACAAATAATCTCATGAAATAGATATGCTGGAAAAGAACTACTAAGCAAAAAACAACCCATCCCACCTACCTCCCCCCATGTAATTACACCAAAATAAATGAAATGGGAGATATTTAAATTTGACTTTCTCAGGAGGTGATCAGGAAAAAGCTACCCAGCACTCAGAAACAATAATCACAAACTTCCTACAGTGGCAGGAATGTATAGGGATGTTCACTGGATGTTTTTCCAGTACTGTTTGCTCTAAATGGAATTACAGTAAGACTGTGACAGACACTGTGGGCTGGCTCACCCAATACCCATTGCCAACCACCTTTCTTCCTTGCCTACCTCTATTTTTAAGGTTAACAAAGCCAAATATTGACTTTCTCTGCCTCTTTTGTAAGGTGTGAGAAGGGGAGAGGGGACTCAGGGACATGTGCCAACTCTGGCCAATACAACCTAAATAGAAGTCAGCTGGTGGAATTTCTGGGCAGCTATTTGTTTTCCTGATAAGAGAGACAAAGGTAGCACCCCTCCCCACTACTGCACATACACTCCATCCCCTTTCTGCCCAAAGCTGGGGCAGCCATCATGCAACTATGAGGACACAAGCATGAGTATGAAAGTCAATGAGTGTAAGAACGGCAGAGCAAAAAGTAAGAAAAAGCCTGGGTCACTCAGCAGCAGAACCAGCACCAGCAACTGCCTACCTCCAGGTTTCTAGTTGTATGAAAACACTGAACCCCATTTGGTTAAGCCACTTTGAGTCAAGCTTTCTGTTGCTTGAAGCTGAACGTTTGCCTAACAGATGCAAACAATGTCAGTGGAAAGTACCCACCTAAAGTCCAGCTACCTAGAGCGTTTAAGCACCAAATCACTTTCTGAGTTTTGCCTGCTGTGATGGATAACACACTGGACTCTAAACCAGGCACTGACAATGACTGCTTTTGACCTTAGGCAAATCATTTGACCCCTCTGAGCCTCAGTCTTCTCACATTTGTAAAATGGGGATAATGATGCCTGCCCTGCCTATGTCACATGATTGTCATGAGGGTCAAATGAAGGACCTGACTTTGAATAAACCGTAAAGTGCTAAATGAATGTAAAAGTTGTATGCTCCTTGTATACGTTTAGTTGCCACCTCTCCCACCCCCAAATCCTACAGCAAATATACAATGGCCCTGAGTTGATGGAAGAACACTAAACAAAATACTACTTAATGGGTTTTTCAATTGTTCTTCCCGGTGAGATACTTTTGCTACCTCTCTAGCTAACACAGAATCTGTACACCAGGAGGGGTTCAAATCCAATGAAACACAGGATAAGTGTAGTCAAGGCAAACAAAACTCTAAAGATATAGACATTCTAAATCCTACTTTTTAATTCATCTGTTGGTTGGTTGTATTTGATTGAGGAACAACCACAGCAAGAAATTCATAACACAAAACAGGTAACCAACTTCAAACATCTTATACTGTGAAAGCTCCTCCTACTTAACAGCATTTCCCAGTTCTTTGAAAATGCTTAAGAATGAAGTCAAAAATTGCCTCTGAGTTACATACATATATATAAGTTGGCTCCCCATTGAAACTTTCACATAGAAAATCATGAGTAAACAGGATGATACTTGCACAGAGAAATGGGTCAACTGAAATATAACTTGAAAGTATTAACAAAGTAGATTTGCAAAGTGAGCTTAGTGAAGTCCTAAGATAGTAGGGCACATTCACATGTGAAAAATAAAATAGAAATCCTCATTTAATCGAAAACCCTCTACTAGCACATCTTCTGTGCTAGCATAATACATAGACCATGGCTGTCAATATCACCTGGGAGCTTGTTAGAAAAACAGAATGTAAGTCCCCCGACCCCAGACCTACTGAATAAGAATCTGTATTTTAATGAGATTCCAGGTGATTCATAAGCACATTAAAGTCTGAGAAGCACTGATGCCTGCCCAGCCAGCATTTTAGTTCTGATTTATTGTTGATAAAAGTAACCAGCAAACCAAGAAGAGTTAATTACCTCTGCATAAGAAGCTGGGAAAACACTTCCATAATATTCTGCCTGTCAGAATATTACCTAAAACACAGTCCTAATAATGACACTCAAATCCTTCAACGACTTCCCATCATCTACCAAAGTCTAAAGTTCTTAGTTTGATAATCAAGGTCCTCCATCATCTGGCAGCAACCCTTTTCCAATTCGGTGTTCCACCCTAGCCCTTTCATGTGCCCTATGTGTATTTCTCAAAGTGTAAAGAGCAGACCACCTGCAACAGAACCACCTGGAGCCCCACCCTTGACCTTCTAAATCTTGTTCTCTAGGCAATAAAACTGAGAAGAAGTGATCTTAACCAGCCCTTGGGAAAGAACCCCCCATCCTTTCAGACTAAGTCTCTCATCCTTGATCAAGTTTCTCCCAATGTACTAAGGATGGGTTACTCCATCCTTAGTGCCAACACTGGCCCCATCTACAGCTCTGTTTTTGTCCACCTCACACAGTATTGCAATTATACATTTCCATGCCTATTTCTCCTTTGAGTCCCTGAATGCAGGACATGTGTACTATCTATCTGTGTATCCCCAACTCCTAGCACATTGTCTGGCAGAGTAAATGTTCAATATTCGCTGATTTACTGCAGCATTGTTTATGCTAAGAGAAAAAAAACTTAAACTCCATCATTTGGAAACTACCTAAATTAATTACAATACAACCACCCTGTGGTATACCATGCATTCATTAAAAATGATGACATTGATTATTTATTGATTGGAAGGATATATAGCAAAAAAAGCAAATTGCAAACATAAGTATGAAATGATCTTGAAGAATCTACACCAAAATGTTAACAATGATTATCTCTGAGTGGTGGGATTATGAATGACGTTATTCTCTTCTTTATATCTATTATTTGCATTTTTTACAATAAGCATGTATAACTTTTTTAAATTTTAAAGCTATTCCCATTTTAAATGCTTATGGAACGAATGGTGTTATAGTAAATGACGGCTTCACTTATTCAGCTCCCAAGGACAGGGATTTCCAAAGGTTGGCAATGATCCAACAGTTGGCAATGATGTTGCTAAGTAGGAGAAAGTAGGAAATGGGCAGTCCTTAGCAACTGGCTCTCATCAATGTTCCTCATATTGTTTAGGAGTTAGAAAAATATTTAAACATCCTTTAATATCTTATTACATAACACTTTTCTAATAAAAACTGTGGCTTCCACTGGAAACAATTTTGACAATATCAATTTGTCTCAGCATAAAGAAATTATCTATTGTCAATTTTTTCAGTTGTAAAAGTCAGCTTCCAACTTCTTCTCACTTCTCCTGTTGCCTCTTCTCTCACTTTTCAGAATATTCACTGTCCAAGATGAATTTGTTAAATATTATGTTTTACTCTATTTAGCATGGTATCAAAACTGGACGTGCTAGCTGATGTCAATGACTTTCAGTGACTGTTGAAGGGGAGACAGAGCATTCTCTACCCACTCTGGGTCCTTTCTGGCTAGGCTACAAATTAAATCGACATGAGGCTGAATAGCAGGAGAAAATCAAACAAAGCTTTATAACATGTATACATGGGAGAGACTCGGGGAAACTGAGTATCTGTCAACAAAATGGCAGATGTTCTCCTCTTAAATAGACAAAGGAAGATATTGAGGGTGGGTCACTTATGGGAGATTACCAGAAAGGTACAGTAAGGTTCTTATGCAGATTTAAGGCCTCGCCTTCCACACTTAAGTTTCTAGAGATGAAGTCATCCACCCCTCTTCCCAGTACAGAGAAGGAGATACCTTTACCAATGGAGATTTCCCTTACAAATGTAAATGTCTGGTAAACAGAACTTTGATAAGAATGGGCGAAGCAAAGACCCTCCCAGTCTATCAATACCCAGAGTTATCCAAAGTGATAGCCCGTCCCAGGGACAGGGCTTCCATCCCAAATCCCTTTAGAGAATTGGTGGGGGGGAGGTCAAAGCCTCCTTCAGAGAAAATACACATTTTGAGGTGGTCAATCCTGATCCCCCACACTATCACCAAATTGGGGCATTGTTTCTGCTATGAGAAGGGGGGGTGGGGAGGGTGGAGGGTGCCTCCAGCCTTTTTTCTGCTACTATAAAAGAAACCTACAAGCAAAATCCATTTCAATTAATATTTTACATGAAATGAAGATGGTTTGAAGCAAAATAACTAAAATAAATTAAAATCACACTTCCAACAACAGGAAGAATCTGTCAATTAATCCAGTATTCTTTTCATTAATTTTAACATTCAACCTAAAGCAAAAGCAAATCAAAGATTTGCAAACAGAAAAAATAGAAATAATTTTTATTAAGCACTAGTAGGATTTTATTACAGTTTGGATCAATTTTGAATGCTTTAAATATATATTCTGCTTGAATAATATCAATAAAAATATGTACTATTATAGTATTATTGTATGTATGTATTATAGTATTATATGTATTATTAATAACTTGAACACATTTCCTACTTGGGTCCTCATGAAATGTCCTTACTACATGAAAACATAAAGTAAATAGAGAAAAAAAACTTTAAAAGGCTTTCTAGGATATTAAAGTTCAGTGTAAATTGAAACATAAAAATTTTTAAAGGGTTTTTTTTACCTAGCTCAAAATAATCTCTCCAAAAAGGTAAAATTTGACTATGACTTATAACCCATTAGGTTCAAGAAACATGGCTGCTCATTTGACAAGTTTAGAAGTATAGCTATTCTTATAAACCCCAAACATGCAGATGTACATGCAACCTAGGCGTCCAAAATGTCACAGGATGGTGAAAGGGGCTCTAAGCCAGGAAGGAGAAGACAGAAAAGATCTTCCCTTTTGTTCTGCAGTGACCACACGACTCTAGTCAGTTAATTTGCTTCTCAGAATTTCTGACTTCCTCATCTTTAAACACAGGCTTGAGCTAGATGATGCCTAGGTTCTTTCCAAATCAAAAATTTTTAAAGCTCTAATTCCACACATTTTCTCCTCACATACACAACCTGAAAACATCATATTTTTATAATCTATGAAAACTGCAAGTAAAAGAACTGTATTTTAGCAGATTTTTTCCACTAAAATTTTGAAAAAGGAAAGAAGATACAATTGATACCAGCTCAACACAAGATTGACATAAGGGAAGCCATATTGTAGAAAAGAAACTGTATTGTAACTTTGAATGACCTCTGATTAACTAGCCCAGACATGCTCTGTGGATTTTGTGGCCCCTCCCAGCTGCTATAAGTTGATAACTTTGTTCTCTTGAGTTCCTTAGGAATGTGATGACCTCCAGGCAGAGAATCGATAGCCATCATCAATGACAGCTGAAAGATCAGCTCCGGTCTCTGATGCTTGTCAAGTAAAACAAAAGACTGCCAGGAACTGAGACTAGATGGATGCCCCACCCTGAGACCAGATGCCTCCCCCACCAGGAGACCAGCCCCCTATATAACTGGCCTGTAGTCTTTGTTCTGTAAGATAGTTCTTTGAGACATTAGTCAGCCATGTTCCCCCTTGCTAGCAAGCTGTAATAAACCCTTTCCTTTCCACCATCTTGCCTCTTGATGATTGGCTTTTGTCACATGTTGAGCAGATCATGTCCTCTGTGCAGTAACACAATCCTACCATTTTAACATAATTATTTCACTTTTCAATATTTGTATCATCCTTTATTACTCATTAGCATTATTAAACCATACTTTTTTTCTCCAGTCCTGAAACTGGCAAAGAGTTAGCCATTGACGATTAAGCAGCTAGTAACTAGGGGGGAATTGGAATGGGCCACCTCAAAGTGTGTCTATGCCTGAAGGACACTTTGACTCCAACCCCCACTAACTGACCAAAAGAGTTTGGGATGGTAGGCCTGTCCCCAGAACAGGCCATCACCATAGACATCTCCAGGTATCAGGGAGGGTCCTTGCTAAGCCATTCTTAGTTCTGGTTGCCCTTTGAAAGAGACATTTACATTTGTAAAGGAAATCTCCATTTGTAAAAGTATCTTCTTCCCTGTACCAGGAAGAAGGGGGGATGCCCTTACCTAGAAACTTGTCAGAACAGAAGGTAAGGACTTAAATCTGCGTGATAAACTTACCCATTGTTAATTGTGCTGTTTAGGCAATATGCTATCAGACTCCCACTAGATTCCCATAGGCAACATCTCCCTGGGGCCTGGGTCACCATGGTAATGGGTTTTTTTGAGCTATTTTTTTCAGGAATTGGAACCCCTTGCCCACTTCAGGCTGGTTGAGACTACCAACCCATCAACTGGGCTCATGCAGACATATGTCCGATAAGTGACCTTTTGAAGTCAAGAAGTTAAAACTCCACCCTCAGGGCATGCTGATGCCACCATTCTGTGGACATGCATCCTACGAGGAGGCATGAAGCCTGACTATCCTTGCGCAGATCATCAATTACCTCATCTCTCCTCACCTCCAATCATTTCAGACCACATTGCCCCCTATCCCATAAATATTCCTGAGTCCCTATTTTCGGGGAAGCAGATTTGAGATTCATTCTCCCTCGTTTCCTCACTTGGCTGCCTTTTGATTAAACTCTCTGCTGCAATGTCGTCATCTTGGTGTTTGGCTTTCTGGGCAGCGGGCAAAAACAGACCTGGTGCAGTAACAGTCCCATGATTAGGAAGAAATTTGTCTTTCTTACCTATTGAATCAGCAGGAATCATGAGATGAGCTAAAGGCAAAAAGTCTGAGATATGTAGATAATTTTTTTCAAAAAAAAAACTGAAGGCAGAAATTCCAATTTCCCAAAATATTATATTCCAATGTACAAGATAGCTCGTAATCAAATCAGTAATAGAAACAAGTATTCACTTAGTACTATTCACATGCACTTTCACATGCATGATGTTACTACATCTTCAAGACTCTATGAGGAAGTACTGTAACCATCCCCACTCTATAGTTGAGGAAACTGAGACTCCCTGACATAAAGTAGTAGTCCAAGGTCATCAGGCTAGAAAGCACCACATCCATGACTCAACCTCCTGACCTTTTCCTGAGCCTCTGCTCTCATCCACTAGTTCATAAATCTTTAATGTTTCAAATGAAGTATGTTTTCACCTAATTTAAAGTAAATAATTGCTCATAAACCATTACTTGGGAACAAATATTTAAAATACATGACAGAAAAGAATTCACTTCCTATCCTTAATATATGTTGTGTCCTTACAAATTAAAAAAAGAAAAAGACCGACACTCAATAGAAAATTAGGAGAGAAAGATAACCAGAGAGTTTATAAAAATTCAGTGCAAATTGCTTTGAAACACATTTCAAAAAAAATGCTCAGGGGCCAGCCCAGTCGTGTAGTGGTTAAGTTTGCACACTCCACTTCAGTGGCCTGGGGTTCTCGGGTTCAGATCCTGGGCGTGGACCTACACACCACTAACCCACCCATGCTGAGGTGGTGTCCCACATACAAAGCAGAGGAAGATTGGCACAGATGTTAGCTCAGTGACAATCTTCCTCAAGCAGAAAGAGGAGGATTGGCAATAGACGTTAGCTCAGGGCAAATCTTCCTCAAGCAAAAGGAGGAAGATTGGCAACAGATGTTAGCTCAGGGTGAATCTTCCTCAGCAAAAAACAAAAGGCCCTCAAACTTAATATGTCCATACTTTTCTTGATAGAAAAATATTTTTTTCTCACAGTCTTTCAAGTAGAATCGATATTCCAGGAAGATGAACTAGGTTAATCGTGAGGTCTTGCCCCAGGAACTGAGATACATCAGTTTGAGGAATTTGACTTTAAAAGATATGTATTAACATCTTAGTAGAGGAGACCTTAAATGTGAGATGAAGGGCATGGAGAAAAACATGAGGGGGGAAAAAAACTGGGATCAGACATTTGTGATTTAATCCTCAGAAGCACCATTCTTTCAACAAGTTACTGAACTCCTACTGCAGCTCCATTCCCTTGCCCTCACGAAGCTAGAGATTTCAGGTCTAATAGATACTGTAAAATAGCCCTTCAAAGAGGTTTTAACCAATGCATTCACCACCAATGGTGCAGGAGAGTGCTTCTTTCCCCATCCCATGGTCAGTGTAGCACATGGCCAAATTTTTTTGTCTAGCTAGCGGAGCTGGGTGGAGGTACATGTCAAGCATTGAATCAAATATAATTAGATAGTAAGACAGAGGATGACTTTATAGGGGAGGAAGAAAGTTTCCTCTGCCCTTCTAGGTTCTTCTGGCTGGTCTTGAAGACTTAAATTGACATGAGACAGAACAACAGCTGAACTTCATTCTGAATTCCTCTTGCCAGACTGAGGTAATTCTGGATTCTAATACTACTTACTCCAACACTGAGCAAGGACCTTCCCTTACATGACCCATTAATTATGCCCCTCATAGGGTAGTAATGATAAGTTCTCCAGAGTTCCCAACACCAACAGATCTGACTAGCAGTTCTTCCTGTGACCACAGTGTCACAGTTTACTGATGATTATCTCACGAATCACAGAAACAAATGTTTTGTACAATAACAACATTATGCATCTATCACTCTACCAGTTCCATCCTATAAAAGAGAGGAAATCAGATTAGTGAGGCAAGCCTTGTTTCTTATAATGTCAAGAGGACAACTGGCTTAAACTTTAGGTGTTCCTAAGTAGTCAAAAAGGAAGGTTTTTTTCTTTTACTTTTTCACTGAAGTATAATATGCACAGTGTGAAGTATACAGACCTTAAGTGGACATCTTGATGAAATTTTACAAAATGTGCACACCTGTGTAGCCACCACCCAGATCAGGTTACAGAACATTTCCAACAGCCAGAATCCTCACAAATACCCCTCCAGTCATCAACTCCATAAAATTAATCACTATCCTGACTTCTGATTCCACAGATTCATGTTGCCTGGTTTTGAACCTAATATAAATGGAACAAACAATACACAATCTTTCACTTAACACCATGTATGTAAAAATCATCCATATTGTTCCAGATAACCATAGTTTATTCTTTTTAATTACTGCATAATATTCCATTTATCCTTTCTTTTAATGGACATTTGAATTATTTTCAGTTTTAGGTATGATAAATGCTGCTATGTTCTCGTCCAAGTCTTCCAGTGTACACTAAGGGGGATTTTTCACTTTGAGTTTTTTATTCTTGTTTTTGTTTTATTCATGATATTATACAAATGACATTCCTATACATTTGTACATCCAAAGAAAGCACACATCCTTTGGCTAAAATGTATTATGCCTAATTCGATGCTCTGAGCAAAATTCCCATGAGGACTTGAGCACTGTTAGGAAAATAATAAAAAGAGAAGGAAGTGGGTAAAGAGGCTGTTGTAAAGGAGACAGAGAGAGCTTGGGACACAGGTACTAGAAAATGGAAAATGGAGAGAAGAAGCCCAGTCAAGTCTTTCCTACAAATTGTCAAGTTCCCAGTGAATTAGACAATCACAGTTTGGCCTTTAGGTTGTGCGTCTACTACCACTAAGATGTTCCTCAAGGCGCACCCATAAAGTTGGATGGCTTTTTGCTGATCTTTGCACCTTAACCTCCTGGAGCATGCTGGGGCTCCCTAGTTATGGGGTGATTATGTATAATAGGTAGAGAAGCCCTTTAATATGCCAACCACATAAGGATTTCCAATAACTGGAAGCCTTAGCTTCTCTTCCTCCTCCACTCTGAAAAATTAAAGGTTAACAAATTTTATTAAATGTTTAAAATATGTATAATTTTGGGTGTGGGTTGGGTGCCTAACCTCCTACCCATTCCCAGTTCACTCTCATTCATTTATTCAAAATTTACTGGGGCAAGCCCCAGTGGCCTAGTGGTTAAGTTCAGCATACTCCATTTCAGCTACCCAGGTTTGGTTCCTGGGCATGGATCCTGGGCGCAGTTCCTGGGCACAGACCTACACCACTCGTCTGTCAGTGGCCGTGCTGTGGCGGAGGCTCATATACAAAATGATGAGGATTGGCAACAGATGTGAGCTCAGGATGAATCTTCCTTAGCAAAAAAAACAATAATAAAAATTATCTTCTCATTATCTAATGTGTACAAGGTTCTGTGTTAGGTGCCTGAGAGGCAAAAAAATATATAAGTATGAAATACTTACAGATTAAATGATATATATCTAAG
Source organism: Tapirus indicus (assembly GCA_031878705.1). Taxonomy (NCBI): domain Eukaryota; kingdom Metazoa; phylum Chordata; class Mammalia; order Perissodactyla; family Tapiridae; genus Tapirus; species Tapirus indicus. The sequence goes on along the minus strand of CM062926.1, from coordinate 105,509,539 downwards.
ATTTGCTTCCAAATAAAGGAGGGTAAGAGAATAGAGTGTGATGGAGCAGAACTGGCGATGAGTTGATAGACTGATTGTTGGAGCTGAATCCCCCGGGATTCATTAAGCTGATCTGTCTGCTTTTGTGTATGTTCAAAATACTCTATAATAAAAAGTTTAAAAAAAATGTGTAAGACAGCCTCTGACCTCCAGGAGCATAGAAACTAGTAGAAACATGCACTTAAATAGCCAATTGGAATTTAAAGGGGACATAGCAGTTACGCATCCCAACCTTGGCATTTTAAAGTCAAGACAACACCCAGAAAGGAGTGACTCTGAGGCCTACAGGTTAACTGGTTTACCAAGGTCACACAGTTGGTGGCACAGGTGATACTGAAATCTAGGTCTCTCTCTCTCTCTCACACACACATACACGCGCGCGCGCACACACACACACACACACACACACACACACACACTGCTCTTTCTTCCAATCAGACTGCTGCAATGCAGAGTGGGAGATAGCAAAAGCCATGAGCTAGTCCAAGCTAGATGTAGAAGAATTCAGACAAAAGAGACACCACATAGGGCTGAAAATCATAGACTATTTCACAGATTGTGCTCTGCCTGCAAAACTGAGAGGGGCTCTCCCCCTCATTAAAGAGAGCACATCTGATCAGTGAGGCAAGAATGTTATGTTTATTTGCATGGTTGTTGAGCTCACTTCTGCCTCTCCTAAAGTCACACGACTTCCTCAGGGTGCTGAGACCCACACACAAACAGGAATCCTTGCAGCTGATCCCCAACCACCTGTCGGTCAGACAGGGTAGGGTGAGCATTTACTATATGCCAAGAAATGTGTTCAGAGTTGGAGTGACTGCAGAGATAAGCTAGCCCCTGCCCTCAGGGAGCTCCTGGGCTGGCAGAGGATTATTAGTCAAATAATTCTGAATGAGAACCACAGGGTACTCCAGCAACCTAAATTCCCTAGTAGAGCTCTAGATTCAGATTAACTTACCTTTTAAAAACTACACTTCTGCACATTTAGACATTTTTATTTGTGCCTAATTTTAAAGAAACAAGCCAGCACAAATCAATAAACCAGGTATGGTTCTATTCTAACCAGTAAATCATCAGGCACTAATAAGGTGAAAGCAATTGCCTTTAAGACAAAAATGGTCAGGCATTGGTAAATGTGTGCTTTTGACCATGACACCTATATTTTGAATATTTTCGCAGGTGATGGTCCCATAAGGAAACTATTTGTATGACTTTCAAGGAGATTTAAGCTCTTCGAGGACAAAGTCTATGAACAAACTAGCACAGAGTAAAAATGCACTTAATTAACATTTCATAAGTGAAGGAACAAAGCAAGATCAAATTGCATGGATTACAAATGTTCCATTTTCCTTCTATACACAAATGTTTTTCATCCTAAATACTAGACATGCTAGATAAAGTCTTAACCAGGCATATTCTCACCTCTAGTTCTTTTGGAATAGACTGCCTTTCGCCTAAAAGACTAGGAAAGGAATTCAACCTTTTTCTTGTGTTTTCCATTGTATATTAGAAATAATATGACTTTAAAAAGTGGAAAAGCAGTAAAAAAACAAATTCAACTCTCTTAAGGTACCTTGTTTTTAGTTTTCACATAAAAATAGATGTCTCCTCTGGTCAGTCTGAAAAAAATCACAGATATAATATAATCTGTACTCAGAACATTTGAACATATTTCTAAAAATTTCACTGTTGGGGGAAAATTAGCAAGCTAAAGTGGTTGACTCAAAGTCCCTTGGCTGCCTCTATGAGAAAAGAAAAATAGAAAGAGGAAAAAACCCAAGTCACTTAATTTCATAATCATTAGATCACTTCTCTGTTCATAAATAAGCATTGCCCAAAATGATTTATAGATATAAAAAATGTTATTGATTTGGACATTCATAATTTTGTGTAGCTTTTATTCCTAAAGTTGGATACGAATTTTCTTTCTCATTATAAAACATTTACCCATCCCCACATTCAAATCCCCTGAGCTTTTATACTGTTATGCTTCCACTGCATTGCTAGTCCAGCAGTATATGAAAACTAAATTGTTTTGAAGGAAATATAATAGCTCCAAATTACCACAGTTGGAAAGTTTTTAATTTTTTCTTTTAAAAGTTAAATACTAATTACCTTCACATTCATGACATTACTAAACACCTCATATCTCAGTCCCTCTATCTTAATTAAACTGCAGAATTTACTGGGATTAAAAATAGTTTGCTTAGGGGCCGGCCCAGTGGCACAGTGGTTAAGTTCACGTGCTCCGCTTTGGCGGCCCGGGATTCTCAGGTTCGATCCCAGGCATGGACCAACGCACCGCTTGTTAAGCCATGCTGTGGCAGCATCCCATATAAAGTAGAAGAAGATGGGCACAGATGTTAGCCCAGTGCCAATCTTCTTCAGCAAAAAGAAGAGGATTGACAATGGATGTTAGCTCAGGGCTAATCTTCCTCACAAAAAAACAAAACAAAACAAAAAAACTCGTTTGCATAAACCTTAGATAATAAGATAAAGTCTAGCCCTCCAACAAGTTGAATATGAATTTTGGCAAGGCTTCTCCATCTTCACCAGAAAGGGATATTTGGAAGAACTGGAAAGGAGGGCTGCCTGAATTTGCCTACCCCTCTATCCTGACCAAAATAATTGAAAGTGTAGAACTTAGAAATTTGCAACCTCATAAATAAAAGAGAAAACCCAAAGTCTATTAAATTTTCCTCAGGATTTTGTCCATTGTACTTCAAAGCATAAAGAAATTATACTGTCCTAGGAGTCTACATGTTTTGATGCCTTTTAAATGAATCAACTGTTTCTCTTAATGCAAAAAAAAAGAAAAAACATTTTTCATGATCAAATTCCAAAACGAGCAAGCATGATTTAGTTACATCACCACTAAAATTACAGCTTCAGACCAGTTTGGGTAGAAAACAACAGAAATTGGATGTTTGTTAGCAAAGATAAGCTTTTTAGGCATTTATGTCCCCTTTACCTGTCCATCCTAGACCCAAATTATGAATTCTAAATCCTTTGAATCTGAAAATTATTAGATTTGATGGTCAGATGTCGATGTAACAATAAACAATAAGGCTCTCGAGGATCAAGAACACAGCTGTTATACAAAACCTGGTTATCCACCAGAAAAGTAAGGTAGTCTCAAAGCAGCCTTAAACCAGTCTGAAACTCGGATGCCTCTGGTGTTCCAGCAGGTAAATAACTGTATAAGTTCAGTGGGGAGCACTTGAAGGAGCTACAGAGGGGGGCTGCAGCCCAGGAGGAGGACAGCTGCCTCTCAACTCCAACCATTGTTCCCCTATCTTCTGATTTCTCAGGACAAGCCAGAAATGCAGATTAGTATGTGAAATCTTCCTATTAAAATATTGCAACAAAATTTTTAAAAGCACTGCATGGGCCAAATAAAACAAGTCTGTGGGCAGATTCAGCCAGCTGGCTGCCAGTTTGAGATCTCAGGGAAACTATGGAGAAAGAAACAAGTAAAACATTTCCTTGACTCTCCCTCCACCAACTTGGTAATGCACAGTCTTGGAGGTCAGTGTGGGAGTCCAGTCAAAGGAGGATTAAAAATGCTTTGGAGACTTCAATTTGATCCTAATGGAGACACTATTTTCCTACCATACTTTTTTCAACAAATTTTATACACACACATGCTTTTTGTTTTTGTTTTTGTTTTTTTTTTTTTACAGATCCAGGATTACAAATCATTTCTGAAGCACTTCCATCACTGAGTTAAGGGATATCATGCTTGTGTGTATCCAAGAAAACGGAAATCCATTAAAACACATTTGTATCCCAAAAGATAGGCTGACCTTAATTAGTTATCTTTGGTCTTAACAAAAAGCAAAATGTATTTAACAGCTGCAAATTGTTCTCAGGGGTATGAAGTAACCCATTCAAAATCCAATAAGCTCCTTCTCAGGGACAAGTCAAATGCTTGCTGCCGCCAGGTCCACTTGCTTTATTCATCATTCAGTCTGTGATGTGGTACAAGCAAAGTGTGGTAACAGGAGAAGAATAAACAGAAAAAGTCCAAACTTCTGATTCACACACAGCTCTGATAGTGGAGAGTGTTATTTCTCCTTATTTACAGAGCAAAGCAACATGGCACAGAGGGAAATAAAAGTTTTGCATCTCAAGCAAGCGAGTAAAGTAATCTATGCAAACATTGCAATAACATAGCATTTTATTGCATTCCCAGAAATCTAAGTGCCTTTCATCTTTGTTACCATATACATGGAAGCATTTTACAGGCTTGTCATATTTTCCAACTATTTACTTGCTATCTCCAATAAACACACACTGATCACACTGGTTGAATCAATGGTTCTTAACTCTTTTAAGAACCTGATAAAGTGGAGGCCCCACCCTGCCTCTGAAAAAAATGCTTTGATTTACCACATTTTGCACACAATTTTAAGAGGTTCAAGGACTCCCTGAAAAAGTCCATCCAAGGGCCCTTCTTTAAGAACTCTACTGCGAAAGTACTATAATTTCATTTTTGTTTCATTTACGCTAACCTTCTAAAAACATTTATTTCAGGATATGCTCTAAGAAATTAAGGCAGCACTCTTTTTTTTTTTTTTTTTTTGGTGAGGAGGACCAGCCCTGAGCTAACATCCGTTGCTAATCCTCCTCTTTTTGCTGAGGAAGACTGGCCCTGGGCTAACATCCGTGCCCATCTTCCTCTACTTTATATGGGACTGTGTGGCTGACGGGCAGTGCGTCGGCAGGCGCCCGGGATCCGAACCCGTGAACCCCAGGCTGCCAAGCACGAACTAAACCGCTGCGCCACTGTGCCGGCCCCTGAGGCAGCACTCTTGCATGCATTTCCTTCCTTGTTTATATATATTCAAATAATCTTTCATGTTTGAGAATTACAATCATTTTTAAACCAGACAGTCCTGAACAGATAAATTAGGCTATTGTATTGGCTAAAAATAGCTTACCATTCACTTGCTAAAATGTTTGCTTTTTTAATTTCCGGACCTTCAGTGCTTTTTCCTTTCCATTATTAGGTCGTTACAAATAGTTAGGCAATGTGGAAAAGGGGCACAGTGTGAGAGCATCACTTTCAAAAGATATTTCCCTCAGCTACCATGTGAGATGGGCCAATATTTTCCATTTTACTATTTTTTAAATAGTATAATCAACTATCAAAATCCATGAATGAACACAGAGTCCTCAAGTGTCCTCTTTGCTTTAGCACTGCTCTCTCCAACTTGAACATTCAAGGCACTCCTACTATAAAAAAGAGGCGGGATTCAAGGAATTACCTGTTTATTACCTAACTACTTTAGCAGCAATTATAAAATATTTTAGAGAGCCCCCTTAGTGAATGTTATTAGAGATGCTACGATGTGTCTATTGGGAAATGCAAAATAATACTTCTGGATAAAGGTTTTGATGCTGTTGTATTCTCCTTCTATACCTGAATCTCATTGCTGAAATTTGGTTAGCTCTGACCTCTGTTTACAAACAAGAGGTCATGTACTGAACCTAATAAAAAGAATAAGATGATGCAGACATCAGATCTGAAAAACAAAAATGTCAACCTTGGGACGTCACCTGTTTTGGCATTATGCAATATACATGAGATTTTGCTTCCAGGGAGCTTTAAGGTCATTTAAATGTCTATAGATGAAATCCACAACATAGCCTATTTTTAAAAATTATTACCATCAAAAGGCTCAATGCAGCTCAACTGAATTTATTTGCTATTGGATTTTGATATGCATGATTTGATGGTGTTGGAATTTGGCTGAAATAAAACACCTGAACAACCCAACAGCTCAGCACTTTATGTTTGCTGACAAATAAGGCAAACGTGGTATAAAACTGAAGAAATTACTCATACCAAAAATAGCCCCTTCCACAGAGCACAGAGGATTTTGGGGGTAGTAAAAATACTCTGCATCATACTATAATGATGGATACATGTCAGTTTACATTTTTCCAAACCCATAGAATGTACACCAAGAGTGAACTCTGACATAAACTGTGACTTTGGGTGATAATGATATGTCAATGTAGATTCATCAATTGTAACAAATGTACTACTCCAGTGGGGATTTTCATAATGGGGGAGTCAAGCAGTTATGGGCGGCAGCAGATAAACAGGAAACTCTGTATCTTCCTCTCAATTGTGCTACAAACCTAAAACTACTCTAAAAACTTGTCTTTTAAAAAAAAAGCCCCTTCCAAAACCAGTTCCAGAATGGTCTTAATGAACAGGCTACTATGCTGTTGGAACCTGTAGTAAAAATGAAATATCAATAAGACATCCTGTCTTCAAGGAGCTTACCATCCAACTGCCATCTCTGGAAATTCAATCTAGTGTTTCAAATTCAAAAAGGTATATGTTCTCTGATAATCTAAAGTTTCCTAAAATTGGGAGGTGGAACTATCCCAAGGAAATAATGTAGGAAATCTAACTGACCTATCTAGTTTTAAATAAACCTTCTACATTTATGATGAGATTCAGGTATTCCCTCCCTCAGAAGACCTCCCGAATACTTCTTTCTTATGAAGCTGGTTACCGGCCCCTCCTCTGTGGTCCCACAAAGCCCTGTGCAAACCTCCATCATCTCACATATCACACTGTGTTACAGTCGTACTCCTGGGTCTGTTCCTCCCAGAGGCAGGCACAGTGCCTGTGCTCAGAAAGGCTTGTTGAGGCTGATGAGGCACATGTGTGTGGTGATGGACTGTAATTAGTATTTGGGTGGTGAACATCATGTAATCCATGCAGAAACAGAAGTATAATGACGTACACCTAAAATCTATACAATGTTATAAACCAATGTGACTGCAATAAAAAATAAATTTTAAAAAAAAGAAATGCTTGTTTAATCTGTGAGTACCCTCCCCACCCCTGCAATGTGCTTAGCCATAGTTTTTAGAGACAAATATAAATTTAATCTACAAAAATATTTTTATAGTTAGAGCCTGTTCATGCTCATGGAAATCTTTTTTCCCTGAAGTCCAAGATTTTTTGAAATTCTAAGATATCTACAAGCTCTATAATCAGGCAGCACAGAGGAATGTCAAAAGAACTGCATTCCAATTCCAGGCTCAGCCAAACGTCTCTCCCTGCGTCTACTTTCCTTATCTGAACGATGGAGACAGCAATACCAGCCTGTCTCACACATCTGCTGTGCACAAGAACTAATAAAATCTATCAACCATCTAGAAAATATATAAATGACTTGGAAATTTTATCACAATGGAGAAAAAGCAAATGGTAACAGTTCTACCTTTTTTTTTTAACCCCAATGCATTCTTGGAAACCATGAATGAATGACAGTAAAGCAGATTATATTTCCCTGTGGAAATGATATGAAGATTGAATGTTATGTGGTCAGCAAAGAGTAGATATCAAATAAATAGGACTTTAATAATTGTTTACCATTTTTATATTGCAATATACATACAGCACAGTACACAAAATGTAAATGAAACACAATGAATTATTTTTAAAGTGAATAACATCTATGTAATCACCACCCAGGTCAACAAACAGATCATGTTGATGTTCCCTCTGCTCTTCCCAATCACTAACCTCTTCTGCCTCCCGAAAGTAACAAGTATCCTGCCTTCCTAACAATATTTGACTTCCTAACTATCTTGATTATCCCAACCATGGTTTAGTTATACCTATGTTTGAACTTTATATAAGTACAATCACACAGTACACATATTATTTTGTGTCTGGCTTCTTTCAGACAACATGTTTGTGAAATTTATCCATGTTGTTGTGCATGGCTGTAGTTTACTTATTTTCACAGCTGCAGAGTATTCCATATAATGATGTAAATCATTATCTATTCTACTGCTAAAGAACATTTTGATTGCTTTGACTATTACAAATTTAAATTAATAAAATTATGCTCCAAACCCTAGAAAACAGGCACAAATATACTATACACTATCAATGTATAAGAAACCTCAGTGTATTATATGCAAATTGTATCCCAACACAAAATTATGCTACCTAATACAAAAACATAACTATTGAATCCTAAATTTACTCTAAATCTAAAACATCTATATAACAAACATTTAATATTTAATTTGCTTTTTTTGCCTTTTAAAATTTCAGATGAGGTTTTTCTTACTTTTTCTTAATGGTTTGTAGGATTCAGACCTCTTTTGAAAAATCTATCAAGGTTTGTCTAAGCAGATAATTTCATTTTGTGTTAATATATTTTCCTGTAATAGTAATTTTAAAAAATCATTTCATTATTAAAATCAAGTTTTAATGATGGTTATCTCTAAATGGAGAGATTACTGCTTTATTTTCTTCTTTTTGATTATCTACACATTCTAAAGTTTCTAAACTCTACCTATTATGATTATAAAAGTTACTTTTTTCTTTAATGAAAATAATTTCATCAGCCTTCAAATTGCAATACTCAAAAATAATCTAGTTTCCCTTCCCCTTGAATAAAGTATAAGTATTTGGATAAACCAGCAAATAAGTGGTTTATCCACTTATTTTTATCTTTGAAAGGGGAAAAAAAAATTTTAAGTAAAATTTCATAGGCTTGCTTTGAAATTATGCTTACACTTTGGTTAGAGGGCCATTCTAGATACTACTGATAGTATCATGTTACTCACATCGATGAGAGCAAACACAAAAATTGTTTCCTCTAACAAGAAAATGTTATCAGGCAACAATCAAGTGTGAAGATGAAATGAACTATACTGAGAGATCAACAGGAAACAAAAAAAAAACTAAACAACTGGAAATGCTAAGCCATTGAACTTCACAAGTTTGTTTTTATTTTTTTCAGTCTAGTAAAGTCTTGTCCAGAATGTTTTGCATCACAGTTTAAGCCCTGAGGGTAGTGTGCCAAGAATCTGGCAAAGATTGAGACACCGATTTCAGGTCCTTTATTTGTTTTTGGTTTTTTTTTTTTAAGATTTTCCTATTCAAGGAAGGTGCTCAGATACAGCGGGGAGGCACAGAGGTAATGAAGGCAGACGGTCTAAATCTGAGGGCTCTACCCCCCAACCCTGTCTGTGTGACACTGTAGACCATATGGATGCATGATTTGTGACTCATAAGTCCCATGGATAGCCACAAATAAGGGTTCCATTATTTGCATATGCATAAAACTCACAGCCAGATGGGTGGGGGTAGCAGAGCCACTTGCTTGCTACTTAGCAGAGGCCAGTTATAGCCTGGTTGTGAGCAGCCACAGCACAGAAGAGCATCGCCAAGCAAGGGAGTTCTCCACCATAGAGTTTAGGAACCTGGCCATCACAGATTGATGGCACCATCTCACTGCGGAGTCCATGCTGTTCCTCCACCGGCCATAGGCAATGGATCTCGTGCTGGTTCTGTGGCCTAGACAGCCACTACAGAGAAAAAAAGCACTCCATGCCTGCAGGCTCCCACCTAGAGGTTCAGATACTGAGGCTTTACCCCTACCCCAAAGGACATGTGTTTGTGATATGCACATTAATAGAAAAGTTTTTTGAATTATTTTGTAGTGGACAATTTTTATCAAATAAACATAAACTTCATGTTGAATAATTTTATAGTAAAAATGAGTAACTTGGAAATACCCCCTTCATTATTCTGGAGTATTGAAGCCAGTGCAGTGACTCTAACATGCTGCCTGGTAGAAATTTTGAACAAGTTACTTAATCTCTCTGTGCTTCAGTTTTTTCAGCAGGAAACCAGGGTAGTAGTAATAGTTCGTACCATGCCATGATGATTAAACAAGATCATACATGGGAGACACATTAGAATGGTGTTAACTCCTGTTAAGAGCCCAATCCATGTTCCAAATAACTGAATTTCAGCCTATTATCCTGTAGCCATTGGCTTCTTTTCTATGATGAGAAATCTTTTTTTTCAAGTCTATCTTATATCCATTTTAAAAGAAATAGACGAGAGAAAGCAGAGTTTAGACAACAGCAACAATAATAAAATTATTATTATAATAACAGTAATCACAAAAGTACCTAACACTTACTGAGAACTTATGTGCCAAGGACTTTATAAGGATTATCTCATCTAATCCTCTCAATCATCCTATGAGGTAGGTATGATCATCATCATCATCATCATCTTCCCCATTTTTCAGATGGGAAAATCAAAGCTTCGAGAGGTTGAATAACTTGCCCAAGGTCACAAGCTAGTAAATAGCAGAGGTGGAATACAAATCTGGATCTGCAACACAGCCCTTAACCATTAGGATGCAATGCCTTCCAGCAAGAGGTGGCAGTCACATGTTCAGTATAAACTTATGGTTGGCACTGATGTCTACCAATAGTTTAAATGGTAAAACAGAGAAAGAGAGAATATAAATGGGGAGGGAAGAGGGAAGCAGGCAGGCAAAGAGATTCAAGACACTAAATACCTTCCAGACTTAGTATAAAGGAATAATTAGATAGGTGACTGGTATTGTGCTGATTTTGCTGTTTTTAACTCAAATAACTTCCCCTACTTGCATGGAGCAGGAACTCTGCTAACTAAAACTAAATTAAGGTCACCGAAGGACCTGAAGAACTAAGCAGAAAGCTCTTGGATTAGCCCAGGGAAAAAAAAAACCTAACAAACTATTTCAGGTCAACTGACATTTTTTTATTTTATGTCTGCCTGCATTGTAAATATTAGTCGAAGAGTTGCTCACAAAATGTTTTTAACCCAGACTGGAATTTAGTATCAAAAGCAATAAAGCTGCAGCCCAGCTGAGCAAACTAGAATCAAGGAGCTACCCATCTCAGCTCCCACCCACTGAAGCCAAACCACTTAGAAAGGTCACAGGGTTGATGGGCTGAAGAGCTTCTCAGGGCCTCTGTGGGGTGATGGGTGATGTGGTATAGAGGGAAAGCATAGATTTCTTCATCACATACATCCACATTGTGGACCAGTTGTTTTATCAGCTGAATGGTTCCAACCAGACCGATCAGAGACTTAGGCAGAGCACTAGAGGAGGGGGCCACTAAGGAGACCACCTAACTTAATTTAGGTTGTAGATTTTGTTGTTTTTGTTTTGTATTTTGCGGGGGGGAGGGGAGAGGAGAGTTCAAAGAAGGCTTCCTGGGCAAAGTGGTTCAATGATCCGGGTTGGCTATCACAAAGACCTGGGTTCAAATCCCCGCACTACCACTTACTACATGACACTGGCAGTCCCTTAACCTTTCAAAATGAGACCATAATCTCTCTTTCTCAGAGTATTGTGAATTTTAAACAAAACCACGTACATTAAAGCATTTAACACAGTGCTCTATAATTGGTGCCTACTATTATAAAAAATTCTAACAATGATTTGCTTTTTCAAGTGTTTATAGTGCAGAAGAATCCATCCTGGGCAGCCCCAGAGACTGACACACCCATCTCAGTATTTCTCAAAGCGCAGTCCTAAGACCATATGTATCAGAATCACTGGGGGAATTTGTTTAAAAGCAGATTTCTAAACACCTGTAGTGGGTTGAATAATAGCCCCCAAAAGATATGTCCTCTCAGAATCTGTGAGTGTGACCTTAATTGGGAAAAGGCTCTTTGCAGGTGTAATTAAGGATCTCAAGATGAAATCATTCTGGATTAGGGTGAGTGATAAATCCAATGACTGGTATCCTTAGAAGAGAAGGTCAGAAGACACACAGAGGAGAAGGGGATGGGAAGATGGAGGCAGAGCCTGGAGTGATGTGTCTGCAAGCCAAGCAACAAGGATTGCCAGCAGCCACCAGGAGCTGGGAGAGAAGGCATAGAATGGATTCTCCTTCAGAGCCTCCTGCTGATACCTTGATTTCAGCTTCCAAAACTGAGTGAATAAATGTCTGTTTTAAGTCACCAAGTTTGTGGTAATATGGCAGCCCTAGGAAACTAACACACTACCCTTGGTAGATCCAGGTTGGTGTCTGGGAATCTGCATTTTACCAAGTGCCCCAGGTGATTCTGGTACCCACAAACACCTGAGAACCTCTGCCCTATCCTATTCCCTCTGGCCTCAGAAGGCCACGCTGCCCTTCCTCTTATGACCCTCATTCTGAGAATGGGTCCAAGGGACAATGAAACAAGGGCTTTGGAGAAGACCAGGGACTTCTTCCCAGCTTCAGCACAGGATCAACTTGGGGTCAAGCCAGTGAGTCTGCAGCTCTACAGGCCCTTCACACCCCTCAACTAACTCTCCAGGAGAAGTCTAAATTAGGGACTAGAAATTTGAATGTGTCTCCTCATTTCTATTTGAGGGTGTCAAGCCTCTTTGTTTGGTGGTAAGTCCAGGAAAGTGTCCCAACTCTAACACTAGCCCAAACATGGAATTTTATACAAATACAAAGTGTTCATTCTTGGTCACATACTGTAATCTAGAAAAACAGCTCTGTTAAGGACGGAATTTTTGTGTCCCCCCAAAATTCATATGTAGAAACCTTACCCCCCAATGTGATGGTATGAGGAGACGGGACCTTTGGGAGGTAATTAGCATTATATGAGGTTATGAAGGTGGAGCCCTCATGAATGGGATAGCGCCCTTATAAAAAGGACCCCAGAGAGTTCTCTTCCTCTCTTTCCGGCATGTGAAGGGAGAGCAAGAAGAAGGCCATGTGGAAACCAAGAAAAGGGCTCTCAAGGACCCAGAATCTGCTGGTACCTTGATCTTAGACTTCCCAGCCTCCAGAACTGTGAGAAATGAATTTCTGTTGTTTACAAGCCACCTAGTCGATGGTACTTTGTTATAGCAGCCCAAACAGACTAAGACATGCTCTGACCCAGGGGTGAGCATCTGAATCACAGTTACCAAATATAGTGAATCAGAATGGGGGAGGGGGTTGGATAGGGGTAGCCTGGTCTTTTTTTTTTTTTTTTTTTTTAATATTGTGTAAGAATCTCCCCTCTAGGAAGAGTGTCATTCCCATCCATTCCCCCTCAATTCCATCCCTGAGGAGAAGGAGCTCTGTTAGAGCTCAAGGAAAATATGGATTTTAAAGAAACACAATTAGGCCAAGGCAATTGGGCTTGAAGGTTTTGAAGTAGAATAAAGAGGTTCAAAGTTCTCCCCTATTTAAGGACGATACTTTCTCTCATCCCTCCCTCTCAACAAATATAGTAACACTCTCTGAGGCTTAGAAGTTCCACATATTTGGGAGGTGCTATCATACCTAGGAGGCCTATGCAGCAGTTCCCAAACATTCATGGGACTCATCTGGGGATTATAGTTAAAATGGACATTTCTAGGCCCTACACCAGGAGATTCTGATTCAGCAGGTCTAGCGTAGGGCTCTAATTCCAGAAAAAGGAAATACAAGACAGATAACTTAGATAGGCCTGTAGTCCACATTTTATGCTAAAAAACAAGGTCAATCTGGCTCATCAAGACGTAAGCCTAGATAGGGATTTGGAGCCTGCCTGTGCTTGAGTGCTCCTTGCATGGTACCCCTCTGGAATCAACGGACTGATGCTAGTAAGTGACCAGATCAGAATTCATAACAGATCAAATGCACTAGAAACAGGAAGACATCCCCTTAAAATTTACTCCAACTTCTTCATGCTTTACTGATCCTAATTCTGGCATAAACCAACTCTAATTAGTTTTTTTATCTCATTTTAGCTAAAGTTCAGCAGAAGTACTAAAACCAGTTAACTCCAAAGAGAAACGAACAAAAACCCTGTGGTGCTGCATGGCCTCCATTCCACCCTGGAATTTTATTACCCTTCGTGTGTGACAAAGTTTGGTTTCTACCATTTGTGACTTCTGATAAATAACACCTATGAAAAAACATATGCTCAAACCATTTTACTAAATCAGATAAGAAGCTAGAAGATAACATGGTTTTCTTTCCTGTGATCCCTGAATTATATAAGAAGTCTCACCATGAAACTTACTATTGCTGCAGACCTTCTCCTCGGGGTTGCTGCCTCTGTTTTTATATGACACATAAAAAACATGAGTATTAAGGGCTGGGGAGGAATTAAAACCAAACACTAGGATCACATCAAACCTCTATCAGTCACATCTGTGCCTGTTATTTTGCTCTCTGCCATCAGTGATGGCTCAGCAAAGAAATCACTTTTACATAACTATCTGTTCTTTTTAATCACCGTACCACCAATGGCAGTTGCCACAATTATCTTGAAAACGGTTCCAATGTTTTTCTGGCTCCTCCTTCCTTCACACAGTCCCTCACCACAAACATTCAAAGAGCAAGTATATAACTGTGCGAGTCAAAGGGCGTCAGGCCTGAGGCCAGAAACAGTATTATTAGAGTCACAAACCAAATCTACACACAGTGGGAAAGTTATTTATACAAATATAAACCAAAATAATTAAGATTTCTACATATCCATTTGGGGGCAAAAAAGACAAGACGTAAATTCAGGAGAGTCAGAGGAAGTTAGTATTAAGTCCCTCTAAGGAGCGTATTGCTCTTAAAATAATAATTCCACCAAGTGCATTATGGAATGTTCCACATGGAAGCAACTTGGTATGACAGAAACAACAGAGGGTTTTAAATCAGCCAGTGCTGTGTAATTCCAGCTCAGTCACTTACTACTCCGCTTTGAGCAAATCATTTCTCTCACATGAGCCTTAGCTGTTTTCTTATTTTTTAAATGGCAATAACAATGTCTATCTAAAGACAGGCTGTCAGGACAAGAGAGGACATCGGTAAAGAGGGCTTTGCGTTGCTTGCACATTAACAGGCACTCAATAAAGGGTCAGTCTGAAGCCTTCTAACACAACTCTTACCAGTTTTTCAATTAAAATATGACTAAAACCCGCTCTTCCACTAAGTTTAACAATCTAATTTAAGTATTAATATAGTTTCTTAGTGTTTTTCTCTAGTAGTGTATTCTCCTCCCCCTTCTAGTTTGCTACTAACCAGAAAAATCACATAACTGAACCAAACCTGTTAAAATCACGTGTAAAATAAAAAAGAACAGATTTTGCAGAGATCTTCAAGGGGCTCTTCCAAGAGTCAAGTACATGAGAATAAGTACTGCATAGACACGGGATAGCTCTTTTTCATCTCGCGAGAGAAATTCAGCTCCCCACCTGCTTCTTGGCTAGCTTCCACCGAGTTGAGGTTGCCAGAGAAACAACAGCTGAGGAGAAAGAGGCTGCAGTAATCAGCTCACTTGCCAGTAAAAACCTAAGAATGTTTGTTGGTTTGGTTTTTTTTTTCTTTTTGGTGAGGAAGGTCAGCCCTGAGCTAACGTCTGTTGCCAATTTTCCTCTTTTTGCTGAGGAAGATCAGCCCTGAGCTAACATCCGTGCCCATCTTCCTGTACTTTATATGTGGGATGCCTGCCACAGCATGGCTTGATTAGCAGTGCGTAGGTCTGGACCCGGGATCCGAACCTGGGAACTCCAGACCACCTAAACAGAGCATACAAATTTAACCACTATGCCACCGGGACAGCCCCCTAAGAATGTATCTTTAATAGAAAAATATAGATATGAACACTTGTTTGGCTTGAAGCAATATTCATAAGCATATGCAGAGTATGCAGTTTTGACAGGACACAAAAGGTTCACAGAACTTCTAGAAGTTATAATAGCTAAGACTATACCCATTTCTAATGAATAAAGCAGTGGTAATGGGGTAGATGGGGTTTTTAATTATAAAAATCCTTGCCTCTTGTTTTCAATTATCATCTAGTATTTTACCTATAGGATCCAGCATGGTCATGTTTAAAGTACACAGTACACTCATGCAGTTGGCACCAAAACGATTAAGAGCAGTTACAGAGGTATGACTCCAAGTTGAGAAAGACAACTCATGGCATAGAGCAATTCTCACATTTTTACGAGTATTTCCGTGAGATCCCTGCAAGCTTCAGAGTGACGTCTCTAAGGAATTGCTGATAAGGACATCAGGTTGGGGATAGTGAGCCACGCGAGAAATCCTCCAGCAAAGTAGAGCAGAGGATGGCGGTTTTCACCTAACTACTGCCCTGGGGATCCCAGCAAATCACAGCCAGAGAGGCGAGGTGCAGAGTGGGGGATGTCAGCAGCAACAGGCCAGACTGTTGCTGGATAAGGCTGAAGATTTCCTTAGTATACGAAAGTCCCCATATGCTAACGGGGACTAATGAGAGTTGCACAGAACTAATGAGAGCTGAAACAAAAGGTCAGAAGTAGTATTTATTTCACTACTATTTCATCACTAACTTTCAAAAATAAATAATTGGAAGCTAATCTTGCCAAGGATTCCTTGAAGATAAAATGAAATATTTGACAATGCTCTATAATGTAATAGCGACAAAGACCAGGGACCTTATGGTCCAAAAGAGACTCACAGATGCTAAGAATAACTGAGGTAACAGAATTTTATATAGCTCCTGACAGCACAGGGTTCAGCACACCGTGGCCCAATAATTAACAAGTATTCACTATCTATATGTATAGTGCTGTGGAAGATTTAGGAATAAATAATAAGATGAGATCACTGCCAACATCAATCAGGCAAGGAAGGAAATGCAAGAGTAAAAGAAGTCATTGCAGAAATCCTCCTCCCAGGACAGCTAGCTCTACAGCAAATCCAAAGCCATGTTGACATAGCATAAGGAAGGTTTATCACTCTAACTCGAGTCTTACACTCCAGGTCAGGTCAGGGGCTTCCTCCAAAGGCCAGATTTCCTGTGTTTGCTAAGGCAACTTGGGCCATGCCAGATAACTCTTCCAATCCATTAGTGTGCACTCTTGATCTCATCAGGCCTTCTTTAGCTTCAAGAACAATGCCTTTTATGTAAAACCCTGGAGAACTCCTAAACCATAATCTCCACTGGGTTAATCTAGGAGGTGCACAGAAGTGTAATAACAATCATGCCTAATGTTAGGATTTAGCTTGGGTTCTCCAGAAGCAGGCCCCAAGACAAGGATTCAAGGCAAGTTATTTATTCGGGAGGTGCAGGGAACCATGGTAGGGAAGTGGGAAAGGGAGACAAAAAAGGGAAGGCATCTAACAAAGGGTGAGCTCTCAAATCAGCTGCCAGCATGGGTGCCTAGAGTTGAATTCCCTGGAGAAACCTTGGGAAATAGTGTAAAACACAGTCTCACAATTATCTCATCTGAGGGCGAGAGAGCTGGGGTATTTTTGCATGCCAGCCCTAGAGAGTTATTGGATGAAGCCTGCTGGGGAAGGGGGAATTTCCCAAAACTGACCTGCTGACCATGACAAATTGGCCTTTGAGGGGCAGCCGTCAGATACAGAGGTGCAGATGCTGACAGCTGGAAATCCATTGGAGCACAGTGAAAGTTCTCAGGGATAAGGGTGGGTGCTGGCAGCATCTGCTATGTCAACATTCAGGTAAATTAGCTCTATTTTTGTTTGTCCACTAGAATAAGTGGCAAAGTAATTCAATGTGAAAGTACAAGGAAATATAACTAATTCTTTTTTAAAAAATAATGAAAACTGGAGCTTTGTTCTTGCTATTTACACATAACATTTTCAGCCAACGCAAATGTTCAAGATACTTTTAGGGTTTAATCTAAGAAAAGCTATTATAAATTTCTGCCTAGCTATTCAGTTTTGTTCATCTTAATCTATAATAAATATTTAAAATATTAAAATACATCATTTGAAGCATAAGGTTTGGTTCTATTGATATGTTTTATTTATTTTAATGTGCTAATTAGCATTTTAATCTACATTTGGGCTTTTTTTAGTCAAAATTGTTTTTAAAGATTTATAATAGGATAAACTCAAGGTCCTAAGCTTCTATCTAGAATAGCAAATGATGTGTCCAATGTGTTCCCAACACTACACCTGACATTTAAAAAAGGACGCAAAAGAAATATTAGACCCAGTCCCCTACCCTCAAGGACATTACAATCTAGCATGGGGGAAGGGGAGGTGAAGGAGGCAGAGGGACACCAACACACAAAACTGTGGATACAGCCATAAAAGCAATAGGAACTCAGAGAAGAATGAGACCAGTATGGGCTACATTCATTTAAAGAGAGAGAAGACGAAACTTTAACTGGGCTTTTAAGACTGGATAGAATTCGGAAACACAGAAAGGAGAAAATACTTCAGTTAAAGGGAAAAGAGCATGAGCAAAGGCATCTAGGGCGCATGATAGGGTAGAGGACAGTGAGGGGACTGTCTGAAAGGGGACTGGGGAGCATATTGGGAAGTTCCATGATCTAGGCCCTGCCTATCTGTCTGATTCCATCTCCCATGTTTCTTTCCCTCACTCTTCATGCTCCAATCCCTCTGGACTGATTTCTGTTCCTGCCTCAGTCCTCTGTGCTTCCCATACACTCTGCCTGGGCTACTCGTCCCTGGATCTTGGCAAGGCTGCCCCTTCTCTTCATTCAGATCTTAGCTCAAATGTCAACTACCCCCAGCACCCTCTGTCATAAAATCCCATTTTGTCTTCCCATGGCATTTAACTCAACTGGAAATATTCTTCATTAATTTAATCTACCTACACCACTATAAGATAAGTTCCACAAAAGCAGAGATCTCTTTTGCCTTCTTCATCACTTATCACCAGCCTCTAGATGAGAGCCAGACTCATAGGGCCTTGTAAGCCAAACAGAGAAGGCAAAAAGGAAATTACTAAAGATGTTAGAGCAGTGTTTTAGGAAGAGTAGCGTAAGAATAATATCCACATACCAAGCATTTAACAAAATTATCCATAATCTTCAAGTGATCCTGCAAGATAGATACCTATTATTCCCATTTTACAGATGAGGAACCTTGGGACCCACTCATCAGAGGAAGTAACTGGGGTTCAACTTTGATCATTCCAAAGTCCTCACTTTCCCTACTAACCATGCTGCAAAACAAGACTTCCTTTTCAAAATTGGGATAATTAGACAATTTTCAGATAGTAAAAAAGGTGGGCAAATCAATGGATGGAAAGCCAGCAACAAGCATTAGTACGTTTACCACACATAAGAAATTAACATATGATAAAGTTTGCTTTTCAAATTAGTAAGGAAGAGTGGATTTTTCATTATATAGTCTGTGGTTAACATTTAACTATTTGGGGGAGGATTCATTTATATGACTAATTCCTAATAATACTCCAAAGTAAATTCCAGATGGGTTCAAGAGATCTATACATATACATTTTAAAGTAAGGAAATATATAGGTAAGTATGTATCTGATTAAAAATATTTTTAAGAAAAAGGCCTTTTTCAACACACATGTAAAGGCAGAATTCATCATATGGAAAAAGACTGATAGATTTGACTACATAAAAATTTAAAACATCTGTTCATTGTTTTAAAAAGATACCCTAAAATTAAAGGCAAATGTTAAATGGAGGGAACTATTTGCCCACATAGGATAGAAAAAGTTATTTTTCTTAATACATTAAGAATTATTACAAATCAATAAGAAAAAGACATGAACCCCCAAAGTGCAAAGGTTCTATGCAAGCAATTCACAAAAACATACAAATTGACCATAAACATAAGAAAATATTTAAAATGCTAAAAATCAAATAAATCCAAATTAAAACAATAAAATGCCACTTTTTATCTACCAAATTTGGAAAGGGTTTTTTAAATTATAATTACTTATTGTTGTGGAGGATACAGGAAAATTGGTGCTCTCATACACTGCTTCTGGGAATGTATTAGAAGAAACCCTTGAGAGTGCAATTTGGCAATACATGTCCAAAACCTTACAAAATTACATTTCTGTCAAGGAATGCATACTAGAGAAACAGCCATAGAATTATACTGTGTTTAAAACAGTTTAAAAAAAGAAAAGAAATAGGGGAATCTTTAACTAAATTATAGTATCTCCACATCATGATTCTATGCAAAATATATACGCATGGTGTGTATGTAACAATAATTTAAGGATGTAATCAAATCAGGCTCACAGTATATTAAATTTTTAAAAATCAGACTACAAAACTAGGCATGATGCAACAAAATTTAAGTGCATATATACTCAGAGAAAAAGAAAAAAAGCTGAAAACTAGAAGACATCATATCAAAACAGGAACAGGTAATATCTCCGGGCGGTGGATTATGAAAGTTTCTCTTTTACTTCTTGGTATTTTTCAAACTTTTAACAAGAAGTAAGGTTTACTTTCTAATTTTTTAAAAGCCAATCTTGTTTTGCTTTTAATAGTTTGAAAAGGAGAATCAGAACCTAGTGGAATTTCTCCAGTGCTGAGAAATCCCCCTTATAATATTCAATCTGTAACTCACCTTTATAAACTCTCTGACCTGCCTCCCCTGCTAGTTTCCCGTTTCTCTAAAGGACTGTAGGACTGGGGGAGCTCTCCCAGCAGAGCACCACATTGGGCAACCACAACTTTGGATTTTGTTCTGAACACTCTGTCCTTCAGGAAGTCACTTATGTTCCTCTACCTTAGATTCTTCAGTTATAAAAAGATGTGTGCTGCTTATTACCTTGATTCTAGCACTGATTGAGCACTAACGTGCAAGTCATTATACAGAAATAGAGGGTCTCTGCGCTGTGGGCTCAAGATCCAACTAACTAGATGGCTTCATGTAAGGTGGCTCAGATCAAGGTGCAATTAGTACTCAGAGCACTCAAATGACTGGGAAGATAAGTACTGTGTGCACTGTGCTTTCACAAGGCAGATCCCAGCTGTTTCCGTAATTGCTGGGTTTTAACACATTTTTATGGCTTTTAAAAATGCTATTGAGGGGTCAGCCCGGTGGCATAGTGCTTAAGTTTGTACTCTCCACTTTGGTGGCCCAGGGTTTGCAGGTTCAGATCCCGGAGGTGGACCTATGCACTGCCTATCAAGCCATGGTGTGGCAAGCATCCCACATATAAAAGTAGAGGAAGATGGGCATGGATGTTAGCCCAGGGCCAATCTTCCTGAGCAAAAAGAGGAAGATTGGCAGCAGATGTTAGCTCAGGGCTAATTTTCCTCACCAAAAAAAAAAAAATGCTATTGACATATGAAATCACACCATTAAATATGTATTAAATTACTATAGCAGAACAAAAATTATATTTAACAAAGAGAGTCCATTCTTTAAAAATAAAAATAACAGAAATAGAGCAACGAAAAAAGGAAGAGTTAATATAAGACTTGTTGCCTTCATTCTTCGGCCCTCTGTTACCATGATACTCAAATTTTAAACACCACCCAGAGAGACAAGGATGTGGGACGAATAACTTTCATATGATACACTGAAATTGGCAAGACCAAGGTGAGACAACAGTAGCAGACCTCTTGGTGTTCTTCCAACTTCCACTGCCTTATTGAGGGATTGTCAATTACGCCATCAAGATACCTTTACCAGGCATTGCTCTCATAGTTTACCTTGTGTGGCCTAAATGAATCTAATAGGTGATCAGGGACACGGTTAGAGAGCTAAATCTGTCACTCAAAAAATTAATTCTTCCAGGTACTAAATACTCTGCCAGAAAATGCAGAAAGAGGCAGTGTGGCTTTCCAAGGCTATCATGATCTACAAGTGTTTAAAATATTGTTATCTCTTAAAAGAAAAACAGTCCATGCTAAAAAAGTTACATGACTAAGAGCTCACTCATCAGAGTGATTTGCAGAATAAAAAAGTACTCTGATATTGTCCCTCATATAGAGAATTTAATATTAAGTTTACAGTTAATAAAAGTTACATTGTTTATACATAGGACGACTACTATAAGCCTGGTCTGTCTAGATTACATTCGGTCTCCCAGTGTAATTTTCTCCTTTCACTAGCAACAATGTCCTCGTTTGGACAATTGATTACATGATCACCTATTTATACAGTAATCTGTGACAATAAAAGGCAATTTCATAATACTTTATGGTATAAACTCCCCAAACTTCTTAAGTAGGCCAAGTTGGCAAGAGCTAATTGATGTCTGACTTGAATTTTACCAACAGGTAAAATAAATTAGAATATCTGTTTTGGTTTTGAAAGTAATACATCAATTGTGCCCAAAAATTCCACAAATAGTATCATATGACAACCTTCCCAAAAGCATGCAATAATATATCACATTATCTATCTGTTACCAGACTAACAGTCACAGACTATGTTTAAACACTGATTAGGGCAAATATAATACGTATAGCTATGTATTTTGAGTACTTTTGTTTAACACAATTTACAAAATTTCCTAATAGAAAAAACATTTTCTTCTAAGTTTGTCCAATACTGTCCATCAAACCTCTTCATAACAGACAGTGTCTTCCATCTGTAAAATGGGAACATTATTATTGCTAAATAGCTAGGTGGAAGGAACATAATCATTAACAAATGCTTTGAAAATGACCAGAAAGTGAAAATTCTTATCTGTATCTACTCAGCAGAGATCTGAGAGCAAAGTAACTACCCAAAAAAAGTATCTAAAATATGCTTTGCTTACAACCATCTCTAATTTAAGAAATATTATTGACCTTCTACTATATGCTGGGAATACGCACATGACATGTGTAATTGACCCTAGCTTGGCTTGCCATCACAGCTTCGCCTTACTTCTAGCAACAGCCCCCAACTGTTTGGGATCCACTGTTTCCCAACCTCAGTCTGTGGGGTTGGGATGGGGGTCCCTTACCTGGCTCCAGAAGCAGAGCGTGTGAAGCATGAAAGAGGCCTGAGACAATTAATGTAGGTCATCCTCCTGGTCATACCAGTTTGTCTGGGGATGGACAGACACATGACTCACGCCAAACACAGAACGACTAATCAGAGCTAATCTCAGGGGCTTTTCCTAAACAGCCACTCTTTCCCACTATACTTAAACCTAAGAAGTTTTAAACTACTACAGCCAAACTCCTACAGTCAAACTGTCCCATACTAAACCTGAGACTGACGCCAACACAAATGAAGGAGACACAAAACCTGGAGAAAGAAACATTGGGTCCTGATTTCCTGCTAGGGCCCCTGCATCCAGCTACACCCAAACGTCTTCCTCTTGACTCTCCCTTTATAGGAGCCAGTAATTTCCCATTTTTCGTTTTCTGTCCTTTGCAACTAAGGAAATTCAAGACAACTAACAGCTTGTATTTCCTTTTTCTGTTATTTCTCTATTTCTTTTTGCTCATTATTATCTCTTCAATAGTCATAAAGTCAAGTTAGTATTCATAAGAGAAACACTTATTATTGTCAACTATATAAAGAACAAGTGTTTCAAACTAATTCTCCAAATGATTGTTTACAGTCGTGATGCTGAGGACCTGGTTGACTCTCATAACCATCTAACAGGCTTTTTAAAGTTATAGATGCTATCTAAATCATTCAACGCAGAATGTAACTCATCTATCATTAGACTGATTGATTTAATTACTCAATAAGTTAATTGTCTCATTAACTGTCACTTAAAGGGGAAAATCCTAGAGGTTTGCTTTATTGGATTGTCCTAATGCCATGTATACGCATCCACTAAACTAGAAGAGTGTCATGGGCCTTTATTAATAAATCACTAACCATATCCCTCTTTCTGTATTTTAAATCATTAATTCACTTTTATTCCAAAACCAAGCTTTCTTTAGCAAATTCTTTATTTGATATAAACTGAATAAAGGTAAAACATTTAATGTCTCGTACATAAACTTTTTTATTAAAATATCATAAAAATCCTAAGCATTTTATTTTTTAAAAAGGAATAACTGGGTTAAAATTCAATCTAATTTAAATGACAAATTAACAATTTACAAAATTAAAAATCAGATACATCAGTGGAAGGCTTATTTATGTGCAATTTTTCACTTCTTCTGTGGAAGCCTCTCTTCAATTCGTATGTATTTATCTTCAGCAGAAACAAGAAGCAAGGTGGGAAGAGGAAGAAGAAAAGCAAGCTAACATATATCAGCATCTTCTATTTCAGGCACAGAATTTGTGGTAGATTAAAAATGGCCAGAAATTCTTTGCAGCTCATTCTATCACAAGAGGAGTCTATTTCTCCACCCCTTAAATCTGGACTGACCTTGTGACTTGCTTTCACAAACAGAATGCAGCACAAGTGGCACTGTGGGGGTTGTGTGCCTTGCAGCTTTCATGCTCCCTCCTGGAATACTGTGTCACGTGACAGCTCTGACCTCGCCCACTGGAGAGGCACCAGGGAGAAGAAACAAGGTAATCCGACTGGCAACTGCCAGACATTTCAGTGAAGCCATCTTAGACCACTCACTCCCTGCCAGGCCACCAACTGACTGCTATCGCAGAAGTGAGCCCAGAAGAGACCAGCAGAAGAACCACCAAGCTAAGCGTAGGCCAAAGTGCTGAGCAACAGAATTGTGAGCAAATGAAGTACAGTCATGTGCCACACAATGATGTTTCGGTCAACAGCAGACTGCATGTATGACCGTGGTCCCATACGATTAGTACCATGTAGCCTAGGTGTGTAGTAGGCTATACCACCTGGTTTGTGTAGGTACACTTTATGATGTTCACACAATGACTAAGTTGCCTAATGATGCATTTCTCAGAACATATCCCTGTCATTAAGTGATACATGCAGTTGTTCTAAGCCACTAAATTGGAGGGGTGGGTTGTTATTTAGCAATAAATAAAAGATACAGTGCTTGATATGGTTATTTCACTTAATCTTGGTAAGAATCTTATGAGGTGAACCAGGGCCAACCCAGGTTTTATGAGGCATCAAGTTTTTACAGTTTAGGGAGTTCCCTTTCAGAAAAATACTACATATAACAAGAAAAAAAGACAAAATTACAAATACAAAGGACATAAATATATAACACTAAACCCAAAGATGTCCATGGCCACTCCAGTGCCACCACACACAAGGGGAAGTGTGATAAAGGAGAAATCAGAATGGAAAGAGGCTTAATAAAAATACATAGCCTGGGAACACATGGCTAGGGCCCTTCCCAGGGAGCTTCATGAACTAAGCTTCCCTAACTTCATAGGAAATTCACTTCAGCAGTTAACATTACTACTCCATTTTACAAAGAGGAGCTGCAACTCTGCATGGCTGTCACTAGTCTTAGGGCACATGTGATGGTGAGCTGAAAAACCAGGATCCAAGCTCAGGTTCCTTTGTTTCCAAAACATGTGCTCCTTGTACTACTCATGTTTTCATTTCTACCTTGTGATCTACTCCACACCAAGTTCTATATCAACTGAAAACACCTCTACTTCCATATCCCCAAATGTATCCCCGTGGAAAAGGAAGTTTGCTGAAAGAGCCCATCTAGGCATTTCTCATCTCATGAGGTATGCTCAACAGCCCTGTGAAGCAGGGACAAGAGATCCTGGCTCCCCGTCCATTTCTCTGATTAGGTGAAGAAACTGCAAGGTGAATGACCTAAATCAGAGACTTTTTTTAGCTTCCTTTCTTTCTTTTAGGATCCCTTTTACCATATGCCAACTTCCTCATAGGAAAGTTATATGATGCAAAAAAACATTGAGTACAGCTATTCTGCTCTCCTACCTGTTTATGCCTTGGCCATTGCATTTTTCCATCCATTCCCTAGCTTGATCTCCTCCTGCCTGGTCTATTTATACCATGTTCCCACAAGCAAAGATCTAAACTTGCCTATGTAGAATCAGCCCAAAATAAAGCCAGATTTTAATTTCTAATCCTTCTGTGTTCAGCTGTATCCATCACTGCTCCCTCTCCTTTCAAATAACCACCAGTAGAAAACCCGTAACTCATTACTACAGCATGGAAACCAGATTTCTTCTCGTTTAACATTTACATAGGCTGTTTGCTTGCAAGGAATTCCTAGCTCTTCACCTCACTAAGCTGTTCCAATCAGCTGATCATTTGTTTTGCAGCTCAGTTTCAAGGTCAGAGTCCTGATCAACGGTACTGCAGTAGCTTATTCAATGTACCAATTCCTATCAGAGAACAAACTTTCCATGTAGGGTTTAACCTTAGGAGAAAAATTAAGCTGCTGGGGAAAATAGCTGAAGCTCTCTGCAGAGATTGTACCGGTGGTGATTTAAAGCAGGCCAGGCAGCCTGGTATAGCGGAAAGAATGCAGGACAGGATCAGAGATGTCCACTAGCCACATGCCACCTCTGGGCCTCCATCAGAAACAGTTGGCCTGGGTGACATTTCTGGTCCCTTCAGCTGTAAAATTCCATGAATCTACTGACTTTCTCCTTTATCCTTATCAAAGTGAGCTTTTTAAAAAAGTGTTCAATTCTCAATAGATACTTGCAAAGTATGGGAATTCTAAACATACAATCTTCTCAAAGATTTGAAAAATCTCACTTTGAAAAAACATCAAACAGCCTCATCAAAATGTATTTCAACAAGTAGTTTAAACAAACAGAATAATGTAGATAATAAATGCTAAGTCACAAATATTGTAAATAATGGTGAAATAAGGGCTCATTTGATCTTTATCTGTATGTTGGTTATAGACACTTGGAAACAAACCAGTGAAATGTCCTTTCAAGTGGTTTCCATATCTTATACATTATGTAAACCACTGGGCTAGCTGTAACTCTTCCACTTCCAATTAAAATATTCCAGATTTGAATTTTAATAAAATTCCAAATGATTCAAATAAAATATGGTCTTTGGTTGCTGGCCAAAATTTGTTTTTAGAGCCTTTCTAACTGCATACATATAATAAATGAAAAATGTTTTGACAATAACATTCTGTTCAAAATAAATGTTTTTCTTATTTTTTCACATTCATTCCATGCATATGTAGCTTTTGATAGATTGTTTTTAAAAAGTAACATTTATATAATTATCACTGTAGTAATAGCAAGCCAAACAGCATAAATTCGAGAACCTGTGCTGCTAAAGAAGATTTACCATCACTCCTAACTTATTTCAACTTCCATCTCATTTATAGATTGTCTTTATAATAGTACATGACAACCAAGAGGGGAAGGGAAAAGTTCTATCGTGGCAACACTATGGCCTATGGGGCTGGGCCTATAGACCTTTGTGAGGTCCATAACTCCTAATTTTGTATACAAAATGTTGTGCATAGGTGTGATTTCTCTAGGGTCCATACAATAAAAAGAACAACCAAACAAGCAAATCAAAATTGCCTGCTGTGTTCTTAAAGGTCAGTTCAGAATCACCTTAGAAGGTAAAGTTTATGCAATGGGAGAAAAATGGTGATGACCTTTGCTTAGATATGGCTGAATTCTGTTTTCAGTCAAAAAGAGGCAGCCATGCTAAAACAGATGCCCTTACTGAGTAACATTCTGAAATGACATATTTTATTGTGCTCAAATGGCACATTTGAACAACTGGTTGAGACATAGAAGTTAACCAGGACATTTATCTTTTAGTGATCAAAAGCGCAGATGTTGCTAATTTAGCCACTGAATTGGTTGGTCTTTGGTTCTCCAAATTGGGACTCAGCTGAAGAAGGATGGGCCATATTAAGGAAGGCTAGGACACAAAGATGAAACAGGCTCACCTGGAGGGAGGTATTTTGGGACAGGTGAAGGACATCAAGTGGGCAAGCCTATGCAGGCACCAGGAGAGTTAGACAGAGGTCTGAGGAACCAAGCTCTTGGCATTAGGAAGACGTGGCAGCAGGTAAATTAAAACCCAGCCAACTAGGTTGTTCCAGAGAAGACTATAGAAACCAAGTAGGAGCCCAGGCCCAGAATAACTGGGCTACCAGACAAGGTGGAAGGAAGGCAACAATGGAGAAGTTGGTCACAAGGAACAAGAATAAGGTCTATTTTCAGAATAAGACAAGGGCATAGCAAAATCAACCAAAGGTTCACTTGTTGTGAACGACCAGACTAAGCCCCTGACCAAGAATAGGATTAGTACCAAAACCTAAAAGAGGGCAGAGCCCACATGTGGGAATAACGTGGCTTCGGCTCTAAAAAATAGGCGAGTGTTGGGAAAGAGGGCAAAGCTAAAATGAAGAGTGGGATTTAGTTAGATGGAGAAAAAAGGATAAGCATTTCAGATGAGAGGAAACTAAGGCCAGGTGCCAATCACAAGCGCAGATGCAAGGAAAGATCTTATTCTCCTGGTCCAGTGCTCAGTATATCAAAATTCCTTCTGCATTTTTCTTAAACTAAATGAGGAAATCAGTTTACTAACCTGAATAGTTACGAGTTTTACTAAGTTATTTGCTCCCAGGGTATTAGCTGAAAGAGGGCCTCACCTACCATAGGGATATTTATGCTAGTGCCTGACCAATTTGGTTATCCAAAAGAATATTCACTATGACCATGGGACTGGTTGCAAAAATTCTGTCTTTAATCTTAAACACAAGTAATATCCAGAATGATATTTAGCCACTCCATAATTAACTCAAGTAGATCCTGACTGCTAGTAATTACCGGCCCTTAAATATTTCATATCTACCCACCTTTTCTCCTTCACATTAATGCTCAAAAATAAACCTATCTCTCTTCTACATTTCAGCAAAAAAGGGTAGTATACAAGTACTAGAGTGCCCTGGTTTTTCAACAGATAATTTCTGTGTACCTACTTCATGCCAGGATCTGTGCTCAGGGCTAAGGATGAGGTGCTGAACCAACACAGGCTTGCCCTCATGGAATCTCCTATTTCACAGGCCAGTGTGCACAAGAGTCACCCAAGGTGAATGATAAAAGTTCAGATGCCTGGGCCCAGAGTGGGTCTCCAAAGCTTCCAAGTGATTCTCATGCAGGTGGTCTTTTAAACCACACCCTGAGAAACTGGTCCAGATGGAGCTCCCAGCAAATAAATTCTATGTGTGTCTGTATCACCACTGAATCCCCAGCACTGAGTACATAATAAACATTTCAGTATGAATTGAATGAATCTACAAACAGGAGATAGAGGAATGAAGACATAATCCCTATACAATATCATAGGTGTAGTAACAGATGTGCCATAAAGGCATAAAAGGGGGCATGTAACTTAGCTTGGGGAGAAGCAAGGACAACTTCCTGGAGAAGGCAGCCCCTGGGCAAGTCTTATAGGTAATTAGGAGGGAGCCTGGCAAGAGAGGGTATTACAGAGAGGCAGCAAGAGCAAAGACAGGTGAGAAACACCAAGGTTTGAGCAGAAATTACACATTTTGTTGCTACAGTCTTTGAGGCAAGATATGATGCTGGAGCTTTACCTACATTATCTCTAACCCTCACAACCCACTTCAGAGTAAGGATTATTATTCCTATTTTACAAATGAAGAAAGTGAGGCTCAGAGAGACTAAAACTTGTCCTAAGAAATAATATGACGGTGTTATAGACCGAATGTTTGTGTTCCCCCAGATTCATATGTTGAAATCCTAACCCCCAGTGTGATGATATTAGGAGGTGGGCCTTTGGGAGGTGATTGGGTCATGAGTGTGGAGCCCTCATGCATGAAAATAGTGCCCTTATAAAAGAGAATCTAGAGAGTTCTCTTGCCCCTTCCGCCATGTGAAGACACAATGAGAAGATGGCAATCTACAACCAGGAAGAGGGAGGGCCCTCGCCAGAACCAACCATACTGACACCCTGATCTCAGACTTCCAGCCTCCAAAACGGTGAGAAATAAATTTCTGTGGTTTATAAGCCACCCAGTCTATGATATTCTGTTATGGCAGCCCAAACTTACTAAGACTGGCAGTTCCGCAAAAAATTAAACATAGAATTACCATATGATCCAGCAATTCCACTTCTGGTTATATAGACCCAAAAGAATTGAAAGCAGAGACTTGAACTATATTTGTACATCCATGTTCATAGCAGCATTATTCACAATAGCCAAAAGATGGGAACAACCCAAGTGTCCATAAACAGATGAACAAATAAACAAAATTATGATACATACATATAATAGAAGATTATTCAGCCTTAAAAAAGGAGGAAGTTCTGATATATGCTACAATATGGATGAACCCTGAAGACATTATGCTAAGTGAAATGAGCTAGTCACAAAAGGACAAATATTGTATGACTCCACTTATATGAGGTATCTAGAGCTGTCAAATTCATAGAAACAGAAAGTAGAATAGTAGTTGCCAGGGGCTGGGAGGAGAGAGGGATGGGAAGCTATTATTTAATGGGTATAGAGGTTCAGTTGGGGAAGATTAAAAAGTTCAGAGACGAATGTTGGTGATGGTTACACTTTAATGCCATAGACCTGTACACATGAAAGTGGTTAAAATGGTAAATTTTGTTATACGTATTTTACCACAATAAAAACTTTTTTTTTAATATTTGTCCTAGTAGCTGCACTGGGACTCAAGCCCAGCTCTATTTCCTAGAGAGACCAACTAGTTTCATCCTCAGGGCCAAAATAGGAGAGGTTTAAAGAGTTTGGCCGAAACTACCAACAACTCACCACCACCTTAGAATCATTTTATTAATTATCAGTGACTGGCACCAACAATATCTCTGTACATATTGGAATATTGAAGAAAAATCAGTCACTAAAAAGATGAAATTTTTAAATGAAAAGAAGCAATGTGATGCACTAATCCTGATAGCAAAGTGACAAAAGAATAGCTACAAAGCCAGCCCTGATGGCCTAGCGTTTAAAGTTCAGCACTCCCGCTTCGGCAGCCCCACCAGGTTTCTGGATGTAGAACCACACCACTGGTCTGTCAGTAGCCACGCTGTGGTGGCAGCTCACATAGAAGAACCAGAAGAACTTACAACTATATACAACTATGTACTGGGGCTTTGGCGACGGAAGGAAGAAGAAAAGGAGGAAGATTGGCAATAGATGTTAGCTTAGCATGAATCTTTCCCTGTAAAAAAAAAAAAAAAAAGATATAAAAAGGTTTGACTGTTAATAAAATATTTTAAAAAAGAGTAGTTACAGACTTTCATTTCCTCCTTTAATCTACCATAAATGTAGATGAATGAGCATTGTTAAGGGCTGCCTATCTTTTTAATCACTACATGAATAATGATGTATTCAAAAGGCAGAGTAAACAGATAACAGTCACAAAGGTGGTAAAATAATGTGTAATCAGATGACAATCTAGAGCCAGGACTGGTCCTCTCCAGCTGACGTGTCAGAGTTTGGCCAGCGAGGGCAGGCTGCTGCACACAGTGGTGCCGTCTCCCTGGCATCCTCCCTGCTCCCTCCCCCACCCTGCCACACTGCAGCTGTGCAGCAGGGGCTGCCAGGAATTAAGAGGCACATTGCCTTGAATGACATTTTTGCCCTCATTCTGCACGCTGCTACGTCTCTCCTACCTCCATGTATCACCACCCAGTACATCAAAAACGTGGCCACAGCCTGTCATTGAATTCATTCACGGCATTTGCCGCAGCGTTCAAATACACAGCAATCAAATGCCAACTGTTCTTATTTATACACGAGAGGAGTGTCACTTGGAAATCGTCTACATTCACCTTTATCTACTAACGGCAAATCCAAATGCCAGGCCACAAGCAATTTTTCATGTGGCCTCATACTGGCACAGAAACTCCATCTTATTATACAATCATCAGAGCTTGGGGGAGAGGCAGTCGGGTGAAGGGAGTGGGGTGCCAGTTCTACTTTTCCACCTTGTGTGAGTTTAAAGGCCCTTTGAACTTTGTCCAAAGCTGTACTCTCCTGACCTGGTCCCCTCTGCCACGCCTCTTTCTGCACCAGGACCTCCAAGTGAGAGGTGCCAGAAGTGAAATCGCTCCACTGGAGCCACTGTCTTTTCTCCCCAACTGTCCCTGCTGCTTTTCACCACTTTCCCTAGTTCTTGTCTCTTCTCTCACTTGAACCCAGGTTTTACGGATCATTGGAGAAGTCTTTCTTATTTTACTTGGGTCATGGGAAACACTTCCCAGAGCAGGGACAATAAACATGGTGGTTCAGGTGCCACACCTTCTCATAAACACCAATTACTTCATATCCTTCTTTAAATAAAGACCTGCCGCCAACATAACATTGCTCCCCTTTGCAACTAGCTAATCAATACTCCCATCACTGTGCAGTAGAAAAAATCTTCAGGTTTCAGGCTAATTGTTGCTTGATATCATTACCAAAAACATCTGTGCTGTTTTTTAATTTGTTCTATGTATTTCTATATATAGAACTGCCCCCAAAGTCTGAAGTTTCCAGAAATCCTATCTCCACATAACAAAGATTGCACTCACATAAAACAAAAGGTGAAGATCTTGAGTAGCTGGGATAGTTGTTGTATAGACAGTATGACCCATCTTCCTCAAGACTGGAAGGGAGAGAAAAGTATATGCAATAAAGCAACTCTTCTGAAGTGTACATGGCCTTCAGGTTTAATCTCTTTATGAAACCCAAATTCTCATCAAGTACCACACAATCCTAATTTTTCTCATTCCAAATATTACTAAAATTGTAAGCTTGCTCATTTGTTCCCATCTCCTATGTGTTCTCTGTTTCACATAAACACACACTCATATTTATTAAGACAATTTGGCACTCACATATTCTGGATTCCAGGCAGGGTTTATGCTTCCTCAAATCATTCCTGCACTCCTTGAATTCATATGTTCAGAAAAGCACTTAGCTCATCGTCTGAACTGGGAATCGTTTAATTACCGTGGGGGCAAGAGGAAATGGTGCGGTGAGAGAGAGAGAGAGAATGAGATCGATGACTCTGAACAGAAGGGTTAGAGCAAAATGGAACCTTGGAGAAAATCTGATCCTATCCTATCGTGCTCAGACATCTGCTTCCACGGTCGGTGGCACTTCAGGAGCACCTTTGAACCAGTCTCTCAAATGATAATTTACTCTCTTTTTAATGATCTCCCGAGAGAGACCTTTCTTTGGTAGATATTTCTACATTTGACCAAACTGACTTAAGGCCAGTTCCACACACCCTAAAGGAAACGTGTCCAGTCTCTTTTATTACTCTTTGAACCCTCTTGATTCCCTTAAAGTCTGTGAAGTTTTTCCCCTCATCCCACTCCACCCCACCATTGAATATTTTAAGAAAAGAATATTTTACTTTAAAATGCCACTCTTCTACTTTTATGTTTCTCCAAATTTCTTGTTTTGAGCCTGTATTACTTTTGTAATTACAGAAAAAAGAAGGCAATACTGATATATTTTAAATTTTCCATTACTCTGTGTCAACTGGACATCTCATAATTAGTTTGATCATACAGATGGATAAGTATTCCTTTAAAACTGAAGGCAAAGTTTAGGAAAGACTCCCTCCACCACACACACACACACACACACACACACACACAAAGCCTATTTTTTTCCTATTATTATTTTGTTGCGGTTTTTAAATTACACATATGGCAGAATGCCAATGTTGCTGCAAGCCTACTGTTCCCTGCATTTGCTATTCCCTTGCCTGCCACCATCATCCAGAGATTAAAGGAGGCAGGGAGGAGGCTTATACTTTGTGGACTGTGGCCTTGGGAACAGATCCCTGCTTGCCCTTTAATTCCCTCAATAGAATCTTCAGCGTTAACCTGAAGCACCTAGGGCGTAAGACACACCTTGTGAAGTGTATCAGCACAAGACACACAGATCTGCAAGGACACAGGGTGGCTGCAGGGACTGTTCCCTCTAGTTCAAGAAAGGAATTTTCCTTCCCTTTATTTGTTACTCTATCCCCAGGGCTGGTAGCACTTCTTCTCCCATCCCCATGGCCTTATATTTCTCCAGGGAACAGTCTGGCTTTCCAGACACTATCACAGGAATCAGGCCCAAGCCAATTGCCAGGCTGCAACACAACACATCTAGCTGGTTTGACTGTCCCACTTGCCCAGAAAAATCTTGACCTAGTCTATTTCCATAGTTATTTGTTCCAGTTTATCTTCTCAATCTGCCCGTCTCCAGGATAGGCCTTGAATAACTTTCCACAAAGTTTTTAGTTTATTTTCCTTCCCTGTTTATTTTGTGAACAATGTTCTCCAATAGCAGTCTACTACAGTCCTAACAAACGATTACCCACATTTATATCAAACACACCTCAGCCTTGTGCTTGTCAGGAAAATCAACTAGAACAATTCTCAGAATAGGAAACTTTCAATAAGCTATCTTTATTTCTCCTTTTACAGGAACCCACTTCTAAGTTTCCAATCCCGAAGTGTTCCCCCTTTACGAGGAAAGTTGGATTTCTGCATTTTCTTCTACTCTTTCTTTTCAGAAATCTTACTCTCTCTCCCTGACTCTTCATTATAAACAGCACGTTCAGGTTGGAGTTTAGTGGTTAATGAGTGCCAAACACGCCTGTGCCAAGAAGGCCGTGCTCCCAAACCCAGTGTTTCCCTTTCAGTGAAACAGTTCAAAATTTCAGAAGTTCATCTGTTTAAGCTGAGCCTACCTAGTTTCACCTGACTTAAATTCACTGGTATACTTTAGTATATATGAGCATTACTCAAAATTCATCCATTTTGTTCTATTGTGTGGGTGCTAAATAGATTGGTCAACTTTAACATTTTAGAAGTCTGATTATAGTTTGGTCAGCTTTAACACTTTAGGAGTCTATTATAGTTTCATTTCATTTAGCTCTCTTTAGAGGCTGGGATAGGAAAAAAATTATCTGAAATCGCACAGCTGTACTGTCTGATTCAAGCTACCTAGCAACTGTCAAAATACAACCCAAACCACAAAGGTGTTTGAAGCTGCACGTGAAAGCTAATTCTAAGAGAGACACTGCCAACTTTTCCACTGTCATGTATGCAGCTTATCATTTCAGCACAAATACAAAGAGAGCAGGAAAAGTAATCTGATGGTCTAAAATGCTTGAATATTTTCCTTTGCAACATTCAGAATATAACATAAATGCATAATTTGAGCCAAAGCATTAAACCCTCATGTTTTAGCATGAGGAAAAAAGCTATTAATTCCAGTTCTTCCAAATGTCACTATCAGTTGGGACATGTCTTCACAGAAATCCAAATATCTATGTCTCTTAGGTCAGAGAGACCCACTCCTCAAAACTCATGTTTCAAAGTGACCTTGGAAAGAGAAGTTGAAGATCATTGCTGACTGCATTGCTCGGGAACTACAGTTACCTTTACATCTTCCAGAGGTAAAATAAAAACCATTCTCACTCTAAAAACAAAACATCCATTGTGTGAAAGAAACTAGAAACTGTTAATGGTCATCGCCTCTGGAGTGTTGAGGATCTGGGGCTTCCTATTCATTATATATTCTATCATAGTGTTTAACTTTTTTCCATGTTCACTT
Organism: Tapirus indicus; assembly: GCA_031878705.1. NCBI lineage: Eukaryota > Metazoa > Chordata > Mammalia > Perissodactyla > Tapiridae > Tapirus > Tapirus indicus. The sequence goes on along the minus strand of CM062926.1, from coordinate 105,474,572 downwards.
GTTGCTTTTACAGTACTAAAAGAAGCACTAAGAAGTAAACTGACTTGAATGTTACTCAGGTTTAATAAGGAGATTATCCTTACCTGGGCTCTGGAATGGAAACATATTTATGCTGGTGCCTGCAGACAATCACAGGTTCCTATGGTAAACACTCCTCCCCAAGTGCTTTCTGACCATATTTAAGAAATATAGCTTTTCTCACTGGGACTACTGAGAAAATAAACTGGAGTTCTATTTTGAGAATTCAAAGTACATACCATTCATGCAAACCAAAGAACACACATTTGCTCAATGACCCAACCCACTACTTCATAGTTATAAAATGTGGAAAAGAAGCCATAAGTCTCATACCAGCAGTACAACTGCCCAACTCCCCAGATCATTCTCTAAAGAACAGTACCTACTTTTCCTCATCAATATATTAAACCCATAAAACGCCCTTGAGCGTCTATCAAATACATATGGCTCTACTTTGCCAACATTTACCATCAAAACACTATATTTGTGCAATTTTTCTTTCTTACCCTAAATACTTGCACTACTTCTTTCTTACCTATGTCAAATTGAATTAGGAAATAATTATTTTGTAAATTGCTGGGCACTCATGCATCACACAATATTCTATCTTTCATCCCAATTATCTTAAGTTCTTTACTGGATTTAGTTGTCAGCTTCTTGAGGTCTAGGGTTCTCCTTATTCATATTTGTCATTCTCCTGACAAAATTATATGCTGTTCCTCAAAGATAGGAATTCAGAGTTCCTGTGTCATTTTTTCCCCCACATCTTAATTTCTTATCTTATGGAAGTTCTACAAATATTAAATGATTCAAGTCTGAAAACACAGCAATAAGACTGAGTAGCTTGTTAATCTACTATAGCCTATATATACAGCACCAAAACACTCACTCACCTAATGTCTGCCTAGAGCTGAATTGTATAAATATACATATACACATACATATAGAGAGAGAGAGAGATAATCTGGAGATAGATAGATATATCTCTGGACCCAGAGACCATGGCCTCTATCCTATCCTTCCTTACTTTGCATACATTTTAGAAGAGTTTATTCATCTTATTTCTACAGAAGATGGTGCTGAGAGTAGGACTCTCCCACTCGTCAGGACTTGTTTAAAATACAATTGAGCAGCTTAAGGTGTGCCGAAATCTCTTCCTTACCCAGTCTCCCCACAAACACAAAGCAAAGTAGCTTGAAAGAGTGGACTTCAGTTGGCAAACAGAAATTAATGAACAAACCTACATAAATATTCAGATTTGAAAACCCACTTTATCTCACCTATATGGTGTATGTGAACAGATCTCCCAAACTGACAAAATTGAAATTATTTTCTTATCAAAATGTTGCTATTTGCATTTTAATCAACCAGCAAAGTTTTGCAAAATCTCTGAAGATGAAGTTACTTACTGACCCGACATGGGTAAAGTAAATTGGGTGCAAAAGAGCTTCCAAAGAAGGTGAATCAAATTATGTTCAAAGTTTCAAGTTCTGTTTCAGAAACGCTGCCAAGTTTCAGGGTGAAACAAGGAAATTTCCCTTCCCCTCTAGCCAACTATTTCATTTACTCTTCTTAAGCTACATTCTTTCCTTAGAAATCCACAGTCTTTTGTATTTACAGATGACCTTGCATTTTCTACTATAATACTTTGTAAACAAGAGAACAGTCTTCTGCTGCCAGGGTTTAAACAGTTCTCGTAGAGATGAAAAATAAATTCAGCCTGAGTTTCTGTTTACATTTATTTTCCTAGAATTCATCTCTAATTAAGTATTTCTAGCTGAGCTCCCCAAAGGTTAAAACCACAAAAGAAATGAAAATGCAGCTTTGGAAAATACTAATGCAATTTTTAAAAAATAATATATAGGTAATTTTTCTGAATAGTTTAACTGACTTAAAGGACTCCCTAGAGATATGAAAATAAAATTTGTTTCTTTAAACATTTTTCTCCATAATGCACTGTATTCTTGCATTTCATATTAAGGTGGCTTGTTAGAATTATCATTTAGAGTGTAAGTTTGTTTGACATGAACTATGAGTCTGGACTATTTCTAATGGTTTTCAAAGATTTTTACAAAACTACCCTACACTGTTGACAGGGAGATATTAAACAACACATTTTGTGTTAGTGAAATGCTTTTCTTTTTAAGTATTTAGGGTAGTGTTGAGAACAATTACTTTTCAAAACTAGATATAAGAAGAAATAATGTGGTATTAAATTTTTCTTTTATAAAAGTTGACGACATCATTAGGGATTCAAAAACTGAAAGAGTGGATATATAAGGCAATACCTTTTCCACTAAATAGTCTTCCACTTAAATGCATATGCACTAAAAACAGTGGATTGTTCCCTGTCTAGAGGAAGTAGGGAAGATGTGTGGCCTGCCTGGACTGAACTTGAGGTACAATCCTAATATATACTTGATGCTCTTCAAACATAGATTCTTCTATCTTTAAGAAGCAATGATTTTGAGAAAATGGCTAAGCGAGTGGAGACAACAGAGAGAGGTAACAACTGAAAACTATTATTAAACTCGATCATTTTGTCCAACATTTAAAATATACTTACTATTTAGGGAGCAAGATTTACAAATTCTGCCAACATTCTGCTTTTTTCATTAATGTGTATAAAATCCTTTATGGAGCAAATGCTCCAATCTTTTGTCCTGAGGCCCGGAGCCTCATCTAAATAAGGATATTCCATCTTCACCTCAGTTACAGCAGGGCTACAGCCTGAATCATTATCTTTCTCTCAAAATCCATGCCCCTGAACTTACTGAACTGTAACCTTAAACTTTAATGCACAGGTGGTCTCCCTTTCCAAGGGGATTGTAAACTCTTTGAGGGAAAGACCATAATTTAGACTTTTCAAAATCCCTCATAGAAACTAATCCCTAATACTTTACAATTAGAAAGTGCTCAGTAGCACGAGAGACCTTGATGACTTGTTGTGGAGTATGGACTTTATCTGGAGGGTGAGCAAGGTTTGTCATGATTTGATTCAGGTTATGCATTTTGGGCAGGAATACTACATAAGCAAAGTTGTGTCCCACCCACTGCATCACACCAGAAGACACATGATGCCGATTTGTGCCATTGTGACGTTAGCTTTGATCACTTGATTAAGGTGGTATCCACCCCAACTGAAGAATATTCTATAAAATAATTGATGTGTGCTCTTCAAGACTGTCAATGCTGTGAAAGGCAAAGAAAAAAAAAGGCTGAGGAACTGTTTCAGATTTGACTAAAGAAACATGACAACGAAATGCAACAAACGACCTTGGACTGGCTCTGGGATCAAGAAAAAAATTGCTAGAAAGGATATTATTGGAGTAAATGATGAAATTTGAAGATGAACTTATAACAAACTTATAATTATGTCATATAGTTAAATTTGTAATTAACTTATATTATTATAGTAAATAATAAAAAAAGAAAGTGCTAAGTAAATATTTGTCAATGAATAAATCAAAAAATAGTTAATATGTAACATAAAAATATAGGAATTTGACTAAATTTGCACAACTTGATTATCTGGGTGGTTTAACACACTCTGATTCTATAATACAGAAAATCTGGTTTATAAATCCTTACCAGAGCTAACAAAATTTTGGCAAAATTAAGTTGAACCTCCTTTTATTTGCTCTATATGTTATAAGATGGAAGTGACAAATAGTGACTTGGACAAAAGAACATGGATTATTTACAAACAGGATAATTCAAATAGGAACAATAAAGAATGATTGAAAAGACCAAAAATAAAATTCATGAGTTAAATCACTATTTACTGTTCTACTGGCAATAGCTAAAAATTTTATTTCTGCAGATATATCAAAACACTGCTTAAAACTTCAGTTTGTAAAATGCAATAATTTATAATCTCTACTTTCCAAGGTAAAAAAATGTCATTTGTAACATATTATAAACCATCTGGGAAACAGGTAGATGTGAATTCACAATGCCCTAGTATTAAACTATTTTTTCACTGGCTCCTGCAGAAGTCATTTAGAAATTATCTAACTGAAAAAATGAGTTAATATTTTGATAACATTCTTATATATGTAATAATGTTATTTATTGAATGCCTATTATGAGCCAGATGCTTTACATACATTATCTCATTTTATCCTCCCAACAGCACAATAAATTAATAGTTCCATTTTAGAGGTGAGGAAACGGATGCTCAGAGAGGTCAGATAATTTGATCCAGATTACAAAACTGGAAAATGGCAGAAAGGGTTTGACTCCAGTCCCAGATTTTTCCCATCTTCTCGTGCTGCTCCTACTAATAGTGGTATCAATTTTTAGCACTATTAAAAATGGCCTTCACAAATTCAGAGAGGCAGAAAGGAGAATAGTAGTTGCCAGGGGCTGGGGGGAGGAGGGAATGAGGAATTGTCGTTTAATGGGAAAAAGTTTCAGTTTGGGGGGCCAGCCCAGTGGGGTAGTGGTTAAGTTGGCAGTTCTGCTTTGGCCACCCAGGGTTCACAGGTTCAGATCCCAGGTGTGGACCTATGCACTTGCTTGTCAAGCCACGCTGTGGCGGCGTCCCATATAAAGTAGAGGAAGATGGGCACGGATGTTAGCCCAGGGCCAGTCTTCCTCAGCAAAAAGAGGCAGATTGGCAACAGATGTTAGCTAAGGGCTACTCTTCCTCACAAAATAAAAAAGAGTTTCAGTTTGGGATGATGAAAAAGTTCTGGAGATGGATAGTGGTGATGGTTGCATAATAATGTGAATGTACTTAATGCCATTGAACTGTACATTTTTAAATGGTTAACATGATGAATTTATGTTGTGTATATTTTACCACAATAAAAAAAATAACGTTCAACATCATACCCATTTTTTTGGTTTCCTACAAATTCTAAAATTTTAATATAGAGTTCAGAAGGCTTTAAAATGATGGACGTTTCGATTCAACAATACATTAAAAGGATCATACACCATGACCAAGTGGGATTTATTCAAGGGATGCAGTGATGGTTCAGCATCCACAAATCAATCGATGTGATACACCACATTAACAAAATGAGGAATAAGAATCACATGATCATCTCAATAGATGCAGAAAAAGCATTTGAAAAAATTCAACATCCAATTATGATAAAAATTCTCAACAAAGTGGGTATAGAAGGAATATACTTCAACATAATAAAGGCCATATATGACAAGCCTACAGCTAACATCATATTCAATGGTGAAAAGCTGAAAGCTTTTCCTCTAAGATCAGGAACAAGACAAGGATGCCTACTCTTGCTACTTTTATTCAACAAAGTAATGGAAGTCCTAGCCAGAGCAATTAGGCAAGAGAAAGAAATAAACAATATCCAACTTGGAAAGGAAGAGGTAAAACTGTCATTATTTGTGGATGACATGATTTTATATATAGAAAACCCTAAAGATGCCACCAAAAAATTGTTAGAATCAACAAATTCAATAGTCACAGGGTACAAAATCAATATACAAACATCTGTTGCATTTTATACACTAACAATGAACTATCAGAAAGAAAAATTAAGAAAACAATCCCATTTATGATTGCATCAAACAGAATAAAATACTTAGGAATAAATTTAACCAAGGAGGTGCAAGACCTGTACACTGAAAACTATAAGACATTGATGAAAGAAACTGAAGAACACAAATAAATGGAAAGATGTTCCATACTTATGGATTGGAAGAATGAATATTGTTAAAATGTCCATATTACCTAAAGCAATCTACAGATTCAGTGCAATCCCTATCAAAACTCCAATGGCATTTTCACAGAAATAAAACAAACAATCCTAAAATTTGTATGGAACCCCAAAAGACCCCAAATGCCTCAGCAATCTTGAGAAAGATAAGCTAAGCTGGAAGCATCATATTCCCTGATTTCAAACTATATTACAAAACCATAGTATTCAAGACAGTGTGATATTGGCATATAAACAGACATATAGATCAGTGGAACAGAATAGAGAACCCAGAAATACATAGTCGATTAATTTACAATAAAGGAGGCAAGAATATACAATGGGGAAAGGACAATGTCTTCAAAAAATGGTGTTGGGAAAACTGTACAGCCACATGCAAAAGAATGAAACTGGACAACTATCTCACACCATGCACAAAAAATAACTCAAAATAGATCAAAGACTTTAATGTAAGACCTGAAATCATAAAACTCCTAGAAGAAAACATAGGAACATAGGCAGTAACCTCCTTAATGCAGGTCTTGGCAATGATTTTTTGGATCTGACTCCAAAGGCAAGGGCAACAAAAGAAAAAATAAATAAGTAGGACTACATCAAACTAAAAACCTCTGCACAGCAAAGGAAACCATCAACAAAACGAAAAGGCAACCTACTAAACGAGAGAAGCTATTTGCAAATCACATATCTGATATGGGGTTAATATCCAAAATATATAAAGAACACATACAACTCAATAACAAAAAAATCTGATTAAAAAATGGGTAGGGGATCTGAATAGACATTTTTCCAAAGAAGATATACAACAGACACATGAAAAGATGCTCAACATCACTAATCATCAAGGAAATGCAAATCAAAGCCACAATGAGATGTCACCCCACACCTGTTAGAATGGCTATTATCAAAAGACAAGAAATAACAAGTGTGGGCGAGGACGTGAAGAAAAGGGAACACTCATGCACTGTTGATGGGAATGTAAACTGGTGCAGCCACTATGGAAAATACTATGGAGGTTCCTCAAAAAAGTGTTAAGTGAAATAAGCCGGAGAAGGACAGACACTGCATGAACTCACTCATATATGGAATATAAATGAACACACAGACAGAGAAAACTGATTGGTGGTTACCAAGGGGAAGGGGGGTGGGGGGTGGGCACAAGGGGTGAAAGGTTACATCCACATGGTGACGGACAAACAAAAATGTACAACCAAAACCCCACAGTGTTATAAACTATTAAGACATCAATAAAAAAAATTAAAAATAGAACTACTGTATGATCCCGCAATTCCACTTCTAGGTAATTTATTCAAGAAAACAAAAACACTAATTCGAAAAGATATACACACCCCTATGTTCACTGCAGCATTATTTACAATAGCCAAGATATAGAAACTAAGTGTCCATTGATGAATGAATGGATAAAGAAGATGTGGCATATATATACAATGGAATACTACTCAGCCATAAAAAAATGAAATCTTGTCATTTGCGACAACATGGATAGAACTTGAGGATATTATGAAATAAGTCAGAGAAAGACAAATACCCTATGATTTCATTTATATGTGGAATCTAAAAAAAATAAACAAACAAGATAAAACCAAACTAATAGATACAGAGAACACACTGGTGGTTGCCAGAGGGGAGGAGTGTTGAGGGATGGGTAAAATGGGTGAAGGGAGTCAAGAGGTACAAACCTCCAGTTGTACAATAAATAAGTCATGGGGATGTAATGTACAGCATGGTGACTATGGTTAATAAAACTTTCTTGCATATTGGAAAAGTGCTAAGACAGGAAATTTTAAAAGTTCTCAACACAAGAAAAAAAGATTTGTAGCTTTGTATGGTGATAGATGGTAATGACTTCTTGTGGTGATCATTTCCCAGTGTATACCAATATTAAATCATTATATTGTACAAATGAAACTAATATAACATTATGTCAATTATACCCCAATTTTTTTTTTAAATCTTGGATGTTTCAGTTATATGATTGTCATAGTGGGAAATTTCAACATAATCTGAAGCTGCAGATTGAAACAATGATAAACATTTTTAAATGTAAATGTTGTATCACTGTAATTGATACTTTTTTATATCATTCATTAGGATCTAATTAGATTCTTTCACAGGGTTTGTTTTTAAAGCATAAAATGTAGGCTAAGTAAAAAAAACTCCAAAAGATATCAGTCTATTTACTGCTATAGTCCAAAATCAGTATGTTTGATTAAATTAATTAGTAAGTAAGCCCTTACCATCTTTCTAAGTATCTCCTAGTTTGTTTTTCTATTATTTAATCAAAGTGTCTCCTTCTCTACTCTTGAATATTCTAAACTGGTATTACTATTGGGTGTCCCTATGAGGGAAGACAAAAAGAAGTTAAAAAATAAAAATCAAGCTAAGTCATTTCAACCATTCTCAAGAGCTTATTTTTAACAACGTAGCTTGCAATGTTTTCGTCTTTGTATTTAAGAGGCTCCAGTTTCTAGTCTTTTGTGACTGTGTTAGATTTTATGCTTTTATAATTATAAACGAATGAATGCAGATCATGAATTATTGCAAGATATCATATGTGGTACCTGCCTAATTATTAATGGGGGCTAAGTTATAAAAGGCAATCACTGTCACTCATGGGAAAAAATGTGTTCTATATAGCATGGAAAGAGCACTAGATGATGGATGGCTACAGCAGAAGAGACGGAGGCCAGCCAAGCTAAAGAAACAAGCAAAGCAGTGGGCGGCTCAAAATCGCGGCTGCTTCCCAGTTGCATGGTGCAAACACAGTAATTCAGTCTTTACAAGAAAATTAAAAGCAAAGCACTATTAATCATGCAGCAGACAAAAACATTTGATTAAACTAATGAACACCACTTAAAACAGAACAGCAAAAGCCTACATGTTTCTTGAAAATTCTCAAGTCAAAAACACCTAACTTTAGAAACGGGAAAAATTCAATTTATGAACTAAGTTAATTTCTAAATGTAAAATAAAAGATAACTTTTAATGACTTTAATGATGCAAAACTTCAATATAATACAAGACGAAATAATGTGCAATATCAGAATTACTTTTAATATCTCTAACACAAACACCAGTAAATGAGAGGTAGTGAGGGAGCATGGCTCTTGAGGCTAATGCCCTGGGTTCAGATCCAAGCTCCAGATTGACTTACCAGCTGGGTGACCAAGATATTTTTTATTTGATTCTGGAGGAATTTTAAAGAAAAATTCTCTTCCTTCAGAAAAATCTATTCCTTCACTGTTACCTATATTTTACCTAATCATTCACAGCCAGGGTTGCCAGTTTCAACAAATAAAAATACAGGACACCCAGTTAAATATGAATTTCAGATAAACAATACATAATTTTTGCATTGGACATACGTAGACTGAAAAATTATGTTGTTTATCTGAAATGCAAATTTAACTGGGCATCCTATATTTTGTCCGACAACGCTACCTACAGTATTTCTGCTAATACTATACTTTCTATTTTTCATTCTCCTATTTAGTAAGAACACCATAACAATAGCATCATAAATCATGCTTTGTGCTCTATGGCATGTAATTACACAATCAGCTGGCAGCCCGTGTAGAGAACTGTAATAGATCAACAGGATCCCTAACTTTTGAAAGAAAGTGTAACCATTTGTAGAATTGTTTTAGGACAGCGAAAGACACTCTGTTTCCATCTATTCTTAATATGCCTGTTAAGAGGGCATAACAGCTTTTCATATTTGCTTTTATGCAAATGGAAATGATTCGAATATTTAATTATGGATTTATGCACATAATTATAAAATTGATCACAGCAATCAATTTTCTGCCCGTACAAGTGCATTTCACATCACTATGTGGATATGGATATTTTTACAAACGTTTCCTTGACATTGCAAAGCTATGAGAAATTTTAAAAGATTTGTTCTAAACTTCCAAATTACCATTACTGAATGTTTTTCCAAAATTCATACTTGATTGTTAAATCATAATCATCCAAGCAAAAGAATTTTTAAATCCTATGCTAGATAATTCTACTTAATCAAACATATATTTTGAATTAGCAAAAAATTAAAACTTTGAATCCAAATTAAAAATTCAAAGGCATTAAATGTTTTGTTTTGTTTTTTACTGTCAGTTTCCTTCAGTTTTGAACCCAAAGGTAATTTTGATCATCAAAACATCTCAACAATATAAGAAAATCCTTTACATAGTATTTATACTATTCCAAAGATATTTGACAACAGTCATCAGATAAACCAACCAATCTCTTGCAAAAGGTTTCATTAAAGAAAGCAACATCACTGAAATACTATTTTCAAAAGATCTATTTACTCCAAACTAGAAAATGAATCTTTCGATCCAAATTATAATACTACTACGGAAAAACAATAGTGACAAACTTCTATATTCATCTCCAAAGCATGACCTAAATGATTCGACCTCAAGTTAATAATATTTGTCAGGCTAGGCATAAAATGTTAGCTCAATTAAATTTTATTTCCTCCCTTATATACAAACACATTTGCTAAACTGTGAGAGTAATAGAAATGTAGACTTTTGACCATGTTAAAGATAAAGATCAGTAAGCTAAAACAGAAAACAGTTAACATTCCCTGTGAGTCATCATATTCTATTGAATAAAAATCACAATTTAAGGAAATTCTGTAGCCAACTAAACACTTAAGAACAGTGCCATGACCATTTGGGGGCTTTGGAAAACAATGTAAATCTTGAAGAGTGAATATCTGGCGACTTTTCTAAACTAGATTATAATCTCGGGAAAAAATAAACCTAAAAGATCCAAGAGAGTCCTTTTTTATGCTATACTGAATTCTTTTTCAAAACCAGCCCCAAAAAAATGTTTTCCAAAAATTTAATGGGCTTAATAATTTCTTAATCTGTCATAGTATCCATTATCCATTTAGTTGCCAATATCTAGATTACATTATTATATCCTCTTATCAACTCTGAGCTTCTCTTCCTTTCAATCTCCCTTGTATAATGCTCCTGAAAACATTTTTTCCCAGCTGTGCCACTTTCAGAGAAGGCATATCAAGAATAATAAGACTAGCTAACATATACTGAGCAGCTATGGGCAGGGCACTATGCTCTATATATGGTGTCATCTCATAAAACGGAACGTGAGGGGTAGGAAGAGGTAGGAGATGCAGCTGGAAAGATAAGCAGAGTCCACATTGTACCAGGCCTCCTGAACCATGTGAAGAAGGGATTTGCACTTTATTCCTTGGGCAGTGGGAAGTATTCAAAAAGTTCTAAGCAGCAAAATAACACAATTAGATTTGCCTTTTAGAAATAAGACTCTAGCTACTATTCTGGAGAACGGATTAGGAAAAAGAAGGTGCTTGGAGGCAGAAGCCAGCTAGGAAGCTGCTGTGGTGATAGTAGGCAAGTGTGGAAGTATCCTGAACTAGAGTAGTAGTGAGAACTATTCAGGAAATAAAACCAAGAGAACATGATAATAGATTAGATGAGAGAAGGAGCCAAAGATGACAATCAGCTTGCTAGCAATGGCAACTGGGGAGATGATAGTGCTGTTCATGGGATGGAGAACACAGAGAAAGGCAAATCTAGGGTAGTAAAAATATCCAGCAAATAAATATACAGGCCTGGACATATTCATTCATTCAATAAGCATTTTTAAGCACCTAGCTTGGAGCTCAGATCTACACCTCTTTTACAGCACCTCTCTTCTATAGTTTTAATACATTGGGTATAAAGTATGCCTGCCTCACCTTTGAATTTCTATATTACAAAGTATAGTCTTGTCACAAATATCAGAAGCTTCAATGAACAGACAAATGAATAAATCAATCATTAAAAGTAACTTTGCCAAATAGCATAGCATGAAAAAAAATTGATGAGGACTGCCAAAAAGGCTGTTAGTAGAGTCAAATTTCAATGGCCTTGGCTCCACAGAAGAGATATTAAGTATATATTTATAAGATTTAATAATGTAAAACATTGAATAATGAGAAACAAGGCCCACATCCTTCCCCACCTGACATATATATTATTATATGTCAATTCAATTTTCAATATTTGAATGAAAAATTCAAAATCTATCATAACTAAGAAATTCCTTAACACGTAATTACCTAAAAAGTTAACATTGTTTTTATTTTAGTTGTAACTCACAGAATGAGGTGTAGGTAAATGACAGGGCTCAGATGCCAGATATGGCCCATATTCACACACATTAACTTAAACTATTGCAGGCAAGGCATCTTAAGATAACTGAAGGATAATTTGACTGATGAATGTCATACATGGTTTGACTAAGAAATGGTGGCGGTCAGTAGGATGGCTTCTTACGACACTAGTTCACTGCTGTTGTGTGGTTGGGTGAAAAGGCATTCAGAAGGAAATACTGGCCACAGCTGCTTGGAAAGTATATAAACCGTGTCATAAAGATTTTTGCAGAATTATAGACTTTCCATACCAGCCAATGGGCAGTATTTTTATTAGAGGAGCTGCTAGTTAAATGGATTGTCAAGTCCTCTCTTTTTTAGGTACAGATATACCTAAAATGTATCTATATAAAATATAGATATATATTATATATAATATTATAGTATTATAATAAAATATATTATAATATAATATATTGTACTTATATTATGTATAATATATGTTATATTATATTTTATATATATATAAAATCCTAAATATGTCTATATAGATATGTTGTATTCCTCACCTCCAGGCCTTACAGCAAACTTGCGGGACAGGCATCATAATTCCCATTTTACCAAAGAAGAAACTGAGGCTCAGAAAAATTTAAAAACTTGCTTATGATCACACAGTTAGTAAGAAGCAAAGCTGAGATTCCAGGATCCCAGATCGAATTCTCAAGCCTGTGTCCTCTTCCCTGCCCAAGTTGTCTACCAAATATTTAAGTTCCTATTAAGTAAAGTGAACCTAGTGATGGCAGACCACATTAGCTAAGGTCAAGGATCTTTTCAGGAATATGGAAGAGAACAAGTCATCTTGGTTCAATTTGGGGAAGGAAATAAATCAAGTATGTGCCTAACACTTAGTAGGAGCTATAGAGGACACAAGAAAAGTCTAAAATGTGGTCCCTCTCTTCAGAGTTGGTAAAATGATTCTAACAAAGAATAAACAATGGACACTGTAATTTCCCAGTGATTATAGGACATTTTCTAACTTATTTCCTTCCTGTCAAAATCAAGGTTATAGTTGATAAGCTGAGAGAATACTGGGGGTTGCTAGGATTGGGCCAAGTGTCATGCAGCAAAACATTATTTCTAGTTCTTATTACAACCTTTCAGACTGAATCCATGATTGTTTTGCACAAGGATTCCAGCCGAAATTCCAATTTTTTCTGAATGCCTTAATAATAAAGGAAGCTGTGTTTAAATCTAGTAAATACAAAGAAAGAGGCAGAAAATGTTGCATCCTTTATATTCTCTTCCACCCACTGACTTGCACCTCACCCATCAGAACCTAGCAGGATGCAACAACAAGACAGAAGGCCAGGAGGAGGCTTCTCGGATTCTCAGCAGCCTTGGTTGAAAAGTCTGCAGGAAAAAATAGACAACGTTGCCCCTTAACCATACTATTACTCATAATAAATTGAGTAATAGCTGCCAGTTTTATGGTTCACGCCTTTCCTTAATTTTAAAGATTTATTTTAAGATTGGTCATTATTTATTTAAGGCCCCTGTCTTTACAGAGCATTATACTCTCTCCTTTTGTGGTCCCTTCCAAGGACCACAAACCAAACAGTTTAAGAGAGTTCTTGCTTTAAAAGAATTTACAGTCTAATAAGGAAAACAGAAACTTAAATATGCAGAAAACCTGAGTGTGAGTCAGACATGATTTTTTTAATACTTAGTCAAGTTTTCATTCACATTTTGTATATATTCACAAACTATCCCAAATGAGAATAATTTCAGGAGAAAAAAGGAGTCTGAAGTAATTAGCTGTAAGAGATCTTTTTTTAAATAAAAAGCAAAGATTTAGTTGAATTGTAAGGTGAAATCAGTTCAGCTAAATTTCTAACAGATGCCTTTACCAAGTTTTAGGTGTCCCTTAAGGCTGAGTTAGTGCCAGGGTAGGGGTTGGGGGGGCTTTTTCTAAAATTTCAATCAACTTGAACAGTGTCAAATGCAGTTAAATACTTAAAAATCATTTGCTGAACTAAATAGAGCTACACTAAATTCATACATAGCTCATGCTTTTACTCTAGAATTTGAGGAAGTTGAAACCCATCTTTGAACAAACTTAATCCTATAGCAAAAATTGTACAACTGTTTTTCGAGAAATTAAATACAGTCACAATTACAAATACTGCTGGTTGGTTTACAGAGCTTTTTTGGTAGGGATAGGAAGCTTTTTTTTAAAATAACTACTGACTTTATCAACTAAAATCAAAGTTTCTACACATTTTTCTTTGTAATGCTGCAAGAAATCAGAGAAAAACCAATGATGACCAATCTCTACAACTCCAAAGACCCGGGGCAGAGACACTGGAGTCCCCATCGCATCAGAAGAGGGACCACCTCAACCCCAGTCAGGTTATACGCAGCAGCCAAAAGACAGGTTTTGCTCCATGACTCAAAAGACACCATTCTATTCAAAGCCCTTCGTGATCAAAATCTTAAGAATTATTTTTACGTATTGATTCCTTTATATCTCTGAAAAGTCCTGACTATTTTTACCTCTAAAGTAGTCTCAGATTTTATCTTTTCCATTTCCAAATAATAACTAACATTTATTGACAATCTACCACGCATCAACTACCTAAGTACGCTACATTAATTCTCTCATTTAACCCTCCCAACTACCCTATGAAGTAGGTTCTACTACAATGATGAAGCTGAAAGTCAAAGACATTAAGGAAGCTGCCTGATGTCTCAGAGCTAAAAAAAAAGAGAATCAGGATTCCAGTAGAGGTAGTCCAACCCTAGGGCCCACCCCTTTAATGGTAGTGCTATAACAGCAAGCACCTCCTGGACCTTGCACCTAATTCTACAAACTTCTACCCATTCTCCTAATCCCTAATTTATCTCCATTGTTTCATACAGTTAGTAAGAAAAATCTTAAATACCATTTTTTTTTACCAATTATTTCCCTATTTAAGAAAAGTGCAATGGCTTTACAGATTATATTAAATTGAATGCAGCTGCCACATCAAGCCTGCCTTCAGTCAACCCATCATATCCTCTTGAATTCAGGAACATAGCCTCTTGAATATAAAAACAACTTACTGAACTGCTGTCAACAGAATATTTTTTTTCCCAAAAGTAAAATTGCCCTCATGATTTATATTTATAGAAATATAGCATCCAGAGAAAGGGAGGTAAAACAGTGCACTATAATGGACCACAGTGCATCTAGCATAGCAACCAGTGTTGTGGTTTTTAAATGAAACACTGACAAATCAGAACATGCCACTCACTTGCTGTGTGGATCTGGGCAAGTTATTTAACCTATCTGTGCCTCAATTTCCTCATCTATGAAATGGAGTAGACAGCCTCTACTTCATAAACCTAGTGAGAATTATATGAGTTAATAAACGTAAAGTGTTTAGAACATGGAAACACGGTAAATACTCAACAAATGTCAATGGTTATTATTGTGGTGGGAGTGCGGGAGGAGACATCCACATAACTCCCTTCAAACATGTCAAGAACTATCACACGAGGACTTAAACTACTCTTTCTAGCCCCTCAAGGTAGAAATTAAACTGACTAGGAAATGCATCAGAGAACAATTTGATTTGGGGTCAACACAAGAATGTTTTCAAGCAACAAAAGCAGCCTGAAAATGGAATTGGCTCCCTTGTGAGAGAGGGAGCTCCCTGCTTACGGAGGCCAACATCCACACATCACAGGGGCTCCTGCCCCATTGTGGTGACCGGCACCTGACAATCTCCAGAGGATCACCTAAGACAGTCCAGCAGAGTCTTTCCTACAGTGTGTGGCACACAGGAGTTACTCAAGACATCCTGTATTGTTCTTGTTTGGGATTTCTCTATGATTCACATATGGTACACATTTGTGAGTCAGGATAAAAAGTGCAGTTCATGTCTGTGAGACACAACTTTGAAGTTAACTGGTTTGTACAAGTATTGAAATAGGCCCTAGCAGCACATGAGCCATGTTCTCGTCAGTTGCCCTAACCAGATAAAACAATGTGAGCCCAAAACATAATGTTTGACTCCCTCATATCACATAAAACACTTTGATTCCTTCTCCAAGTTAAGAATATATTCCATGACTAACTCTTTTAACCTTAACAAGAACTTACAGTTTCCTCTTCTTCATTTTACATAAGAATCTCCTGAACTTTAAGCTGAGCACATGGTCACCTAGGTACAGACTACATTTCCTAGCCTTTTGCAACTGGGTATAGTCATATGACTAATACACCAATGGGATGTGAGTAGATACATGTGCAACTTACATGTTACTTCCTTAAAAGAAAGCTACCTGCCCTGTATTTTCTTTGTCCCCCTTCCTATGGGCTAGAAGGAGGCTGTGGTGGTGGTGGGCCAGTTTAATCAAAGGGACAAGACAACATCCTAAAGAATGGCCCAAAAAGAAGACAAAAGGAACCTGGATCCCTGGATTACTTTATGGAGCAGAGCCACTTATCTGACTCGGAATAACTTGCCTACTGGGGGAATGTTACTTCTTAGAGAAACAAACTTCTATCTTGTTTAAGCCACTATATGGTGGGATCTCTTTGTTAGAGCAACTTAGCTTCCTAATAAATGCAAATATTTCTAAATATGGAAAGTGAACTCCCTCATGTCAAAGACTCAGGGATTTGTATATAAATATTCTCAGCTAAATTCCACCTTTAAAGATTTTTATAGTGAAATTTTAAATTCTGATGTAGATCAAACCAACCACCTAAAGAAAATGATACTGGGTACAGCCATGAATGGCATACTTCCTGAAAGCTGGAAACAGAATAGTTTATGAAGGAAAAGACTCAAAAGAAAAAGAGTACTTGAAGAAAACTACAAAGACAGTCCCTTGAGAGTCATAGCATCAAGATCCTTATAGGAATAAGACAAATAATCTACCTTAGTCATTTACTTGATCTTCAAAATGCTTTAGCCATTTTCAGCTGTAAAAACTAAAAATCAAAATTGAAACCATGAGTAAGAGTTCAGAAAGATTTAAGACATAATCAGATAAACACAAGGTTAAGCTTTTATGTCCATAAGAAGTCTCAGAGCAATGTTTTTGCACTTTATAAAAAAGCAGATTTTTAAAAGATAATAATAGGAATAGTTGTTAAAGGACTTTAATCACAGTTTGGCTTTCTCCAGACTTTTCTTAAAGGAGTTCAGAACAACAAAAATATCCTGTACAGAGTTTTTCATTTTATATAAATATCTATTATCTACATCCAGGAGTTTTTAAAATTATGATTCCAATTTTTTTATCTTATTTAATACCACTAAACCCACTACATTCTCAGTTGATCCCAGTGTCAGTGGAGAGTACTGTTTTTCTCTTCTGTGGCTTTTAACAGGCTTTATGCAATGGAAAACATTCCATAAGCTGGTCTTATTATCCATGAAACCAGATAGCAATTGGTTGTCTATGATGTGAGCTTGCATGGAAATTACCCTTTGATATATGCAGCACTGAGGAAACTGTGGGGCTTATTCTTATTTTAACATCTTACATTTTCACTCAGGCTGGAAACCCCCTTATACTGACAATACAGTCATGTGCAACATAATGACACTTCAGTCAATGACAGAACACATATATGATGGTGGTCCCATAAGATTAGTACCATATAGCGTAGGTGTGTAGCAGACTATACCAGCTAGGTTTGTGTAAGTACTATAGGGGAGGAAGAAATTTTCCTCTATCCTTCTAGGTTCTTCTGGCTGGTCTAAGAATTAAATTGACATGAGACAAATAAACAGGAGGAAAACAAACAAAAGTTTAATAACATGTATACATGGGAGAAACCCAGGAAAACTAAGTACTAGCCAAAATTGCCAAAGCCCTCACCTTAAATCCTCAGCTAAAGACAAAAGATGTTGGGGTGGGGAGAGTCAGGGACTTCAAAGGGAAGGAAGGCAATTCACAGGTAGGTGAAAAGGAGCAAACGTTTGGAAAACAAGTGTTTGGCCACACAGAAACAGAAGAACACAGAGAGGAGCCCAACAAACAGGCTTTTCTGGGTTCCTCCCTGTCTACCACCTAGTTCATGTTACACTAAGGTGATAGCTCACTTCCTTAGACAGGTATTTTTATCTGAATTCTTTCAGGCAGTTAAGGGAGAGGTAACAAGAAAAACTTTGAGTCTTTTTGTTTCTTAAAAATAATCAGTCTAAAATAATCCTCATGTTAAAGAGATACATTTTGCTCTTTCTGCCATCTTAGACGCTGTGGAGGCCTGCTGGAGACAGGACTTCTAAAACGACAAGTACTTCTGGAAGGCTGCGGTCCAAGGTCATTTTTGCTGGTGATAAGCAGGGTCTGTGGAAACAGAGGGACCACACAGCCCTTCTTAAAATTAAAGGTGTTTATGCTCAAGATGAGACTGAATTCTATCTACACTTTTATTTATTTACCCTTCAAGGATTTAAACTTATTGAAAAGTAAATAAATAAAAGTGTGGGTTTGTAAAATGTAAAAAAATTTTTTAAATAATAAAGAGATACATTTTGGGGGGGCAAATTTTGTTCCCCTTCAGTACACTCTATGATGTCACACAACAATGAAATTGCCTAATGACACATTTCTCAGAACGTATCCCTGTCATTAAGTGATGCATGACTGTACATACAGGAACACGATAATGACCCAAGGCCCAGGTAAGTGTGTGTTTTCTGTATGGGTGTTATGAGTACCTTCTACAATATGATTCTTCTAATGAAACTTATTCAATAAAATTGAAAGGGGGTAAAATAAATAGTTGATTTTACACACTAGCCACCAGGACTCATCAAAATACCCCTTAAAGGGGCCAGCCCAGTGGCATAGTGGTTAAGTTCATGTGCTCTGCTTCGGCAGCCTGGAGTTCACAGGTTCAGATCCCAGGCATGGACCTACACATAGCTCATCAAGCCACGCTGTGGCCCTGTCCCACGTACAAAATAGAGGAAGATTGGCACAGACATTAGCTCAGCAACAATCTTCCTCAAACAAAAAGAGGAAAATTGGTAACAGATGTTAGCTCAGGGCCAATCTTCCTCATCAAAAAAAACCTCTTAAGGAAAAAAATAAAATAAAGACCCATCCCAAACAAAACTACCTACACTTTTAACCACAGAAAATCTTCCTCTGGCTGGAACATCATCCCTTTTTTCCTATTATGATTTATGAAGTTTTATACTTTGAACAGCCAGGATAGAAGTGGACATATGCCCAAACATAGAGATCAGTTGAATCACTTTTCCTGGAGAGTTTTCAGAGGTACAGTCCACTCAGCGTCAAATCAATGTTGTGAGGATCTGAAAATCGTCCTTCAATTCTTGTGAAAGATATAAGAATAAAATCCAGAAATCTGAATCCCCTTCTTTTTAAATCTTAGGAGGTCATAAAAAGTTGGAAGATGTTGGTACCAGTTCTCCACCAATTTGCTTCATGATTTGAGGAAGTCAGTAACCTAAGTCTCAGTTTCCAAATCTGTAAAGAGGTGGATCCAACCATCGTGACTTAAACTCTAAGAATTCTCTCAGTTCAATCTTCTATTAAAGTTCTATATATTAAAGTATAAAAAGTATATCATTTAAAACTACAGATGCAGTTAGAAATGAAATGTTCCTAAAATCCATAAACTAGTTTTCTTAAAACTACTATCAAAATCCTAAATCTTAACCCAGTAGACTATTTACATTTGTTAACAAATTATATTTTTGTTTAAAGAATCTAATAAAACTTATCTAGAATTGGAAAAAATCATCACTACAACAATGGCCTAATTCTAAGCTAGGATGTGATAGAATAATGGTTCCCCAAAATTTTAATGTTCTATTCCCCACAACCTGTGCAAATGTTAGGTTTCATGACAAAGAGGAATTAAGATTACAGATAGAATTAAGATTGCTAATCAACTGACTTTAAAATGGGAAGATTATCTGAGTGAGCCCAATGGAATCACAAGGATGTTTAAATATGGAAGAGGGAGGCAGAAGAGTTAAAATAGGTCAAGACAGAAAATAAAAAAGTGGTGTGATGTGAAAAAGGGCACCAGCCATTGCTGGCATTGAAGATGGAAGGGGACATGATCCAAAGAACGCAGGCAGATTCTAGAAGCTGATAGGGGCAAGAAAATGGATTTCCCCCTAGAACCTTCAAAAAGGAACACTGCCCTGCCAATACCTTGATTCAGCCCAGTGAAACACATTGCAAACTTCAGACCTCTGGAACTGTAAGGTAATAATTTGTGTTGTTTGAAGCCACTGAGTTTGTGGTAATGTGTTACAGCAGCGATAGGAAATTAACATTTAGGGTTTCTCAAATGTAGGTTTTGAAGAGTAAGAAACCCAAACCTCCAATCTAGGAGGTGTGCCAAAACAATCACATCAGATATATTGTTTTCTTAGATCCCTCTGACCTGCAACTTAAATGAAGTTATGTATGTGCTCTAGCTCAATAAATGGTGGTTGCTTTATTGCAGAACAATGCAAGGTAGAACCACCTTAACTTTGCTTTCTGCCTGGCCCCATTCCAACCAGATCAATAAGCTCTTAAATCATTGTTTTTTGGAAATTCGGGGTATTGGCATTGGGGTATTGTTGGTTTGGTGGATAAAAGAAAATAGGGAGGGGGGCCAGTCCCATGGCCGAGTGGTTCATGTTCTGTGCACTCCACTTCAGCAGCCCAGGTTTGTGGGTTTGGATCCCAGGCATGGACCTACTCCATTCATCAGCCATCCCACATACAAAAAATAGAGGAGGACTGGCGCACATGTTAGCTCAGGGTGTATCTTCCTCACCAAGAAAAAAAAAATAGGGAGGAAAATTCTGCCCTCCCCCAACCCTACCATACACACACACACACTTAATAGCTATGAGACCTGGAACAAGTTTCCGCACCTCTCAGAGCCTGGCTTCCTCATCTGTAAGGTTGAAATAATAATAATAGCTATGTCTTTCCAGGCTGTTATGAGAATGAAAGATAATGTACGACCTTGACAATGTTAGTGCCTGTTATTATCCTATACCAGGAAATTTTTAAAGAACCCTCCATTACCTATCCATGGCATCAAAAACAATCTCTCTAATGGCTCCCTGGAAGAATGGGAGAGATGGTAACAGTCATGCTTATTAAATAAAAGGGTAAAATTAGAGAATGATCTGTAAGTTCTCCAATTCTATAACAATGTAATTGGATAATTAAGCAGTCTCAAGTTGTTGGAGTATAAACACGTGAGTTTTATTTTTCCCACAACTATTCCCTCCTATTCCCCCTACTATGCCATCTCGTATCCCCTATGCCCCTGGGTACTCTAGTTATTACCAATAGCTCACTTAGATTCCATAAAGTTTCTGTCTCTTTCAGTTATTAGAAGGATTCTTTCAAGTCCTTAAAAACCCAGTCCTGTTCATTTTAAAACTTCAGTCTCATGTTCAATTCAGTGTGCTCATCTCTACCCCATAGCCCACAAGGCAAGCTAGAATGGTGGTTATAGTTGCTGGGACTGGGAGTGGGTCTACTCTACCCAATTCTCCCTTCCTATTCCTCCCTGCACTTCCCTTCTAGGGTTGGGGAAGAAGGATAGGAGAGGCCAAGTTCTCCCCATAAGGATGCCGCAGGTCCCACTGGGTTGGCTTTTTCTGCTCCTCAGGTTAACAGTGAACTGACCATTGGTTCTCTCTCTGAGGCAGGCATCCAAATGCTGACCCTCTGTGGAGTTGCTGGTTCTCCACAGTGCCCTTCTTCCCTGCATATTCATCATCCTGGTGTTAGAGATCTGGCTTGAACACTGACCACTTCCTCCCATCCCTTACCTAGTCCTTGCTCTAGCATTTTGTTAATAGAGTTCCTCTGCCCAAATGGCCTCTTTGGGTGGGGCACCAGCAAGAGGCCTGGCCATCTTCCATAGTGTTCTCCACACCCAGGATAGCATTAGGAGCTCTGATAGTCCAGTAACTCAGTACCTTCCATAGAAGAGATGAGCATCACTCGCAACTTATCAGGAAACTTGGTAGGGAAGGGACTGTTGGATGCCACCACCACCACACATTCTCTTGAGTCCTTTCTCTCTCAATCTCAGAAAGTGGACTGAGCTCTACCCCCCACAATGAGGAAAATGGAAGGAACAGGCTCTCTTCAGGAAACATAACCTCCCTCCAAGGTTACCTTCTCCCTCCCAGCCTCCTCTTGTTTAGCCTGGGGAGGAGAGGTGGCCAAGACCAGTAGTGAAGGCCACCTCTCCGTAAGACTGGGAGTGGTGGCTCAACACAACAGCTCATGGTCCCCTGAATCTGTGGAATCTTAGACCTTTTGTTTTAAGTTGTTGTGGTTAATTCCAGCACTCAAAACTACTTCCATCCTGTTACACCAACTTCTATGATGATTTATTTGTCAGAAGCCATTTCTCTGTATTGGTGAACCTGTCATGCTGAGGATGCAACCATGAAGAATTTCATTGGACTTTCCTAGGGCTAGGGCTAGCAAAACAGACAGAGTTTATCTTTAATGCCAAGCATTACCACCAACAACCCAGACCAATCCTTCCTGGATTCTTCCCAGGAATCTCTAGGCTCAAAGGGCTTTGTCCCCTGCAACTATTGTTAGGTGTGTTAAGGGATGAGGTATTAATTAGTTCAAAAGCTCTCCAGAAGAGCCAAAAAGCTACTAAAATCCAAAAAAATTGAATTCCCAAATATACAACTTCTGGCAGAATGATCCAGGTAAAGAGACATTTGATGAGCCATTTACCCTGCCCATTTATACATATGGTCCCATCTGACTCCATTCCCCTCTAGCACACCTTGATTCTTCTCTTTCTCTTCTCCCCAAACCCCAGAAATCTCAACTTCTGGTCAAGTTTAACTGCTAACACTTCTGAGTATACTTCTCACAGCCCATGCAGCTACCTTTGGGACAAACATGTCTTTGGATAAAGATCATCATCCCAGCTGTAAGACAGAAAGCTGGGGATCAAAAGGTCACCTGCTATTGAGGCTTCTGACATCCAATGTATCTAGCGCAAGCATGTACACACACACACGCACACACCCTACTGCATTTATCACAAAATTAACTTTATCTCATACTAACTGAACATGAGAAAGTGCTAGGAAAAATATTTCCTTTAAGTTGCAAATGTTTGAGCAAAGCCTTATTTTTTTTTCCCAAAAAAAATCCACTTTAAGAGAATTTGACCAAATACTTTATTGTGCAAGTGCTGCAATAGAAAAAAAGGAGAGAGGGGAAGAGAGAAAAGGCCAAAGTCCTATGTCGTTTCAATAATTTAACATAACTGCAGATAGATAATTAAAGCTGACATATGAGTGTTTTAACAAGGGAGCTGACTGTGCCTTTAACAACTGGCCAGTCTCCAAGCAAAGGGGACAAACCTCTGGTTACCATTTGGCCACCTTACTGTATCCCTACACAGCAAAAAGGACTCATTACTTTTAATACAATAAAGCAGCCATAAGCATAATTTCATGACATAATCATATATTTTAATTTCCCACATATTGACTTTGTAATTTCTACCAAAAAAGAAAGGAATTAAATGATTAGAGAGACTTTCAGTTTAATGGAACCCCACAAATATTTACGCAAGTTCCTCCTACGTGTGAGGAACTATACCTACCTCAAATGTAATTGGAAGGAAATCTCAATCATACAACATCATATCCACTACCACTTAACAAAATTGCAACTTCCTTGGATTAGAAACTCGGATATTCCTTATTGATTTATTGATGCTGGAAGACAAAAATCCATGACCTGTGTCATTTACACCAAAGTTGTATCATAAACTCTTGCTTCATGGTAAAGATGCTAATTCTGATCAAAGGGTAAAAATATACTGACAAGAGTTCCACTCCTTTCAAGGGAAGGTGGAGTACAAGACTAATGTAAAGTCATAGGTATTTTACAGGAAAAGTTGTGAAACTAAAAACATTTATTCAAATGATCCTTAGGAGAGTTTCCCAAAACTGTTTTCAGAATCATTTGTTTTTGATTCATCAGCTAAACTTAGTTTTTAAGGTAACCATAAAATGTCTGCTAATTCATCCACAATAGCAAAGGTTTAAATCAATACTACTTAAGAGAACGTATACCATAGAGATTGAAAACAACCTCTAGAGCCAGACTCTTTGGGTCCATTTCCTGGCTCTGCCATTTACTAGCTATGTGACCTTGGGCAAGTCACTTAACATCTCTCCATCTATAAAAATGAAGATAATAATACAAAATACTCAGCTCATATGGTTTTATGGTTATTGTGAAGACTGAGTTAATACACACGAAGTGCTTAGAACAATGCTACACTCACAATGCAAATTATAGAAGAATTTGATATTATTATAAAGAAAATTTCTCAATAGGAAAATCTCTTCAAGATGTTACTGTGTGTTTTATCTATTAGATTAAACATAAAAAGAAACCTATTTAATTATTAATAGCATTTCTAAATATATAATATTTAATTACAGCATGGAATCAATAATTCCAAAATAGTTTAACAACGGGAGTTCACCAAAGGCTGAAGATGTCTTTGCATCTTGTATGTCAGCCTCTAGGGGACCACAGACTTCATCCAACCTTCACCCCCACCCCACCCCCTCCTCCAAAAATTAGTCATGATAAAGGATTAAGAAACTGCAAGTTCAAAGACACGAATGGGCTGTATGTTATGGAGGTGAAGCTTTCAAAAGAGAAAAAGGTCAGAGGTCACATAGCACGGTCTCCTCTCTCCTCAACCCACCAACGGGCTGACCTGCAGGGGAGCAGAGCAGGGCAGTTTGCACTCACTCTTCCCACCCACCTGCCCTTCTCCTGAGCCAGACCCTAACCCAGCCTGAGCCAGGGGAGGCTTGGAGGGGAAACACCTTCTCCCCCTGCTGACTCCTCACTCTCTGCCCTAGGGGGTGTGCTCCTGAGCAGCCTACCTCATCACCGGCTGTCAGATCCGGGATGTGGGGTGTGGGCGTTAAGCACACAGGCTGTTTGGCCTGCTTTGGTTTGAAGTCACTTGGACCTTAGGGAAAAGCACCCACTACATGAGCACCAGCCTTCTCGAGTTCTGCCTTGTAATCTGGTCCCAGCTAACAGTAAAGTGTCCTGTGTCTCTTTTTGCCTTCCTCGTGCATTTAGTTTATCTCCCTCAACACCTCACAGGGAAGGTGTTCTGAATACAATCTCACCATCATCTCTACCTTTACGTTGTACCACACCATAATACAAGTTTGCCTACTTACAGGTACCGCCTGTGCTTAGTCCAGCACAGACTGAGCATCTTTTAAAAGGCTCTTGAACAGATAAGCGTGAAAGAATTAACAAAGCAGATATTACCTTTCAAAGATATTTTAAACTTTTGAATACAAAGTTGTATGGTTAAGGAAAAACACAATATCCTTGCCTGTAATAGCTACACACTCCCATAAATTTACAAATACAAAGGAAGAAATCTTTGGAAACTAAGCACACTTACTAAAATAGTTTAGTTGTTATGTTGTTTTGTTTTGGATGAACTGCATTGTTTTCAAAATTAACTTGCCTTGCTTCTTCCTGGAGTGATAATGATAATATAAATATTGATTCTTTTCTGCTCACCATGTACAATCCTACATTTCTCAAAGTAATGCTAGATTAATTATTAGTGAAGTGAGTTAAAATGATACTGTTGAAAATAAACTAGATTATGTCTCTCTTAAACACATCCACATGAGATATTACAAATAAAACTAAAAATCCAATCCAATTTTAAATCCAAGGGACTATTCCAATTCTTTGTCATACTATGATTTTGTTGCCATCAAATGTTGGGTGAAATACACAATACATCAGCCAAGACTAAAAACAGGACAGTGTTGTTGCTATAGAAGTTGACCATTTGGTCCTAATTGCTATTATCACTTAAGTATACTCATTAATTACAGTAAATTCTGTCCATTGTATCCTATTATAGAAACTGGGATACAAAGATGAACTGGGATACAGAGACAAATAAGATCTGATAAAACTACAAATAAACATTTTTTGCATTATTAAAACATCAAAATATGAGATTTTGTAGAACTGACAGGTTTCACTGTAGTAAGATTCACTGATTTATTACCTTAGATTTAGACTTAAAGTACAATCAGATTATTCTCTCTCTCCATCAAACAACCAACGGTTCATTTACTGGTGCTGAGAGCCCAATAGGAAACTCAAAAAGTAACTTTACTCTTGCCTCTTACTTCTGTTTAGTCATTTTAAGCTGGATACTTTTTTTGAATGTACAGTCTTACAGATGTCTCAGTTTGGATATTGCTCCTGAAGATGGAATTATGACTAATGTTCACAGTTATTAAAGCTGAACAGAAGTCCCTGGGGAAGCAGGGAAGATAGCTGCAATTCTTTTGGCCTGCGGCCTGACAAGTTGCTCAGCATTACCTAGAAGCCTTAATGGACTACTTGTTCAGTAGCACTGAAGGAAAAGTCGGCTGTCTCCTGTGTCTTTTCATAACACCCTGCTGTGCCTAAGGTGTTATTTGGCAATGTATGTTCAATCAACATTTTACTGCACAAAATTTAATTACCTGTTTTCTCTACTGTAAAAAGGGAAAGGCTGGGAAAACAACCATTCGGTCTTAATGGCAATGTACGTTTAACCCCTCAATGGCTATGTAACTTAAACTTTTTGAACCTTAATGTATTTTCCAAGAAGGAAACCAAATAGTGTAAATTCTGATAGTAGTACCAAACTGTAATCAACAGGCACTTCTAAAATCTTTCATCAAAATATGACAAGCCTCTTTATCTAAATTCTGTTCCTAATTCTCTTGAAAGATGCTATAAGAAATTACATCAGAAAGGCACCACAATGAGAAGCAACCACTTCTAAGGCAAAATATGACCAGGTCTCTATGACAATTTCAGAGAAAGTAAACACTCTGACTGAAGTGACTGGGATAATAAAACATATCCATCCAAGAAGTTTAAGGCTATTAGTACAGCTGAATCATACCTTAGAAGGAGCACTCTCAACTTAAGCCACTCGGGCATGTTCACAGCACCCCTTTACAATAAAGGCTGGCCAGCTCTGTAGTACAATAAGGTTGTTTTTCCAAAAGTCACCCACAAGTTGGTTATTTGAAACTTTTAACACATATTTCAACAGGCACAAAAAAGTCTATAAATGCTGATTAATTCCCAGGCCAATCTACAGAAGCCTATTTAAGTTATAGTGTGCCTAAAATTAAGTTATTTTTCAATCGTGACTGTCTCTATAAAAAATGCTTTCAGAGCTCCAACTTAAGATCATCTATACCATCACTCCCCTAGAATAATACATATTCCTATCCCCCAGGTACTTGTTCCCTCTATATATCAGTCTAAAAGAGACTACAACACTTCACAAACTCAACCATCTGCAGGACATGGGAGAAGTGGGCCTGGTATAAAATAAAGGGTGTGCTCTCCGTATTTTGACAATGAGTAGAACACCTGCCAAATTGCTCTGCCTTTTCAAATACAGTGCAGGCCTAACACAATGACCAAAGACAGGAAAGTCTTCAAGTCATTTCTAGAGTCACCCATCTCCAGGTATTCTGAATTGGGGAGGAGCAGGGAGAAATTTACCCCACAAGCCTTGGGGCCCAAGATTCAGACTATTCTGCCCCTCTCTTACATGTTCATGTTGTTTCTAACCTAGAAAATATTCATTGATTCTGGGCTTTCTGCACCCGAGAACCAGCATAAGAGCACAAGTTCTGGAGTTAAGCAGACACGGGTACGGATCCTGACCCCACATTGTATCAGTAGCTCTCTGTGCCTCCCTTCCCTACTTCCGAGGGTTTGCTGTGAGGATTAAGCGACATAATGTATGAAAGTTCCTAGCTTAGTACCTGACTCATAGAGGGCAGCACTTCACAAAAGTGAATAAAATTCCCCTTGCCCCTCTGAGGCACATCTTTGAGACTGCAGCTCAGAAACGCACTGCACCAGCCCCACAATGAACATGACAGAATGAGAATGGCCATGATATAACATAATGACACATGGACAACACCAAAGCCATTACGTTAGCTGCCTGGGCGCAGGTCTCAGCACCTCATTCCTAACTCCTATCTTCATTCCACACAACTACGTCCAGGAGATCCAAGTGGTAATTTCTTCTAGAGAATTCATACTTAAGTGGAATCAAAAAGAAATGGAAAAAAGAAGAAGCCTTCAATGTGTTACATATAATGGAAGAAAAAACAACTTCTATTTTAAAAATATGTGTATCTCAATTCTCACCATCTAGTATAAGGAATAAGCTACACTGCTTGCTATTTCCAGAGCATTACAGAGTTATAGAGCTATAAACTAGAATCTAAAATGTTAAATATTTTAAACATGTAAGTTTGATATCAAGTACCAGATAGATAAATGGTCTAATTTCTTAAGTGGAAATAGATTCAAATGCAGAATAGTACATAATTGTTAGATATTATCAATCTTGCATGTAACTAACGTCATTTTAAACCACAAGTCATCAAGAAGCAATTAAGATGAAGTCTATTGCAATATTGTGGTATACAACAATGCATTTACCAAAAAACATGCAACATTTATCAATGTCAATGCTGTCGAAAATAATCTCACAGAAAAACACAGGGAGAAAAAGGACAGATTAAAAAGAATTTAGTTTAATTCTCACGTTAAATTTTGTAAAATTTAGGACAGGGCATATAAGGGAAGAAACACAATTATAGTAAAAAGAAGACTTTCCGAAGATGTGTAAAGATAAATGTTGTCATTGTTTTCATCAGCTGAGAAGGAAATTGTTTTCTCAACTAAACACATGTTTTCACAAATTAGGGAGGGCAAATTTACTGAAAACATTCCTTTTATTAATATATAAGACAGTCTGTTTTCTGGCATGATAGAGGAATGCACTATTCTGATTTATCTAATATTCAAGTTAATAGGGAATTAGCAGTCAGATAATTAGAATAGAAACAATATCCTAAAGTGAGCTGAAAATAATTTAACATTTGATGATTCACAATCTTTCAGTGGCTCAGAGTTATGATCATGAATATCAATTATTACTGTACTAAGGCTATTTGGAACAGTACTTAATTGTTTGATTAGTATAATATGTACTAAAGCCTTTCTTTTTTGTATTTACTTCAATGCCCAATAAAAAGAACTCTTGGCAAAACTATGAAGAAGTATTTTTCTCTCAATACAGAACATGTGCTATGTATTTCTTATATGATCTAGACCTTTTTTAGGAACTCTCATTTTTACTATACTAAAGTGAACAAACCATGGGGCAGCAGATTCAAGATGTCAACAGAAAGGTCCTTGATCTCTGAGAGGGAGTGGAACAGAGCCCACCGTCTGCCTCTTTCCCCACTGGAAGGGAATGAAGCCCTCTGGGACAGACCCCTAGGACCGATACCCACCAATGACCTACCAGGTTATCCTTGAAGATTAACTGACCCATCACAATGACCTTAGACAACCCTCTAGGCATCAAAAATGTTTGGAGCAAATCTGAAGATACGAGGCCTGTAAAATTCTAGTCAAATTTTATTATATAAATCAGGAGCATCAGTAGTTCACCATAGTACAGATACTTAAGCTTATATATACATGGAATATTTCTGGAAGGATACATAAGAAAGTGTTAACAGCTATGGTAGTAGACTATGTTATGTGGGAGTGTGGTGTGGCTGGGGGGTCTTCCCTTCACACTCCTTTGCAACATTTGTTTTTATCATATGCATATATTACTTTTTCAATAAAACCTAATTTAAAACAATAATAATAATACAGTTAATTTTCTATAACTTTAATCTTAAAAGCCATTTATTAAATGCTTATTTTACTAATAAATAGGGAAAAGATACAGCTGATACTCTGTTGCTTCCCTCCTTTTTTGTCACTAAAAGAAACTTCAAAACAAAAGAGGTACCATTACTCAGCACAGACCCTTCTGAGAACATAAACCAGCACACAGTACAATTTAAAAATTGCAAATTTAGCTGCAAAATGTTGTATATTCCTTACACTCCATTACTTTTATTTTTTACAACACTACAGAGCCCACTCCTTTTTATGATAGCATATTTTAAACTCTCTTGCAATACTTGTTTTCACACACACAGGACCACATGCAGCATCAATATCTTAGAATTCAAAATATATGTTTCCTAATTGTGATTTTTTTAAAGTTTCTAGACAATAAGCTTTCTGACCTGTGGGTTAAAAGGAAAAAGAAAAGGATCATTTCCTTTTTATCCAAATTCACACCCAGAGTGGAACACTCCTTTTCACATAATCTAAAAGTCACAAAATAACAGAAACCGCTACAAGTCATTTGCAACTACCACCTACTCTTCTTTTAATATAGAAATCTCCCTCCCTGTTGGTTTCAAACTTCCATGTGTCAGTGTTGGGGAAAAGCCTAGACCATACTTGGAGCGAGGTGGATGGATGTACTGTGGGAGCCGTCTGCCCACACTGGCGCAGGGAGCTCCAATGTAGAGCTTGAGAGAGAGACATGCATTCTGCGGTGGTTGCACAGCTTAAACCTGAACAAGGGTTTTGAATATATTAGCACACCAAGTAAGTTGAATATTAAGTAGTTCCAAGTCCATCTTTCATTATTGTCTTTGGCTTCTCTTTTATATATAAGTGTAGTTTCACACTGACTACTCTAGCAAAATCGATTTTAATCTCACATGCACAGGATTACTCACATGCATTTATGCTAAAAGGACCTTTTCCAAAGCCTGTGGGAGGGTTCTGACTTCCAGGAAACCTTACTCCGATGTCATGCACCCGAAAGATGAAATCTCTAACAGGAAACAAGCCCCAAGTGGAAGGAAGACATAAAGAGATAAGGGAGGGCCGAGCCTAACAAATTTCTTGCCAAATGAATGGAGAAAAACCCTGGCCGGTAGTTGAGGGGTCAAGAAGCGTCTTCCCTGGATGTGGTGGTAACCACATGGACACCGGACTATGTTTAGAGGATTGACTGCTTTCCGGTAGCGCTTTCTGCAGCGCGGAAAGTCAGGGCTCCCCCATCGCTCTTCACTTTGCCGCAGGGTCCACCGAGAACTCTGCTTACCTACCGAGAAAGTTCACGCTTCTTGGGATTTGGGGATCGTCTGAGTCTGAGGGTTTTTGGGTTTGGGGCTTGTTGGGTTTTCTTTCCCCACTTGAGGGTAAACTGTGCATTTCCATGACTGTGAGGGAAAAGCTAACCTTTCGCTGGAGAGCAGTGCACAACCATCCCGTGGGTCTACATTTATATTGAGTCCTCCCTTCCTCCTTTCATCAAAGGTTTAATGAAGCCCTCAGAGAAAATGAGGGAAATCATCCATCAAGATACAAAGTCGCAGAGGGGAACTTTTCCTCTGCTGTCAGGGAAAAAAAAGTCAATTCTGCTTCTCACGGCCAAGGGCTGAGTCTGGGAACCTCCGGATGAGGAAGGAAGGTTTGGTAATGAAGGAGGTGGGAGAAAACAATGCCGAGCCTGCTATGCCTCCGACACCGTACATCCTGCCGGGTCCCCGACCCACCCAGCGCCCACACCCACGCTTCGGGGCGGCGCGGCCTCGCTTACCTTGATGATGCTGCTGCGCCGCGGGGTCGCCCGCGCCGCCTCCAGGAGACCGGCCTCGCTGTCCGCCGGGGGCCCTGCAGTAGCGGGCAGCGCGACCCCGCTGCGACGGTCCCTCGCCCGGCCCCCAGGGGCAGCCGCCACGCCGTCGCCGGAGACGGCGTCCGGGCCCACTCGGGGGTCGTCTTCGCCCCCTGCTGCGTCGGGCTGTGCGGGACCTTCCCTGCCGGCCGCGCCCTCGGCCATGGCCGGGCGCGTTTCGGGCTCCCTGAGGGGAGGCTGCACGCGCGGCAGCGGAGTCCGGCCGCTGGGCACGGGTGCGCTCACGCACCGGGAGGCGGCCCCGCCACACTTTGTTTCACCGCCCGGCGGCGGCAACTTTCTGGAGAGAAGACATCGCTCGGGTAGAGACGTCCGCGGCTTTGGTCCAGGAGGCCGGCAGTCCGCGGGGGGATGGCAGCGGGGATGGGGAGGAGATGTGAGCGGGAAGGAGGAGAGGCGAAAAGGAGACGGAAGTGTCCGAAGTGTGATGCAGACGCCCGCTCCAGACAAAGGGCACCGGCGCCTGGCCGGGCGGCCTCCGAGGCGGGGACGCGCACGGCCTGAGAGGGGCCGGAGCCGGGCGACCGCGGCCCGGCGCACCCGCCACCTGCCCGCGGCGCAGCGGCCCCAGGAAGTGCGGCGGCGGCGGCCTCCACTCCGCTCTGTTGTGACAGGGAGGGAAGACTTGTTTTGACAGCCCGTGGAGATTGGCAGGCGTCTGGGCCTCTTAGGAGCCTCGCCTCGCCGAGGGAGGGTCGGCCAGACCAATCCCCACTGAGGAGGGGTGTGCCCGAGCGCGAAGAATGGAATGTGTTCAGTAACGGGGAGCCGGCCCAGCAGCGCTCGTGTACTCGAGCGAGGTTGGGAAGGCGCGCGCGCGCATACCCGTAGGCGCTCCGTGTATATTTTGGGAAGTTTAGATGTTCGAAATGAGCCTGAAGATGCAACAAAATCCGGGGATGGGGGAGGGGACGGGGGAAGAAAACAGTTTGCAAAGCAAAGCAATTTGGAGGAAAGAGGGTGTTGAGTATTAATGTCAAAGCGTTTGAAAAGACGGATTGCAGCTTCGTACCATCAAGGGTTAATTGCAGGCACTCACGCCAAGCCTTAGAAGTCAAGTCCATGCAGAGATCAACTAGGGTCTATGGGGACCCTGAAATTGAATAATTTGCTTTAGGTTCCGTGAAAAGATCTTCAGTTCACTCTGCAGTGTGAAGAAATGTGACAAGAAAAGGGAATCAGATACAAGAGGTGAGGGTAATAGGAAACTGAACCAACTATATCTCTCTGGAGAGTTGACTCCTAACAAAGCACAGATATGATGGAAGTTGGCTAAATACAAGGTGAGGTGGGGGATTTAGTCTATATCCTAAAAGATCCCTATTTGAAAATGGTTCAACTTCTTTTCTCTAAATAATCCTATATAAACATATTTTGCTCATTTCCAGCAAGATAGCAACCAAGAAGAGACATATCTTTGGATGATGCATTAAGTCACTGAAATTAACCACAGAATGCTCAGATAGATGCAAATGATGGCTCTCAGTTTCCCTGGTAGGACAGAAGACTTGATATTTTAAAGGTTTTTTAATATTAGAATCTATATAAAATATCATTTATAACATTAAATTATATTTTAATTAATAAATTAATACAGATGTTATTTGTTCATCTGGCCAAGAATATGAGAAATTCCTTTAGACTCAGAGTTTGTTAGAATCTCAGAATTTCAGAGATGCAAGGAGATTTAGGGATCATCTAGGGCAGCCCTTTTATTTTAAAGATGAGATGAAGGCCCAGGGAGCCTTAGTTTCTTGTCTCCTAGTTAGAGCAGGAGCTGAAATTAGAATCTGCCACTTAACTCATCCAATAATCTCTTCACTATTTTATCTGGCTCCTCTGGGGCTGCAAGCAGCCAGAACTGGATGAGGCCCTTGGGAGGTTTCAGACTTGACATTCAGCAACTTTTAGGGAAGACTGAAAAGCCTTGACTTTACCTTTTCGTTGAAAATAAAGGCAGCCCAGCAAGGAATGTACTGTAGATTAGTAACCTCTGGTTTTAGAACCAACACCACCCTCTAGTGAGATTCTGAGAACTGCACCCAAAATAGCAAATGGTTTTTTCTTTCTTTCTGATATGTAAAAGACAGGAGAGGAAACTCAACTAAAGCTTCCTTTTCAACTGATCTGCCTTTATAACCCAGATTGGAGGAAGGAAGGAAAATGGCCCCACACTTAAAACAACTGTACATGTCATTCATCTGCATTAGTTCAGGGAATTCCCATCTATCTTGTATAGGAACTATTTTTACTTGTTATCCTCACAAACATAACCTATTTTAGGCTATCATTTTTTATCTTTGATATTCAACTATTACTGTGGTTTCCTTCCATATTCTACCGTTGCTTTCAGGGATTCATTTTTCTTTGTTACCCTAACAAAACTTCCATTCTTGGGTTGTCCTCTGACAAACATAAAACTGTAATTAACTCACTCATCATCTTGTTCTGTGATATTAATATCATTTACAAGGATTTCTCATCCGACAGGTTTGTATACCATTCTGATAATAATGTTTTTTTAAGTATTAAAATTAGTGTCACCTTACTGACATTTAAGGGCAGTGATCTTCAAAAAAGAAAGAAACCAGAAAGTATAGCACACAGTATACAAAATTTTTCAAGTTTCAACTAGACAATGTCCAGCTGGACTCTTATCTCTTCCCTCCCTTAGCAGCCTTCTCTCTCACCCTCATACGCAGGCAAAAGCACACATGCACACACGCACACACTCAGCCTCTCTCTCTGTCTTTCTCTTTCTCCCTCTCTCCCCCCCACACACACACCTCTGAGGGTCCAGTCATAAAGGCTGTTGTCTAATTCATTCTACCCTTGAGAAAATAGTGGGATCCTGATCTTGCAAGTCTTTCATACTGTTATCTTCTAGCATAAGCGCAGAAGGCTTTTCCTGATACTCATATTTGCAGGTAAAAAAAAAATGAACCCTCCATTGAACCTGCTCCTACCTGGGGACAGAATCCACTCTGTGGCCCCACTCCCAAGACTAAGAGACAGGTTTAGCCAGATTCAGTTAAGTCAGCAGCCACAGGTACATTCCTACCCCTCCACCAACAACCCCCCTTTCCAAATTACTATCACCCACAGTTCCCGCCTCCCACCCTTTCACCAAGTAACTTGGCAATCACTTGATCGGCAGATTGGAAATTGGGGAGTGAAGGGGGAAGGGATGTGAAGAAGAGTAATCAATTGGCAATTCAAATGTTACCACCTCAGAGAGACCTTCTCTGACCACAAATCTCAAGTTGCTCCTTCAAACCCACACACATACCATGTTACTCATATTATTCTGTTCTGTTTTCTCATAGGATTTTATCACTGTGAATAAACTATCCTGTCCATGGAATTGTTTACTTACATATTCTGTCATACTGACCTCCTATCTCTGCCCCACTGAAAATGATGACTATAATCTCCATGTGCATAAAGACTTTGTCTACTTTGTACATTGCTGTATCTCCAGCTCCATGAACTGTGCCTGACACAAAGTAGGTGCTCAGTAAATATTTGCTGAGAGAATCTTCACCTTTGTAGTCCTCTGACTGAATAAAACAACCACTTCTGATAAAGAAAAATGGCTCTGTCACTGCCTATACAATAGAACTTCTCACCCTCAAGGATCCTAGAATTCCGTCGTGGGCAGAAATCAAAGCAGACCAAAACAAGCAGTTGCAAAATTAGAAGCATGCTTATAAATTGGACTAATTTGAAATCTAGAATTAGACTGAAAGACAACTGATAGGAACCTAGCCAGGTCCAGCAAAGCTGAAAATACCTAGCCCAGAATCAAAAACCAGACATGTCAATGTAGTCCTTTCAGCCAGGGAAGTCACTCCAGAACGCTGAGTCTAAAAAAATATTCAGTGAGAATATTAAGACTTTCCATAATACACTACCAGGAATTCATAGACGGGGAAGAGAACTCATTCTGGTAACTGCTTGCTATGTACCAGATAATCTTCTATGAAGTATTTGATCTCCACTTTACAGATAAGGAAACTAAGGATCAAAAGGGTCAATTAATTTGCTCAGAGTCAGACCAACAGGGAGCGAAGGAACCAGGATTTGAGTCCCAGTCAGCAATTTTGAAGCTTGTGCTCTTTCTGCTACACAAGGTTCTCATAGGGTGCAAGTCCAGTGACAGTCCTGGAGACTTCTATCCTGAAGAACCACGCCTTCAGATATGGGACCTCTCACATTAGCCACGATGACCTCTTCTCTTAACATTAGCATTACCTTATGTCATCAAGATGGAGTATGAGGCTGACTGATGTATCAGTGTCTGAGGAAACACATTTATCCCCTCATCCACACATGTGTAACAAAGAATATGATATTAAAAGTCAGTTCTCCTGATAAGTTCACAGATGCACTGAACATGAGTACAGCATTTTCAGTAGCATCATATATATCTTTATATTTAGCCATAGCACTCCTCAATACATATTGTAATCATTTCAATTTGCTAGTTCAAGAAAACAGAATTTGCACAGTAATTTGCAATAAAAATATTAGAGCAGAGTAAATATATACAAAGTCAATAGAAGATAAGCAAAACTTGGGGCCGGCCCGGTGGCATAGTGGCTAAGTTCATGCGCTCTGCTTTGCTGGGCCTGGGGTTCACAGGTTTGGATCCTGGGCACGGACCTATGCACCGCTCATCAAGCCATGCTGTGGCAGCATCCCACATACGAAATAGAGGAAGATGGGCATGGCTGTTAGGTCAGGGCTAATCTTCCTCAGCAAAAAGAGGAGAATTGGCAACCATGTTAGCTCAGGGCTAATCTTCAGCACACAAAAAAAAAGATAAGCAAAACTTAAATATACTCTTAAAATTCAGGGGTTTTTTTTCTTCAAAGGTATTCCTTTGTCCCTTATATTAGCAATTAAGTAGGAAATTTCAGTAACTAAAACTTAAAAATCAACTAATTTTATTTCAAAGTACAAGTAAACTCCACTCCATGATAAAGGTCCTAGAAAAATGAGAAGTTAGTTTAGAATAGATCTAGATTCACCAGTTTAATAACTCTTCAAAGTACTGAAAGGTGATAAATTTAAGAAATCTCCAATGTTCTTCAATGTCTGATGGCTGTTGCTTCTTTCAGGTGTTGGGAAACCTCTACAATCTGCAGGAGAACAGAATGCCCGGGGGGGTCTGTCCATTAACACTGCCCTCTCAGGAATCAGGAATCACCCCATGTGGACCCTGAGGCTAAGATACAAAGTTGGGAGCCCCAGACCAATCGTCTGGGAACAGTCTGTATGTGCAGGCAAATGTCTTTAAAAAATAGACAGTGTTGATTTACTTTCCACATATTAACTTATTTTGACATGGATCCTGGAGTTGGGGCACATGTCACGATTATGTGCCCCACTGATGCAGAAGCCATAGAGGCCTTTAAAAACAGTACCACTGGAATGGAACCAATGAGGCCTCCAGGAAAACTTGTTTCTCTTCTTTCTCTAGTTTATTTGACAACTTGGATCTTTTCCAGGTATGAAGTTATAATATAAACCTCTTCAAATCAAACATATTCCCTATGCCTGACAGTTGCGATGAGGAGTGTATATGGGGTAGGTTCCACCTCCTCTCCCCCATCCCAGGTAAATATCCCAAATCTAATTCATCTGCATGTGGTGGGGGGGGGGGGTTTCCTACAATTTATGCCAAGACATGAAGTTTATTAACGCTTTTCGGCATCCTAGGACCCACTGGCAGAAATCACTGAGTCTCATTTCTTTCTCTAAGGCACTCCTTTCCTGTGGTCGTGATGTATTAATCTTATACCTATCTCATTAACCTTATTGATGTGCTTTTGTTGCAGTCTACCTCAAATCTTTTGAGAGGACGAAGCAGAGTGCAATATTTAAATAAACACAAAATGGTAATGCATGCTCTAAATTAAAACGTAAGACAAGAGTAAAGTATGGTCCCCTTTACAGGCCCTTTTTAGTTCCTATAAGTTTTCAGGTATAAGGCTCTTTCATTAAGAACAATACAAGTTTACCTGCTTTACAAAATGAGGAGTTATAAAAAGTGAGACCTTTCTCATTTTTTTTTTTAATTGTTTTTTTTAGAAATCCATTTGAGGCCAAATGTCTAATGAAGGCTGGATTGCTAGCATTTGCTCTGTCATTAACCCCTGTGAGAATCCCCCAGTTCCCACCCTCACTGACTCATATAAGTCACCATGGATACAACTGCCTCTACCCTTAGCCCACAGTGGAGGAGCAACAGCTGTTGAACTGCACTTGCGACTCCTGCCATTCTCTGTTCTATATAAAACGTAATGAAATTGTTCAGATAATGTCATTGTTTGTGAAAGATTGAAAAAAAAAAAGCATGTTGCAGGGATCATCTGAAATATTAAGCAGCAGCAAAGGACTGAAATTTAATTTAAACTGTGAAGTGGGATAATAAGCAACAAATATGGTACAATACTGCATTTAGCATAATGAGAGGTTATAGAGCTTTCTTTAAATTTTCCCATTGCAAAATGGGATTTTAATAACTAAACTGATAGCTGCAGATAGAATTTATTTGGAACATTCTTTATGAGAAAATACTTAAACTCTAGGCAAAAAGTACCAAACACTGATTTTTAGACTATCATTTCTAAAGGAAGGAATAGTTTTCTGATTTTTAATAAATATTACATTTATCAACATACTGCTGTGAATTCTAAACTTCAGGGAAATAAAATATGTGGACAAAATGGAATCTTACCCTTCCATCTACCTTAATTTTTTCTATTTTCAAAATATGGATCAAAATGGTTTTAGTTTGTTTTCTGAAAATATAAAGAATGGTCTGTGATCTGTGATTGAAACTACGTTAAAGTCAAAAGGAGGATCTCTTCCCTGTACACCCAGTGGATGAGAAAAACAGCATTGATGTAATTATTAAAAAGTATTTTGTCTTACTTCTCATCTTAATTCTCCACACTCACCAATCATTAATAACATTCACTAATATGGTCACATGAAATACTTCATTAACACTCTGTGAAAATGCAGATCTTCCTACTCTGGAAGATGTTCACTGATCCTCCCTGTGGGAAGGTTATACATTCTCATCCCATTGACAGCAGGCTCAGCCATGTGACTTGCTTTGGCCAATGAAAGATGAGAGGAAGAACTCCTTCTAAACAGAAGCTTTAAGAGCCAGCATTTACTTAATCATGATCTCATTTTCCTTTGCCCCAAGATTAATTGTTCACCAGATAGAGGCTAGATCCTGAGTGAAAATGGCATCGAGCAGAGCAGGAGTCAATCTACAGCAGACATGCGACATGAGCAAGAAAACCACCTTTGTTATAAGCCCCTCAGATTTGGGGGTCATTTGTTACTGTAGTAGAATCTAGCCTCTCCTGACTGATACAGACACGTAAGTTTACTGAAAGCCCTATTCTTTCCACAACGATGCTATTGGTTCATGTGGCCAGATATTGTTTGATTTACAACAAATAAACAATGTAAATGTTTACAGCAAATGAACATTCCTGGCATCTTCTCAACGAGTAAAAACTAAAAATTTTTGTATATCCAATAAAATTGTGTATAGTTATTTCCATTCCTGTGAAATATTTTTCTCATTTCTTTCTTTCCTGTAAGCTGCAAACGCCCAATTTCTGCCTTTCTTATTAGGTTTAGAAATGATAGCATAAATGTGATCATATGCATGCTTTTTTTCATACAATTTTTTCTTATCTTCTTTTACCTGTCTTGCACATTTCTCTCCTCCTCCACCCACATCAACTCTCCCACTCCTTGCAAAGTAACTCAACTTAACAACCTACTATACATCTTTTCAGATTTGGTCTACATTCATATATGTATATACACATACAGAAATAGAGTGTGTTTTTGTCATTGTTTGATTTATCAAAAAAAGAGGAGTAGGCAGAGATATTTTTATACATACCCTTCTGCATCGTTCTTTTCTCAGTCAACAATACTTGGTAAGAATCCTACCACCTCATCTGCAACATCTATTAACTGATTCTCTTAAATAAACTGATTCTCTTAAATAAATGCATAATATTCCATGGTATGGATATATCAGAATTCATTCAGGCATTGCCCTATTTGAGCTATTCAATTTATTTCTAGTTTTTCACCACTACAATGTTGTAATAATCATTTTTGTACACATCTTTTTGAACCAGTCGTTTAACGTCCATCAGATAGATTCCCAGGAATAGAATTTGTGGGTCTAAGGGTATACATAATTTTATTTTTTTTGGTGAGGAAGATTGGCCCTGAGCTAACATCTGTTGTCAATCTTCCTCTTTTTTGCTTGAGGAAGATTGTCCCTGAGCTAACATCTGTGCCAATCTTCCTCTATTTTTTGTAAGTGGAACACCACTACAGCATTGCTTGATGAGCAGTGTGTAGGTCCATACTCGGGATCCAAACCCATGAACCCCGGGCCACTGAAGTGGAGCAAGGGAACTTAACCACTAGGCCACCAGGCCAGCCCCTAATTTTAATAGATAATGCTAGATATATTTCCCAAAGAATCACAACACTTCACATTCCACCTTAATGGGTATTGTAGCACGCTCATTAATTTCTGCCTATCTTGTCGGTATAAAATTATATTCCATTGCTATTTTAATTTTCACTTTCCAGATTACTAAGCATTGTTTCAAATGTTTCTTGGCCATTTGGACTTAGTCTTCAGTAAACTGTCTACACGTGTGCATTACCTAATCTTTCATTGAATCAAACACCTTTTTCTTCTCAGTTTATAACTGTTCTGTGGCAAACATAGGGATGCCACACTCAGATCTTGTTTCAATAAAGGGATCATTCTACAGCTGTGAGGCGTATGATTCAAACAGATTTCAGCTGTTTGATTACTCAGGGTCCACCTCAACTTTTGAACCAAGGTCTTGTTCTTGAGGCAGCCTCTTGCCAATGTATCAGTGAGGCATTGATAGCTGGGGCAAGCTTTTCTCTTCCCTGGGCAATCTCCAGCCAATGAGCCCTAGCCATTTCCACCATGGCAGGACTCCTCCAACAGGCAATCATTGCTCCAGAGCTGCCACTTGGGCTGGCTGAGATTTTGTCAGGTCTGTATCTGGGCTCCTCCTGCCCAATCCTGCTCTTCCCCTTCCCTCTACATGTGTTTCTTTCCAATAAATCTTTTCCACCTCTAACTCCACATGCTTCTCAGAGAACCCAACGGGCATATTATAGACATTATCCTTATTATATCATCTGCTTTAACAACATTTTTTCCAGAACTATTGTTTATTGACTTTGTTTATGGTATCTTTTGCCTATACATTAATTTTCATATAATCACATATATCTCTCTCTCCTTTTCAGCATTGGTTAAGAAGCACTTACCAACTCCTAGATTGTAAATGTAATCTACCGTTTCTTGCAAGATTTTTATTGCTTTTTCTTTTTAACATTTAAATATTTGGTCTCTCTATAATTTATTTTTTAACTTAGTTTATATGTATATATAAGTGTTGATATACACCATATAAGTGAGTATAAGTGTTAAATAAATTTTTAAAAATAAGATGGTGATCTACTTTTTCTTCGTTAAATAATCTATTCTTTTCTCACTGAATTGAATTATCCCTCTTGTCATATATTAAATTCTCACATGTACTTCAATCTACTCTGGGTTGTCTGTTCTGATACCCATCCAATACCATATTAATTTGAACATAGTGACCTTGCAGTATGTTCTAATATCCATACTCCCTCTACATTGTAGATAGAGGGATTTACCTCAAGTACAAATCTGACTCCCCACTATGAAGCTTTATTAGCTTCTCAGTGCCAGCCAAATAGGGCCCAGGCTCTTTGGCACATGTGGCCGTGGCTCCTATCTACATCACTGGCTTCCTTTCCGACTACTCCACTTCTCTTCCTTCATACTCTAGGACTATCAGGCTACTTGAATTCCACTACCACATGCTGTTTTATGCTGTCACATTTTGGTTACATGAAATGTCTTTCCCACCTCTCTTCATTGAACTAACCATTATTCTTTCTTCAAAATTCAGTTCAGATATCATCTTCTCCAGGAAGTCTTTCCAAAACCCATACATTTTGTACCTACTGTACTATATTGATACACCTTTTTAAGTGTGTCTGCCTTCTGCTTTAGACTGTAAAATTCAAGTGTAACTCACTTTGGTACACTGAGAATTTAACACAATGATGATACAAAACAGGCATATAACAAATGTTTCTTAAAATATTGAACTATAGTGGTCCCCTGGGGGTGTGGTAAGAAAATATTAGGACTTATATTTATATTTATTTAAATTGAATAAGAAGTAAATCAATCTATGTTTAACATGCAGATTCCACTGGCACCATCATTTGGTCCCTATGTGGGAGAAAGGTATTTTGAGGCAAAATTGGGAGTTCCAGAACATGGAGAAGTTGACAGCTATGGCCAACTCATAGCCTGATACATGAACCCAGTTGAATAAATTTAAAAATTATATTGTGTAGTTTAGACTAAACTAACCCAAAATGGATGAATGGTTTAAAATATTCCTGGAAAACATCAAGAATTGAAGATATTTCTAGTGAACATTTCAAAAACGGCAGAGCTGACCCTTCTCCTCTTCTCATACAATGACATCACTGGCCATATTATGAGGTAAAAACAATGACAATATATCCAATAAGAAGTCAGCAAAAAGAAAAATTTTTGACTTTTTGTTATGTGGATGTACACCTACTTCTAAAAACAACAGAAGGCCCTAAGTGGATATTGTGTCTTAAGATACTAGCTAACGGTAATATGAAGCCATGACCATTAGCAAAATATTTTAAAGTAATGCTTGCTTCATCTTATTAAAAATTCTTTTGCATATGTTTTATGATGTGCATAAATACCAGTGGAAAGGAACATATACATAATAAATGAACAAATAAATATAAATGATGGGCATCCTCAAAAACCAGTAAGAGTGTGCAAAGTGTGGAGACCACTGCAGAAGAGTGAGGTCTTCACGGTCTACTCATATTTTATCAGGTAAAGAATGTAGAGAAAGTATTCACTGGACATGTTGAGAATCAAAGGAGTTTCTTTACAATGAATTAAGCTATAGGGAAAGGATGGGAGGGAAATTAATGGTGGAATCATGGGAAAGGAAGCATGAAGAGTCCAGGAAAGTAAACAGGAGCAAAGCAAAAACCTCATGAAGAGGAACTGGTCCATTCTGCTAGGAATCAGCACAGTAGTCAAGGCATTTAAGCCATTAGAACAATTCAAATTTGTCAAGGTATTTCCCAAGGCATTCTCCTACAATGGACAGCCAGTGCTCGTGTCCATTTTTTCCAAGGGAAAAAAAAGCAAGCTAAAGGAAACCTCGCACTTTGAGTTCACAATCAAATAAGCTGTACCCAAAATAAGTTAATAAATCCAGTGGGCCAAAGTAACTAGTACCCTAAAAAAACTAAATTAAACTGAGGTTTTCGTGTGACTATATTTGTATTATACACAAAATACTTAAGTTAATCAACTTTCTAATATTCTTATGGGGAAACAGATCCCAGGGGGAAAAAAAGTCAATCAGCATGTACTGAATGTGGATTTTGTGCT
The DNA here is from genome assembly GCA_031878705.1 of Tapirus indicus. NCBI lineage: Eukaryota > Metazoa > Chordata > Mammalia > Perissodactyla > Tapiridae > Tapirus > Tapirus indicus. The sequence continues at coordinate 105,431,391 of CM062926.1, read as the reverse complement.
AGTACTTTTGCATGCATTATCTCAATTAATCCTCATAATAGCCAGAAGTAATAAATGCTATTGAGATAGGCAGGTAGCTAGACATGTGCTGGGAGCAAGGCCACTTCACCAGGTGCAACGTCCTCATTACCAGGCAGCGGTTCTTCAGTGTGCAACACTCCCCCCAAGCCAAGGTCACTCCACCAGGGGTAGCATCCTAATTACCAGGCAACAGCTTTTTGGACATGCAACTCCCCCCAACACCCCCCACCAAGAGTAGCCCCTAGCCTCATTATACGTTCATCTGCATTGTGGTTTTGACCCCCCTTGCGGGGGATCATCGCCATGACAGTTCCGGAGATATCTATGTAAGGAAAAAATCTCCCCCTCCAGATGTGAAGATGGAGACAATGCCCCAATTGGTCTGTGTTCCAGGAACCTCATCCACCCCGGGACCCCCACCTTGCAAAAACACTGATTGCCACAACTTTAGTGCAGATGCTTCCTTCGAGCCTGCCCGCCCCCACCCTTCCCTTGGGGGTGTACTTTCACTCTACTAATAAATCCTCCTCTGTTAAAACTTCCGCTGTGTATCCACTCTCAAATTCTTTTGTGTCTGTGGACCAAGAACCTGGGACACTATAGCACCGATCTGACAGGTGCCAGTAAAACTATCATCCTTATATTGGGGATGAAAAACAGAGGTTATGTAACTCTCTCCAGGGCACACAGCAGAGTCAGAATCCAAAGCCCCACCACCACTGAATCACCATATTATAATACTGCCTCTCAAAACTTGACACTACCCAAGCTTATCAACAGATGATGGTCAATGAAGCTCTCCAGATGCATGAATGATGGCTTTGAATTTTAGTGGCTTACAAAATTTCTCAGTGCCTCAAGGAGACTCAACCTTAAACAGATCCAAATATATAATGTAAGGGCAAATACAAATCAAAATAAGAGGCCTAATTCTCCCTATTGAAAATAAGGAGAGACTTCTCCCCCTTTCCTCTTTCAGAATTTCTTTCTCTCCTTTTCAAATGTATGTAAATCTTTATAATGGCTAAATAAGTCTCTTGCCAGTCTCACAACTCAGGAATGTTTCGTCAAGAACCATCTTTTTGAAATGCAAACATCAAGGCAGAGAATCCCCCAATCTCCCAGTTTCATCAAGAAGCCTAACTTTGGTGGCTGCCTTGCTCCCATTTGCAAAACTACCTTCTGTCACAAATGTATAAAAAGTTTGTTTTTCCTCTGGATAAAGCCAATAAGATGGTCACCCCAATTACCAGGTAACATTAAGAGGAACTATGTGTGATGTAATAGGTTGTATCTGCTGGGCTATATAAGGGGGTGAGAGTCTTTTCGGTCTCAGCAACATCTTAATGGATTGCCTGTGATGCACACCAGAGGCTTCATGCTTATGCAATAATGAAACTGTTTTCTGCCTCTATCACCTTTGTGGAGAGGTTTTCCAGGTTGGGAGAAGCTTGTTTTCTAATTTTATTTCCCCAATAATAACCAATATGGATATTTTCTTGAGCATGGAATCAACAGAGGACGAACTCATAGAAAGATGTTTTCAAGTCTGCAGTCATTAAATATTGCAGATAGGATGAATACCAAAAGCATAAATTCGGTAACCTAAGATTGTGATGCTGAAAGTCCAGATTGCACATTGTATTTAATGACTGCAGACTTGAAAACATCTTTCTATGAGTTCTTAGGGTGCCCTAAGAAAAAAGAAGCTTGAATTTTTCCTGGACTTATTCTATCATATTTTCCCTCAACCAAAAGCAAGTAGTAGTAGCCTTCTTAATCCCATTGTGTAGAAAAAGTCATCCGAGGATATGAACTCGAGCATATGCCGTGGTGTGCCCAAATCCCCCTTCAGTACTGAGCTCTTGTTCCACCAGATGCTGGGACTGTGGATTTTTCTCAGATGAGTCCCTCTCCAAAAACTGCCCTCAGCCGAAGAAAACAATCTTGTCCAAAGTCAGGTCTCCTCCCTGAGAGCAGCCGGCATCCAATGACTGTACATGGGTATAGGGGAGTGGAGGGGATGCGGGGGACCCTGGTCTCTAGAGACAACTCTGAAGGTCATCCTAGGATTGCTGAGGATTCTGTTGCAACATCACATCAGCTTCTTTTGCTCAGTCCTGCTTCCCTCACTCTTCTCAGGTGCATTCCCAAGCTTAGGTGTCCTGCACTTCTCAGAGTCTCACATTTCTCAGAGTGTTTCCTGAGGAACCCAACTTGCAACACTCACCAAGACAAAAATTTTTCCAAATGTCAAGCAGTTACTATTTGAGAACGTGATAGAAAAACATGATGAACATAAACCAGTGTTTCCTGATATCATCTTATAGTCCAGGAGCTATATTTAGGCAGGGCTGCCACTGGCCCATTCAGCACCTTTTCATGAATTAGAAAAAGGCCCTCCCATTGAATGGCTGGGGCCCTGTGGCGACACGATTATGTGAGTGGAGCAGCAAGGGCTGGATTTCAGCCTACTCACTTCTTTGGCCAGCTACCCCCAGGCACTGAGTAATCTTCACAGCAGTACATGGTGGCCTGTCAGAGGTCACCAAGCGAACAACTGCCCACTACTCAAAAACAATGTAGTTGCTGGAAGAGGGTGGACAAGTAACAATTTAATTCCACAAATGTTTATAGACAGATGTTTGAAAAATCATAGATAGAAGGACATTAGAGATGAAGTATTGCCAAGATAACCTAAGGGTGTAAGAAATATGAATTAAGAGGTGTCATGATAGTGAAAATACCTCAAGCATCTGAAGGAAACCAGAATGTCACCGCAAAATATGCCTCTTTGACATACTAATTATTTTGAGTTGAAGGCAATTAAGAAGCAGTAAATGCAGAAAAAGCTCCCCCTTTTCTGCCTAAAGGCAGAAAATAAATTCTCCTTTTACTGGAGACAGATTCTTATCAGCCCAGAGAAAGGCACCAGAGGAATCTGCAAACAAACCTTGTTAAACTAACCCTTATCTTCCTAGTTACTTCTTCACCATTTACTATCTCTAGCCCAATTTGTCTTGTCAATTCCTCACAAATTTATTGTTTGTCTAAAACATGCAAAAGCTTCCTGCTCTGTTCACTTCTTGAGGTCTTCATTCTTTTGTGAAGACTCCCAGGTATATGTAAAAATTAAATAATATTTGTATGCTTTTCTCCTGTTAATCTGTCTTTGTCAGCTTAATTTTCAGACTCAGCCAGAGACCCTAAGAAGGTTAAGGGAAACTTTCTCCTCCCCTACAGATCAAATCCAAGGATGAGATAAGAATGGAAAGAATTTTCAAAAACAGCGAAGTTAGTGGTCAGGAGGTGAGAGCAGGTAAGAGTAAAATAAAGGGGGACAAGCCAGGGCAAACACTGTAGGCCTGAGTCTACAGTGGACAATATGTCTAGGTGATCATTCCTGCACTGAAGTCTTGCTGTATGTGTCTTATTTTTGTATATAAAAGTATTATTTGCTCTTAAGGAAATATCTGAGAATGTTCAAAGGATTCTGCAAGTGAGATGTTCCAAACGTAAGGTCTTCCCCTAAAAAGCAACTGAAAACATGTGCAAAATTATCAAACTATACCTGTGTGAATGAATCAAGAAAAAGGTTCTCTGGCAATGATCGATCATTCTTCACTCTCAGTCCAGAAGGAAGAGTAAAATGATAAGCGGTGGGGAAAAAGTGGAGGGTGGACTGAAGGTTGTCTGTTCATTTAGTCTCTTATTCTATTTATTTATTGAGTTCCTACCTTACATTGCACAGTGAGTTCTATATTGTATATTCTTATGTCTAAGTAATTGCTCAAAGTAAACAGTATAATCAAATAAACCAACTGATTTTTACAAAGAATTTTCCAATACATCAGATATTGCTCTAGTCTAGACCATCTCTGTAACATACACTCTAAGTATTGTGTCCCCTGTAGAGGAAAAAGAGATCTGAAATGAACTCATTGCTTCCTTAAGGCAGATTTTTTTTAATCCTGTCCCTCACCTCTATTTCAAATATCTATCATCATAGAGAAAAAGAAAGCACCTAATAATCCTCTAAAATACAATATGTTAATAGACGTGGGAACAAGAAAGAAATAAAATGGAAGCAGAGGCATCTTCTAAACATATCTTTTCATACTGTTTTATCTACCAAGTTAAGTCACTGCCTGGTCTATGTTATCTCTGCACCTGGCAACTCTTCTGCTACACCGGGCACATGGAGTGTATAAACTTTCTATTAACTTAGCTCCTTCTCCCACTAGACCACGGGCTGCTGGCAAGCAAGAACCAAGCCTTAATCCTTGCCAAATTCCCTGCCTTCAAGTAAACGCTGGTCCACAGGATGGATGCCAATGGTTACCTAGGTCTATAAGCTAGAGAAAGCATCAAATGGGTTACCAAGAAAAGGACTGCCTGAAATAGATACTAGGAGTTAGACTCTGTAGCTACAAAACTCGAGGCAGGAATCAGAGAACTGCCAGAGAGGGAAGGCAAACAAGAAGGAGAGCGGGCTTGGGCAAATCCCTGAAACAAGAACTGTGCTCTGAGCAGACTGTGAAGGAAAAAAGATGAGAGACAATGGGATTCCAGCCCAAAACTAAGAAAATGGGATATTTAGGTTTGCAATATGTCATGTGTTGTGCTTTTATATTTATCTTTGTCAGTGTCATCTCCAGTATCCGAAACTTGAGACTTCTGAAGGATCCTCACCAATCCCTCTCCAACATCACTCATGCCCAACAGTCTCAGTTCCTCTCTGGTTTCTTCTTAACCCTTTTCCAGTATTTCATTCTCATTGCTGCCATTGTTTTTAGCTCCCCAATACTTTCACTACAGTAGTATTATCCTAATTCAATTCTGTTTCCATTCCTTAAAAAACTATTCTCTGGTCTGAGAATATCTTCCTAAATTTTGGCTCTGATTCTATAGCTTCCTGATTCAATAACCTTCAATGGCCCTCTATTTGCAAAGGTCTCCAGAATAAAATTTAAGCCCTTATTACCATGGTATAAATAACATGGCAGAGTGCAGTGTGCAAAGGTAATAGGGTCAAATAGAACTAAGTTTTGAAAACTGCATCTGCCACTTACTAGCAATGTGACTACACAAGTCACTTTTACCTCTCTAAGGCTCAGATTTCCAGAGAGAGAGAGAGAGGGGATGATAACTAAGATTAAAAAAGAATGTGCCACACCCAGTGCTGGGTACATGACAGCAGCCAGATCTGTATTTCAGCCTTGATGGTGGCCTTACCAGCCCTGGACACTGTGCTCCCCGAAGCTGTACTCTGCACTCCCACAGACCTATGATCATAGTTCATATATTACTTACCTATTCTGCTTTATCTTATTATAAGCATATTTTGATAAAATTGAGTTAGTAATTAGTTTTTTCTTCCCTTCTAGTTTGAAAACACCTCAAGGACAGAGGTTTGATCTTGCACATTGTCTTATCTCTCATAGCATATAGCATTATGTACTGCACATAATAGGACCCTATAAATGTCTACTAAGTTGAATAATTTTACATGATTTGCCCAAGTTTCAAAATAAAAAATTCCTTTTGCTTTAAGAATTAAGAGTTAGAAGCAGAACAGAGAATCACCATACTGTAAGTACAGTATATCCCCCTAGCACCCAACATAGGCCTTGAAATATAATCAGTGTTCCCTAAACTGTATTAATTTGTGTCTCATTGACTGAACACCTACTGTGGTGAATACAGTCTTCAAAAATAAGTGTTTTTAGTCAAAAAAGACTTGAGCAAAAGCGAGGATAGTAATATCTACTCAAATCCATCACTACTACTGGAAAAAAATGCCCAAAGAAATCAGTTCTAATGGTATTGAACAGCAAAATTATTCCTCTAGAATATGTTTTAATTTGAATAGGTTTGTATTCTCTGTTTCCACAGAAACTAAAACCTGAGAAAATGAGCTCAAATTGCATGCAGAAATTATGACTTTTAGGATGCTTTAGCTAAACTGTATTCAGCAGAGGAAAAAAACGATGTTTCCCATTTTATTTTTGGTAAATAATCTGAAGAGCTGATCTTTGAACAGACTGCAAATTAATATAGTCACACTGCTCATTTTTTAACTCTTTATCTTGAAAGTAAAATAACCCAAAGTCAAGCTTTTATAATAGAGAATACAAAAGTTATTACTGACATACCTTTTAACAGCTGTTGCAGCTGATTCTTTAAAAATATATGTCAAAATTTTTAAGATCATGAACTGTTGTCAGAGAGACTCCCGGTTAAACTTTCTATAGCTTTGGACCTCGACCAAATTACTTAACTCCAAATCTCCATTTGCTCACCTGTAAGATGAATAAATAGGAGCATCTATCTGAGGGGCTGCTGAGAGAATGAAAATGATACTGAGTATGAAGCGCTGCGCCTGGCACCAAGGGCGCCAGTGACAAATGGCAGCTATAATCATCATGGCCATTATTACGTAAGTTTACCTAGAACTTACCTAGATTACATTACATGTAAATGTAATCACTTACAACTTGGTTATATAATATATTCGTGGCGATATGTTATATTGGTCATATATACAATTCTCAGCTACCTTTTAGAAATATTTTTCACCAAGCAGTCTTCTTTCAAAGGAGACCCCGAGGCTCCCGGCGGCGAGAGCCGAGCAGCCACGTCGCACAGGCCTCACTCCTGCGCGGTGGCTTCATCCCGACCCGGTGCGAGGCTGTGCGGCGAGTGCTGCTCGGCGGGTCCCGGCCAGGCCGCCCGCGCCGCCCCGCCCGCCGGCCGGCATGAGTGACGGCGACAGCAGGTGCAGCGCGGCGTCTCCGGAGCCCCCGAGTTTGGCGCGTCAGGCCCCGGGGGTCAGAGTTTGGAAACTGCCCTCGTCACCTTGCACCAGCCGTCCGAAGTCGCCCCTCAACCAGCTTCTTGTACCTTAGTAAAGCCTGAGGTCAGCTCCACCTCTCGAAACCCACCCGTCCCAGAGGCCGACTTCTCTCCACAGGGGAGGAGAGGGACAGGCGGGCGGCGCATGGAGCTCTGCACGGCCGCTCGCTCTCTCCTCCCCGGCCGCCCGAAAGCAGGCCAGAGGGGCCCCAGAGAGGAGCCCTCGACCCGCACGTCCCCCGCCTGCCCCGACTCGCCCGCCGCACGCTCTGCCCCCGGGACGGCCCAGCTCGGCGCCCCCGGGCCTCCGCCGAAAGCGCCCGCCCGCGCCCCTCGGCGGCTTGCGGCGCCCGCCCGCCCCGCCGCCCTTGGCGTCGTCGCCCGCCCCTCCCCACCCCCCGGGGTCAGGTTCAGGCCCCGGGTCCGAGCCTGCGCCCCTGCAGCTGCCGCCGCCGCCGCCAGGGGGAGAGAGGCTCCGTCGGGAAACGTGGTGTGGCTTCCTTGGCGTGAGGGTCTTTCAAACTTCAGGTTTCTGGTCGTTTCCCCCGGTTGCTGAAGAGCGTCGAGAAAGATGGAGAGCCAGTGCGGGGCGGTGAGTAGGCGGCCAGGCCCCGGCCCCGGGGAGGTGGGCGAGGAGCGAGGTGGACTCCGGCCTGAGGGGCGGGAAGCCTGAGGTCCAGAGCCCAGACGCCGCTCTTGGGGCGGGAAGAAGCGTAGACAGGGTGCCCATCGACCGCCGCGAGGCGCGGCCGCCTGCAGGCCCGTCGGCTGTGTTGTGGGGTCGGAGAGGTGCGGCCACCGGCCTGGACTGGGCTAGGCGGGCCGGGGAGTCAGGGGAACGGGCGGGAGGCGGCGGGAGGCCGGGCCCTGTGCGCCAGGCGGGTCCGGCTAGAGAAACAGCTTTCCCGCCAAAACTGGGCTCAGCGGCGTCTTTGACGCTCGCTGCAGCCGGACGCCGCTCGCAGTGAGGGGTGGCCAGGGCGGCCGACGCCCTTTCTCCCCCACTGGTCAGTGCGGACCGGAAGACCTGAGGGACCTTGGCGGGGTGGGGCCACCTGTGGCCCAGGTCGGACCGGACACTCGAGCGCCGGGGGCGCGCCGTGCTGGTCAGGGCCGGGAGGGGGAGGGGTGGAAGGCCGAGCAGGCCTGAGGGGCCGCGGCAACGTGCCGCCGCGCCCCGCCCCGCGCCGCCGGCAGCCAATCAGCGCGCGCCACACGAGCGCCGCGGGGCTGGCTTCGCACCAGGCGGACGTCGGGTCTGTGCGGTTGAGGGTTCGCGACGCCGCTGCTGGCGGGTTTGCGGGGCAAAATTTCTCGCTGGCTAGCCTTCTTTTCCCTCCCGCACTTTGGTGGGGAGGGGGTGGATTCTCGTGTCAGTGCCCAAGTTCACGATGACCTGAGGGAACCGGAGGAAGTTGTCGCCGCGGCCATTTCCCCCAGCGCCTCAACTTGGTGGCCGCGGAGGGGAAGGAGCGCCGAGGCTGTGACCGCGACGGTTAGCCCGCCCTCTTGCCGTTGTCCTCGTCGGCAAAGTAGACGATAGACTTCGAGGTTAACCCTCGGGGAGAGGAGGCAGAGAGGGACATTACTTTGGTGGAAATTGTTAATAAACTCTTTAGGGCTGAAAGTTTTACTGAGCTAAGGACCCTTAATTCTAACCCAGTAACAGCACCTGCCTAGGTGCCTTTCATACATTTGCAGAGTTACTGCCAGTGGAATTTGAGGCTTGCTTTATTGTTTAACTCAGTGCGTCGCTAACCTTCTCTGAGGAACTTCGGTGTTGCCTCTACCTGAGCCTTGTTACTGCTAAGGTTAAAATACTTTCTAGGCTCTTGGTATTGTGTTCTTCAGCCCGCAGCCTGATGGTTGGCATGTCGTGAGCAGGAGGAAATGATTCATTCGTTTATTCATTCGATCAGCAAATATGTATTGAACACCTGCTGTGTACCGTCGCTACTTTAGATGCTGCAGCGAGCAAAACATGCAAAATCCCTCCCCTCGTGAGCATAACTTTATAGTGGAAAGACAATTAACATAAGTAAATTAGGTAGTATGTTGGAAAGTGATAGGTGGTAAGGAAAAAAATAAAACAGTTGGAACCCACAGTAGAGCAGGAGCTTTAGAAACAGGAGAATGAAGTGAACTGGATGTAAAAAGTTGGTATTTTTCTTTTCTCAATATCGTTTAACTAATTTCTCAAGACTGGAAATAAAGCACTCGTTCACTTCCGGTCATGTCGTCCCTCTCTCAGTGAAAAATAATGGAGTTGACTTGTATTTAAACAAATTTGAGAACAAATGAGTTCATCTATTGAACTCATTTTTTTTTAGACGAAAATTTCGTGAAGACTGATTTTGTTTTTAATTTTGCAAATAGGTAATTTCTACATTTTCTGAGAAAACAGGCAGAGAGATAAGATTATAACTACCAGAGCTGTTCTCTTATCTCAGGCAATACAAATCCACAGTTGAAAAAATAAAACTAAGCATCCCCGAATTATCCATTCTGGGCACCATGTCCTACAAGAAAAGTGACAAATTACCTCCAATTGCCCAGAGAGAATGCTGTTAAGATTGGATTCCCAATTTCTTTAATTGGAAACTACAACATAGCAATTATTAAATGTGATGACTTTTCTGTGGTTTAATAGATGTTTTTATGAACTCTCTTATTAGGGAGTATGTGTTTTTCCCCCTTAATACTACAAAAGGAATAGAGCCCCTAAGTCCAGCCTGTAGTCCCGTAGTCACCACTGGCCTAGTCATTTTTTTGTACGTCTTGCAGAGATTAATTTCAGAATTATGGCTTTATCGACCAGTGAAGTGAAAGGGGAGAACAGATGTGAAAAAGAGCAACTCCATTACCTAAGTTGGAAATTCATTTTCATGTATTTGTTTCTCAGAGAATTGAAATTATGAACTTCAAACTTTTTGAAGCACTCATTTAGTATGTTAGACGGTCTCAGAAGTCTGTTCAGTGTTCCCAGAAGGAAAATAATTAGCAAGTTCTTGAATTAGATTCTCTTCAAAATTCTTTTCTCGAGTCTTGTTTTTCTTCAGATGTACTTTGAGTCTACTACCCTGCCATTGTGCAAAGGCTTATATGTTAATATATACTTATTAAAATCTAAATTAGGTCCTCTGACTTAAAGTTGTAAACATTGAATATGTACTATGAGCTCAATTCTTTGGTATAAAAATTTATACCTAAGAATTAAAGGTATATAATTTTTTTTTTTACAAAATCAGTCCAATCTTCAAATTGATAAGTTTAAAAATTTGACTTTAAAGCTGAAAAACAGTGAACTTGAACATGAGAGTTTATTAACTTGTCAGTGCCCTTTAGTCAGAGACCATCAGGAACACATCTGTGGTTTGATCAAGTTGGATCTGTTGAATTATTGCAACAAGGAAGAACATACACCATGGAGCCTCTCAGTAAGAGGGTGTTAGAAAAAACTTGTTATAGGATTTAGGCTTGTGTTAAGCGCTTTTGTAGAGAGGGTTTAAGGAAAAAGGGCTTTACTCTGAAATGCATGTTGTCAGGAAGTGGGAGTAATTCTGTGATGGGGTATGTTAATTCTTATCTAGAAGGCAAGAAAAATAGATCGAGACTAAAGCTGTGATTGATAAAGAAGGAGCAATCACTCATATCAGCCAGGATAGAGGGATGTTTGGTTATTCTTGTGATTTGGACAGTGCTTTTGTTTTTGTCAATGTTCGGACATGATTATGGAGTGCTCTTGTTTTTATCTTGATCCATCACAGTCACAGAGTAGCCTTGCCTGATGTTGGTGTTCTGTTAATGAGAGAACACCACATCCTAGCTGTGAGTTCCAAGCCAACTCCCAGCAACACCAGGATCTAGTTGGTTGTGCCAGGCCAGCTCCTAGCCGTCCAGGGCTGCTTTTCTCTTTCTCAAACTTCTTTTTGAATTTAATATTCCTCCTTAATATTTATAATATTTAAGTAGTATATTTAATAATAATTAACATAAGTATATTCAAATAATATATTTGAAATTTAAGATTTTCTCTGTACTGGAGTAGATTCTACATTTCCTATATTTTTGTTTCCCCAAAAAGTTATTCGCTCTAATTATAATCTTCATAATATTAGAATAAAATTAAAGTCTATAATATTAAATTTGTCTAAATGATTCTTTTTGAAAAATATGTGTTTTCAGCCTGCATCAAAACTTCTACCCAGTGCTAAAAGCTTAAAAGAGTTTTATTTTACAGCAAACATCAAATCAGACGCAAACAGATTCATTATCTCCATCCCCTAATCCTGTGTCACCTGTGCCTTTGAATAACCCAAGTGCCCCAAGATATGGAACAGTGATCCCTAATCGCATCTTTGTAGGAGGAATTGACTTTAAGGTACCTATTTATGCATGGAAAATAGTGTATTTTTTGCATTAGAAGTTATATTATTTCTCAGAAATTGTTTCTCTGTGCAACTATAAAAATAATAACATATTTGCTATTTGCATAATGATTAGTAGGTTTCAAATTGTCTTAATGTAAAGAATCTTTTCAACAACAATGGAGGTTAAATAGAGCATACGTAATTGTCCAATTTCACATAGAAGGCAATTGAGGCTCATTGTCCTGTCTATAGGCTCCTAGTTACTTAGTGACCGAGTGAAGACCAAAATTCTAGTTTTCTGACCCATAACTCCATATACTTTATTTCCCATACCACACTAATTATACCTTCTTGCATAGTACTCCAATAGTCCAAATAATGAGTGATTCCGATTTTCAAAAGAAGACTCAGTTTAAAAAAACACACACACACAACTTAGTCCTGTAAAATCTTGTTTCTTTATCCCAACTTTTATCTCAAATTCCTGAGTAACCCCCTAGACTTCCATCTTTTGCAAATTGCTTTCTAGCACCTAGTTTAGAATTTGATCACCAGAAAAGGCCTGTGTTCTGTAGTCAGCCATTTCCCTCTTTCAGAGAGGCGTAGTTTGTGAGATGTCTGCAGCACCCTACACCTGCAGGAAAGGCATGCATGAATATTTTAAGTGGAATACCCTTACTTCCAAGTGAACATATAGAAGGATTTCCAAGCTTCCATATTACGTATTGGAAATTACAGAGAGAACTGTCTTTCTTAATTAAAAAAAAAAATCCTTGTGCCATTAGGGTATGATATTTGACATTTTTATAACTCACCATTTCCCTATAATCAATCTGTCACAGTTTGGATGGAATTACTTTTTTCCTGCTCAAGAGAAATATTACACTTAGTGTTGTCAAAATAATGAGTCTTAAGCAAGTATGTGATTGGTTCACTAAAAACAAAGTTAGAAAAATGATTTCTTATGAAATGCTTATTTTAAAAAAGATTTTCTGTTTCTATGGAAAATATTCATGGCTGACCATACATATTCAAGTTAAGTATTCTTATTCAGAATTTATTTATATTGCAATAGCTTAGTATATTTCTTAAATAAATCACCAATAAATGTAAACATTTGTATGGCTAGGTTATTCTAGGTTACTGAAGCCTGTCAGCTATGATGTGAACTTTGGGGGACCATTGTTACAGTGAAGTCATAGCTTTAAGGTAACTGCTAGGGTTCCCTTTCTTATACCTTTTCCATAACCACAGATAAATGCCAGCAAGGCAATAGTTTACTGTAGGAGCAAGCAGTCTCAAACTTTTTAAAACTCTTCTTTTTAGAAGCTTACAGCCCATCCCTCTTAAAATTTAATCATCTTCACTTTCTGTTCCTTACGTTTCAATGAAGAAGTGGAGCAGCAAAACTGAGCTAGTGATACTTCCACCAGAGAATGGTTTGAATTGATTTGTTTTCAAATCTCTAATGGAAATCCTTATCCTGGCATTGATTCCATACTGTGTTTATTGAAATAAGAGGCATTTGCTTATTCTTAGATTAACTCAGTATTTGTCATCATCCAGTTTAACAGGCTTTAGTTACCAACTAGAAACCAACAGTGTATATAGGTAGTAAGGAACTCAAGAGGCGTAGCTCTACTGTTAGGCATGTCTTTTCCTATGTATATGAAGAAAATTTTTTTCTAAGGCTATTTAGAGTTCCTCTTGGGGGCAAACAGTTACGGCTGACCCAAAAAATGAAATTACAATGACTTTAGTGTGAATACTCTAGGAAAAGGTGTTATGAGTCTATTATGAGACTATTTCAATTAAAACCAGATATGCCAAAACTATCTCTGTAGACATCTTGTACATTATAGTCTAATTATGACTCAAATTTTTATTTTGAATGTTATCATAATGTCTGTATTTAGCTGAAATGTATATCAAGTACAGATAAAGCATGTAAAAACTTTAAATCTTATAGCCGCTTCATTGTTATCATGAATTGAGTTCAAGTACTTTTGAAAATATATTCCTTTCCTAAGACCTTACTCTTCCTGGAGACAATGCTGATGAAAACAGAGTGACTGGTATAGGCCAACATAACTTAGTTCCACTGCTATGACTCTGGGCCTCTCTGAGCCACAAGGACCAATAGTTATATGCTGTTACTTTAGTTATAACCATGCCTAATTCAGATTATTGTTTTTAAAAACTGGCCAACTAGAGAATAAGAATTCCTTTAAATAGTAAGCTTTCTTTGTAGTTTTAAAAAGTTCAGCGTAAAGTTTTTTTATTAATAGTTTAACAACATAGTTACTGCATAAAGCAAAGTATTTATATTGATTTTAATAACCTATTCTTTTCATGCACTGTTTTTATGATGAGAGGCATTCCTATATCCATATTATTATTTATTTATAAACTTTCCTGCCTCCAAAACAAGCATGAGTTGTTTCATCTTTTATCAACTAAAAAAATGTTTTGTGTTCTCTTTTCATGCTATTAGACAAATGAAAATGATTTAAGAAAATTTTTTTCCCAGTATGGGTCTGTAAAAGAGGTGAAGATTGTAAATGACAGAGCTGGAGTGTCCAAAGGGTCAGTATCACTATTGATAGTACATAGAATTAACAAATGTATTTTTATTGGATTGCTAGGTTTTGTATGCTAACTTACTTTGGTTCCATTTTTTAAAAAGAGAATTTCATGCCCTCTTCTTCCCTCCTACTTTTGATCTTCTATTTTGTGTGTGTGTGTGTATTTTGGAGGAAGGGGGACACGACAATATTCCTTAATTTGTTGGGAAGTTATTTTTGCATGGGCTGAGGGACCATTCAGTGTTAGGTAGCAAGCATTTAATGTTGAGTAGCTAATGTCCAGTAGCTAAGGAACCAGAAGCTAAAGGACTCAGATACTTGTAGAACTGTATATCTACTTTAGACTAGAGAGAGCTTTACTTGAAAAAAGCTGACACAGAGGAATGTCTGTACATTGTGCCTCAGAGACCTAATTAGGGGACTAATCTGAGAAATATAACTCTAATGAGAATGATTTTTGATTGCTGAATTAAGGAGAATTAAAATTGAGAAGGAAGCAGTAGGATTTGTCTAGAAATGTCTAATGACCGTGGAGCTGTTTCAGTGGATTGGTGTATACAAAAGCCAAATTGCAGAGAAGATAAACGTAGTTGACATAGTGTACTCACTTAAGAAGTTTGACTGCAGAGTTAAAGAAAAGAAAATGGTAAGGCGAAGGATTGTTTTTCTTGAAAGAGAGGCAAAGCATACATATTTATAGGCATAACAGAAGAGACCAATGAGGTGGATAAAAAATTATATTAGTGGGAAACAACATATAAGTATGACAGGTGGGCACTTTTCAAGAGATGGGATCTTACGGAGAGGTTATTTTTAAACAAATGAGATACTTCCTCAGACTGACAAACAGTATTAGGATGAAATGAGATTGTACCTCTTTTGTTTGGCTAATAAAATTTGCAATATTTTGGTAATATCCGTTTTTTTTCCATTGAAAAACATCCATAGAAATGTAAACTGTGTTTTTTTGCCTTTTCCACTGGGTGGTGTATGTGTTCTACCAAAAAATTTAGTGTAAAAATATTTCCGTAACCCTTGTTTAATGTTTGGGCAAATAGAAAAGAAAAATGCCTTTGTTAGAAAAAGAAATTTTATATATAATACAGTATATAGTTATAAAAAGAAATTACACTTTGAGGGGATATACCTTTTGTTTCTTTTGTTTCTTTTTGTCTACCTATTTTGGCTTTTTGGACATGGCATACATCGTGTATTTGTTTCCTGAACATTATGTGAATTATACTCTGAAAATAACAATTACATATAAAAAGCAGATATAAGGTCTGAGTTATATATATTTTTAATTGATTTTGTTTGGAAAATCTACTAATAATTATGTTACCAGTTTATATGTGCTAATAATAGTAAATAATGTTTGTTTACTCATTTACCAATATAAAAATTTTATTGTGTTGAAATTTTTAATTTTTTAAAGTTTTTTTTCTACTTTGATTCCTATTTAAGCCAGACTTCTATTATTTTAAAAGGGGATCATTGCTCTAGACTGAAATTCATTGCATCCTAATTTGTAAATCAGAACATGAATCTCATGCTTTCCTGCCTAACAGCCCAGATCTGAAAATGTTTTGAAATCCCTGGGTTTTTTTTCTTTTGGTCTCCTGACTCTAAGAGCAGGTGACAGTGTTAAGCTGTGAATGATTCTCCTAAGTTTTGCATACTGGTGCACCATAGAAAAATGCTCACAGTGGCCCATTCTTAAAAAGCAAAATTTTTTTAAATCTTAATATAATGCTAATGTAATGTCCTGAGAAAATAATTAATACATTTATTTAGGTATGGTTTCGTCACTTTTGAAACACAAGAAGATGCACAAAAAATTTTACAAGAGGTAAGATCTTTTGGTGTATTTAACTTCATTTTTGGAACTTCCTTCTTTGAAACTAATCCTTTAAGGTATTTATTTTAATAGTAGGATTCCAGTACAATGATCAGTTGCTAAAAAGGAAATTTTTTAACTTATTTGCATCTTAACATTGACACTGGACTCCAAAAAAACAAAATTAAAGAGAAACTTTATCTGCAGAAAAATTCCAAATCATTACATGACTATGGTTGTGAAGTTGTAATACAGTTTTTCACTTTATTTGCTTACACTGAGAGTTTGGGGATGTATCTTTTCTGAAGTGTTAATAGCACTTTGGATTCCTTGAAAACGCTACAAATATGGATTCCTAGAGTGAGGTTATCTGAGATTATTTCACTACTATGAAAAACTTTATATAAACTAAGAGCATTCATAGAAAAGGTCTATAGCCTGCAGTTTAGTATAATAACTTTAAATTTGGCAAATGTAACATTTAATTTTTTAGGAAAAAATAGAATTTGAATTGCATATTATTAAATTATATGCAGTCGATTCTCATTATTCATAGTAGTTATGTTCTATAAAGTTACCACACACACCAAATTAGCAAATATTCAACTGCTGCTCCAAGAAGAAATACAGGGCTAGGTTCCTACAAGCTTCTGGTCACAATATTTTCATAAATCAATCAATACATAACTTTGTTTTATGTGTCTTTCTGTTTAAAGGCATCATATCTAATGTAACTGTTGCTTCATTAACATTGATTTCATGGCCAGCAGCACTATAACTCATGCCTGAATAAGGCCCATCTAACACATATTTTCTCCATAAGGCACATGACAGTCTTCTTGCCCTTAGATACACTAGCCAGCACATCAGCACTATACTCGAGGGCTTTTTTAAATAGCAAAATCACCAACATAAAACACAAAAATATGAAAAACATGGCAGTAAATAGAACATGAAAAGGACACTTGTTTGTATAGTACAGGAGCTGAAACAAGAAGACAGCCTTGTTTCACCTCAGCAGAGACCAGGTGTGTCAGGAAACTCATGGTTTTTTTTATTGAGGTAACACTGTTTATGAGATTATATAAATTTCAGGTGTACATTATTATATTTCAACTTCTGTATAGACTGCATCATGTTCATCACCAAAAGTCTAGTTGCCAGCTGTCACTATACACATGTGCCCCTTCACCTCTTTCACCCTCCCCCAACCTCCTTTCCCTTTGGTAACCGCCAGTCTTGCTCTCCATATCTATGTGTTTATTTGTTTGTTTATCTTCCACATATGAGTGAAGTCATAAGGTATTTTCCTTTCTCTGACTGACATATTTCGCTTAGCATAGTACCCTCAAGGTCCATCCATGTTGTCCCAAATGGCAAGATTTTGTCTTTTTTGTAGCTGAGTAGTATTCCATTGTGTATATATATATATATATATATATATATATACACACCACATCTTCTTTATCCATTCATCAGTTGATGGGCACTTAGGGTGCTTCCAAGTCTTGGCTTTTGTAAATAATGCAGGCAACTCAGAGTTTTCACCTCTCTGCTCATATCCACTAATAACCACTAAATTGCCAATGAGTATTGATTAGGGGGTTACAAATAAATTTTAGTGACTAGACTAATTCCCAAATATAGGATCCATGAATAGAGGATTGACTGTATTCCAGATGAGGAGTTAGGATCATAGCATTGGAACTAAGATTCAGATCCAGATCTATTTAAATACAAAGACTTTGCCCTTTCCACTAGGCCTTGCTGCTTTCAAAGGATGTTATAGTCTGAATTTAAAAATTGTTTTTCACTAGTTTTTCCTTATTGGTTTTATAAACAATAGTGCCAAAATAATAAAATAATTTATTTTTTCTTATTTTAGGCTGAAAAACTTAATTATAAGGATAAGAAACTGAACATTGGTCCAGCAATAAGAAAACAACAAGTAGGGATCCCTCGTATGTATTGAGAACTAATGTATTTTTTAATATTTTTGCATAGTTCTTTTTTGAAATATGACTCTTTATAGAATTTTATTAAAATATAAGCTTTCTGTCATTTAATAAAGTTATTTTAGCAAAGCTGGTGGTCAAATGACTATTTCTTACCACAAATTAATATATATTAGATTTTTGGGGGGCTAGGGAAGAATTTACATAAATAATAATGCTTATATATATATATATTCCATATAGTTACATCTTTAAAGGAAAAATCTGATAAAAATATAATTTAAATTTCAAAAGTAAGTAGAAGTAATTAAGATTTACTAATTAGACATTTTTCTAATTAGAAAAGTAATTTAAAATTAGAGTAAAAATACTAAAAGTGAAACTATAAAACCAATCTCAGAAACTCTGTTTGCGTAGTATGTATTGTAATCCAACTACATAAATCACAATTATCAGAGTGAACAATCCCTAACACTTTAGGAATTGGCTAAGTTATATGCCTTCCTCAAATTTCTGTAATGCTTTTAACTCTATTCTTCTTTTTTTCTCAGTCTTCCCATTTATTAAATTAGGCATCTTTACAGTTAACTTTTTATCTGTAATATTTATTAAAATCTCTCTCTCTCTCTCTCTCTCTATATATATATATATGTAATTGAAATGTTCAGCATGGTACCCTATACTACCCAGTATAATACCCTATATTACCTCTTTGTGTATTTATCAAAATTACATTTAATTACTTAATTGTGTAATTAGCTAATGACTATCTTCCCCACCAGAACCTAATTTCTATGAAGATAGAGACCATGGCATGTCCAATTTTTCCTGTCTTTTTTATCTGTATCACCAGAACCTAGTTCAATGCCTTGTAATAGTACTCACTCAAAATTTATTTATTTAACAGATAAACCTTTGGTTCCTTGATGATCTTTGGAGGCAAATCCATGAACCTCCTGAATTATGTGTAAAATTTTGTTTGAATGTATATATTTCTGAGAAGAGGGTCCATGGCTTTCATCAGGTTCTCAAAAGGATTGGATTAAGAACCACTAAAATAAGCAGTAACAATACTAGATGAAATGCTTTGAAAATATGAAAGCTGAGAAGTGGTAGTGCTACCTAAAGTGGTAGGCCAGCACTGCTGATAGTTGGTTTGCAGCGAGCAAATCCTCAGGCCCTATCCCAGACTTACCGAATCAAAATCTCTGGAGATGGGGCCCTGGAATTTGTATTCTAATGAACTGTCTAGGTGATTCTAATGTATGTTAAATTTTGAGAAGCACTACTATAGCGGAAGGAGGATTGCCATTTCCAATAATTTATTTAACCTTGCTGGTCGAGTACTTAATATAACTTCGCTAATATAAATTTTTAAAGTCTCATCCTGACAAACAAGAATTTTATTTTCTTATTTTGGGGGGAGGGGTATACATAACTCACCCTGGGAAAAGAGATGGTGACCCAAAACTAGCCACGTGAAGATTTGTGGTCATGTTTGCAATGCAGCAGTTGTAGCAAAGGGAGACTAGAGGATAAAAGAGAGCGTGACATGAATGAATGTTTGCTGATACTAGGTCTAAAGAATTTGTAGAGTGGAACCAAAATGTCTTCAGGAAAGTAGAATCTTCTCCAGCTTCATTGCCTACATCATTTGTGGCCTTTTACAAATAGAAGGTCTTACTAAGGTCTTAGGAACTTCACTATATGGTCTTCAGGTAACTCTAAATTGTATATAATTTGTATTTGTAAAAAATAATGACTTTGCTGATAATCTATATTGTTAACCTTTGTGTTTCGTTATATGGGTATTACCATCTGAATTGGTGAATTTTTAGTATTCCTTATTAAACTTGTTTCTTTTTCTTTTATTCACCTTAGGCTAATAAAAGCTCTAAGGTAGTGAGTTTAAAATATAGTCAAGTGCCACATAACGATGTTTCACTCAGTGACGAACTGCATATGTGACGGTGGTCCCATAAGATTAGTACCATATAGACTAAGTGTGTAGTAGGTTATACCATCTAGGTTTGTGTAAGTACACTCTGATGTTCCCACAACAACGAAATCAGCTAATGACGCATTTCTCAGAATATATTCCTGTCGTTAAGTGATGCATGGCTGTATATACTTCAAAGATACTTTAACATATGGAATTTTTTTTAAAAAAACCTGTAACACTCAATTTTTACTGTAGCTATAGAGGTGTGTTAAGATAAACATTTTCCAGTGTTCAGAAATTACATTTTGAAAAGTTGAACATTTCAATTATTATTATTTAATCTTTGCTTTTAGGTTCCAGTATAATGCCAGCAGCTGGAACAATGTATCTAACAACTTCAACTGGATATCCTTACACTTATCATAATGGTGTTGCTTATTTTCATACTCCAGAGGTAACTTCTGTCCCACCACCTTGGCCTGTAAGTAATTTCATTTTAGAAGAGTTTCCATCTATTACTATCGTATTATTTTAAAATACTTATTTTATTTCTGAAATATTTCAACCACAGACAAGTACAAATAATAATATAACAGTCATGTAGCTGCCACTCAAATTTAATAGATGTTAACATTTTGCCATATTTAAGTTCTTTTACTAGGGGGAAGAAAATATGATCAGTTGAGATAAAATCTTGCCCCCATTCTCTTATCCTCTTTTCCTCCTCAGAGGTAACCAGAATATCTTTTCTGTCGATTTTATATGTTTTTACTACAAATGTAGGTATCCTTAAACAATATATAGTATTGTTTTGTGTGGTTTTTAAACGTTATATAAATAATCTGGTTTTTCTATTCAGTGTTATGTTTTTGAGATTAAACGATATTGATCCTAGTATATCTAGTTCACTTATTTTAATATTTTATAATATTCCATTGTATGAGTGTATATTCCCCTGTTGATGGACATTTTAAGTTTTTTCTGCAGTCAAAACTACAGTGAACATCCAAATCTTGTATGTATTATGTGAGAGTTTGTCTAGGACAGTGGTCTTCAAAGTTTGTTTATATATCCTCTAAAATTTTTATGAAAAATTATGAATACTCTCATTTTTAAATTGATATCTGAAATTTTTCGTATATTTAAATAGTTTAGGTGTATTATATATTGTAGATTTGCTTTAGATATATTTTTGTAAAACTTCGTAGCTGTAGATTTCTTTTAAGAATGGGAAATGTCCTATGTGTGGTGGTGGATGTTAACGACTTATTATGGTTATCATTTCACAATATATACATATATTGAATCATTATGTTGTACACCTGAAACTAATATAATGTTATATGTCGATTATATCTCAATAGGAAAAAAAGAATAGGGGCCAGCTCGGTTGCATAGTGGTTGGATTTGTGCACTCTGCTTCAGCGGCCTAGGGTTTGCGGTTTGGGATCCCAGGCGCAGACCTAGGCGCCTAATATCAAGCCATGCTGTGGCATCATCCCATATACAAAATAGAGGAAGATTGGCACAGATGTTAGCTCAGGGCCAATCTTCCTCAAGCAAAAAGAGGAAGATGGATAATGGATGTTAGCTCAGGACCAGTCTTCCTCACCAAAAATAAAAAAAAGAATGGAAAATATGTGCTCTATGCTCTATAATGCAGTTAACAAAACTAGTCAACCAAATAAAACCAATCAATCAAATAAAACTTAGTTTCTATTAGAAAATTCTGGCTTTATTTTTAAGTTCAAATAAATGAGTTAATGTATATCCCTGTGACCATGATGTAATTTATTTTGCTTCCTGGGTGAAATAAGGTACAATCTCCCCTTTAATATTTCCTCTCCAAGCTCTTTTTGCTTTGTTCTCTCCTGTTTCTCAAGGGCATTGTCTTCTTGAATTGTCTATTTGTTTGATGCCCCGTTGGTGTCTACATTCCAGGACAAAGCATTATAGCAAAATCCAGAATGAGTGAGAAGTGTGCTTTTCATAATAAAGGAAAAGCGTAATTGTGAAAGGGGAGTTTTGAAAAGAAGAATCCGTAGTACACAGACACATTTCCAGACAGATGAAATCAGGAAGGAGTACACAGGAAATTTAGGATCTGAAAATTAATACTCTTAAACCTATTCATGCCCGTGTACCACTGGAAAATTTTTGTGTTCCCCTACTTTGGTCTAGGCTACGATATATGTATAGAAGTAGAATTTCACATTCTAAGAGTATATACATCTTTGACTAGATGTTGCCAAAGACCTTTCCAGTGTGTACCAGTTTACACTTTAGCAAACAGTTCATAAGAGCTCCAATTTCTCCATGATATGCCAACCCTTTAATTTACTGTTTTTTTAATGGCAAAATCAGATGTGGTTATTCATTCAGTTCTAAATGCTGTATAAACATTAACTATCAACTGCTGGTCTCGACAATGAAAATAGGCAGTGTCACTGTAAGTCTAGCTGCCATTTTTCTCTAAAATTCTCTTAGAACTGTATTGTCATAATCTTTGGACTAAAAGCAACTTTTCTGATGGGTTTTTTTTTTTAGCATTACTGTGGAAATGAATCACATGGAAGTAGGAATGTTGTGTTGATTTTAATTGACTTAAGTGGAGTTGGTAATAATACCAAGAGGTGGAAAGATGACATTTCCAATCATAAACCATAAGTTGACTCGGTTTAGGAAACAATTCAAGATAAATTTTATGATAAACTATTTTAAAGAGTTTGCCTAAAATAATTTTTCTATTTTCCTTTCCTCTTATAGTCACGTTCTGTATCTAGTTCCCCTGTGATGGTAGCTCAGCCTGTTTATCAGCAACCTGCGTATCACTACCAGGTAAACGTTAAATTACAATGAAAATCCTCTTTGATACTTTCAGTCCTTTTTTGAATAACTTTCATTCTATTCTTTCTCATGCAAATACTCTAGTAATTAGAAAGAAATAGTTAAGCCTTGATAGCAGTGGGTTTTTTTTTTCTTTTTTTTATGAGGGTCCTAAACAGTGTCACACAGGAAGATGGAGTGTTTGCTTCCTTTTACTAAATTTAATGAGGTCAGTTTTGCTCCCCTGACAACGATTTAATCTAAAAAGCCTTTAGACGTAATTCCCAAAGTAAGATACAGATACTGGACCACAGGCTGATTTTTTATTGTTACTGTTAATGTTATGTCAGTTTCTTGTTATTATATTTAATGTAATATATATTAAAATAAGTAATATATTGTGGTTTATAACAGCCTCTCTTAGTTAACCAGCACTCTTCTTTTCATTAATTCTTGTGGAAGACTGGGGACAAGTGAACTACCATTTTGGTTTTTGTAAATAAAGCATAATTGGAACACAGCCATATTTGTTTACATATTGTCTATGGTTGCTTTTGTGCTACAATGGCAGAATTGAGTAGTTGCAACAGACATATTATGGCCTCAAAGCTTGAAATATTTACCCTCTGGCCCTTTACAGAAAGTTTGCCAACCTCTGGTCTATAGTATTCACAAATAAAATCACATTCTTTCATACCTCTGGAATAGTGGAGGAGAATTTATTTGTTTCTTTCTTTTTTCTTTTTGACATTTTAAAATAGACCCACATAAGGGGCTGGCCCAGTGGTGCAGTGGTTGAGTTCACATGCTCCACTTCAGTAGCCTGGGATTCATGGGTTCAGATCCCAGGCGCGGTCCTACGCACCACTTATCAAGCCATGCTGTGGCAGGCATCCCACATATAAAATAGAGGAAGATGGGTACAGATGTTAGCCCAGGGCCAATCTTCCTCAGCAAAAAGAGGAGGATTGGCAACAGATGTTAGCTCAGGGCTAATCTTCCTCACAAAAAAAAGAAATAATAGACACACATGAAATGTTATAGTTACTAGAATTCTTTATGGTATTAGACTGGGTTTTGGGGAGATCAGTTATTTTGAAATTCTATACCATGCTAAATATAAAACTATCTAAAGTGTTTCCTTCACATACGAAAAATGAAAGTAACTTAATGGTATTTATTTAAAATATGTATTGAGGGGCCAGCCAGGTGGCGTAGCGGTTAAGTTCACACACTCTGCTTTGGCAGCCCGGGGTTTGCAGGTTTGGATCCTGGGCAGAGATCGATGCATTGCTTGTCAAGCCATCCTGTGGCGGCGTCCCTTATAAAGTGGAGGAACATGGGCACGGATGTTAGCCCAGGGCCAATCTTCCTCAGCAAAAAGAGGAGGATTGGCAATGGATGTTAGCTCAGGGCTAATCTTCCTCACACGAAAAAAATATATAAAATAAGATAAAATAAAAAGTATGTAGCATGACTTTTCCTAAGCTGCTTCAGAATTTCAGCAGAGGTCCCAAAGACAGAACATTAGGTACCAGACCATTTAACATGGGAAGCCAAAAATTGTGAAACCAGTTTGAGGACCCTTAGCTCATTGCCCACCTTGAGCACATGTGAGAGGAGGATGAGCCTGATAAGGGAGAATGGTAATGAGGCTTTCTTTAACAAGAGAGTTGTTAGAGTGCTATAGCATTTCCCTTTCTCCTTAACCAAGTGAAGAGGACTTCAGAAAATTACTAGAAAGCTTAATATTTATCTTGTGAAATTTGTGAGATGGTACCATGTGGACCTGACCTCTCCTAAAAAAGCCCAAAGAAGCAGCTAGAGTGGTCTATGAAAGCAGAGCCAGGAGAGAAGGCTGTAGTGGGAATGTGTTGAACTTCTATTCACAGCAAACAAAGGTTTATGTTTCCCAAGAGCAAGATGTGAACCTCACAGAAAAGGCTCATTCCAAAAAACTTTAAGGTGACCCCAATAAAGAAAGAATCTGTGTGAAGTAGACTTTCAGAATCAAGGGCTAGAACTGCAGTCAGAAATTTTCAGCAGGGAGATCACCAAAGAATCTAGTAAAGTACCTAACTAGAGAGTCAGCATTTGGAATCTGCCACACCCCATAAAGTGATCCGTCCTAATTTTTATCCAGGGGCAAGGAAGACCAGCTCAACACAGTGCTTTTAAAGAGGCAGAAGTGAGAGAGAATAAGGTTGCTTTCTACTTATGCTCTGTTGAGTCCAGCTCCTCCTTCATTAATTAATTATATACAGCTGTAGCTCACTTGACATAGATTTATTCTGAAAAGTTTCTATGCAATTTAAATTTATACTTTGACTCTGGTTTTCACTTGACATAAATTATAAAATTGGGAGTATATTACCTAGATATACTTAGGAAAGATTTTGGTACCAATTTATAACATAATATTTTGCAATATAAGAAATAATTCGACTTCACATATTTCTTTCCAGTTATATATTCATCATCATTCTGCCCTTAAAATTGCCACTTTGATAAGAATCTTCCCTTGCTCTTTTATTTTACAAATTCTAAGATTAGTAGCTTTATCAGTTTTTGTTAGTCAAATCAGGTAATTGCATGGTTTATCAGTATTTATCTCCTTCGTATTTCTCACTTCATAAGTAGATAGTATTTTCATTTATCTGACAAACCTACATATAAATCATTTTATTTCAGATTTTTATTAAAATCTTTTCTTAAACGATTATACATTATCCTGCCTTTTTTTTTTTTTTTTTTTGTGAGGAAGACCAGCCCTGAGCTAACATCCATTGCTAATCCTCCTCTTTTTGCTGAGGAAGACTGGCCCTGGGCTAACATCTGTGCCCATCTTCCTCTACTTTATATGGGACGCCGCCACAGCATGGCTGACAAGCAGTGCGTCAGCAGGCGCCCGGGATCCGAACCAGCGAACCCTGGGCTGCCAAGCACGAACTAAACCGCTGCACCACTGGGCCGGCCCCTATCCTGCCTTTTTGAATGGTATGGTATACAGAACATAGACCTCACATTATCTTGTTCATCATTATAATACATTGATGTTATCCATTAGCAGTTGAAGTAGTCAACACTAAATTAACAGTGATTTGGTTTAGATGGTAGATCCGTGGGTCTTCTTTTTCTTTTTTTTGTTTTTTGACTTTAGTAATGAAAAAAGACTTCATTAAAAATGGAAAATAAGTAAAGAATAAAACATTTATTATTAAGAAATAATACAACTAATTTAAGAAATAAAAAGTCTATCTTTTATATTGTCATCTTACAATAAGTACCTTAAATAATTTGACCGTCTTTTTTTAAAATAACAGCTTTATTTAGATATAATTCCCATACCATACAATTCACCTATTTAAAATGTACAATAGAGTGGTTTTTACTAAATTCATAGAGTTGTGCAACCACAACACAGTCAATTTTAGAATATTTTAATCACTCCACAAAAAAACAAAAACAATACCTTACCCGGTAGCAATCACTCCTCTTTCCCTCTACCCCCAGCCCTAGGCAACCAGTAATCTACTTTCTGTCTTTACAGATTTGCCTATCCTGGACATTTCATATAAACGGAATCTACATTATATGGTCTTTTGTGGCTGGATTCTTTCACTTAGCATAATGTTTTTAAGATTTATCCATGTGGTGGCATGTATCAGTACTTCGTTCCTTTTTATGACTGAATAATATTCCATTATATGGATATATACCACATTTTGTTTATCTATTCATCAGATGACGGACATTGGGGTTGTTTCCACTTTTTGGCTGTAATAAATAATTCTGCTGTGAACATTCACGTACAAGTTTTTGTGTGGACATGCTTTGATTTCTCTTAGGTCTTATACCTAGGAGTGGAATTGCTGAGTCATATAGTATCTCTATGTTTAACCTTTTGAGGACATGTCGTACTGTTTTCCAAAGAGGCTGCACCATTTTACACTCCCACCAGCAGTTTATGAGGATTCTAATTTCTCCACATCCTTGCCAACACTCATCATCTCTACCTTGTTGATTATAGCCGTCCTAGTGGATGTGAAGTGGTATCACATTGTAGTTGTGATTTCCATAATGTTGAATATCTTTTCATATGTTTATTAGCCTTTTTTTGTATCTTCTTTGGATAAATGTCCATTCATATCCCTTACCCATTTTTAAATTGGGTTGTCTTTTTATTATTGAGTTATAAGAGTTCTTTATATATTCTAGATACAAGTCCCTTATCAGATATATAGTTTGTAAATATTTTCTCCCATCCTGTGGGTTTATTTTCACTTCCTCAGTGGTGTCCTTGGTAGCACAAAAGTTTTTAATTTTGTTAAAGTCCAGCTTATCTTTATGTTCTTTTCTTGCTTTGTTGCTTGTGCTTTTGATATCATAATTTTAAAAATTGTGTAATTCACAAAGATTCATACCTATGTTTTCTTCTAAGAGTTATGTAGTTTTAGCTCTTACCTTTAGGTCTTTGGTCCATTTTGAGTTATTTTTGTATATGTTTTGAGGTATAGGGGTCAAACTTCAATTTTTTGCATATAGATAACCAATTTTAACCCTAGTTTGTAACCTGGGTGGGTTCTTTTTTTTTTTCATTTTAGGCCCCTGCACAGTGTCTACCAGGACAGTGGCAGTGGGGTGTTCCTCAGGTAAATATTAGCTTTTTTTGTTGTATTTTTGTGAAGCCTGCATGAATATTAAAGTCAGGAGAACTAGATTGGAGACCTTCCTCTTCTATTTATTAACTGTGATACCTTTGGTTCATTTAATCACTGCACTTCTCAGCTTCCTCATTTGTAAAATGGAAGTAATGATACTATACCTTTGTAAGTTTCCTCACATGATTTTTGTGAAGATCAAATGAGATCATGTAAGTGAAAGCATTTTATAAATGAGTGCTATATAAACATGAAAAATTATTTTTACTATTAGTATTATTGGAAAATTTAGCATTTTTCTACCTTTACTTCAGGTTTTGCCTCAGTTTGATTTATGCTCCTAAATAAGTATTCCATCTCCCAACTTTTGATAACAAATAGTGTACCACCAAAAATGTTGTTTAATGACATTTCCCACTTCCATGGGAAGTCACAAAGCTGGGAATAGATGTTTATGCAATATACCATAGGTTATATTATTACAACCTTTAATAGTGATCTCACTATAATTTTCTGAATTTATATATGAGGTTCTGAAGCACTAAGAACTTTTAGTACTTACCTGTGATAAAGTTCTTTAATGACATCTACACAACTGGAATTTATAACAACCCAGAGATCCCAGTTTGTTGCTATCCCTGAAAAAGAACTTTAGGAAAATATGAAACAAATATTTCTCTCATTTGTTGGGTAATCATTTGTTTAATTGAAATAACTAGTCATATCTGAATTAGAAATATGGTTTTGTGTTTTAGTCTCCTGCCTCTTCTGCTCCGTTCTTATACCTGCAACCTTCTGAGGTTATTTATCAACCAATGGAAATTGCACAAGATGGTGGATGTGTTCCTCCTCCACTGTCTCTGATGGAAGCTTCAGTTGCAGAGGTATGTATTAGTCTCAAAGTAATTTATCTATAATTACCTCATCTTAACATTTATTTCTTTTTCTTTTCTAAAAATATTTGTTCAAGACCCTCATTGAAGCTGAACATCTTATGTTTTCTTTGATTTATTCACATCTCTTCCCCTTTTTTATATGTAAAAATGCTTCATCTTAGACTTCTTCACTAACTAGTTCTGAACCATTTGTCAAACCAGCTGTTCACTCCACCAAGCTAATCTCTGACTCAGTCGTCTTGAAAGAGTAGGATACCAAATGCTTCTCCTTCCTCTGATTTGCCTGTCAATCTATATTGTTGCTAACATTCTGTCAATTGAAAGCATATAAAAATTAAGTCAGAGAAGAAAAAATCTCAAAAAAATTCTTCCTTCAAAAATGTAAATCAAATTTATTTTATAACTACAAATTGTAACTATGATCTTTAATGTCTTTAAATTATATTCCCAAACCATTATTAACAACCTCACCATCTATGTGCCAGGAACTGTACATAGTATATTTTAAGTCAGTGTTGTGAAAGATTAGGAAATTAGCACCCACCTCCCAATTTGAGTGTATTATATTATGATTTTTATATTGCTAGACTTATAACGTTATAATTTTGTTCTGGAACACTAATTTCCACAGTTGGATCTTAATGTTTACTATCAATACTTTTACTAGGATTTCTCCCTTCCTCGTCTCACCCTCCATTTATCACTTGGTTGACTGAATCTGCAAGTATTCTTTGTTAAAGAAGGCTTATGGATGCTATATTTTCTGAGTTCTTACATGCTTGTTTGTTCATTATGTTTGTTGTCTGTAAATCTGAAAGAAAGGCTAGCTATAAAATAGCTGCATCATACTTGTATTTGTTTGCTAAGGTTGTTGAAACAAAGTACCACAAACTGAGTGGCTCAAACAACAGAAATTTATTGTCTCAATTCTGGAGGCTAGAAGTCCAAGATCAAGGTGTTGGCAGGATTGGTTCCATCTAAGAGCTGTGAAGGAAGGATCTGTGCCAGGCCTCTCTTCTTGGCTTGTAGATGGCCATCTTCTTGTGTCTTCACATTATCTTTCCTTTCTCTATGTCCAAATTTCTCATTTTTATAAGAATACCGGTCATACTGGATTACGTTCCATCCTAATGACCATACTTTAACTTGATAACCTCTGTCAAGACCCTATCTCCAAATGAGGTCACACTCTGACATACTAGGGTTAAGACTTCAACAGATAAGTTTTGAGGGAAGACATTTCAACCCATAACAATGCTTTTTTCTCTTAGAACTTCTAGTCTACTTTTCCTGGTGTTGAGTGTAGACGTAAAGAAGTTTGAAGCCAGCCTGATTTTACCCCTTGTACATAATTTGCTTTTTCTTCCTGCATGCCTGAAAAGTCCGCCTTAACTTGAAATCACTTCACCAGGATACATCCTGGAATTTACCAGTCTTTATAATATTTTTCCTGGAACACAGTTTGCCCTTTTGATTTTCAGACTAGTTTTTATTTCAGGGTTTCTTTTTTCCGGTTAGAGCTTTGAAAAAATTTTTTATTTCAGTTCTGTACCTTCTTTAGGAATACCAATTATGTATATGTTAGATCTCTTTTTGTCTTTCATATCTATCATCTCTCAGGTAAATATTCTATCATGGTACTTTTTTATATTGTTTTATATGCTTTTTCAAGGCAAATATGACTATATTTTTCATTGTGTTTAGTCTACATTTTATTTTATTTTATTTATTTTTTTGTGAGGAAGATTAGCCCTGAGCTAACATCCATTGCCAATCCTCCTCTTCTTGCTGAGGAAGATTGGCCCTGGGCTAACATCCATACCCATCTTCCTCTACTTTATATGGGACGCCACCACAGCATGGCTTGACAAGCGGTGCATCAGTCCGTGCCCAGGATCCGAACCTGCAAACCCCAGGCCACCGAAGTGGAGCATGCGAACTTAACCTCTGCACCAGCGGGCTGGCCCATTTTCATTGTGTTTAGTCTACATTTTATTGTGACTGATGAGGTTTTCATCTCTATTTTATTTTTATCTTCTTTTTCATCCCAAGCTCTGCCACTGCTTACATCATTGTCTGTAAATGTTGTCTGTTGGCTTAAAATCTCATTTAGACATCATGTTATTATAATTTCTTTAAAATTCAAAAGAATTATATTTATTTGAACTTTTCCACTATTTTCTGGGGTAATTTCTCATCTTTTTCTTAAACTTTTTGCTCTTTCCTTGATGGAGTTGGAGAGGATGAGAAGAGGCAGTATCCATGCTTAGGTCACTTGCTTTTCCTTCCCACCTTTACTAATCTTTAAATGAGGCCAGCTATTTGTCAAAATGTAGGATGAAAGGAGGAGACTATTGTCTCAAGCATCCTACCACTGTATCTGTTATGTTGCCTGCTTGAGATGCTCTTCTCTCAGTTGTTAGCATTCTAGAGATCATTTTGGCTCCTAGTAAAGTCCCTTTTATGGCAGGTTTTCTGTATTGGGATGTAGTAATTGCTACTTCCCTTTCCACCTTCACCCTGCTTCACTTCCAGCAGTGTTCCTCAGCTATAAGGCAAGGTAGCAGACGACAAAAATGGTGAAAACATGATTTCTCCTTCAATTCTACCTCCTCTGCTATTAAGTAGTGCAAAATTAGATCTCTGTGGAGATATTCCCTGCTTCTGCCTTGGCCTGACACACCCCTACATTTGAGAATCTAAAGAATCTTTGAGTAGATCTTTCAGAACATTGACCCTTAGGGAAATCTGTATCCTTCCTGATGTCTGAGGAAGCTTCAGAATTCCCTCTTATATTGGTCCAAATTGCATAGCATTTGGCAGACATTCTACATTGTTTGTGGTTTGGGGATCATGGGCATTTCCTTGTTTAACTGATGATGGCATTTAAAAAATCTATCTTTTGCTCTTTTTGTTGTTTTCTGGTTTTCAAGGAGTGGGGCAAGGAGGTAAGAAGGCTTTTACATTCGATTTTTAGCCAGAATATACTTTTGGCATTAAACCATATTCTTAATTCCTGACATCAGATAACTTATCATCAGGTTATATTCACTATTTAGTGGGATATAATAAGACTTTTCTGGAAATATTGCTTATATTAGCTTATAACTGGTACTATTAATTTTCCATACAAAATGATACATGCATGCTTTTATTTTAATACTGTGTCTGGTAGAAGGTATATTCTAATATCTAAGTTAATGAATAGAGTGGGGTGGTTTGTATTGTTTTTTCCCCAGATTTAAAAAATGCAGGGCTTATTCTTGTGAGTTTTATACTTAGGTTTCCTAAAAAAAAAAAAAGTTAGCATCACCTCTCACTTATTTCAATGGCTATTTCCCCCTCACTCTTAGAATATGGCTTTGCCTTCTACCTCTCAGAGTAAGTAGAAACCACTTTCTGGAAACCAGCTCTGCCTCCAGCCCCCAACGTACAAATTTACCTAAATCATAACTCATCCTCAGCTTCTTACATTTTTTTAGTGACTTTCAGTCCTGTCCAAGGTTATTTCTGTCTCTTTGCTCTGAATACTATCACTTCCCTCTTCCTCAGGGACTTTATTCCATCTATTATCCTATATTTCAAGCCTTTTTCTTTCCATTGGTTCATGGCTTCACCATTTACTAGTGTGTTACTTTGGGTAATTACTTAACCCTTCACAGTCTTGGTTTCATAATTCCTACGCTTATAAAATGACAACATGAGGAAAATCTGTTTTGCAGGATTGGTGTAAAGGTTAGAGTTGTTGTATACAAAATTCTTTGTGTAGTACCTAGCACCTGGTAGGAGGCAATTATTATTATCCTGTGACACACACCCCCCACCAATGCCCTAATTCTCTTCTACGTTTCAAAGCTGAGCTTGAAAAGGTACTCTATATTCGGTGTTTCTACTGCCTCACCATCCATTCACTCCTCACCTGCTGAAGTTGCCTTCATTACCTTTGATAAAAGTCCTTAATGACTCCCTAACTGCCAACCACTTTTCTTCCTTTTTCATCTCAGAGACATTGGACATACTCCTTGAAACTCTCCTACTCTTGGTTTCCATAATACTGCTCTCTGCTGGCAATCCTTTTACCTCCTTTTATTTTTCTTTGTAAGTTGATCTGCTCCCCATGATTTCATATCTGTTTCTTCATTCTTTCCCCCTACATACTTACTCTGATGTTATCAGCCATGCTCATGTCTCTAACCCCAGCCTTAGTCCTGAGTTTTAGACCTGCACTATCCACTAGGATGATAGCCACTACCACAAATGACTGTTGAGCACTTGAAATGTCGCTAGTCGAATTGAGATGTGTTGTAAGTGCAAAATACACACCAAGTTTGAAGATATAGCATGAAAAAAAGAAAGTAAAATTTATCAGAAATTTTATATTGATTACACTTTGGTATAGTATTTTGAATATATTGGTTGAAATAAAATATATTACTAAAAATTCATTTTATTAGTTTCTTTTTACTTTTTTAACATGGCTACTGAAAACTTTTAAATAACATGTAGCTTACATTATATTTCTGTTGGACAGTGCTGTTCTACAGGCATCTAGCTTTCTATCAACAGTATACCTGTACTAGAAGTGCTACAAATACCTCAGATTTTATATGTTACAAACCTAACTTCTCTCCGACCCCTCACATACAATTACATAAACATCAAACTTGCTTCTCTTGTATAGCATATCTCGATGAACACTACCACCATCTGTTGGACAAGCCATAAACCTGCTTTTACATGATCTGTCCCCAGCCTGTTGCTCTACTTCCTCATCTTTCAGCTGTCTTTTAGTGTATAATCCTCCTCCCAGCCATGCCAAACATCCTGCATGGATCTCCCATATGAAGTGTGTTCTTAGTTGCCTCTATGCCTTTGTGCATACTATTGCCACCTTCTTCCCCTAATTCTTCAAATTCAAGTATTAACTCCACTAGAAAACTTTCCCTGACCACCTCCCCAACTTTCCTAAGCTAAATTAAGTAGTTCTTTTCTCCTATGCATCCCTAAACATGTCTCACAGGACTTATGGTAATTTTGACTACTTATCTGTCCCTGATCAGTCTATAAGTTAATTAAAGATAGAGAATGTGTTTTTCATCTGTGTTTCTCCATTGTGTAGCAAAATGTCTACCTAGTACATTGTAATGCTGAATAAATATTTTGAATTAATAAATGAAATGCAGTACATTTTTTTCTTCTTTTTGTATTAGCCTTATTCTGATCATGGAGTTCAAGCAACATATCACCAGGTTTATGCTCCAAGTGCCATTGCTATGCCTGCACCTGTGATGCAGCCTGAACCAATTAAAGTAAGAAGTTTGTTTTGATTTTTCTGTTTTTCTTCAGTCATATTTCAAGTTTTCTAAATTTCTCTTCTGAAAAGGAACAACTTTGCATATTTATATCACATTTGTGATCAGAAGTACAGAATTAGTGAACTATTTCATGTGAAGGAAATACAATTCTAAATTAACTATAATTCTTATTAATTAATTTTGAGTAAGTTATGGTTTTTGACCACACATGGTCAAAAATGTTTTACTTACTGTGGTAAAATATATATAACTTAAAATTTGCCATTTATAAGTGTACATCTAAGGGGTATTAATTACATCCACAGTGCTGTGCAACTTCATGACTATTTCCAAACATTTGCATCACCCCAAATAGAAACTCTGTACATTAAGCAATAACTTCCCATTCCCCTGCTCCCTCCAGTCCCTGGTAACCTCTAATCTACTTTCTGTGAATTTGCCTAGATATTTCGTATACTCAGATTTTGATTATCTATGTTGACTGCATGTAACATTTATGGGGAGATGAAAACAGTTCATGATCTACTTTTCCAGTTTGAGAATTGTGCTCATGGATCCTAAATCAGATCCAGGTCTGAGTGGTAATCTAGTTAGATCATACCCCCATACATGCACAACCTCCTTCAATAATATTTGGCACCAGAATGGTGCATTTGTTGTAATTTATGAACCTACACTGACACATCATTATCACCCAAAGTCCACAGTTTACATTAGGGTTGACTGTTGGTATTATACATCCTATGGCTTTTGACAAATGTATAATGACATGTATCCATCATTATAGTATCATACAGAATAGTTTCACTGAGGTAAAAATCCATTTTGCTCTGCCTGTTCATCTCTCCTTCTTCCCAACCCCTGGCAACCACTGATCTTTTTACTGTCTCCGTAGTTTTGCCTTTTCCAAAATGTCATATAGTTGGAATCATACAGTATGTAACATTTTCACATTTCCTTCTTTTACTTAGTAATACACATTTAAGGTTCCTCCATGTCTTTTCATGGCTTGATAGCTCATTTCTTTTAGCACTAAATAATATTTCATTGTCTGGATATACTGCAGTTTATTTATACATTCACCTATTGAAGGGCATCTTGGTTGCTTCCAAATTTTGGCAATTATGAATAAGGTTGCTATAAACAAGTTTTTGTATGGACATAAGTTCTCGACTCATTTGGGTAAATACCTGAGAGTGCGGTTGCTAGAGTCTATAGTTAGTATGGTTAGTTTTTTAAGAAACTGCCAAACTGTCTTCCAAAGTGGTTGTACCATTTTGCATTCCCACCAGCAATGACTGAGAGTTCCTGTTGCTCCACAGCCTTGTTAGCATTTGGTATTGTCAGTGTTTGGGGGTTTTGCCATTCTATTAGGTATGTAATGGCATCTCGTTGTTTTAATTTGCAATTCCCTAATGACATATGATGTTAAATACATTTTCATATGTTTATTTGCCAGCTGTAAATCTTTGGTGAGTGTCCGTTTAAGGCCTTTGCCCCATTTTTTAATCAGGTTGTTCATTTTCTTATTGCTGAGTTTTAAAAATTCTTTGTATATTTTGGATAACATTCCTTTATCAGATATGTTTTTTTCAAATATTTTCTCTCAGTCTGTGGCTTGTCTTCTCATTCTCTTGACACTGTCTCTCACAAAACAGAAGTTAATTTTAATGAATCCCAGCTTATCAATTATTTCTCTCATGAATTGTGCCTTTGGTGTTGTATCTGAAAAGTCATCAAGCCCAAGGTCATCTAGATTTTCTCCTATGTTATCTGCTTGGACTCTTATAGTTTTACATTTTGAATTTAGGTCTGTAATCAATTTTGAGTTAATTTTTGTGAGGGGTGTAACATCTGTGTCTAGCTTCACTTTTTTGCATGTGGCTATCCAGTTGTTCCAGCATCATTTGTTGAAAAGACTGTCTTTGTTCCATTGTATTCCATTTGCTCCTTTGTCAAAAATCAGTTGAATATATTTATGTGAATCTATTTCTAGGTTTTCTATTCTGTTCCATTGTTCTATTTGTCTTCTCTTTTGTCAATACCACACTGTCTTAATTATTGTTGCTTTATAATGTCTTGAAGTTGGGTGATGTCAGTCCTCCAACTTTTGTTCTTCTCCTTTAATATTATGCTGGCTATTCTGGGTCTTTTCCCTTATCATATAAACTTTAGAAGCAGCTTGTTGACATCCACAAAATAACTAGCTGGAATTTTGATTGAGATTGAACCATAGATCAATCTCTATGGGAGATATTCAATATTTCAGGAAAACCAAAGGCAACAAGATTCAGATCTACATATTTTCTTAAGAGTAACAACTAAACTGAACTTAAGTAAAAATGTAATTCCCTAATTCTTTTAGGGAATCTGATTGAGCTGGGATATACTACCACTTAAATGTGGGAAGAACTGACATCTTGACAATATGGAGTCTTCCTATCTATGCACATGGAACATCTCTCCATTTATTTAGTTCTTCTTTGATTTCTTTCATCAGAGTTTTGTAGTTTTCCTCATCTAGACCTTGTATATATTTTGTTATAGTTATACCTAAGTATTTCATTTTTTTTTTAAATTAATTGCTGGTAAATAGAAAAGCAGGGGCCAGCCCGGTGGCATAGTGGTTAAGTTCACGCACTCCACTTCAGCGGTCCGGGATTCACAGGTTTGGATCCCAGGTGCAGACCAACACACCACTTATCAAGCCATGCTGTGGCAGTGTTCCATATAAAGTAGAGGAAGATGGGCATGGATGTTAGCCCAGGGCCAATCTTCCTCAGCAGAAAAGAGGAGGATTGGCAACAGATGTTAGCTCAGGGCTAATCTTCCTCACAAAAAAAAAAAAGAAAAGGAAAGCAATTGACTTTTGCAAGTTAACCTTCTATCCCATTTCCCTAAAGTGATGATGCAAGAGTTTCACTAAGAAACTAGGTCATACAAGAATAAGCAGAGTTCCCTGCTACCTAGTAGACGGTCAAAATATATTGAATATATACATGGGAGTCTATGGGAACTCTCTGTACTTTCTGCTCAATTTTTGCTGTGAAACTAAAGCTGCTCTAAAAAATAGTCTATTTTTTAAAATTATTAAGTTACCCAGGTTTCAACCCAGAACCTCTAACTGTTGATTCTTATGTTTAGTAGTATAATTAGTTGTGGATGTACCCAGTACTGAAAATAAAACATTGAAATAGTATCAGTAATTGTTTCTCATTAGTCCATCACAGCTGTTATAATTATGACAGTCTTTTCTTTATACACCTATCTTCTTAGAAAGGTAATATAATGCGTTACGTTATATTTATATATATTATATACATGTATTATCTATAATGTATATTAGATTTAGATATTATATAATTGTTGAAAGATTTTGTTTTCCTGATAAATGGAAGTTCATATCACCACACGTTACTTTTTATCTTCTTAACACATTTTAAGTGGTAGTATATCCCAGCTCAATCAGATTCCCTAAAAGAATTAGGGAATTACATTTTTACTTAAGTTCAGTTTAGTTGTTACTCTTAAGAAAATATGTAGACGTGAATCTTGTTGCCTTTGGTTTTCCTGAAATATTGAAATCAAAAATTGCCTTAAGATAGCCAAACTGAATATTATGTCACTTTTATACTTGAAATGTTAATGGTGATCGTATGCAAGGTGGGATCCATTTGCCATAATGAGTACCTTTGCAGCAAAAAGAGTGACATACTGATTCTTTTTTTTTTTTGGCTGAGGGAGATTCGCCCTGAGCTAACATCTGTTGCCAAACTTCCTTTTTTTTTTGCTTGAGAAAGATTAGCCCTGAGCTAACATCCATCACCAATCTTCCTCTTTTTGCTTGAGGATGATTTGCCCTGAGCTAACATCTGTGCCATTCTTCCTCTACTTGGTATGTGGGTCGCCGCCCAAGCATGGCCATTGACAAGTGGTGTATGTCCATGCCCGGGAACCAAACCTGGGCCACCAAAGCAGAGCATGCTGAACTCAACCACTAGGCCACAGGGCCGGCCCCAAGAGTGACATACTGATTCTTACTGGAATTATAGAATAATCTCTATTCCCAACATTTACATTTAATCTTTGAGTTCAAGGAGAAAAGATACTAAGATTCTGCATTGAGTTTTAAAGTTAATCTGGTCCAAAGACCCCCTCCTAAAGAGTCTGTGGATATAAGTATATTACAGTATAACTTGTTTCCCTTATAATCCTATATATTTTATTTTATATATTTAAAAACATTATTCTGAGAAGGAGTCCATAGACCTCAGTAGACTGCCAAAGGAGTCCGTGGCGCACATACACAAAAATAGTTAACCTCTTGCAACTATTTTTGAAGACCTCTGTTGATATAGAAAAAGCAAAAATTAAAAAAGAAAGTTGGGGGCCGCCCGGTGGCGCAGCGGTTTAGTCCACGCTTGGCAGCCCGGGGTTTGCAGGTTCGGATCCCGGGCGCCCGCTGATGCAATGCTTGTCAGCCACGCCGTGGCGGCGTCCCATATAAAGTAGAGGAAGATGGGCATGGATGTTAGCCCAGGGCCAGTCTTCCTTGGCAAAAAGAGGAAGATTGGCGACGGATGTTAGCTCAGGGCTGATCTTCCTCACAAAAAAATAAATAAATAAAAAATAAAATAAAAAAGTTAACCTCTGTGTTAGAGTCACTTTATTTCACTTGTAACATAAATTTTTACAAGGAGGAATGTCTCTAGCTACATGTTCCTAATTCTAACAGAGCTTTTTAGTCTTCCATACTAGTTGAGGTTATTCAAACTAGATAAGCAATGACATAGTAAGCAAACTGATGAGGAATAATACCTACCAGATATTGCAAATACAATTTACCACGTTAAGTAAACACACCTTTCTATAGGAAACATTATAACAAATGTAATTTTCTATAAAAAACACTAGTAGTCTCAATGTTAAAAAGTCAAGGCCTTGGAAGTATTAAAAACCAATTTTTCAATATTACAGGAAAGATCTTTGTGCTTTTGTAAAGACTTAAAAACTCAACTTTCTGGGGCTGGCCCAGTGGCATAGTGGTTAAGTTCATGCACTCCACTTTGGTGGCCCAGAGTTCACAGGTTCAGATCCTGGGCGCAGACCTACGCACCGCTTATCAAGCCATGTGTGGCAGGCGTCCCACATATAAAGTGGAGGAAAATGGGCGTGGATGTTAGCCCAGGGCCAGTCTTCCTCAGCAAAAATAGGAGGATTGACAACAGGTGTTAGCTCAGGGCTAATATTCCTCACAAAAAAACCCACAAAAAACTCAACTTTCTGATGGTAAAACATAGAATAAGTATAGATTTACCTTAAACATCATGGTAACTAGTGCACAAATACTCACTTATCTTCTTATATAACTAAACATACACCTAGTTAATCCTGTTCTTTGTAGACTCAAAAGCATTAGTATCAATAGCTTCTTAGTTTCTCTCAAGGTTTCTATAAACTTGTAATTTCTGATTTTGACTTTCATTTAATCAGGTTGAATCCAATATATTTAAGGCTGGTGATAATTTCTTTCCACAATATAGAGTATATACACTCTGAATTTAAGGCATCTTATTAAGGTTTTCTTCCCTAGATTTTCAGAAGTTCTCAGCCTGAAAATTTCTTTCTAGCCTGAATAGGTTAAACCAGGGGTCAACAAACTTTCTGTAAAGAGCCCATTAGTAAATATTTTAAGCCTTGCAGACCACACAGTCTCTATCTCAACTATTCAACACTACTATTGTAGCATGAAAATAACCACAGATAAAATATAAACAATGAGTGTGACTGTGTTCCAGTCAAACTTTATTTACAAAAACAAGTGATGGGCCAGATTTGGCCTGCGGGACATAGATTCATGACCCTTAAATTAACCTCTTGTCAGGTTCATGTATCCTGACATAATATATATAATATATATGTATAATGTGAAATATAGTACAAAGATAATGTGAAATATAGTACAAGTGCTTTAGTTATATTTTCACTTTTAATTCTTTCTTTATTGAAGTATAATTGACATACAATATTCCTATTAGTTTCAGGTGTATATCATAGTGATTGGATATTTGTATACATTACAAAATGATCACCACAATAAGTCTAGTTACCATCTGTCACCAAAGTTATTACAATATTATTGACTATATTCCCTTTTTAATCTATTTTTAACCTAACATGGATTCTTTGACTCTTAGCCTCTGGACTGCTTTAATATTTACATTTGCCCTAAGTTCTTACCAGCCAAGATACTTAATATGGGGGGAAGTGTGGATAAAGATAATTTGAGATATTTATTAATTACTGTGTAAGGATAGGTATTAGTTCATACAGTATTCTGAGTAAATTTTATACTTCTTTTATGGGGGGAAATCTGTCTTATTGTGTCACATTTTATTTGCATATTCAGTTCTGTGTTTTCCTTCTTAGTTTGAGCACTTATTTCCTTGCATTCTATCATTCCCTCTAATTGAACATTTTTTCGCCTTTTTCTCAATCTTTTTTCTTTTCGCTTAGCACTCAGACTACTTGGATGAGCATCTTCACGACATAAGATTCAACTCATCAAACCTTAATCCCTTACAAAATTGTTTCCTAAACTTTTTTTGGATAACATCTTCCCCCATTTTGAGGATACATAATAACAAGCAGTACGGTTTTGTATTCCACACTTCATTAATAATATTTTAAATTTATCTGTTTTGGAAAGACATGAGGGAGGAGTATAGGGGTATCTTTTTCATTCCATATGAAATCATTGTTCCTTAAGTATTGTGATCTATTCCAACTACTTATCTAAGATTTATTGCCAAGCTTTGATGACTTCTTATTAGCCAAATCCCAAGGGTCTTGTCCTAGTTCTTGTCCTCGTAGATTCTCTTTAATTCAATACTGTCAACTAGCCTGTGCTCAAATTTTATTAATTTTCAGCTCTCTTTCCTTGCATTAAGTTTGATCTTTCAATGTCTCTTTCAGAAATATATTTCTTCCTCTTTTACCAGCTACTAATCATGGCACGATTCTCTTTGCCCTCTAAGTTGTCTTCTAAGGGAGTTTTCCAGTTTTCTGCATTTTAATAATGTTTAATAGTGAATCTGACCCTAGTGCTTTGATTCTCTTCCTAATTTAACCCTAAAACCACACTTGGATGGATACTCCCTACTACCTCCTCAAACTGAAAATCATGAATACACAATTTCTTTCATTTTATTTTCAGAATCCTCACCTCTTATGTGTTAGTTTGCCCATCTTTTGTCCTAAAATCAAAACAATACCAGTGATTTTTCTGACCTCTTGTTGCTACATGGTCTAGTTATACTGTCTTTGTGTCCCTTTTTCAGCTAACTTGCTAGGAATGATATATTTATTTCTCTTTCCACTGCCAAATTCCTTTTCTAAGCTCTATTACTGCCTAACTGGTTTACTATATATTTCTTCAAGATGTCCCTATCTTTGGTTTCCATCCTTTAGTCATACATAAATCTGAATTTAGTTTTTTTAATCTGAAGTTAGTTTTTATCCCCTCTTATGACTCTCATCAACTCTTATTCACATCCTTACCAAATTCCTTACCATTAAATATTCTCCCTTCGGTTTTCCCATACTTACCAACCTAAATTATTCATATACAACTATTTATATTGCTTTTCTTTGAGCTGTAATAGTGAAGCAAGCACTGCTTCTGTTCTCTCTAGGCATATTGAGCCTTCAACCAAGCAATTCCACATACATAGAATAGTTTGACTTCACTTCTCCATTTTTCCTTAGAGAACCAGAATATATTGCCAATAAGCTATGAGTAGTTGACAAGGCATGAATAGCTATGTATTACCACAGTAGATTTCATTCATTTACCAAATATTTATTGAGCACTACCATGTGCTAGCCAATATTCTAGATACTGAGAATACATCAGTTAACAGTAGCTGGTGTTGAACAGGCCAGAGAAATCCAGGCCAGTCTATAGAGTTTAGCAAACTAGACAACACTGGTTTGTCTGTTGCCAACACTGTCATGCTGTTGCCAATATGGTAACCACTAGCCACATGAGACTAGTTAATTTCAATTCTGAATTAAATGAAATTTAAAATTCAGTTCCTCAATAGCAGCTAGCCACATTTCAAGTGCTAAATAGCCTCATGTGGATAGTGGCTACCATATTTGGCAATGTAGATATAGAACTTTTCCATCAACATAGAAAGTTCTAACAGACAGTACTTATGTACAGATATTGGAACAAATATGGAAAATTTTGAGCCTATCCAAAATTAAAAGTATGTCATAGGACAGCTTGGTTCCCTAAATTAGGAGGTGGCCTACACCCAAAGTGCCAAAAAGGTAATAGCAACTAGGTTTTTTCTTTGACCCAAACTAATCTTAACACACACACAAAAATCTCAGGATAACACAGACATATGGAATTACTCGGTATTATATGGCATCAGTACCTATATGCCTCTCCTACCAGTGCCAACTTGAAGGGTACTTTTTGGGTTTTGGACAACTTTCTAAATAGCCTTCTGCCAAACTCCACTCCACTTATAAAAACATATTTTTAAAACCCACCTAATAATATTTTCAAAAATAGAAGGAATATTATAATTCACTTGTTTCTGTGTTGCCTGTTCCCCATTTTTATATACTAAACAGTTATACTGTGACACTAGACTAGAGACTGTCTAAAACAGATTGTAAGCTCTCAGAGAGGAGGAAGCAAGCCTTTCCTGAGTTCTGGACCCCTCCTAATCTCTAGCCTCTCACTTCATAATACTCTAATATAATTAATACCACATGTTCTGCAAGTATTTAGTAAATGTTCATTGATATCCTACACTCATCTACTCTAACTTA
This sequence comes from Tapirus indicus, assembly GCA_031878705.1. Classification (NCBI taxonomy): domain Eukaryota; kingdom Metazoa; phylum Chordata; class Mammalia; order Perissodactyla; family Tapiridae; genus Tapirus; species Tapirus indicus. The sequence goes on along the minus strand of CM062926.1, from coordinate 105,389,278 downwards.
TTCTTTTTTTTTCCCATTCACTCTTTCTGATCTATATTTTCTTTCTCTTTACTTAACAGACAGTGTGGAGCATTCATTATTAAGACAACTGGGCAGCTCTAGTCCAGCTCAACTGATTTCTTGTCCAGTGATCCTTGTGTGGCCGAGATCCAGCTTCAATGAACCGGCTAGAAGCTGCCCGTTGTGAAACTTAGGGTTAGTTAATACCTCGCCATATTTATTCCACTATAAGCTGTCTAAATTTGATGAAATTTGCTTATTCAGCTGTTACTACAATATTATTTAGGTAGATGTGGCATGTTGGTGTTTTTATGTGTTAATCTAACTGTAGTGACATTTTCTACATGTTTTATCCATTCCATAAATAATAACCACATTGGGCATAGTGAGGTGTCTTTCATTTTCTCTGCTTCGTGTTATTATTTTTCCTCTCAGTCTTTTAGAAGTTATGTTTCATATTCTTTGCTACTTATTTTAATATTTAGGATAAAAGTCATTCCTAATTCCAGAAGAATTTTTAATACTTTCATGCCTTTTAGCATATAGTATATTTAATCTTAATGATTCAGTTCTACTACTTTGCTATTTTGTCATTTAATATGCTTTTGTCTAATTTTTTCATTTATTGTTACTGCTACTCTTCATTTAATTTTTCTTCTGCCATGGTTTTCAGAATTTGAATACTATTTATACTGCTTTTTAAATAACATTTTCCAAATATTATAAATACCATCAACATGACCAGTATTCTTGCCTTTTTATGTGATTAATTTGACTATATGAAATTTTTTCTGTAATATTTGAGATAATGCTGCAGCCTTCCTATAACATAAGCCATTTGCTACCAAATTTTATATAATATGGATCATCTAGTAGAATTGTTTTGATAAAAGAAGGGCTCACCTCTGACACGATCCCATACCATTGACTGATATTCCACTGTATTTTAGTGTTCTTTGAATGCTTTAATATTTTGCCTTTTCTTCTTATATGTTACCAGTATATTCAATTATATATGTTATTAATTTTAAAAAGGACATTTATTTTCATAAAAAGCAAAATTATTTCTTACACCAAAGAAAAACTTTAAATTCTGATTCTAAAACCAATTCTTATTGTAAAGTTGGAAAACAGGTGGGGAGGAAAAGCCATTGTTCAAAAATTACAGAACTAATCCTAAGTGTTTTTATCACTAAAATTTCTGTAGTAGTATAAAAAAATCTTTCTTACATTCATTTCCAGTTCTTTCACTGACTTCCTGATTTTAGGAGAGAAGGGGAAAAGCCATAAATATCGGCATTACCCTAATAAATCTATCTCTGTCCTCTCCTATTCCATCTGCAAATGTATTCCATGATCAGCAGCAGCATCAGCAGCAACAGAAACAATAGGACATAGACCTCAAAGTTTTCCCTAGTAAGCCAAATAGGGTATTTCTTTTGAAACCATAATGAATATGTTTGCCAGTCAAATGGTTTCAGGAGAACAGTAGAACCGTATGAATATACACTAGCATACAAGGACCCCATATATATTAATATTCTCAGTTTTTAGAAATGTAAATAGACTAATAAGTCCCACAATGAAATTTCAAAAGCTTTTGTTCTGTAAGTAAAAATTATTAACCACTGATGTTAACAATCTTCTTTTAATAGCACTATCCTTGATAACAAAAATTGTTTTGATTTTCAAAATGTTAAACATGATGCTAAACAAATCCTGGACTGTTAATAAAAATTAATGATGTATTACTGGATAAGGAATTTTGATAATAATTGATACCCAAGTGTGTTTCTTCCACAGAGCTATGGAGATTATATGCATGAACAGATATATGTATATACACACATATAACTTATATGCATACACACATATACACCTTTTATATATATATATACACACACATATAATATATAATTCATACATATACACTTTCTTAGAATTTATCTTTATTTTGAGAAGCTAATCAAAATAGTGGAATTTATTGTCAACCTGAATACATGGAGGACATCATCAACCTTCTTCATGGCATAGCTTGATAGCCCAAACATGTTACTTCTAAAAACAGACAGATTGGGAGCATGAAAATTCTCCTTACATACATTAAGTAAAGCCCATTTTATTTTTCTCTGTTTTGTACTATATCTTCTAAAGAGAAATTTGAGAAGTAAGTTTTTACTTAGTACCCATTTTAAAAGGTCAATCTGAAAACATCTGAAATTCACTCTGTGTTAGAGTGAAATGGATAATACAAATATTAGTACATGTACCAAAATCACAAGGTAATAACTTTGCAACGTGTTTCCCAAAATCTCTAATACGATCAGAAATGGAAAGATGGTAGCTTGTTAAAAGATAAAGGATCTTGGAGCCAGCCTGGTGGTGTAGTGGTTAAGTTGACACACTCCACTTCGGCAGCCGGGTTTCACAGGTTTGGATCCTGGGCACAGACCTATGCACCGCTTATCAAGCCATGCTGTGGCAGGTGTCCCACATATAAAGTGGAGGAAGATGGGCACGGATGTTAGCCCAGGGCCAGTCTTCCTCAGCAAAAAGAGCAGGATTAGCAGCGGATGTTAGCTCTGGGCTAATCTTCCTCACCAAAAAGAAAAAAGATAAAGGATCTTGGAAAATTATGATTAACTTCCTCTGTCAGCTGATTTCAGAAGGATGGCTTAGAAAAAAAGAGGTATGATTTAGTTTATAACATTGCTTTATAAATTTCTTCCAATAATAGCAGTACAGTATTTTCAAACAAATTTATACATGATAACTCCCATATGTAGGAGTGTGTTTCCTGGATTTATGCCATATTTAACTTTAAAAGGAAGAATTGGAGTCACATACACAAAAATTCTTTGTATCTGTCCCAGAAGTAGTGCTTGGATAATATTAAAATATAGAACCAAAGGACTAGAGAAGACTTTAGGAAGGCATCCAGTCCAACTTGGATATCATGCATCAACATGCCCTATTGTTATAACAGTAAATTGCTGGCCCCTTGACCTATACTTTGACTAAAATTTATTCTGAAATCTCTATAGACTTAAAACAGGAAAAGGGCAAAATTTTATCCAAAGGATGGATGTAATATTCATAATTGATGCTGTTTCTTTCAACTCTATTCAGTGTTTTTATTCCTGTGCATAAATTCCTAAAAACATGCTATCAGCTTTGTCCTTCCATATTGAGTACCACTCTCTGATTAGCAGCTACAGTTATTGCTATTTTTTGGACCTGCTATAGGTGTTTCTGTCTCTGCTTTTATGTACTGCATAAATTTGCTAATATTTTGTGCATTCTCCTGGTTCCTCTCAGAAATCAAGTGCCATTCAAGATCACTTGTTTTATTTCACATTTCTTTCCATGTGACATAATCCTCCAGTTTTCTATATGCTAATTTCATGGTTATATTGATGTTACCTACTTTCTGGCCTGTCAGATCCACAAATATAAAATAGCAGGCATATATTTCAAACTAATGAACTAACAGATTAAGGATTTCCAGTTTTATCATTCTTTTTCGGCATGCTGCTCAAAATAGTATCAACTAATATAATGCCAAGCCTGATTGTATTGAAGTGAAGATACACGGTAACAGGCTGAATAGTCATTAAAACATTTTATTTAGGCCAGTGAGTGATTGATTGATATTGATATCTGACTTATTTTTTTTTAATGCAATTTAAAAATTTTCCATTTACTGATTTGTCAGTTTTCCTTATTTGATATGTATTTCTTAGTTAAAAGATGCCAATACTTGATTATTTACTAATATTTTGGTGCATAGCTTTCTTAGTGAAGCTAGTATGTTAACCTCAGTTTTGCATTTCTGCCAAGGTGTGTACCCACAAGTAATTGTCATTTAGTATTTCTCAAAAGGTAATTGGAGTCATAAAAATCTTGGTGTACTTCTTCCCTTTGGAAAACAGGTGTGAGAAGGTGCCTCTCTATACTTTAAAGCCTTTTCCTTCCTCCCCTGCTAACAGTCTTTTCCTCATGTCAGCCCTTTCACTTACTGGGTTTTTTTCCTCATCATAGAAAATGTGGAGGGTCCTAGATCCTCACACTTCTTTGGGATATATCTACAAGCTTCCAGTATGCTCTTAGGCCTAAAGAGAGAATTTCTAATAAGAAAGTCCTTTGATTAAACTCTTACTTTTTTCTTCATTTTTTCCTTCGTGGAATAGAGAGGATAAAATACGTCTCTGAGAGCTTTTCTTTCCTGGGGAAAGTAACGCTTTTGAGGAGATGGTAGTTTTGGGTTGTCATTTTGTTTTATAAGGAGAGTTAAGTTTCTGCTCTAAAGTATAGAGGCTTCAAAGTAAATGTCTCAAAGTTCTTAGCATTTATTTTCCTCCCATTATTTACCATCAACAGCTTTGTGGCATTCTCTCTAGATCTTTCTCTTTGATAGGTCTCAGTGCTTAAAAAAGCAGTTTTCCCTTTGGAAAATTCCAAGCTAAAAATCAAAGTATATTCTTCCTGTCCCATGAATTCCCTAAGCCTACCAGTTGTCCATTTTCAATCTGGAAAGAATTCCCTGTCTATTCACCTGAATATCTCCTTTCCAATTTGTTTTACAAGTATGATATCCTTATTGTTTGATCAATGTAAAAAACTTGAATGTGCTGACAATGAGAAAGACCTCCCTCCATCTGGCTTTCCACCCTTCTGGCTACAAGCATTCTGAGGGACCTCTATTTCCCATTTTGGATAGAATTTCTCCAAATTTTGAGAGGCCCTGAGTCTTTTCTTATCTACCCAATTCAGTTAACTTTCTTTGACTGAAAATGATAGGGCTCAAGGACATTTACTATGCAGCCATTATTTATGCACTATCTTCTCTGCTTTCATTTTCAAATATGGCTCTAAACTAAAAGAAAAGAAATGCAATCAAGCATACTTATTTTGGAAGAATTTTGTCCAATTCAAACCATATTAACAATGATATTTAAATTTACAGGATATCCCCACAAAAGATGTCTATATTGGGCTAAATGTATAATCTAATAATACTAACTTGAATTCTGGATTTGGGGAATAAAAGCAGGAAAGAAAAAGGGACCTTTCCCCACCTCACCTTCCCTAAGAATAGGGTTAAAGAGAATGCCTATTAACCCAAACACTTAATCCAATTCGGTAGAATTTCCAGCAGTATAATGTAACATTAAAAAGTTCAGGCAATGTGGGGAAAGATGTTTTGGCTTAAGGAATTCAGTTTAAAAGCAGCTAATTCATACTTGAGAGTGTCATTCTTGGTTTTCACAGCTTCTTTCCTTCTTCCATTTCTGAACTCAATGGTACTCTTACAGCGCTGTTTTTTGCAATGGTTCCTAATAATAACAGAGTGAGCATTTTGGAAGTATGAAAATAAAGAACCAGGATAGCTTTTGCTGGAACATGGAATGTTATCCTTTTAATCCTAAATTTCTTTTGCTTTATATATTGTAAATATTATAAAAGGAAATTTGAAAAGATGATGATCAGGCAAAGAGTTACCTTTGTGTCTAATTCCTAAAGATAAGATGCAATGGGAAAGGGTATGTTAGTTAATACACATCTTTTTGTGTACATCTGTGTCTTATTTTTTATTTCAAAAAGGCCATCCAGTTTCCTCAAAGAATTTCATAGGTGCAACCCTAGATGATAATGAAATACAGACATTTTGTATTGCACTTTAGCAGATTTTTTTTTTTTTTAGTGAGGAAGATTGGCCCTTAGCTAACATCTGTTGCCAATCTTCCTCTTTTTGCTGAGCAAGATTAACCCTGAACTAATATCTGTGCCCATCTTCCTCCACTCTGTATATGGGATGCCGCCACAGTATGGCCTGATGAGCAGTGCGCAGGTCTGCGCCCGGAATCCGAACCCACAAACCCTGGGCCGCTGAAGCAGAGTGTGTGAACTTAACCACTATGCCACCAGGCCGGCCCCAGCAGATTTGTATTTTTGAAGTTAAAAACTTCTTTTAAAGATTCTAACTCTGATTTAAGATATAAACATAATACTGTACAACTCATTTAATCCATTCACTTGCTTCTTGAAAATTACTTCCTAAATCATCGTCACCTTTTGCTTAAGTTTTGTATACCCATTACAGAGAATTCAGCTTTCTTTATTTTCTTCTAAATGATGAATTATTTGGGAAAGTATCCAAAATTTATTCTAAAGATCAGTTCTTTATATAAATCATCCAGTTGTCTACTTTTTTTATTAAACATCCTTCAAACCAAACATCTTTTATACACTCTAGGTGAAGGTAACCAACAATATAGTTTTCACTAACATCATTTAATCTCAGGTCATGCAGTTTCAAAAGAATCCAGTCTCTGTTGTTAATAAAGTACAGTTCCTTCTATTATAGTAAGACAAGCTTGCAGTTAGAGTCTGTCTGACTAGGATCATGTTTAAGAATGTAACTACATCTTTTCTCAAAGATAATTACATTCTCAGAGACTTGCCAAATTCCAATATGAATTTTAGCTTAACTTTCTCTGAAATATGATTATATGGATTCAGAATTAGGAGTCCTTGTTCTCCAGCACATATTTCCTCTTGAATCTCACTCCCACCTTCATTGATGAGCAGCAGACAGACTTGATTTGATTATCTTTATAGAAACCAAGGCTTTTTACCTATAGACAAGGTCCTCCAATGTTTTTATCATACCAATTCTGGTTTCACTTCTGCTCCTTGTAGTAGTCAGAAAGTTCTTGACTTTGCTGATCTCTATTCCAAGTTCTTCTCATATGTGGAAATGATCTATTTATCATTCAAATCAAGACACTTGAGAGTGAAAGGGGGCACCAAAAATAATTAAAATTATATAATTTTTGAAGTATGTACTTATTGACCAACAAAGAAGCTTATCCTATTAACATACCTATAAAATCATTCTATTCAAAGACTATTTTTCAAAAATGAAATTCTAATAATACAATAGGCATAAACCTAGACTGTCCCAGGGAAATTGGGATGTAGGTAACTCTATTAATATATTACAAAATGAATGTAACATTAAACTGGTATAGTTTAGTATAGTATAAAAAGATTTTCAAAAAGTATAGTCTGAAAGGCATTAAACCATAAAAGATAGGCCTGAACTCCTCTATTACTTTATGGTTTAACCATAAACCTTTAACCCTTGAAGCTTTATGGTTTCTGGTTTAGCCATTGATAGAGCTATATAAATAAACTGAATTATGTTTAGGTATAAGCCTTTTTCCCTATGTTATAAACATGAAATCATTGAATCATATAACTTAAGGACTAAAGATTCTACAACTTTGGAATAGTCTTAAGATATCAGTCTTAAAATATTGGTAACTTAACCTGTGTAACCTAATTTGCTATATAATTACTAGGTTGTTCTAAAGAAACGCTTTGGTTAAGTCATTAAAGATTGTTTAAAGTCCATGATAATATTCCTTATAAAAACTGTATTAACTTTGTTGATGTTGATGGTAATTTGTTATAAAATCATGCTTAGAATATCACATTTTGCATACTATATTATTCCAAGGCAAGAATAACACCTTATATTTATATAGCATCTTACAATTTACAAGCACTTCACATCCATTATCTTGTTTCATCCACTCAGTATTTCTGTGAGGTAATCAGGCAACTTTTTATAAGAGAAGAGAGGCTTAGAAAGGTTAAGAGAATTTCCTAAGATGACATTACTATTAAGTGGTAGAACCCAGACCTTCTGATTACTAATAAATTGTCACCTGTAAGGATGCAAGTCATTTCTGGGGAGTGGAGGGCTGAGAGGGGAAGATCTTTAGAGAACACAGTACTTTTCAGAAATAATTTTTGTTTCATCCAAGAGTTATGGACCATCTTTTGTTAAATCACTAAAATTAAATCTTACACAAATTAAATCTTAAACACAAATAAAATGTCTGTTCTACTCCCTTAACCATCTGGAAATCAGGATCAGAAAATATTTCAATTTTAAATTATGATAATCATGAAACTGTTTAATCATGCTTTTATCAGGTAACCTAAGTATGAACAGTTTCCTAACCAAAATAGTAGAAATAAAATTACCCTAGAATTTAATATTTTAGGTTATTAATGGAAAATTTTCTTTGAAAGTGTTGTGCAATTCAGCATTTTGGAAAATATAAGAAGGAACGTAAGGTGAGAAGAAAGGCTTTCTAAATTATCCCCCTTGAATCCCTCTGATAGCAAAAGATATCTACAGGCGGTGCCATCTACTCTTAAATTTTGGGAACATGGCACATTTCTCTGTTTTTTGAAAGCATAAAGTGCACCAGTAAAAGCCAATGAACTTTTGGTTGCTTTTCTTCTTTTCCATTCTTCTTGTTAATAACTGCAATATAGACATTTATCAGTCTTTGTATAGACCCTCCGTGTAGTATTTGCTGCTTTGGAAATGGTTATTCTAGTTTAGTTTTCTTTTTTACACCTTAATGACAAGTACCAAACTCATGCCATTTTTTATATTGATAAAATGTGTGTGGTGCTGAGATAAATGGATCATTATCATAATTGCCTACTGAAGTCCCCTTAGCTCAAAAATGGTTAAGAGTGCCTAATGTTAAATATAGCCTGATGTCATTGGAGTGAATTTTCTCACAACACTCCTTTTGATAACTATCTTTAACTTATTTTACAGTATTTCATAAATGTTTGTTTTCTGGTTAGAAGACTATTTTATAACTTCACAAAGTATCTTGAAGTGATATGAATAAACTCTCTGTGTAATTGCACAATTTAAAACATTTTTAACCCTGAAAGCATCTAGGTCTTACATGCCATAAAAAATTACCCACTGTTTTTATGACTTATACTCTTGATAGTTACCTATTCTATCTAGCATTGGCAGGTTGTTTCATTGTTAGTAGACATGCCAAGTCTTGGCAGGTCAATAAAATGCCCAAATCATGGAAAGTACAACAGTGTATAATCAACCATTCCTCTTTACAGAAATTTTGCTTATCTTAGAAGCTTTAGTTTGTTTCCCTTAGCTTTATATAAGTTGCTAGTTAAGTTTTTAGAACCACTAGAATACTTGGTATTAAATTTCTGTTGTCAGATTCAGGTTGGGCAATTGATCTGGCCTATGTCCTACTTCCAAAGTTTTATTCAGCTTTATGAGATAATCTCAGGCTCCTTGATACCTGCATTATTCTTGAATCACAACATTCAAACTCAAATCATTTAAAGCAGGCAGAGCAAAGAAAATGATGAGGTTTTTAGACAAAAGGATTTGGCTAAACACTGGTGGTCTGAAGTAGGCATTTAGTCCTTACAGATACCTTAGCTGAAATTTTCCAATTCTCAAGTGCCTTGAACAGTATGTCCAGCAATCCTTATGTTCAGCAGTGGATCAAATAAAACTCATTTGTTGGAACACAGTCTATTCATTGGATGTTTTATTTAACAGGGTAAAATTTCATGTTACTTTATTAACATGAAAGTTTGTGAATAATTCCCTGATTTTCTCTGGATAGCAGCTTTCTCAACCATAGGATTTGCCTCTAATTTTGTATGTCACTAAATACATAAATCTTTCCTTTTAACAAATCTTTACCAAAGTTCAGGGATGGCACAAAGGAAGTATAACATAATAATTTAGGAATACCATCAGATTTGGCTGATCTCAGATCCTTTGTAGTGAGTCTTTTTTATAGCCCTAGGATGCTTCCATGTCCAGCAGCAGGTTATAAGGTAACCTACTCCTTCTACTGGGAATTTCCTGAAGCATACCTTCTCTCGTCAGAGTTCAGGCCCAGTTAATATTATTTTTTAAATCTTTCCCATAAGTAATTATAAAATAAAAGCCATTTAAAATTCATTAAAACCCTAATTTTCTTTAAATCTCTTAATAGGAACCAAGGTTACATTCTGTGAGAAGAAGCTTTTCTCAGCCTTCATCTGTAGGTTTGAAACCTCGATATTCTCGAAGCCCACACTTGCATCCTAGAAAAGATTTCAGAGCAGAGGATTCAATTCTTACTCCATCTTCCTCTACTGATTCTGTTAAGTAGAGTCTTGGATAACTATTTTATCCAATAATAGAAAACAACTAGCCCCATGTATAGTCTGGTAACAAATATGAGGGTTTTGGATGTTCTCAAGGTTAAATGTTTTTGCTTTTTAAGGGAATTAAAGAAATCTTGGTAGCCAGAACATTGGAGGTACAGGATAAAAATCATGGTTTCTTTTATTTATTCACACATACTTAATTAACATAGATTTTTAATCTGTAACAAACAGAACAAAGGTTATATCTATAAAACATCTTGATAAACTTGAAAAATTTGGTTATCATCTGGCTATCTTATCAACATGATGATGTCATATACAACTACTTAAAACATCTTTGGTGTTTGGATTTTTCAGTTTTATTCCAGATGTTTCATATTTGTAGACATAGCCATGGCATATACAGAATATTGATAGCAAAAGGCCATTTGTTGTAATATGGTAAATTAAAAAAAAAACAACACTATCTTCTTAGGGACATAATATGTGAAGAAGGTTCTAGCTTCCACATTATTTTAGTTTCACTGTGTTTAGGTTTATGTATATTCTACCTATATTAAATGTTTTTGATAAAACATTTCAAATTCTTGGTTTACATTAGAAATTTTGACAGACATTAATACATACAAAAATAATTCGTATATATAATATCTGGGAATCTGTCATATTGTGACCATTTATTTTATACCAATTACTATGGCCAAAGTTGACACTATCCTTAAAAATACTTAGATATCTCCATATCTATTTCTGGCCCTCTTTTGTCGTTCATACAAGAAGTATAAGGGTTCTTACAGCATCTTGGCAAGTAGAAGCATTCACTGCTTATATCATGTCAGATTCGATATATATTTCTTCCTTTAACCTAATGACACTGTCAATATTCCTTTTTATCTTCCATTCAGTTCCTAGTTTGTGAGGTTTCTAGGTTTTCAAAACATTAACTTTGACTGAATAAAACTTACCCATAACATTATATTTCACCTTTTAAATACAAAGAAGCTATGACTGCTGTTACAGAATTGAAAAAGTTTTTTGTAATGAAAAAATGCCACACTAAAGTGGAACTTTTTAAAATTACAAAGTGGCTATGCCAACTTTTTTTTAAATGCTGCCGGTTTAATATATATCCCAACTTCCTTCTGTAAAAACATTATATTCCTTTTATAGAAGATTGGATTATTAAAAACAATAAAAAGTTACATAAACAATATTTAAAATCTGTTCACACAATACTTAGGAAGGAGTCTTATTTTTTTCACTATTTTAATTTCATGTCCACTCCAAGAACTAAAGCTGGTTTGCATTTCTGTTGAGAAAGAATAAGAACTATAGATTAAAAGCTTCTTATAGTATTAGGATGATGATAACCCAATTATAATGAGTTAAGTTTTTTATCCTGTCTTCATAAAGGATAATGAACTGTCCATTGCTGTATATATTTTGGGGGAATATCACCAGAATGTTTCTGAGCTAAAATATTTAGGTTGAGGAATAAAATGTAATAACATAGTTATATTAAAGAATATTCTGGCACATCCTAAGGCCACTCCATCTACCAAGAATATTTTATTTTGCTACATTTACTTTGAAAGTAACATACTGTGTGTTAAGGTCTGAGGTTCTATAATTAGAGCCCTAGTCAAAAATATCATGAAACCATCTATTTAATACTCCATTTGTGTGGTGTTTTCAGTATACATTTTATTCCTATATTTATTATTCAGGCTTAGACTTTTCAGTATATACCAAGGCATTTTTGTTCTAAAACTTTTACAGATTTTAAGAGTCCAAGAGTAACTATATTTTGCTTCAAAAAAGATTTACATTTGAAGTGTTTTTCTTAGCTAATTTATTTTAGGCAGTTGTGCTCTTTACCAAAATGCATTCATATACTTTCACAGTACATTCATTCAATTCTATAAAGATTATATTACATCATTTTTTTCTCCAGACATAAAGTATAGAAAAACGAAGGAAGTATGAAAATTCATTAATGTACCAAAAAAAAAACCTATTCTGCTTAAATTGTAATATTTTGCTCTTATTTTATAAATAATGTAACATATCCATGATTGCAGAAACAGCTTTAATAACTATAAGAGATCAATGTTTTAGCTTTTAATCATCAAGGCTCTTTTACTAGTAGTCATGATATAAAAATGAACAGATACGGAGACTAAACCCTTATCCTTAGCCTCATATAGTTCTGAAATGACCAATATTAGTATATTAAGGAAATGTTTAATTAATACAAAAAGTATTGCCTAAAAGGCATATTTTTTCCTTGGATGTTTTGAGAAAACATCTAAAGGATAATAATTGTAAAATACACATTAACAATTTTTAATACTTTCAATGTGTTCCCTGCTAATCATATTAGGATCTTTGTTTTGAACATGTCTAACTTGTGTACCAAAGCAAAGAAAGCTACACAATATCCACTTATATAACACATTTTTAGCAACACATAAAAGAAACTTCCTAAAATCCTTATTACTATCTGACCTGTCATTGCAAATTTTTAAAAGATACATGTAAATTTTTCCTGCTCTATGTATATTCAAATACTGATTAGTAAAGTTAACCATAGGATTATTTTATTCAGGCTATATCCAACTGTTTGTGAGAAGAGCTTTCAAATAAAATAATGCATTTAATGTCCTTATATCTAAGGAAAAATGTAAATAAACTCAGCAACAATCCTCCATTTACCAAATAGATTTTTTATGCCTATGCCATAACTATGTATCTATCTTTAGAGAATGACTTGTTTAAAACTCTTCAACTCAGACTTACCTACCTTCACATACTGAATATTTAAAACATATACCTCTACAAACTTATCGATGATGGGTTTTAATAACTTTGTTGAACTTGGGCTAGTCCCCTTCTCACTATTCTCGATGTTAAGCAATAAGTTTTCACTATTTTTCCTTTGTTTTTCAGTATGAGATCAGGTTGATTTCCTAATTTTTACACTTAGTTACACACAATTATATATTTATATTGGTTTTATGTCCCAGAACCGATAGCTCCACTTTTAGATGGTCTCCATGGATTATGGGAAAAGGAAGAAGTGCTAGACTCTTCTTAGGCTAGAAAACTAATTTATGACATCAGTTACATCCAAAAATGTTTTATTTAAAATTTGTTATGAATTAACTATATTCTAGAGGCTGATTTTTATGTGGACATTTTAATAAGAAAAACTTTCTATTTTGAGGATTGATTGTTAACTAACAATTTCTTTTATACTAGGGCAGATAATGTCATAATCATAATGAATGTTAAAAATATCTCCTTTATATTCAGCAAAAAAATACTTCCAGATCTTAAAATGGCATGAAAATCCAACCATCAGCTTTCATGCAATTAACCATACATATTTTCAATAATTAATTTTATCTTAGTACATATGATTTTCTTCTCTAATACCAAAATAGGCTTCTTACACATTGTAACTTGATTTATCTAACTACATTCCACTAATGAGTTATAAAATGAAACTGAACTCAGGACTAAAAAGTTTTGCTTTTTAAAAATGTAGAGTGTTTCCATAAAATAAGTTTTATAGAAATTTAAATATAAAAAGTTAATGCAGTAATTTCAACTTATACCAGAATTGAAGATTCTTTGCTTTATGAAAGCCTTTATAAATTCTTTTAGTAAGTGATTAAGGTAACCTAAAAAAAATGTTATATAGGATTTTTTTATAATGCATCAGTCTGATTCTATCAGCAAGTCATAATCTACCATGCAAAAATTACCAAAAAAGTACCCATCATGCCTTGCTTAACTATGGGACTGTGTAGCTTAAATTTAAACAAGAGTTCTAAAGAAATTATTTAAAACACAGAATAAAGATGTAGTGTTCTTGGCCTTCCAAGTTAGCGAGGACTTTAATACCTTTTGATACATTTTTAAAAATACAATTTAGATGACAACTAAGAGACCTATATAAACAGGTTTCATCACACTTCTTCAAGGTGTAGTCCATGTCCAACACAATACCTACATTTCATAAAAAATGAAAATATAATATTCTTTATGCAATTCATGAAGTCTTTACTTTTGGGAAGTTAGAACATGTCTTGACTGTCATATATGAGATATAATTTACTAGGAATTATCCAATATGTGGCATTTTAGCTAATGGGGTGGTAGCTTTGGTAATAACTGGAGTCAAGGGGCATCTAATCTGGTTTCTGCAGGCTTGTTAGGAAAGATGTCATAAGAATACAGTAATAAATGTTCAGTAAATTCAGAGAACTTAAATTGTTAGTAAATAGATGAGTCTTATTTAATAAGTTCACCTGTATTAAAACTGTATGTATGAAAAAGTTTCAGTGTTTGTGACCTCTAATAAAATTCTCTGGCTCTGTTACAATAATAGTTAATTGAAATAAAACTTTTGAATATTGATGTTTTCATGTTTAGAGATAAATGTGTATTTAAAGTAAAATGTTATTTCAGAATACTTAGATTCATGAATTTATGACAACATACTTTCACTTAGAGTACTGTTGGATTAAAGAATTTGGAACACTGTTCTGAAAATAAGAAACAAAATAATCTTAAAGAAAAAGAGAAATAGAGACTATAGAGTTATTAAAATTTTTAACAATTTATACCAGCACACATAAGCAGACTTGGGAAATAAAGGAAACTATTGAAAGCAAAAGAGAAATATATCCTACTTCATGATAAAGGTTAAGTATTTTTTCTAAGTTTCTATTTTGGCACTCATCTGTTTCATAATCTAGCTGGCAAGAACTGATTGCTCATCTTGAAACACTCCTTGATGTATTTCATTGAAAGATTAGAGTTCTTATTTACACTTTTCATCTTTAGTTTTTGGATCTGATTATACTACTTCCTCTTCCCCACAATACAATGCCCTCAATATATTCTCAGTGATTGGTGGTGGTGTCTGTGCTAAGGATGGTGCTGAGGCTCTGGCATCAAGACAAGTTTGAGTCTAGGTGTTCCTGTTTTACAAGCTGTATAACCTTAGCCTACTTACTTAATCTCTGTGCTTCAATTTTTTGTCAGTTAAACAGAGAAAGAATAATATTTCATGGAGTTGATAGGAAAAAAAAATGAGAGAACACAAATAAGGAACACAGAACTGTTGGTTCTCTCCTGTCACGTTCACTTATTACTGAACTAACAATTAGAAAATTTGGCAAAATTATGGCCATGGGATTCTCCCCTTTTAACAATCCGTAGAGAGGATTTACTGAACAAGTATATTTGCTGACATTTCTGTTAAAAAGCAAATTATTTTCACAGAGGCATACATGAAAAAAGACAAAATTTTAGAGTCACAAAACCTTGCCTGCTATAAAATTATTTTTTTCTACACTTAGCAGTGATGATATACTTGGTAGTGAGCATTAAAGACTGCAGTGCTAATATCTAGTGCAAGTTGTTATATTTTTACTTTCTCATTGCATGGTTTCTCTGAACTTTAGAATGGCAGTCTCGTTTTTTTGCAGACTTGAACATCTGTCCTTTTCAATTTTAGCTTTTTACATTTTGAGGCTATGTTGTTAGATCATACAAGTTTATAATTGTTATAACTTGTTGGTGCATTATTCCTTTTATATTAAGTCTCACTTTATCTTTAGTAATGGTTTTCTCCTCAATATAGATTGTTTACTATTAATATTACAATACCAGCTTGCTTTTGGTTAATATATGCTTAGTGTTTCTTCACGTCTTTATTTTCTGTTAAGTATATACCTTTTAACTACAAATAGCTAAGTTTTTAAATTTAAGCTTGAACACTGCTGTCTTTTGACAGAAGGTTCATCCTATGACGTTTTATATTATTACAGTTTACTGGTATGTCTTTATTTATTTCTGCCATCTTAGGGTTTTCTTTTACCATATTATTCATTTTTCTTTACCCTTTTTTTCTCCTTCCTGTCTTCTGTTGGATTGAGTTTTCTTTAACATTTCTTTTCATCTGGCTTGAAAGAAATACATTCTATTTGTATTATTTTATTGATTAGCCTAAAATTTATAACATGCTTAACTTTATATTTTTAATATTTATAGCTTTTTAACCAAGACACTTCTAAACTATTTCAAAGGAAGCCACACTACTGAAACTATCTTATTTAATGTGTTCCAAAGTAAACGTTATTACCCTTTAAAAAATATTTTAATCAAGAAAAAATGTGTAATTGGTCATATTTTTATTCACTGTATTGAATTAAGAAGAGAATGATTCCAATCTATAATAGTTGATCATAAACTAGTTCTTGAAGGTTCATCTTCATGTGAAATCCCACAAACCAGTGACTATCAACTAATGAGGGGTACATGCACAAAGCATAGCCTTAGGAGTGGTAGCACAGTGATGTTAGGACCATTTTCCCCTACCATGCACTAAGAAAAATGGCATCATCCATTTCCAGAGTTATTCCTAGAGCTGTCCCTCCAGCTAACACAGTGAATCTTCCATGCCCTCTGCAGATGTTTCATCCAAAAATCCTTAATGACATGAAGGCAGGGCTTCTCTCTCCTTGGAGCTATAATTTTCTTCTTGCAGATGGCACACTTGGTTTCCTGAAATGTCCTGACATCGCATATTATCCTGTTCTTAAGTAAAGAGCTGCAGACTTTAAAATCCATGGTGAGTAAACTGTGTCATAAACCAAGTGGGGGTGAAATTAAGTTTATAGCCAAAGATGGAACTTCTGTACTGTAGCCTCGCCTTACTTTGGTGAAGATCCAAGTATGGTTGAACCTCCCAGTAGCTATTCATGACAAGAGGCAAAGTTATTTCTAGTTGTCAAGGCCATAGGAAGATCCTCTTGGTGTGTAGCTCTTCCCAGTTTCCTTTCCTTATCATGAAAATACAAGCAGAAACTGATTACTGTGATATAATCTTAAACAGAGTATTTTAAATATGGTCAACTATTCCCTGTTAGATAGATGGTTCCCTTAATTCAGAGGATCTGTACTGGGTAACCCAGGACTACTGAAAACTAAGGAGAAGAAGCCAATTTCACCTCTAAACTTGTTAGTCCCTTCCCCTCAGCTCAAAGTAGTTCTTGGTGATAGAGGAAAGCAACTTAGGCTGGGCTTCTCTTATTCTCTGTCTCAAAAAAGAGTAAGACACTCTTCTTGGAAGGTTAAAATCCCCACTTATTAACCTTCATTAACTTGGTTGTTACTGTTCTGGCCTTTATGGCAATATTAACCTCCAGATTTGGTGTGTTCCTACTGATAAAAGTCAACCAAACCTATCCAAAGCTCCTGCAAGAGGAAGGGGCAGGGCCAGCTGTGTTGTGCTGAAGTAACATATTTCATGCTGTCTTAATTTTGCAAGGGACTCAAAGGCTTTCTTTGAGAACTGAGCCCCCAACCTGTGCCCCAGCTCCCCCCAAGCTCTCTGAACTAGTAAACCTTTGCTGCAAAAATAGACACATGGCTGTCACTATGTCCACACGCTTTTAGGTCCACTGATATTATTCACTCTAGCAAAAGATGAGGGCAAGGACCCACCAAGGTTTACAGCACCCCAGACCTCACCAATAAGAACAGTTGTTTTATATCTGGTAAAACTATGAATAGTAGGGAATTGCCTCTAGGAAGTAATTATAGATTATCATACAGCAGCTTTATGGACCAAGTCTTAGTCAAGAGGCATGGCCTCCCCCATAACTCAAGGTTACACTAATGCAGGCCAACACTGAAACTATATACTCACTTGGGGTGGGGCAGTCAGAGATCCAGGAAACCATCCCTACTATAATGCCCAAGGAGGATTCTCTTGAATGCTTGATACTGCCATCTGCTGCCCAAGCTACTTAATGATTATAAGTCATCCTAGTGGGAGGCATACAGCCTGACTAACTACTGGCTTTACTTTGGTTTCAGAACTTCCCAGATCTAAAAAGCTATGTCTCAATCACAGGCACAACTAGAAAAGAAACAACAACAACAACAACAACAAAAAATATATATATAGACCTGTGCCTCAGGGCCCATGTTCCAGCATAGGCCTTCTTGAGTACTTTGGCATCAACTTAATATCAGATTCTTCTCAGCCCCTACAGAGTCACACAAGTCCTTAAGAAAAATAGTGAGGCCTACTTCCAGAATAACTGTGAGATTTCAATGAAATCAGAGATGGTATCTATTTGTTACTGCCTATTCTTGACCTCCATATAGCCATAGATCTTCTGACATATGAGGAGCCTAATCTATGAGTTCACTTGTGGAACAGCCCTCCAGAATACAATGATGCCACTTAAATATACATTGCCCACAACTTCTTGCATGACTTCAGAGATAGGATCTACTGAGCTTGTTAGTACTTCAGCGTGACATCCCATGAACACCTGACCAGTGCTCTTATCACCTCCTGCAGCACTGCCTCTAAGAATACCCCAAAATGAGTATTTTAGAGCCTCAAGGGGTGGTATTTGGGAGAAACTTCCTTTCTGGTCAAGGGATCCACAAGACGCCAGATAAGGTGTTAACAGTTCTGGAGTAGGGGGATTCTTAGATGTCTACCATTTTATCATCATCATCTCCCAGAAGTGGCTAGGATGCCCTCTCTTGGAAGTGCTTGCCCTCTAGTTTTAAGTTTCACCTATCCTCCACTTGCCATTCTTAAACTGCTGGATCAAATTGAACACATCAACTGAGTACCCAAAGGATATTTGCTTTACCTATTTTGCCTCCTACAGAGAATCCAACTGGTTCACCTTCCATATCACCAGAGAATAAATCAGATTCAACTCACCAGTTTTCTTCACTCAAAATATGCTGTCCTCTGTAATAATTATGCTCTTTCCTCTTTGGTTCCCCTATTCACTTGTGCCCACCAGTACCACAGATATTCTGGTAGCCAGTTAAGTGCCTGCACAAATGACAGACTGCACAAAAGGAACTCCATTAACACCCAGCAAGCCAAGGTCCAGTGTAGTGACCATAGGAAAGACCACTCGAGTGGAATACATGGTCTCTCCGTTCATGATAGGAACTGCAAGACTGCTAAAAGGGGACTTCAGAGGTAGAGGTTATCATCCCAATGGTCTTCCAAGTCTTTTTTCCTTCATCCGTGTAAATACATTCCATCTCTTGCACCACTCTCCTCTGTCCAGCCCTAGGAGATATTATACTCCATTCCTAGGCCCCAGTAATCTGCCTAAGTCATCTAAGCAGGTGACTGGAATATGTCACATGGAAAGCCCTGGATTCCATTATGAAGAATAAGGAGGGTCTGAAGGACCATTTGTAGAAACTGTCCTTCCACCTTTAGAATGCCTTCAAGCATTCTTTCCTAAGCAGTGTTTCCAACCAACCAGAAATCTCTCACCACACTGATTAATCAACAGAAACCAGAGCTGAATAGTAGCACCTAGAATAAATCTGGGGGGACTACTAGCACAACAGTTTACTTCATAGTGAGCCCTCTCTGCTTGCTACCATGCTTAAAACAGATATTTCAAGGCAAGCTCTCATTTTTAAACTTTGGCCTAGCTGTTCAGTCACCTATGAGACATAACTCTGGCTTACTGTGTTGTAATCATTGTATAAATTGATACCTTAACATCTTCTCTGTGATGTTCTCTTATGGAGCCTTGGAGAAATCCCTAAATCCAGTTTGAGATTCCTGGAGCATTGGTCATTTCCTCCCTTCACCATCACCTTCAACAGTTGCAAAAGAACAGATCTGAATAAGGTACTTACAAACTTTTAAACTTTAATAACTTAAGTAAAAACAGCAGAAGAAATAATCAGTAAAAACTACTTGAAAGTAAATGTATTAACACTTATAATTACTATTCCACAATTTCTATATATTATAGCTCCTGACTGACCAAAAGAAATCATGTAAGGTAAATGATATATGTGGCTAACAAAATTAAGATTAAGAAATATAAAAAAATATATATTGCCCTTTTGGACTACTTACAGATTTTTTAAATCATACCCGTAAACCTAATGTTATTAAAGTTTAAAATGTTTAACATAACAAGTACCTCTTTATAATTTATTATAGATTGTCCAAACTTGATACATTTACATATTAGTTTACTAAATCTTTAATACAGTAAATGTCCTTTTTCAGTAGTCTGAAAAAACAGGATTCTGATCTTTTGTTTTTTGCTTTCTATAAAACAGTAGTGGTTGCAGTTATCCCTTATTTTAAGAAAAGCAACAAAAAGTTTCTTCACATTTAAATTCAGCGAAATTAGAAAGCAGAAAATTAATTTATTCTAAATATTCTGAAACCTCAATGTTAGGGACTTAAATATGTGAGACTAGGGCCATCTTCTGGTTGAAGTGTAATGTTACAAGCACAACTATTGGACTATTAACTAACAAAGTAGGGAATCATGGTTTCAAGAAATGAAAATATAAACATGGGCAAAAATCATCTAGTCTAGGAGACTGGTTTTCAAAGGTTTAATAAAAGAATCTCTTTTTAACAGGAGACTCAACATATATAACAAAGTAGGGCTGCCCTGTAAAAGATGAGGTAGGGGGCCTCCAACCCCCACTTCTCACTAATTGCCCAATGCAAAACAAGCCATGAGAGGTAGTTGGGCAAATAACATAACTGTGGTTTAGCAGGAGGCACAATGAGAAGGAATAGTATCAGCAAAGTTGTCTCTTACCCATCTTCCCCCTGGAGACATCTTAGAGACACTGGTGTGCAAAGGACAGTGGTTAATGGGCACAGAGAACTGAAGAGTAGGGGTAAGCAGCTGAAAGGCTACAAACCGCTTTTCACAGGGACATCACTTATGTGCTCATTTGATGCAACACTTTAGAAAACATTGAGTATAACTTTCCTGAAAATGCAAAATAAGAAAACAACACATTTGTCTTTTTACCACAAGCCAATAAGAACTGAGTATCTAGGTCCTATGGGCTTTCACCAGCCAGGCCCTGGACTGGTCCAGTCTTGGAAACAAGAGGCCAGTTTCAGGACCCAACCTCCTCCCTTCAAAAGGGCATGGATGTCCATAAAATCGAGGCAAGAAATAGAGCTCTCCAAGGCCCCTCTCTGTGGCAGAGACCCCCAACCTGGATAGCAGTTTATCAGCTAGGCTTGGGGTGACAGGCTGGAGCAAAGTTCCAAAGACTCGCAAACATTCCAAGGCCACGTGAAGCACAGTACCCAGCCAGGGAGCATCCACTGGGCTCTCCCAGTTCAACTTCCATGGTGCATGCCTTTGGACAAAGCCATTCGTTTGCCGGATACAGCTGGACACTGCCTCCAGAGCCTTATAGATCTGAAAGTTATCATAGTGGTCTGCTACCTGCTTGGGCAAAGTGGCCACTGCGCTCACCAGAGCATAGTCCTCTGCCTGAGCACGAACTGATGGCCCCAGCAGCCCTGGCTCCCTGGGAAAGCAGGTAGTGCAAAAGGCCGGGTAGGTCCCAGAAGGATTTATTCTTTTGGCAGTGCATCGGTTCAAGAGACCTCCCAAAGCATCTGCCAGCTCGGAGTCTAGTAACTTCACCACCTTTTCATCATAGTAATCACAGTCCCAGCTGGGGACGCCCTGCCGAAGGAGAAAGTAGCGGAAACCATCCACAGTATAGCGGTCAAGGCAAGTTCTGGGATCCACCACGTTGCCCAAGCTCTTAGACATCTTTTGGCCACAGACCGTCCAGTGAGAGTGGACATAGATGCGGCGTGGTGGGCTCATGCCAGCCCCTAAGAGAAAAGCAGGCCAATAGATAGCATGGAATTTGAGAATGTCCTTGCCTATGATATGAGAGGTGGTGGGCCACCAAGATTTGAATTCAGTATTTGGGTAGCCGATTACAGTAAGGTAGTTGACCAAGGCATCCAGCCACACGTAGATGGTCTGCGAATCGTCCCCGGGCACCGGAATGCCCCAGTGCAAGTGGCTACTCCTGCGAGACACAGACAGGTCCGGCAGCTCTTCCTCCAGCCACTGAAGGACTGCGTGATGGAATGGCTCGGGGGTGATCGCCTGAGGGTCGCCCAGTAGCCACCGCTGGAGTGGCTCCCGAAACTGGGAAAGCCTAAAAATGTAGTTTTCTTCCTTGGTCCAGGAAACGGGATGTCCGCTCTCGAGAGAGACAGGACACAAATCTCCGGACGGGCCGGGCTGCCGCGTGACCTTGGCCTCGGGCAGGAAGCACTCGTCGGAGGCGCAATACCAACCTTCATAGAGCCCCTTGTAGAGCAGACCCCGAGCTTTCAGCAGCCCCCAGAAGTGCTGCACAGCCACCCGGTGCCGGGCCTCGGTGGTGCGGATGAAGTCGGTAGAGGAGATGCCGGCCTCCCGGAAAAGCTGCTGGAACTGGGCAGAGACCTGGTCGCACAGTTCGGTCGGAGCTAGGCCTGCGGCGGCTGCCGCCTGCTGAATCTTCAGGCCGTGCTCGTCGGTACCGGTGGAGAAGCGCGTGGCAGCGGCGCTGGGGACTCGGAGGCGACGGTGGCGGCACAGGGCGTCCGCCAGTAACGCCGAGTACAGGTGTCCGATGTGCGGCGCCGCGTTCACGTAAAAAATGGGTGTCGTGAAGTAGGCGCGCGCGTCGCGGGCATCGTCGCGGGCACCGAGAAGACCCGAACTGTAGTGGCGTGGGCTCGAGGCCTGCAGGACCAGGACTCTTCTTGCCCCCGAACGTCCTACCAGCCTCAAGGTAGAGATTCGCAGCATGGTCCGGCCGGGCCGAAGCGGCGGCGGGGGCGTTCTGTAAGCACGTGTGAGAGGCGCATGCGCAGCCGCCGCATGCCGCTTCCGGCCGGAAAGCCAATGAGGCCCGGCCCCCTGCCGCCCCGCCCGCGCCACCTCCCTCCCCCGCCCCGTCCGCGCGCGCCCTCCACCGCCCCGTCCGCGCGCGCCCTCCACCGCCCCGCCCGCGCCACCTCCCTCCGCCGCCCCGCTCGCGCCGCCTCCCGCCGCTTCCCCAAGCCTGGTTCGTCGTTGGCCTGGGAATTGTGGACGCGCGAGAGAAATAAGTCTGAGGTACTAGGCTTGGGAGAGATTAGGGAAGCAGTTACATCTTTTTCCTTCTGTAACATCTGTGTGTCCTACTTTGGGTTGTAATTTTATATATATGGATCTGTTTCTCTCTCTAGGCTGAGCTGCTTGTGGGCGAGAGTTTTATCTTCAGGCATTTCTCAAACCCCGGTCAGTGGCTGGCACATTGCAGGACACAGAGTGTGACTCCACATATGACTTGGTCAACGAAAGGATTTGAAATATCATCTAAATTTTATCTCAGAACCTAGTGGACGCAATAAATTTGGAAGAAGGAAGGGAGAAAGGAAGAAAAATAATTATCTAGAGCACTTGAGGGAAGGATAAGAACTGAAAAAGTAAGAGAAATCTTTTCTCTAAGCGCGCTCAATTTTTGTCGTATCAACAAAAGAGGTAGATTTGTGATGTGCCAAAAATTACTGAGGGAGGTGGTGTGCAATGTTGTCTCCACGCATATAAGGAAGAATCAATCTTCAATTTTATTTCTCCACGTAGTTAGTAATTTTCTTTTAAAATGGGCTTGAGGTTCTTCTACAACAGTGTTCTTCAAGTTTGCTTAGTAATGGAACCCTAGCTTTTTGGGAGGGATGCCTCAAGAGCCCAGAATTGGATTAATATTAATCCTTCTTTCATGACACAGTCTCATCTTTTGTCTATGTCTGGGCACCTTTTTTTTTTTCCATTTAATTTAAATAAATACTCATTTAGTAATAAAATGAAATGAGGGGCCGCCCGGTGGCGCAGCGGTTTAGTCCGCGCTTGGCAGCCCGGGGTTCGCGAGTTCGGATCCCGGGCGCCCGCCGACGCACTGCCTGTCAGCCACGCCGTGGCGGCGTCCCATATAAAGTGGAGGAAGATGGGCACGGATGTTAGCTCAGGGCCAGTCTTCCTCAGCAAAAAGGGGAGGATTGGCAACAGATGTTAGCTCAGGGCTTGTCTTCCCCACAAAAAAAAAAATAAAATAAAATAAAATAAAATAAAATGAAACACCTGTGAACCCACAACCCAACCTAAGAACTAGAAGTGGTTCTCTAAGTGTGGTCCCAGAAGAACAGCATTAGCAGCACTGGGAACCCTGTTAGAAATGCATATTCTTAGGCCCCATGCCTCCACCTAGTGAATCAAACTCTAGGATGGGACCCAGCAATCCAGGTTTTAATGAGCCCCCCAGGTGATTCTGATGCACACTAAAGTTCGAGAATCACTGAACCAGGAGATTACCAGTGATTTAGATCTATGTGCTTTTTTCTCCTTGCCTTCCTGTCTTCCTCCCAGAGGTAATCACTGTCCTGAAATTTGTACTTTTGCATTTATGTTATCACATATATAGTATGTCTAAGCAACACATATTAGTTTTCCTTTTATTTAAACATTCTAAAAAAGGATATCATACTACATGTAGTCTTCTTCGACTTGCCTTTTTCACTCAACATTTTGTTACTAAGATTCATCCATGTTTTTGCCTATAATTCTAGTTAATTCATTTTGACTGCTATATAATAGTTTATTAATGGAAGCATATGGTAAATTGGATCTGATTTCTTTGGTGATATGGAAAGTGGGCCAATCAAATTCTATGTAGGAGTTACACTAGGTACTACAACAAATATCCTTTGGGTACCTAGTTGATGTGCTTTATTTGATCCAGCAGTTTAGGAAGGGCAAGTGAAGGGTAGGTAAAACTTAAAACTGAAGGATATGTGCAGCACCCTCCAGAACTAGGAAATAAATCCAGGCCAAGTGCCTGAGAAATCAGGTTCTCCAGCAGTTCTCTTCCCACTACCCACCTTTTCCGTGGAATCAATTATTCAGCATACAAACATGCTATTTTTTAATCCCATCTTAAAAAGGAAAAAATGTTCAACGCCCACTACTGCTCCATTTCTCTTCTTCCCTTTGTAGCAGAACTTCTTGAAAGAAATGGCTATTCATGCACATTTGAGTGGTTCAAGTTGTTTGCTATCACGAACAGTACTGCTGTGAACTTTCTTGTATAAATCTCCTGGTGCTTATATGCTATATCTAGGAGGGATATTGCTGGATCATAGAGGATGTGAAGGTTCGATTTCACAAGATAACGCCAAGTTGTTTTCCAACATGTTAAACCAAGTTACATCCCCATCAGCAACATACCCTTCAAGAGGTCTCTCCAATGCTTAACATTATCTACTTAATTTTATGCCAGTCAAATAAGTATAAAATTTATCTCACTAATGTTCACAGAAGCACTGTTCACAATAGCCAAAAGGTGGAAATGACCCAAATATCTATCATCTGATGAATGGATAAACAAATGTAGTATATACATACAATGGAATATTATTCAGCCATAAAAAGGAATGAAGTACTGATATATGCCACCACATGGATAAACCTTTAAAACAGGATGCTAAGTTAAAGAAACAAAAGGCCAGATTTTGTAGACTCCATTTATATGAAATATCCAGAATAAACAAAAGCACAGAGACAGAAAGGAAATTAGTGATTGCTAGTGGCTGAGGGGAAGTTGGAATGGAGAATAAATGCTTAAAGGATATAGGTTTTCTTCTGCAGATGATGAAAAGGTTCTGGAGCTAGATAGTGATGATCATTGTTCAATATTATGAATGTACTTAATGCCACTGAATTGTACACTTTAAAATGGTAAATTTTATGTTTATTTTACCACAATAAAATGTTATTTCACTGTGGTCTTGATTTGCATTTCCCTAAATAGAAGTGCAATTGGGCATCTCTTTATATATTTATTAACCCTATATGTTTCTTTGCCTGTGAAGTGCCTATTTATATTTTATGTCTATTTTTCTGTTGGCTTGTCTTTTTCTTTATTTGCAGGAGTATTTATAATCTAAATATTCTTCCTTTATTGGTTGATATTTTCGCAAATATCATCTACCAATTTGTATCTTGTCTTTTCATATTAGACAGGCTTAATAAATAGAAGTTTTTAATTTTAATATAGTGGAATTTATCTTAATGATTGTCATTAATCATTATGATTAATAAAAATTAATCATTTATGATTACCTTTTTGCCTTAAAAATACTTTTAGTACTCTGATGTCAGAATAAATATTTATCCTTATTTTCATATAAAAGTATAAAATTTTTGCTTTTGATGTTCAACTTGTAAAGAAGAGTTGAAATTTATATACGCTGTGAGGTGGGGATCTTCCCCATATAGATAACCAATTGTCACAGCTCCATTTCCCCAATGATCTGCCATGCCACTTCCATAATATATTAAACTTCCACATATATTAAACTTCCACATATGCAGGTTTCTGTTTCTAGGCTCTTTATTCTATTGCATTGGTAAATTTGTCTATGCCATGCTAAAAACAGCTCTAATTATCATGCTTTTATAATAAGTCTTAATATAGAAAGAACTAATCTCTCCTCCTTATTCTTTTTCAGAAGTGACTTAGATATTCTTGGCCCTTTTATCTTCCACATAAATATTAAAATCAACTTGATAAATTTCATGCAAAAAACCTATTGGGGTTAAGGTCACCACTGTATTAAATTTATAGCTCAATAACAGGTGTCAAGCACTGAGGGGAAATATATTTACATATTTAAGTGTTTCTAAAAATGAGTATGCATGTCTCTCCATTTACTTAAATCTCCTTTAATGCTGTTTAATAAAGTTTTATATTTTCTACATACAAGTCTGTCTTGTATTTTGGTAGATTTATTCCTAGAAACTACATCGTTTATCAATAATGTAAATGGTGTCGTTTTCTGAAAATTATGGTTTTTTTCATTTTTACTGGTATATGAAACTGATAAAATCTAAGCTATTCTATTTGAAGAAAGAGAGGTGGGGGGACACAGAGCCCTGCCTGCTCGGCCTCCCCTTGTCATCAAGCCCCCTTTTTTCACCAAAGCTGCCACCTCTTTGGAACCAGAGGGCTCTGCCATACATAGTTTGAAAACTTCTGATCTAAAAGAATAAACAGTTAAGACTAGTCAATTATTTTTTTAAAAGAATAATATTGTGAACTGCTGAACATTGAAAGATTATATAGCCATAAAAAATTTTAAATATGTAATGTTGAGAAGCCAGACTGTAGAACAAAATAAAATGTCAAAACAAATCTTTGTCTATGTAACTATTGAGTTAGTGATGAGTGTGGCATTTCTACTCGCTAAAGAGAGAATGGCTTTTTCAATAAGTAGTGCTTTCAATAAGTCATTAACTACTAAGGAAACTTGACTACATTTTGAAACTAACACTACATTAAATAGTTAAAACTCCATGTTGATCTGATAGCTTGTGAAGTCTGGAGAACATAAACTGGCTTTTTCATCTCTGTGTTGATGTTATGCCTTCCATATATAGAGGGTGCTCCATAAAAACTTGTTGAATTCTTGTTGAATTTATTTCTTTGCAGCAGGGCCACATAAAAGAGATTGGATTTAAAAGCTACTATAATGCAAAAACTTTTCTCTGTAGGGAATGGGTTGGATGATACAAAATTATCTCCTAGAAGTTTTAAGACTTTGACAAACTCGGGTCATCCAAACTTGACTAGTAACCATAACATTAATATACTACCGATTATGGAGAATGTTTTCCTAAGGTTCACTCACTCATTCAAGGATTGAGTAAGTCCATACTAGAGAATAGACAAGAATTGATAATACATCTCCCTCATATCCAGCGACAGAAGAGCCTGCACTTGGCATCCATTTACAATGCAGAACTGAAAGCTGACCCTGAAATCTACAAATGGCAGCAAACAAATATAATTGCATACAGAAAAAAAATGGCCAATGTTAGAAAACATTTCTTATGAAAATTTATCCTAATTACTTTAAGTGCTCAATATATGGCAAGCCTGGGGAAACATGATTAGTAAAATATTATCTATGAAAACAAATGTGGTTGTGACAGTTGGATATCAGGGTGGAAGAGAACTGACTTAGATCCATATTTTACCCTTCATATTACAACTGACATATGCATCAGAGTTAAACAAGAAGTAAGGGCGAGGGGATGAATAGGTGGAGCACAGATTTTTAGGACGGTGAAACTGTTCTGTATGATACTATAATGATAGATATATGTCATTATATATTTGTCAAAACTCATAGAATGTACACCAAACGTGAACCCTAATGTAAATTATGGACTCTGGGTGGTGATGACGTATCAGTTCAGGTTCATTGATGGTAACAAATGCACCACTCTGGTGCAGGATGTTAGTCAAAGGTTGTGCATATGTCATGACGGGATATATGGGAACTCTCTGTACTTTCTGCTCAATTTTACTATGAACCTAATATTGCTCTAAAATATCAAGTTTATTTGTTTAAAAAACCAAAGCAAAACCCAAAAAACAGAGCATTTGTTTCAAAAGGAGAAATATGCTATTGAAGAAATGTACATTTTTCTTAAAGATAAAATGGAGAGGTGGAAAATTTTTTCACTGAAAGTATTTGTTTAAAAATGTATAGACGTTGAGTGATGTCAGCATCATGGCAGAGTGAGCTGTTCCCTTAATCTCTCCCCGCTAAGTTACAACCAAACAGACATTCATTAACCAACAGAGGATTTCCCTACAAAGCACAATATGACATCTGAGAGATCCACTCACCCACACATCTGAAGGTGGGGGTAATGGATCCCTGGGAAGCAGTGGAAGGAGGTGAGTGTATCCCCTCCTCCTCCCCAGCAGCAGCGATCTAGGTCACGGGTCCTCATGCAGCAGCTGGCGTAAGACTGTAAGAGGAGGTGGAGGGAGGGGTGGGCAGGCAGGCCTGCATGCAAATGCTTTCACTTTCAGAGTTGCAGCCTGGCCCATGGAAACACTGTGCACTGAGTGGTGTGGCTCAGCCACTGCATGGGTGCCCCCACCAAGCACAGCAGCCCAGGCAAACTGCCCATGAGTGTTGAGCAGACCCAGGTGGGCACAAAACAAAGTACCTTCCCCCCACCTAGAGCACCAGCTCAGCTGGTCCCCGGCCAAGGCAGTGGATCCATACCAGAGCACCTGTGCATGCATGTGTGACCTGCCAAGCAGCTACAGCCAGTGGGCAAATGCAGACAAGCCCTATCAGCACAACTTCCATCAGATGCATTGGGTTCAGAAAACACAGCTCCTGCCTCCCCCCAGTGGTGGCAGGTGGAATCTGTGACATGATACTACCACTGTGTGCTAGCAAAGAATCACTTCATCAAACACCATAAAGAACTACACTAACACTCCAAAGCAGAAGGAAAATGACAAGTCTCCAGAAACCAATCCTGAAGTCACAGAAATTTACAATCTAAATGACAGAGAATTCAAAATAATTGTCATAAAGAAACTCAATGAGTTACAAGAAAACTCAGAAAGACAGTCCAGTGAACTCAGGAACAAAATTAATGAGCAAAAGAAATGCTTCACAAAAGAGATTGAAGTGCTAAAAAAAAAAAAAAAAAAAACCGAGCAGAAATTCCGGAGATGAAGAACACAATAAATGAGATTTTTTAAAATCTAGAAAACTTAACAGAGCTGATGTTATGGAGGAGAGAATTAGTAATTTAGAGGACAGAAATATAGAAATGCTTCAAGTGGAGGAGAAGAGAGAACTAAGACTTTAAAAAAAAATGAAGAAATTCTTTGAGAAATGTCCAACTCAGGGGCCACCCAGTGGCGCAGCGGTTTAGTCCGTGCTTGGCAGCCCGGGGTTCGCAGGTTCGGATCCCGGGTGCCCGCTGATGCACTGCCTGTCAGCCATGCCGTGGCGGTGTCCCGTATAAAGTGGAGGAAGACGGGCACGGATGTTAGCCCAGGGGCAGTCTTCCTCAGCAAAAAGGGGAGGATTGGCAACGGATGTTAGCTCAGGGCTGGTCTTCCTCACCAACAACAACAAAAAAAAAGAAGTGTCCAACTCAATTAGGAAATGCAACATAAGGATTATAGGTATTCCAGAGGGAGAAGAGGGGGAGAAAGCAACAGAGAGCTTGTTCAAAGAAATAATAGCTGAGAACTTCCCAAACCTGGGGAAGGAACTGGACTTACAAGTATATGAAGCCAATAGAACTCCTAATTACATCAGTGCAAAAAGACCCTCTCCAAGGCATATAATAGTAAAACTGGCAAAAGTCAATGACAGAGAAAAGATATTAAGGGCAGCAATGCAGAAGAGAATATCTACAAAGGAATCCCTATCAGGCTTTCAGCAGATTTCTCAGCAGAAACTGTACAGGCTAGGAGAGAGTGGAATGATATTTTCAAAATACTGACAGACAAAAACTTCAAGCCAACAATACTCTACCCAGCGAAACTATCCTTCAGATATGATGGAGAAATAAAAACTTTCCCAGATAAACAAAAGCTGAGGGAGTTCATCACCACTAGACCTCCCTTACAGGAAATGATCAAGGAAGCCCTCACAAAACAAAAAGGCAAAGGTTTGCAAAGCCTTGAGCAAGGAGATAAATAGACAGACAAAATCAGAAAATTGCAGTTGTCTATCAGAACAGGTTGACAAACACTTAATTATAACATAAAAGATAAAGGGAAGGAAAACATCAAAACAAAACAAAAACTGTAGAGGGCCAGACCTGTGGTGTAGTGGTTAAGTTCAGCATGGTCTGCTTCAGCAGCCTGGGTTTGAGGTTTAGATCCTGGGTGTGGACCTACACCACTTGGCAGCCATGCTGTGGCAGCAACCTCCATACAAAATAGAGGAAAATTGGCAGAGATGTTAGCTCAAGGCTAATCTTCCTCAAGCAAAAAAAAGAGGAAGATTGGCAACAGATGTTAGCTCAGGGAGAAATTCCTCAGAAAAAAAAAATAACTATAAACATGTCATTTAAAACACAAACTCACAACACAGAATAATTTGTGACAGCAATAACTTTGATAGGGAAGAGGAAAGGGATGGAACCTGCTTAGGCTAATGGAGATAGGCTATCAGAAAATAGACTATCTAATCTACAAGATCTTTTATATAAACCTAAACACTAAACTAGTAGTAAGCACTAAACAAAAAATCAGAGCAGATACACAAATCATAAATAATAAAAAAGTCATCACAGAAAACCACCAAACTGAAATGGCAGTCAGAAATACAAGGGAAGAGAAACAAGGGAAATATAGAACAACTGGAAAAGAAGAGATAAAGTGGCAGTATTAACCCCTCATATATCAATAATCACTCTAAATGTAAATAGATTGAATTCTCTAATCAAAAGATCGAGTGGCTGAATGGATTAAAAAACAAGATCCAAAATTTGCTACCTCCAGGAAACACATCTCTCTAAAGACAAACACAGCTCAGAGTGAAGGGATGGAAGATGATACTCCAAGAAAAAGGCAAGCAAAAGAAAGCAGGTGTTGCCATACTTTTATCAGACAAGGCAGACTTCAAGATCAAAAAAGGCAGTGAGAGACAAAGAAGGGCACTATATAATGATGAAAGAGACATTCCACCAAGAGGAAAATACACTTATGAATATATATGCACCTAACACAGGAGCACCAAAGTATATAAAGCAACTATTAACAGACCTAAAGGGAGAAATTAACAGCAACATAATAATGGTAGGGGACTCAATATCCCACTTACATCCATGGATAGATCAGACAGGAAGTTAACAAGAAAATAGTGGCCTTAAACAAAAAACTAGGCCAGATTGACTTAATAGATATATATAGAAGATTCCATCCAAAAATAGCAGAATACACATTCTTCTCAAGTGCACATGGAACAGTTTCAAAGATAGACCATATGCTAGGAAACAAGGCAAGCTGCAATATATTTAAGAAGATTGAAATCATACCAAACATCTTTTCTGACCACAATGCTATGAAACTAGAAATCAACTACAAGAAAAGAGCTGGGAAAGTCATGAATATGTGGAGACTAAACAACATGCTACTGAAAAACCATTGGGTCAATGAAGAAATCAAAGGAAAAATCAAAAAAATACCTGGAGACAAATGAAAATGAAAATACATCATATCAATGCTTATGGGATGCAGCAAAAGCAGTTCTAAGAGGGAAATTTGTAGCAATACAGGCCCACCTCAACAAACAAGAAAAATCTCAAATAAGTAATCTTAAACTACACCAGAAGAACTAGAAAAAGAAGAACAAACAAAGCCCAAAGTGAGCAGATGGAGGGAAATAATAAAAACCAGAGCAGAAAAATGTGAAATTGAAACCAAAAAAAAACAGTAGAAAGGGTCAAAGAAACTAAGAGCTGATTCTTTGAGAAGATAAACAAAATTCACAAACCCTTAGCCAGATTCACTAAGAAAAAAAGAGAGAAGGCTCAAATAAATAAAATTAGAAGTGAAAGAGGAGAAATTATAACAGATACCAGAGAAATACAAAGAATTATAACAGAATACTATGAAAAACTATATGCCAACCAACTGGACAATCTAGAACAAATGGATAAATTATTAGATTCATACAACTTCCCAAAACTGAATCAAGAAGAAATAGAGAATCTGAGTAGATCCAATCACAAGTAAAGAGAATGAAACAGTAATCGAAAACCTCCCCCCAAATAAAAGTCTAGGACCAGATGACTTCTCTGGAGAATTCTACCAAACATTCAAAGAAGATTTAATACCTATCCTTCTCAAACTATTCAAAAAAATTGAAGAAGACACAACACTTCCTAACTCATTTTATGAGGCCAACATCACCTTGATACCAAAACCAGACAGAACAACACAAAGAAGAAAATTACAGGCCAATATTGCTGATGAACATAGATGCAAAAATCCTCAACAAAATATTGGCAAACCGAATACAGCAATACATTAAAAGGATCATACACCACAATCAAGTGGGATTTATACCAGGGACGCAGGAAGGGATGGTTCAACATCTGCAAATCAATCAATGTGATACACCACATTAACAGGACAAGGAATAAAAACCACATGATCATCTCAATAGAGGCAGAGGAAGCATTTGATAGGATCCAACTTCCATTTATGATAAAAACTCTCAACAAAATGGGTATAGAAGGAAAGTACCTCAAACTCGTAAAGGCTATATATAACAAACCCACAGCCAACATCATACTCAATGGGGAAAAATTGAGAGCCATCCCTCTGAGAACAGGAACAAAACAAGGGTGCCCACTCTTGCCACTCTTATTCCACATAGTACTGGAGGTTTTGGCCAGAGCAATTAGACAAGAAAAAGAAATAAAAGGTATCCAAATTGTCAATGAAGAAGTGAAACTCTTGCTGTTTGCTGACAACGTGATTTTATATATAGAAAACCCTAAGGAATCCATCAGAAAACTATTAGAAATAATCAGCTACTACATCAAAGTTGCAGGGTGCAAAATCAACTGGCATTTCTGTACTCTAATAACAAACTAACAGACAGATAACTCAAGAATACAATTTCATTTACAATCGCAACAAAAAGAATAAAATATCTAGGAATAAATTTAACCAAGGAGGTGAAAGACCTATACAATGAAAACTATAAGACATATTGAAAGAAATTGATGATGACATAAAGAAATGGAAAGATATCCCATGCACAAGGATTAGAACAATAAACATAGTTAAAATGTCCATACTACTTAAAGCAATGTACAGATTCAATGCAGTCCCAGTCAGAATCCCAACACATTCTTCATGGAAATAGAACAAAGAATCTTAAAATTCATATGGAAAAACAAAAGATCCCAAATAGCTAAACCAATCTTGAGAAAAAAACAAAGCTGGAGGCATCAAAATCCCTGACTTCAAAATGTAGTATAAAGCTATAGTAATCAAAACAGCATGGTACTGGTACAAAAACAGACACACAGATCAAGGGAACAGAATCGAAGCCCAGAAATAAAACCACACATCTACGGACAGCTAATCTTCAACAAAGGAGCCAAGAACATACAATGGAAAATGGAAAGTCTTCAATAAATGATGTTGGGAAAACTAGACAGCCACATGCAAAAGAATGAAACTAGACCATTATCTTACACCATACACAAAAATTAACTCAAAATGGATTAAACACTTGAATGTAAGATGTAAAACCATAAAACTCCTAGAAGAAAATATAGGCAGTATACTCTTTTGACATTGGTCCTAGCAGCATCTTTTCAAATACCATGTCTATTCAGGCATGGGAAGCAAAAGAAAAAACAAACAAATGGGACTACATCGGTCTAAAGAGCTTCTGCAAGGAAAAGGAAACCATGAACAAAACAAAAAGACAACACACCAACTGGGAGAGAATGTTTGCAAATCATATATCTGACAAGGGGTTAATTTCCAAAATACATAAAGAACTCATACAACTCAACAACAAAAAACAAACAAGCCAATCAAAAAATGGGCAGAGAATATGAACAGACATTTTTCCAAAGAAGATATACAGATGGCCAACAGACACATCAAAAGATGTTCAACATCACTAATTATCAGTGAAATGCAAATCAAAACTAAAATTAGATATCACCTCACACCTTTTAGAATGGCTATAATTATCAAGACAAAAAATGACAAATGTTGGAGAGGATGTGGAGAAAAGGGAACCCTCATACACTGTTGGTGGGAATGAGAACTGGTGCAGCCTCTATGGAAAACAGTATGGAGATTTCTCAGATTATTAAACATAGAAATACCATACAATCCATCTATCCCACTACTGGGTATTTATCCAAAGAACTTGAAATCAACAGTTCAAAGAGACTTATGCACCCCTATGTTCATTGTCACATTATTCACAATAGCCAAGATATGGAAGCAACCCAAGTGCCCATCAACGGATGAATGGATAAAGAAGATGTGGTATATATATAGAATGGAATACTACTCAGCCATTAAAAAAAAAAGAGAAAATCATCCCATTTGCAATAACATGGATGGACCTTGAGGGTATGATGTTAAGCAAAATAAGCCAGACAGAGGAAGACAAACCTTCATGATTTCACTCATATGTGGAAGATAAACACATGGATAAAGAGAACAGATTAGTGGTTACCAGAGGGGATGGAGGTTGGGGGATGGGAAAAAGGGGTAAAGGGGCAGGTATATATGGTGACGGATAAAACTTACACTATTGGTGGTGACCATGATGCAGTCCATTCAGAAACTGATAAATAATAATGTACACCTGAAATTAGACAATGTTATAAACCATTACAACCTCAATAAAATAATTGAAAAAAATGTACAGGCATTAAAGAGGTATGGAGCAAATATATATGATAACCAACAAAAGCTTACTGTCAAAAATACAGTGTTAAGGAAAAAAATATAAGGTTAATACCTTAAACTGTTTTATGGCCGACCACTTATTTCCGTAAGTAACAGAATTTCTTATTACTTTCTGATTTCCTTGTATGTAAACTATTTCCTTTGACCGTATATAAAGTAAATCCAACTATTTAGGAAATAATCCAAAGTGGGGAAAAAAGTAATCTTTACAAAAATCTTCACCATAAAAATCTGAAAATGGCCAAAATGTTACTTATTAAGCATTGTAGTAATACAAGGAAATCCCATATAATTGTTAAAATAGCAGGAATGTGTGCCATATTGATACATGGAAATATGTTTGTTTTTTTTTTTTTTTTGTGGGGAAGACCAGCCCTGAGCTAACATCTGTTGCCAATCCTCCCCTTTTTGCTGAGGAAGACTGGCCCTGAGCTAACATCTGTGCCCATCTTCCTCCACTTTATATGGGACGCCGCCACGGCGTGGCTGACAGGCAGTGCGTCAGCGGGCACCCGGGATCCGAACTCGCGAACCCCGGGCTGCCAAGAGCGAACTTAACTGCTGCGCCACCGGGCGGCCCTGGAAATATGTTTTTGAAATATCATTAAGGTCAAGTAAAATTTTATTTTGTTGGATTTTGGAGATAAAAGTGATTAAGTGATGGCTCATTTGTGAACTAAAGGAACTGTCGTTTATTTTACTAAAAATAATAGAAATTCTTTAAGGACTTAATGATGCACCATATTCATTCAATCAGACAGTCATCAGCTCTCAACTGGACTACTGCAGTACTCTGATCTCCCTCCATTCTTGCTCTCATTAAGACCATCTTCCTCAAAGCAGCCGTAGTGACCCACAGAAAATAGAAACTCTTGCTACTTGCCTTCTTCAAATTCCTCCTTTGATTTTTCCATTTAATTATCTGACCTTCCTTTGTTGCCTACAAAATGAAGTCCAAATTCCCTTTGTATGGCATATGAGACCCATTACAACTTAGCTCTTGCCTCCCTTAGTTACTTAGCTTAGTCTTCTTTCAAATTTTATGTTCCGGTAATTCTCAACTGCTTCATATTCCTTCAGGTTCATGCCATACTGTTTCAGGATTCTGTGACGTTGCTCAAGCTTTTCCCTTTTCTGGCACATGCTCCCCACCTTTCTTTATCTATCTTATGCATATTCATCCTTCAAGACAGCACATATATCATCCTCAAAGCTAAGTTTAGGGTCCCCTTCTTGGGTTTCTTTAGCATCGTATGCATACTTCTATCTCAGCAGCTACCAAATCATATTGAAATTATCTGTTTATAAATCTGTCTTCCCCATTAAACCATAAGTTTCTTTAGAGCAGAGGCCATGTTTAGTCATCCTATATACCCAGCCAGCATCTAGTTGAGTGCCTGGCATATAGCAGGCACTTAATAAATATAATGAATATTTAATGAATAATCTTCCAGGTGCTGCAATAGGGACTAGTGAACTTCTAATATTCCATTTCTGCCATCCACCAGCTCACAGCCCACCATACA
This sequence comes from Tapirus indicus, assembly GCA_031878705.1. NCBI lineage: Eukaryota > Metazoa > Chordata > Mammalia > Perissodactyla > Tapiridae > Tapirus > Tapirus indicus. The sequence continues at coordinate 105,352,535 of CM062926.1, read as the reverse complement.
AAAGGGGACATGTAAAATGACAGGCATGAAAGCACTGTGGTCAAATGAGTCACACTGGGTCAGAGGCTACTGTCTTTTTAGCCAAATTTGCCCAGAAATTGCTTACCACCAACCATGCTCATCCTTGAGAATGAAGGATAATGGAATTTTCCTCTGTTAAAAAACACTTCTGAGAAGTAAACTATTCAAAGACAAGTAAGCAGAAGGAAGAGACAAGAGGTCATAGAGGTCTACAAACTAAATAATCTACCCCTCTTTGAGAGTTTTCGTGTGCACTCTTCAATGTGATTGAAAAATCTTTTCAGGCTTGTGTTCTCTAAAATCTGGAATGTGATCGGGGTTTATTTTGTAAATAATGGGAGTGGTGGCAGAATCACTGCTTTCTATTACTGCTTTCAACCCTGTTTTATAATATAAGCACATCAGCAAATGTATTTTGTACTATTACCCAGGCATAGTGTTAAGATATGAGATAAGATTATCTCATTCAATCTTCATAATCAGCATAGGAAGTAAGTACTACTATTAACTCCATTTTATAGGGGAGGAAACTGAAACTTGAAGAGGTCAGTAACTTGCCCAAGATGACATCTCGAGTAGGCATTAGAAGCAGGATTTGAACCCAGGCAGTCTGATTCCAGGCCTCACAGTTTTGTTGAGTGCACTCTACTACCTGACCTGTAAATGGTAAAATGCAATAAACACTCACTACAATTGATCCATTATAAATTGTTCTTGACTTCAGGTAAATGGCAATTTATAAGACTGAGTGAATCAAGTTGTCAGGTTTTTTTTTAATTAAGTATACTTCAGGACCTGAAGAAATGCTATTAGTTACTATCATAAGCCTTCTAATAGTAGATTATTTTGAACCAAAAGGATGTTGGGGAAACTAATTATCCACAGAACTGTCTCTCCTTTGCAATTAAATAAAATATTTTTATCAAAATATTTTAATAGAAAGCTTTTTAATTTGGCAGTTTTAATTAGTATATAATTTTTCCAGCAAAAAGAACCTTCATGTGGAAAGAAATCTTCAAAAGCACTACCTAAAGACTAAAGTGTTTGTTTTTTTAAAAAACTTTACTTTTCGACTTTTAGCCTCCAGAAACTGTTTCCTCATAAAGCTGACTTCCTCTCTGGAAATGATGTTTGTTTCCAACCACGTTGAGAATCCATTTTTTTCATTCCTTCTCTCTCTCTCTCTCTCACTCTCTCTCTCTTTGCTTTCTTTCTTAGTAGTAGCTGGGAGGAAGGAGGGGGTGGGCACAGAAAGAGGGAGAAGAGAAAAAAGAAAAAGAATTGCATGCCCCCATGCCTGAATATGTCCTCTCCTTGTAAATAATTCCATCTGAGTTGCACTGTTGTCTTTTCATTTCCGTTTTTGGACACCTCTTTTATCACCCAGCCAACTGGGATAGACAAAGCCCTGCTGGTGCCCTGAGCGGCAGGACTCTGGTAGGGCTGGCTGTAAATTGACGTGGCATGGAAATTCTCCGCTAAGTTGGAGCAGCTTGCTTGTTTCTCCTAAGATCAAGCCCAGCCTCCCGGAGCTGTAGCTTAATCGTCATGGGTTCAACGACTTTACAGAAAAATGGATAGAAAAAGTCTCCAGCTCCTTTCTTTGGGCTCGAATGTTTTCTTTTTGAGTATCTATGGTTTAGCTGAAAAAATCAAAGCAGTTGAGTCTGTAACTTTCTTTTCTCAGCTTAAACAACAGAATTTGCTGCCCTCCCTCCCCTATCCTGCAATTTAATTCCTTACAGATTTTGCCATGGGGTGCGGACTTAGAAAGCTAGAAGACCCTGATGATAGCAGCCCGGGAAAAATATTTTCTACTCTGAAGAGACCGCAAGTGGAAACAAAGACAGAATTTGCTTACGAATATGTATTGCTGGATTTTACTTTACAAGGTACTTTTTACTTCTATTTTATTGTTTTAAATGAAATGCTTCAAAGACAAGGGACCACTAGTTTTTTTAAGTGTTGGTTTGTGAATTTTTAAACTATTCTTCGTAATCAGATTGTATAATCAATCAAACGATAATGCTTTGTTTCTTAATTATATTTTGAAAGATTTTTGTTTTGTTTCATTTGCTTCGTTTTTTACCAATATGGCTCAAATGTACTTTATAAAATTAGAAACACTGCTTGGAAATATTTAATTTTTAAATCAAATGCTTATTTGTAGAAGGATACATGAAAGATGTTTGACTTCCAGGACAAATAGCTATAGCCTTAATGACAGTTTGTGCTTTGAAAAAGATATGAAAGGCACAAGAAGGTAGCAAGTAGGAAATATTACTTGCATCATGTGGAAGAGTGTTTGCTAAGACAGTGCTGAGGTTTCCAACTATGTTAAATTTTGTGATTGTGCTAGTCATTTGATATTTTTGACCAAACTAAACTTGAAGTTTGAAAGTACAGTAAAAAAGAAAAAGTTTTCTATAAGACACTTCCTTTGCTTGGTGCCCTGTCCCTAACAGAGAAACTCCCTGTTCCAGAAAGTTGGAAACACAAATAAACAAGCCCAGATGGCAGCCCTGTGGAAGGAACACAGGCAGCTCAAACTCACAAATACTTTGCCTCACTTCTTTTGGGAACTTTAGGGTATTGTACCACTGCATGGATAAAACTGAGTTTTGAAAAGCAGAACTATATCTTCAATTATGTAGTACTAAAAATGAGATTTACAGTATCTTGCTTGCTGTTAGAATTTCCAGATATCAATATTTCAAGTTCTTACTATAAAGATATATTTTTAATTATTAGCCACACATTTTATCAGTTAATAGAAAGTTTATACTAAGTAAATTATCATGTTGGATATTATCTTAAGTTTTTTTCAACTTAAACACAAACTCTCCATTTTTCGGTTTGCTCTGTGAACAGTGCATCTTTGTATGGGAAGCAAGAGCAGCCCATTTTTCTTTGTCAAAAATTGAGCTAGCCAGCGAGCAATCTCCCTTCCAGGGACGTACACAAAATCTATACTTTTAACATACTCACATTCCATTTTTATCTAAGGCTAAGGCTACCAAAGGAAAAATGCCAATATTCTTAATTTTCTTTTTAATTATGAAAATTAAGATTATGATAATGGCAATAATCAGAGAAGTAACCAATCATATGAATTTTTTTCTACACTTTTTCAAAAACTATCATTTGAGAAAATATTTGTGATGTGGTGCTATGTTTTCTTCATTGATTGTCCTTGTCAATTATTTGTTAGGACTAGTTTCTGTAAATCCATAGGACACAAAAACACGCTTTCCTTAACCTAAAACCTTGTCTATTTATAAACTTTAGGCCAGAGCCATTTTGATCTGCACTTTAAGATTTGCTGCACAATCCCCCATAGGATCACAGGGCTTAAAGTAACTTGAGAATTTTTTCTGATTTCTTTCTTTCCAATAATGTTAAAAATCTCCAACAACTTTGTATAAATGCAGTCATCCCTGAATCAGAAAGATCTACAGCTCTCTTCAGAAGTCATTTGGTTTTGTTATTATCAGAAGCCCTTCCCTCTGTGAGAGGAGTGTAACTGCCACCTTCCTTTCTGGGGTTGGGAGGAGGTCATAGAGGGTACACTAGGAGGTGTAGGTATGGGCATGGTCGGTGAATGTTAACACAGAGAACAGACGCATATTTTAAACTTGCACCTGGTTCCTGTTTGGTCTGGGCGCCTGGTCTCCTAGTGCCCCTTCTCTCTCCAGTTCTCCCACATGATTTTTGCTTTGTTTTGTTTTGTTTTTGTCTTTGTCTCAGAAGCCCAGGCTGCAATCCCAGTTCCACAAACCATCTTCGTCTCTCCTGTTGTCTCTGACCTCCACCTGCCACTCCAGCCTACAGAGGCATGAGTCACGGGGGGTCAAAACACGCCAGCCTGTTTAGCACTGGCAGTTGTCCTGGGATTGCTCTAAGGAGGACTGAGTAGTGGCACCTCCTGCCTCTCAGAGGCCACCATACAATAAGCAACCTTTTAGGAAACAAAATGGTCAGTTGACAGCTGTATGTGCGCATGACAAGCCTTCTCTCACCTTGTTTTCCTTGGTTTTTCCAAACAGAGGTCATGAGACAGAAAGCAAAGTCCCAGTGGGGCAAGAGGAGGAGACCCTTTGAAATTTCCAGTGTCCTGTGTTATGATGGCTACAATTATTTTGAATAACTTATTTGTTTCCCGCTCACATCCATTCTCTCTCTCTGCCTTCTCCACACTGTTTTTTTTGAGGGGAGTGGCACTTTGAGCCATTATTTACATCTCTAAGGGAGAAATAATAGCATAGTCATTAAGCACGTAAGGCTGTGGAGTCAAAGTTCCTGGGTTCTGAATCCAGGCTCTTTCACTTGCTAACTGTGCCAAGTTTGTAAACTTTGCTATATCTCAGTTTCCTCATCTGTAAACTGGGGGTTCTAATGGTGCTTATATAATAGAGTTGTTTTAAGGATTAAAGGGGATAATCCAAGATAATCTACTTGAAAAGGTACTGGCACTTAGTCAGCACTTAATAAAAATTAACTATTATTATCCCTCCTGGCTTTATGCCAGGTCTACCAACTGAACTAGTGAGATTTCAGTACAATTTTTGTGATGTTTTCTGGATTCTTGTGTAGTAATCTATAATTGTGTATTTATGAGAGTGTATGTGAGTGTATATATGAGTGTGTTATAGAATTTCTTAATGGAAAGTTAAATTAACTTGAGCAAATGATCCAAAAGGATTAGTTTACCTCCTTGTATAATCCCAGAAAACAATCTGAATAATAATAGCCTGAAGGATTTTTAGAGAATGTATAGCTTTACAATTAAAAAGAGTTTCTACAATACTAAAACTCCCACACAAGGACAGATGGCAGCTTCCCTATTTGAATTTCTAGTGGAATTATGTAAAATATATCGAATAAAATTTTGCTGGCCTCTAGCTTGCTTCCTTATCATTAGAACAAGAAACTCTCATTGTCTTTTATCATCACTGTTAACAGCAATAAATACATATGATGTATGTATTCTGTAGAAAATGCTGATAATTACTGGAAATACAGAGAGGAATAAGACATAGTTTCTGCCCTTAAGTATTTTACATTCTAACTGGTCAAACTGGACAAGATCGTGAACTCCTCAAGGTCAAGAACCATGTCTAATCCACCTTTGTGTCCCCTGTGTCTAGCACACTGTTTGACACATGATCAATGGCCAATAGGTTGTGTTGAATTAATGAATGAAAAATTACAATACAAGATACCAGAGGTGTCAGAAAAAGGAAAAATCCATTTTGAATAGGGTCAGTTGGAACTCGAATTAGGACTTTGACCCTGACGAAGAAATAGGGCTTAGATAATCAGAAAAAGATTAAGAGGTTGAGGCATGTTCAAGGGTTTTATAGGAGAGAAGCAGAAAATAAAGTTGGAAATAAATGGAGTGTGGAATGCTCTGACATGGCTAAGGAGTGATTCCTTGATTCTATGGGGAATAAATAGCTGCAAAGGCTTTTGAACACATAGTTGATAGGTACAGAGAAGTGTTTTTAGAAGATTAGTGTGAGAGTGCAGTGGGGAGAGATGGAAATGAGGAGAAGAGTTAGGAGACTGCTTGTAGTGGTCACGGCTAATGACGATGAGGACCTGCATGTGGGGCAGCAATAAGGATGGAAGCAAGGGGTGAATACAACAGACATTATGAAAGAGGAACTTAGCCTGTGGCTGGCTGGATATGAAGGGACGGAAAGAATGAGGAATCCAGGATGACTTCCCAGTTCTGAGCCTGAGTAACTGGAAATAATGGTGCCTTGTACAGTAGGAGGGGCATCCCAGAGAGTCAGTGCGTGCTGAAAGAGCAATTCCATTCCAGGAGTGTTGCATCTGAGGTGGCAGTGGTAGGGACAGTTGCAGATGCCTGGCTGGAGAGGCATCTCCTGGAAATCAGGAGGAACGGAACTAGATAAAGTCTTAAAGAGAGGGAATGTGGGCGGAGCATAAGCGTCTCGGCTGAGTCGTCAGCCATATTTAGCCATATTGAGGACAACGCAACAAAAATGACAGAGAATGAAGACAATCAGGACTGTGTGGCACCAGAGAACACAAGGAAAGGGAGGATTCAAAAAGCAAGAAGTGGTCAGTAATTTAAAATCCTAGAGAACTTTCAAGAAAAATGAAGATGCAGCACTGAAGAAAATGCATTAAAAATCAACAAGAGATGAATAAAGGAAAAGAAGTGAAGGAAGGGAGGGAGGAAGGAAGGAATGTAGAAAAGAAAGAGGGAAGGGCAGGTCTAACTAAATTTTCTATATCTGTCTGAATCTAATAAATTCTTGGGCATTTTCTCAAGCAATCAAAAGGTTTTCCAATGTGAAGTGCTACATAAAAAGAAATTAGTAATACTTTTATTTACTCAAGCATCAACATACTCCCTGTCATGGTGCCCAGCCCAAATTCCTACCAGGTGAATAAACTATATAAGGAGTTCCATTATGTTAGAAAAGGTGAGATATTTTGGTTTAGAAAAATGATAAAACCTCATAAATTCAAACTATTGTGGGAGAAAAAGATACCATTCTGTACTAGGGGAGGAGGGAATCTCTGATAATAGCTTACAGTTGACCCACTTAAATAAATATTGATGTTGGGAGAAAATGCATATACATTTCTATCAGCAATCTACATTATATTGGGTTTTTTCCTACATGTACTTCTTATATCTGGGTGGACATTTATTCATTCTCTGAACTGACACTTGCTGAGCGCCTACTGAGCTAAGAGCTAGGATACAAAGATAAATAGAGCCTAGACCCTGCCCTCTGTGAACTTGCATCCCACTGAACATCCTACTGAAAGACACTGATAAATAAGCAGTCAGTTTCACTGTGCACACCCTCTGCTGTGATTCAGGCTATGCTAGAAGCCTGAGGGTTATAGAAGCAAAAAGAAGATCCCCTCCACCTGATTGGAGATATCCAGAAAGACTCCTTAAAAGAAGTACCACCTCATCTGAAATCTAAAAACTAAGTGGGACCTAGACAAAGGTTTGTATCCAGAATATGTAAAATACAACTGGAAATCAATAAAGAAACTGCCAATGAGTAAGGAAAAGACAACCCAATAGAAAAATGGACAAGGAAATTGGACAGCCAGCTCACAAAACAGGAAATACAAATGGTCACTATACATCTGAAACTGTGCTCAACCTCATTAGTAATCAGGAACACGCATGTTAAAACCACAGTGAGGAACCACTACAAATCATCCAAAATGGCTAACATTTAAAAATACTGCTAATACCAGCTGTAGTGAACCAAGTGGTACAACCATTTTGAAAAAAAATGCTTTGGCGTTATCTGGTTAGCTGAAGATATACTCAGCAGAAACATGTGCACACGTGCACCACGAGGCACATACAAGAATGTTCATAGAAGTGTTATTTATAACCCAAAAGTGTGAACAACTCAGAAATCCCAGAACAAGAGCCTGGAAAAATAACTCATGATATACTCACACAATGGAGCACTAGGCTGCGGAAGTCAGCAGTTTTTTCTGTAAAGGGCCAGAGAGTAAATGTTTTAGGCTCTGAGAGCCCTGTGGTCTCTGTTAACGACTACTCAGCTCTGCCCTGTGATACCAACAAACCCTATGTAACAGAACAGGCTGTGGGCAGTACTCTGCCGACCTCTGCTATACTGCAGTGAAAATGAGCCAACTACAACTACGCAGCTACACACGGTGAATCTCACAAGCATAGTGTTGAGTGAAAGAAGACAAACACAAAAGTACCTACTGTATGAGTCCAGTTAAATAAAGCTCAAAAAATTGGCAGCCTGAACTATAGTGTTTAAGGCTGCATTCTTGGATAGTAAACTAAAAAGAAGAGCAAGGAAATGATGACCGTAAGAGTCCGGGTGGTACAGAGCGGGGAGGGGATTGTGATGGGGAGGGCGAAATGGAAGGCTTCTGGAGTGCCGCCATGGATGGATGGTGATTACCCAAGTGTTGACAGTCTAAGTATGTTTTGTTCATTTTTTTTATATGTTACATTTCTGCCCCCACCCAAAATTTTAAAAAAGGTTAAAAAAAAGACTAAGTAGGAAGTGGTGGTAAGACACACAAGGCTGAAAGATGAGATGTACAGGCTCAGAAATGAGAGAAAATTTTATGATCTGTCTGGGAAACACAAATAAAACAGAATGAGTGGAGTGTAGCACATGAGGGAGGCAGGAGTGAAACAAAGGGGGCCAGAGTTTGAAATGTCATAATTTGATATTCCCTCTATCTTCCTTTAGCAATGAAATCTACATTTCAATAGAGTTTTAGTGTATTTAAAAACTGCAGTTATAATACTTCAATTAATATATTGATGGGTGACTACAAAGATGGCAGCTTTCATTGAAAACATAGAAGATTATATAATTTGGATGTTGTTTATATAGTAGCTTATATTTCTAAGTAATTTAAAGCATTTTGATAAGTAGAGTAAACCAAATACTCCTTTTAATGTCCATACAGTAAGTTCCTTAACAATTTATTATAATCCAAAAGCTTTAGCTCAGCTCATGTCTGAATTTTCACAGATTCTGGATTAACATCACCCAAATCAATGAAGTTTTACTTTCCTGTAGGCACTCGAGTGTACTGGCTCTGGAGTCATTCTTTCTGGTTCAGTCACAGCCTTATCCCTTACTTACTAGCAATTTGGGCAAGTTATCAAATCTCTCTCTTCCTGAGTTTCCTCATTTGAGTATAATCTCCCTTGTGGAGTTTTTGTAAGGATTGATTAAGATTAGGCTTGTAAAGCACTTTGCATAGTGCCTGGAACAAAATATTCACTTGGTACATAGTACTTATTAGTTTTTACTATAATTGCTAGATATCATATGGAGATTGACAGTCTGTGGGCATGACATTTTGAAAATATGGTAAAATTACTTGACAGTATCTGTACATTGTTTTTTTACCCTGAGGAAACAATGTTTTGTAAATATTTAAAAAATACGTATCACTCTTTGGAAGTAAATTGGTGGAAAGCACATATATATGTCTTGGACTATTTTCATAGAGTTACATCATTGGAGCAAAGTTTTTGGCACTGAACAAATTCTTAGCTTTATACTGGAATGTGACTTTTTCTAATTTTAAAATTTGATCTTTGTGAAGCTTTTAAGCAAAGGAGCATAAAAAAGTCTATTGATATTTTATTTTAGAAATTATGAGGGTAAATGATAGAATGTTGCCAAACCTTCAGGATGTTTTAATTTTAATCGTAAAAATCAACTTTGTGTTTGTATAGTTTTCAAAGCAATTACAAAATGCTTTTTCTCATCAGTTCTTCACAATAGCATTGTAAGGTGTAGTAAAACTTTTACAAATCATGTAGCATCAATTTAACAGTAACCAACCATACCCATTAATGCTGTCAACAACACCATTTGTTCCTTCTCTCGAAGAATGGAGAAAGAACTGATGGTGGTTGGGAAGCTAAGAAGGGCAAGATGGCTTGCAGCTGCTGCTGACCACCTGTGCTGTTCACATTCTAGCCATAACAACCACCCCCTCCCCCTTAATTTCCTGTGTTTAAAAAGTAATAGAGGGGCCGCCCGGTGGCGCAGCGGTTTAGTCCGCGCTTGGCAGCCCAGGGTTCGCGAGTTCGGATCCCGGGCGCCCGCCGACGCGCTGCTGTCAGCCAAGCTGTGGCGGCGTCCCATATAAAGTGGAGGAAGATGGGCACGGATGTTAGCCCAGGGCCAGTCTTCCTCGGCAAAAAGGGGAGGATTGGCAACAAATGTTAGCTCAGGGCTGGTCTTCCCCACAAAAAAATAAATAAATAAATAAATAAAATAAAAGCACTTTAAAAAAAAAAAAAAAAGTAATAGAACCTCTGACATCACTGCCCCAGTGCAAGGACTCAAATCAAAGGCTTGGCCTCAATCCCGGGGCCTCTCGTGGAGATGTAATTGTTCACTCGGGTGAGCACCGCTGAACCTTCCTCACTCTGTGTGCAGCCCTCCCCTTCCTCTCATCTCACAACTGGATCAGGCTTCGTCTCTTCAGCACAGTTTAAAACATTATTAAGAACTGAGAGAATTACGTGAAAGGAAGTGCTCAACGATATTCCCAGATTTAATTTTCCTCTTCTTACTCCCGGGTTTACCATTCTTGAATGACACTGGTGTGTTTAAAGCAAGTCCCAATGTAGGAAAGAAGGACAATTTGTTAACAGAGTGAACCCCAGCCCTCCTATCACCATCATCCTCCTGTCCCCACTGGAGGAAGAATTGGATCACTCTGTCTGTGTCCTAGGATGCTGGACACGGTCTAAGATGGTCTAGGTGGCCTGGCCTGGACCTGGACAGGCTCTGGTCTGCAGAGTCCCTGGGATGACCCAGAGCAGAAGTTGCAAACCACCGAGACATGGGCCATATTCAGCCTCCAGGCAGGTCTCACTTGGTATGTACAGTGTTAAAATATTTGAAGTAACTGTCATTTTTTAAAATTGGGAGATAGGGGCTGGCCTGGTGGCATAGTGGTTAAGTTCACATGCACTGCTTTGGCGGCCTGGGGTTCACGGGTTTGGATCCTGGATGCGGACCTACGCACTGCTCATCAAGCCATGCTGTGGCGGCGTCCCATAAACAAAGTAGAGGAAGATGGGCACAGATGTTAGCTCAGGGCAAATCTTCCTCAGCCAAAAAATAATCTGGATTTGGGGTTTTCTTTAAAATTAGAAGCTCCAATAACACCTGTGTGGCAGCGCCGGGCCGGGGCTGGTGTGCTCTTCGGATGAGGTTTTGAGTATTCTTCAGGGCCCACAGCCTCCTCCAGCACAGCTCCTTTCTTTGTTTTATCAGCCTGGTAGCTTTGGGCATTTGAGTGATGTAGTAGATCAGTGTGAGTGAGGGCCTCCTGATCTGGAATGCGAGCTAGGGACACCTAATCCACAGTGTGAGTTAGAGACCTGAGATCCAGGGCATGAGTTAGGGGCCTCTGATCTAAAGTGCTACAGGTTGGGAGCCAGGCCATGATTTTGGAATAAATCCTTGTCTCTACAATGATCTTCTTCCTGGAGATTTTTTAAAACAACAGTGACTTACCTCTGAGGCCCTGAAACTATCTTTTCCAAGCTAGACCACCAACAGACAGACACATCCCTGATGTCTGAGTGTTTTCCTTTATGCCAGGCACTGGGCTCACGCCTTACAGTTACTCTCAAAGCAATTCTGTGAAGTTAATACTATTATTTACCCCTGTCTCGGGCAAAGTACCTTGTTTCAGATCTAAGAAATGGCATAACCGTAATTTGAACCCAGGCCATTTGCTTCCAGAGCCTAATGCTCTTAGTGAGAGTAGCATGTTGCCTTTCTTTCCACAGGGAGGACCTTATTTAACAAAGCAGCCAACAGTTGTGTAGCACATACTAAGCCCCACATACTTTGTAGAAACCAATATTAACTTATTTAATCCTCCTAACAGCCCTATAGGGTGGATTCTATTGTTATTCTCACTTTGCAGATGATGAAACTGAGGCAGGTGGTGCAAAGTACCCTGTCAGACTAGCAAGTGGCAGAGCTGGGCTTTGGATCCAGGCTGTCTGGTCCTAGACTCTATTTTCTAAACCGCTGCTCCATGAGCACCCTGGAGCTCTGTGAATGGAATATGTTAATGTTACATCTAATTTTTCACTCAGTTGGTCCTTTAATAAATATTTTTTAAGCACTTACCATAATTGTCAAGTCTATGCTGAGTGCTATTTATCAAAAGATATAGACCTCCTGATAAAAGAACATGCACACTTGAGACAGTTGAATAATTAATCCAAAGCACTGGGCCCAAAATGAACATGATCTTTACATAAATTTATCTTTATTAGTATTGATGTACAATATTTTTCTTCTCCCTTTGTAACTTTTCTGGATTTCTCTGTAATTCCTCCTGAAACTCCCGTGTGTGTGTGTGTGTGTGTGTTGTGCAGAAACATTTCTTTTGCACTAAGACTGGAGACAATAACCTTACTTTACTGAGAGTAAGAGGATGTGGGTTAGACCAGAAAAGCTGGATTTATTCCATTGACACAAAATTTCTCTGACATCACCAGAGAACCAGGTTCCTTAGAAGTATATTCTCTACCTAAACAGGAACCTCTTTAAGCACCAATATTATTCTATTATAGCTATCTTCTCGGTGATTGTTTTTAATGTATTACATAACTTTGCCTTTGAAAACCATGTTCTGAAACAATAAATGGTGGGAATGATTTCATTATCATTATCAATTTGGGCCAATGAAGTGTGGAAAGCCCTTTAAGTGACCCAGATTGTAAAATTTTTATGGTTCTTTTATCTAGTTTTATACCTCATTTTATTCCTTCTAATGTCATCTGTCCCTTTTGCTACTATCATTGTGTTCTTGCTACTTCTAACCCAGTGGGTCTCCGAGCCTCCACCAAATGTCTTGGCATTGCCTTTAGTTGTACGCACACACGGAATTAAATAACACTGAGTCTCACAGACAGAAAGTTGTGCCCTTTTCAATTCTCTGTGTCATTAACATCTCTCTAATGGCTGATTTTCCTTCTCAACAAAGAGGAAGCAGAGCTGTGACTCAGGGCCTTTGGCAGATAACAGTGTCTAGCTAGAATCTAATTAGTGTTTTCTTTTCATTATATGACAACTTTATACTTACGGTGATTCTGGTTTATGGTTATATGAGAGAGATAAATTCTTTATGAAATAAAGTTAAGTTTAAAATTAAAAGAAAAATTAAGGATATGGAAGTGCAAGTGGTACTCAGATAGGACAAAAATTGGGAAAGTGTGCTCAGTGACTTAAGTCCAATACGCACTCGGTAGCGAGGGGAGCTGAGAGTGGCTCCATGCCTCTCGTATGGAAGAAGCAGGCGGGCTGTGTGAGAACTTTTTCGTAAGTTGAGTGGTTGAGTACTAGATTTTTGAGGTTACTGGCAGTCTACTTCCCAGTTAAGTGGGACAAAAATATCTCTCACCTCTAACTTTTTGCCATATATCTTTCACACACATCTACTTAAAGAACTGAGAGTGTCAGAATCCTGTCTGTCCTGCCACCTAACGTTTGGGGGAATGCTCCTCCATGTACCTGACTCCTCAGTTGCCAGCCTCTTCCATGTGACAGCCCTAAAACACATGCAGACACCATCCTGTTCCTCACTGATTATTTGGCACGTAGTTGAAGGACACCTGTCAAGGTCTTCAGGCCCCTTATTATCCTGAACACTTTATTTTAAACATACTAATTTGGCCCTTAAATTGAACACAATCCATTTATTCATTCAACTGACATTAATTGAGCATCGATGCGGTAGGCACCGTCCTAGGCACAGAGATACAGCGGTGAGCAAAACATGAATATCCCAGCCTTCATGGAGCTCTCGTTCTGGCGAGGGAGGCAGACATTAAATAAGATAATTAGGTGACTATTCTAGTGTATTCTGATTATGACATAGATAGTGATGAATGTGGAAGAGAAAAAATTAAGCAGGGAATATACCAATGATGGTGTGCTCAGCATGGAATTCAGTGAGCCCCCTTCCAATGGGGGCAGTTTCCTTTCAGATGGCCCATGATCACGTTAGATTAACTGCCAACTTATGTTTAGTCTGTGGTCAGCTGAAGCCTCCAGGGTTTTCCCCTCCCCCCACCACATGAACATATATCAAATCAGATTTCTCTCATTCTGTGTTTTGAACTTAAGGAAAGAACTAAGAAGTTATCCCTATTGGAATTTTTTTTTTTAATTTTGGGACATTTATACCACCAAACCAAGAGTTCTTCAAACCCACATTCTCTTAGCCAATGTATTTGCAACCACTTCTTTCCTATATAATTAACCATTTTTCACTGACTCCAAAGCACCATTGATTGAAAAACATACCATTACTTTATGTACCACTTAAAAAGAAGAAAGTCACCAATTAAACTCTGACTTACCAGTTTCTTACCATTTAGTAATTTTATTTTTTACCAAAGGTAAAAGCTCTTTTAGACATTTTGAAACATAAATTTTGCCTTCTGTCTCTCTCCTACATACATCAAAAAGGGAAATTAAGGGAAAGAAAGATATTCGTAAAACATCTTCACACTCAGAACCCAATTCTTCTGAATCACTTTCGGACTCAGAGCCCTCATGTCCCCATTTTTCCACATGATTTTCTCCTCTGGGCTGTCAAGAGTACTGGCAATGCCATATTTCTTAAAAGAGTGCTGGAGTTTTCTTCCAAGTTACCTGACATCCATTCTGCAAGTTTGATACTGGGCCTTTCTTGATATTGCCAGAGGTTACCAACGGAAAGTTTTCAGACAACAACTGGGACTTATTTTTTCCTCAAGTGATCCTTGAAGAGTTTGTTGGCTGAAACCTCAAGCACTCTGAATTGTTTAGTCAGGCCATGTGGAAAAGCAACCAACTTCACGCAGGCAGTGGTACCCACTGTAATTATCACCCAGCCTATAGTAATGATTAAAATGCCAGGAAAGATTTCCAAGCCAAAGCACAAATTCTTGTACTGAATTTTATAATTTACAAAGACACACTTTCACAAAAATGAAATGCTCATCTCTACTCATATTTTTTAAGTTATCAGCTACAATCTATGTACTTTTGTGTTTCACTTTTGTCAAGTAAATAGTATTTTTTCAATAAGCTTTAAAATTTCTTACACCTTCACAAATTTTTAAGTTTTCATTTTGCAATCTATCTATCTTGCTAAGATAATCATGTAAAAGTGCTGGGAAAGTATCAAAGTTCTTTATTTTTCTGGCATCATTTTTGAGGAAAAAGGCATAGCATACATTTGGAAACCAATAAAACAGATGCCCTTGTACTTTAAAAACATCTTTGACCTAAACATAAGACCTAAAACTATAAAACTCCTAGAAGAAAACATAGGAGGAAAGCTACATGACATTGGATTTGGCAGTGATTTTTTGGATATGACCAAAATCATAGGCAACAAAAGCGAAAATAGATAAATGGGACTACATCAAACTTAAAACTTCTGTACATCAAAGGACACAATTAGCAGAGTGGAAAGTCAACCTACGGAATGGGGGAAAAGAAATATCCAGAATATTTAAAGAACTCCTACAACTCAACAACAAAAAAATAATGCAATCAAGAAAGGAGCAAAGGGCTTGAATAAACATTTTTCAAAAAATGATATACAAATGGCCAACAACCATATGAAAAGATGCTCAACATCACTAATCATTAGGGAAATGCAAATTAGAACCACAATGAAATATCATCTCATGCCCATTAGGATGGCTACTATCAAAAAAAAGAAAAGAAAGACCAAGCCAGCCCTGATGGCCTAATGGTTAAAGTTTGGTGCGCTCTGCTTCAGCAGCCCAGGTTCAGTTCCCAGGCGCAGAACCACACCACTTGTCTGTCAGTAGCCATGCTGCAGCAGCTGCTGGCAGAGAAGAACTAGAAGGACCTACAACTAGAATCTACAACTATGTACTGGGTCTTTGGAGAGGAAAAAAAAAAGAGAGAGAGAGGAAGATTGGCAACAGATGTTAGATCAGGGTGAATCTTTCCCAGCAAAAAAAAAAAGAAAACAAAAGAAGTGTTGGCAAGGATGCAGAGAAATTGGAACACTTATGCATTGTTGATGGGAATGTAGCCACTATGGAAAACAATATGGCCATTCCTCAAATAATTAAAAATCGAATTACCGTATAATCCAGCAATCACACTTGTGGATATATTTCCAAAAGAATTGAAAGCAGGATCTCAAAAAGATATTTGCACATCCATGTTCATAGCAGCACTATTCACAATAGCCAAGAAGTGGAATCAACTCACATCAACTCGTCCATTGATGGATGAATGGATAAACAAAATGTGTGATATACATACAATGGAATCTTATTCAGCCTTAAAAAAGAAGGAAATCCTGTCACATTCTACAACATGGGTGAACTGTGAGGCCATTATACTAAGTGAAATAAGCCAGTAACAAAAAGGCAAATACTGAAGTATCTAAAGTAGTCAAACTCTTAGAAACAGAAAGTAGAACGGTAGTTGCCAAGGGCTAGGAAGAGGGGGAAATGAGGAGTCATTTAATGGGTATAGAGTTTCAGTTTTGCATGATGAAAAAGTTCTGGAGATCTGGTGCGCAACAATGTGAATATACTTAACACTACTGAACTGTACACTTAAAAATCGTTAAGGTGGTAAATTTTATGTATTTTTTACCACAATTAAAATAAATATATATTATATATTTAAATATGTACATATATAATATATATCATCTTTGACATATAACCTTTTTTATTATGGTAAAATATACGTAACATAAAATTTACCATCTTAACCATTTTTAGGTGTATAGTTCAGTGACATTAAGTACATACACATTGCTGTGCAACCACCACCACTATCCATCTTCAGATAACCTATAATCTTTAATGATAAAGGTGATAGTATAGAACCAAAATAGTCGAATAATATTAATTACCAACTGCTGAGCATCTGGTGAAAATACAAAATAATTGAAATATTTTCAAATAGTCTACATTTAATAACAATTTAAGTGCCTCTTTGAACTCATTAAGTGCCTTCTGTGTGTTGGCTGCTGCACTACCCCACTCTCTGGGACGGTGGCAAGATCACAGAGACGAGAGCATCGGGCTCTACCCCAGGGCTCTAGGAGAGGGGACCTTTCCCAACCTGAGTTCTTGATTTCTGGGGTGTCCTTCCAAGCAATGGTGCCAGAGTCGACTAGGTGAGACAGCACAGGACCTAACAGTGAGTCCAAGCAAGTCAGTGAGAGAAGCAAGGCCAACAGGATCCAGAAGCTCTCCCAAGGCCACAAGGTCATTCTTTGCGTGTGATACAGTCCTCTCCAAATTTCTCTCCAGATTTTACACCAGGATGGAGCTAATTACACCCAGTGTAGCTCCACCTCTCATTACTTTTTACCTCGTTTCTTAATGTGGTTTTTCTCACTGTAATGTCATTAACTTCAAGAACAAAAAGTGGGGGCTGAAGCTGGGGCCTTCTGAAGTGAATATGACCTTTAACTCGACCTGGTTGGATTCTCACTCAGTTCTTGGCCACTCACTTTTATGACCAAAAGAGTAACAATTCCACAACACTTCCTGTGTGTTCTTTCCCTGTTGCGTCTCTCACCTACAAGGCCTAGATGACCTGTACAGTTGGTCCTGAATTTACTAACCTAACTGTTTTTATTTCTGCTAGCTAACCTTGATGGCCTTCCCCACTTTATGCAATAATTTTGCCTCTTAGTTCCCCCTTATAAACAGTATTTTCAACTTAACATAATGACCTAAGGAAAATGCTAGGCATAGAAAGAGAAATAAGGTAGGTTCCTTGCCCTTAAGGAATTCTCAGTCTAACAGCAGAGACAAACATATAAACAGGTAACTATAATACAGTGTGATAAGGGAACTAGTAGAATGCACAGCACAGAGGAAGGGGTGACTAACTCAGGCTCGGGGAGCAGGGAAGGAAATGAAGCCCTGGTGGCATGAAACAGCATGCCAGGTTCAGGAACTCCAGTAGGTCAGGCCTGCCGAAGCAAGATGTACAAGAAAAAGGATGCCAAGAGTAAAGACTGAGTAAGTAGGCAGAGGCCAGACTTTGAAGATTCTTCTGTATCATGCTAAGGCATTTCCATTGGCTACAATAAGCAATGAGATCCATTAAAAGACTGCAATTTCCTTAAAATTTTCATTCCTTAGTCTTAACAGTTTATTCTATTTTATAGTTTTTCAGTTCCTTTGTTTGGAAATCAGGGTTGGTAGTTAAAATACTAAAAAAAGTAAAACCAAATGAATCACAGAGGGATTACCACACAACCAGGCAGAACTGGCCTGTTTTGCAATGAAACCCAGCTGTTTCTTCAAGGCCCAGGATCCTTCTCTTTGTTTTTATTCCTATTCATAATGATGAAGAAAATATTTTGTAAATAGATTAGCCTAAATACAAAAGAGGATGAAAATTTGAGGAAATGAATTCATCTTGGTTTATATAACTTTCCTATGGAGCACTTTATTTTCCTTTGAGAAGTTGGCATGAATACCCACTGATGGTGGATTTCTGTTCCATTAATGTAAGAGGGGGTGGGAATTTCCTCTGACCCTTCTTCCTTGTCTGCTTCTTAACCTCCTTCCTGTGTTCAGGCAATTAGCTGCAGTTATTTGCTGGACACACTGACCACACTGACAGAAGGCCAACAGCCCATACCTGGAATTAATTTCATATGTTTTGTTACTCAAAAGATAATCAAATTGGCAGGTCTATTTTTAGATATTAATTCTTGATTGTCTTCCAGAAAATGAGACATATTGTTACAGAAAATAAAGTTGTTTTTTAAATTAATACTGCTGGAACATTACGAACATTTTCCCAAATAACACACCCTTTTCCTTTTACTAAAAACTGTACAGACTGTACTATTCCGTGGTTTCTACAGATTTGCCCTGCTTTAAAGGAATGGTTCAATTGCATATCAATGTTGCATTTAAATTTCCCCCACATTTAGAATTTTTCCTTATTAAAAAGAACTTCTGGATAACTTTACTTTTTCAATTTCTTTACTTAAACATAAATACGTGCCATAACAAATCATATTTTTAGTTTCCAAGAGAAACTTAGAACACAGTGCTTTTGAAGCGTAACTGGAAATAAAACGCTTGACAATTCTTGCTTAAGAAATACCATTTCTGCCATTTTCACTTTTTAGACATATGAATTTTATTCTTAAGAAATTACATATCTCATCTTGTTCAGAATCATAACAATTGGCTCTTCAACTTAATATTGTTTCTCTTATGTATGTTTTCAATATCTGTTAATGGAAATATAGTCACTCAAATGAAATCCTAAAAAATAAAGCTACCTTGGGGCCGGCCCGGTGGTGCAGCGGTCTAGGTCACACTTTGGCAGCCCGGGGTTCGCGGGTTCGGATCCCGGCTGCCCGCCGACACACTGCTTGTCAGCCATGCTGTGGTGGCATCCCATATAAAGTAGAGGAAGATGGGCATGGATGTTAGCCCAGGGCCAGTCTTCCTCAGCAAAAAGGAGGAGGATTGGCAATGGATGTTAGCTCAGGACTTGTCTTCCTCACCTAAATAAATAAAGCTGCCTTAATTGAAAAAAAAAAATATATATATATAAGGCATTGTATTTCTACTTTAAGACGTATTGGTAGTATTATATATCTACCAGCTCATAAGGTTATTTTTGCTTTTTTCTGAAATTAATTTAGAAAATATATAATACATGTTAGTGTAGCTTTGAGATGAAATCAGATGGATATGTTTTCTGTTCATTAATATTATCACATGTAAATAGAAAAATGTATAATTTAATTTTATGAATGTGCAAATTGCTCTTCGCATTTGATATTTCAGCTTCGCCAAACCCGCAAGTCATCAAGATAAATTCAATTCTGGATATAGTAACAAAAGTAGAAGACTACTACCTTAAAGGATATATTGTTGGGGCTATTCACCCTGTTATACAACCTGTGGGGCAGCGAAGACACCTACCTGCCAGTTACCTGTACAGGGTGGTGCTGTCACGCTTGAAATTAAGGTAAGCCTGGTGCTCAAGAATGAAACGGTCGTGCTGAGAAGCTGTTGAGACTGACAGTTTTCTTTGGCTGAAAGAAAAGAGAGCTTGAACAAAGTGGTGGAGAATAAAGGATAATTAGAGGTTTTGGTTTCAGGCACATTTTCCAGTGATTGAACCTGGGTTGAGAGAAGGAAACTTGCACCTTCTTCTTTAAACCTCTTCATTATTTTAGCCCCTTGCAGACAAACAGGCCCTAAGTGAGGATGTCTGTGAACAAGGGGAACGGAAAATAGACTCCAGAAGCACCTGGAAGCTCCTAGCAACTTCTGCAGAGCAGGGGGTAGCAGTTAGCTGCAAGTCCTATCACTGGGCTAAAGCTGACTGGATCAATGAGTCCACTTTCACTGAGCGTTCTTTTGAACTGTGCTATATTGTTTTATTGATAGTGGCAACAGAAACTATCTCTACCTTCTAAAACTTTTACAGCAGAAAGGCCTACATGCCAAGTTCTCACAAATTGGATAGACTTCTTATCAGCTTTTTCCAAAAAATAGAATGTAAAAGCCATCCATTTTAGTTTATTTTTTTAACTTTGTTTAATAGCTGCTTTCCCAAACAACACTGCAATCATTTTGCCAGCCTAGCTTGTAAGTTTGATAGTTTTCAAAATACTGTAGCTCCTTCCAATGAAGAATGAAAATAAACAGACCAATGTCTTTAACACATTAAATTTTTTTACCCAACTCTCCAACTACATCAAAACCATCTCAAAGACCAGGGTAAAAAATTGTGTTTTCTCCTTATAGTGATGGACTAATAATCAATCACTTTAACTCTGAAAGGGCTAAGCAGAGAAGGAAAAATGAAATAAGAGGAAAAGAGAGAAAATACGGAAACTGGAAAAAAAGAAAGGGCTTTAAAACATCCCAGGTGTGATTTAAGGAACACTGACTAACTGCGTACTTATCCAAGTCGGGGTGGGGGGGCTGGGTTTGGGCTTCAGCTTCCACTGCGATATGGCGCCCCATCAGATATTGACTAGTTCAAGCATTACTAAGTAAACATGCAGTTTATCCCACAGCAGTGACACTTATGTCCTAATTATAAATTTTATAATCTACATATAAATTACTTCTCTTTTAGCATTACTTTAGATAGACTTAGGAGTACCCTGAAAAGGCTAAGAATAAGCCAGAAGTAACCATCAGAAAAGAAGAAAAAGAAAAAAGACAATATTTATCTGCATTGAAATAGGATTTTTACTTGTGCCTTTGTACAATAATGAGGTATTACAATGATCTAAAATCATTTCCCATAACTTTTATTAAAATGACAGACATGAAGTTTTCCTTCCATATTAAATTAGAAATTACATTAATAGAAGCTTAAATTGAGGAAATTTAAATTAATAGAAATTACTGTGTTTTCTGGTATTTTTACATGAGAAGACAACCATTAGGCTTGAAATAACAAAAACAAAAATTGCTTTGACCTTACCTGTGAGTTGGCTACTTATTTTCATGTGAGTGTATTAGCTGAAGATCAACAATTGGCTTCCAACCCTGAACATAGTCTCTGTTACAGCCCGAAGCATTCGGCAGCACCCCGCGGACAAAGACGCCCAAGGCTTGTGATTGAGGAATGTCCTCTCACTTACGAGACTCAGACAAATGATGGAGCAAAAGAACTGATAGAAAAGGTGCGAAATGTATACGTTTTTTTCATGGGATATTGAGAAATATTTGGTATTTCTTCCTCATCAATTTCCTTTCTTACTTTAAACAGAACAGGGAAATGACAGGTGACTTATTCTACTAGAATTTAAAACATATTGAAGCACATATACCAAATTGTACAGAGTTAAAAACAGGTATATAGGCCAGTGAAACAGAATGGAAATGCCAGAAATAAATTTAGACACACAGAAGTTTCATTACAAACCTGATGAAGTAAAATGGGGCAACTAACCATTGCTTAGTAGGTGCTGCTGGGAATGTGGGCAGTTGTTCTGTAGAAATGACTCCACACATTGCAAATGAGATCAAGAGGTAATTTTTTTAAATGTAAAAAATCCTAAAGAAAATGAAAGAGTAGACGTATTCAATTGTGAATAGATTGAGGAGTTTGAGTGTGAGTATATAAATATGACTTATATACTCAGAAAACTAAGCTTAAGGAAAAAAGAATCTGCGGAATCCACAATGAATGTGTCCCATTGGAGCTTCGTCTTTAGCATATATAGGAAATGAACACAAATGTGTGAAGGATGCCCAGTCTTGATGGACAGACAGAATCCGTGGACAGCTAACACAAAAGGAAACACAAATAACACAGAGACATTTGACAAAAGGTTCAACCTAATGAATAATTTTTAATGTAAATGAAAACTGAGAATTAATACCTCAGCAGTATTAACTGAGAAATTAACTTGAAAGTATTAAATCCAGTGTTGGAAGAGCTTTAAGAAAACATTCATATATTGCAACTGGCATTGTAATAAATTAGTACAGTATTTCTGAATATCAATTTAGTAATAAAAATCATAAATCCCATTTTATTTTGTGACCCAGTAATTTCCTGTTTAGGAATCTATTCCAAGAAATTAATTGAAAGGGGGAAAAGTCATTTTTATACAGAGATATTTTAATCAACAGTGAATATGGGGCCAAATTCTCAATAATTGGAAAAGTGAGAAGGAGGCAGTGGTGTATTAGTACAATGGAATACTTTGTGGGCATTAAACATGGCAACTACATTGACTGTCGAGATAGAAAAGTCTATACAATGTAACTTAATCAAAACGTAAATGAAAAATTGAACACTATATGTATATTGATTAAAACCAAGAAAAAAACGTTCATAAGTATTTTAAATTGATGGGATTTTATGGTGAAAGTTTTTTTTAGTTGCATTGACATATTTGTAAGGTTTTAGCTTTTATTTAAATGAATACAGTGAAAAACCTAAGGCATTCCTTTTCAAGTAAGAAACTGTGACTCTTGTTTACTGTTTCTATTGTTGTTCCCAAGTTTTAAAGGACCGTGTATGTAAGATGGTCTCTGGTTTGTGTGTAGCCAGTTATAGCTGCTAGTGATATTTACCGTTTGGGTATAAAGTCACCATTCAATCAGGTTCTTCAGGAACAGTCTTTGAGCCTAGATTTTTATAAACAGGGTACACATACTGTTTACTACTCCTATTCTGGGAAATTTCAATTTTTTTTCTGGGAATAAATTCACTCCAGAAAATTTCTTTGGAAAACAAAAATATAACTACTAATTTAGTCTTAACAGATCACCATTGGACCCCTTGTTTTGCATTTGACTTCCTGGACACGGCTAAAGATCTATTTAAACAGGAAAGTACTGTTATTTAAGCAATTGGAGTAATGGGGTTATTTCAAGAAGAGAAAAGCTTCAGGAAATACAGCACATGAGATATTTGAACGTTGTGCTGTGTATGAACAAGGGCAATAGATGAATGTCTAATGTTATTTTTGAATGGCTGCCTTATATAAAGAGTTGATTCTTGAATAGCTAGATTTTAAGTCTTTTTAATATTGTATCATGTTTGCCCTGTTTTTCAAATTAGATTTACAAGTATCCTTCCTAGGATTTTTAAGGAAAAGTAACATTAAAAAATATCAATCTTCCAACTTAAAAAATGGAAAAGACATTAATACTCTGTTACCAGACTTTTCCAGATAAAACTTTCTAGTAATACAAAAAGCCTTCTGCACTTTTTCACCCAAATCAACTAATAAGACCTGGAGAAAGCAATGACAATAAATTTCCCCTTTTCCACTTACAGAATGCCATGCCTCCTTACCACCTGCCTCTCTTCTCCCAGGACACCTGATATAAAGGGCAGTTTGTGGGTTTTTTTAAAGCTTCGTGCATTGTTACAGTCTCAATATCTTCATTTATAGGAGCAAATGATATTGCATCCACATAGTCCCCTGTCCTAGCTCCACATACCCGCTCCCTCTGTCCTCAGAGCTCCCCTCCTCATCAGCTGCAGCTGAGAGGTCGTCGCCCCCTTTGATTGGGCTTTGCTCTCTAGTTTTGCCTCAGTTCTTCCTGGCCTTTTTCATTCCATTTCATTTCTGACTACAGATGTTTGCATTTGCAACCTTCATCAAGACTCTTTCTTCCCCTCCCAGGTAACATTTAAAACATTTAATTTAAATGTTTAAAACAGTGACCCTATAAAAGACATTGCTATTTCTTCATTTTAACTTATTTAACAAGTACTTATAGAAAACCTCTAAGTACAAAACATCGCAATACAAAAAAGACACAGACTCTGCCCTCAGAAGAATTGCCATTTTAACACAGGAAAAAGACATGGACACAGAAAGAACAAAGAAACAAAGCAAAAGCAGAGAAGGGGGAAAGTGCTGACCGATCTTAAGGTCTCAAATTATTTCACTGGCATTATGTTATGTGCTTCTGCGTCCTAGTCTTTAGCTGATGGGAATGAATCTGATCATGTGTATTTGGCCCAGATGAGACAATAGCGTCGAGATGTAAGCAGATCAGAAAGCTTCCTAAGAGTGGTGGTATGAATTGGGCTCATGCATTATACGTACACATTTGTCAAGGATTAGTCTTTTAACGCTTTTCTTTACCCACATCAAGCAAACAATGCTCTGTGTTGTTTGCTTTTAAATTAATGTCTCTTCTTTATTAATTAAGATGTATTTGGTAACGTTATTTTTGAGGATTTCTTGGAATAGTTTTTAATTTTGCTTCAACTGGAGACCGTTGTTAACAGGTCTGCAAAAATCATGCTATAGAATTATTAGTTCTTCCCAAATAGTAACGTTCTGGGAAAAAATATGATTCTTGTTTTCATAGTTTCTAAAATGTGTTCTAAACATAATTTCTGTTTGAAGAAATTATGATAATAGTGTGACATAGTCTTAGCAGTAGTTCTATGTTAGAAGTTATTAATTTGTTTATGAATGGGTCTTCAGTTACTGGTCAATTTCCTCCTTCTTCTAATGGATTTCCTTAATAAGCCTAAGGGTTAATTGATAAAGTAATCAATGTAAATGAAGTTTATATTTTGTTCTACCATCTCCTTTTAAACCTCAGATTAATGTAGCTGCTAAAAGAGGAATGAAATTTGTTGGATTCATATCACAGCATTATCCACCACTTAAGTTCTGCAACGGAACCAACCATGATGGAGACACAGAATCGACACTCCACATGAGACACAGTTCGGGTGAAAACTGTAAAAGTTGGAATGAAGGAACATTAAGTGGGCAGTCATCTGAAAGTGGAATTGAGGAAGAACTTCATCATGAAAGTGGACAGTATCAAACGGAGCAAGATGGCAGCCCCAGTTCCTCTAAATCAAGAAAGGAAGAAGGTAATAGTCAAGATGAGTAGAAATAGAATATATGTTAACTTAAATTTAGCAAAAATAAGTTTTCAAGGTTTTTTTAGAAATATGAGGCAAAGTAAATTTCTGAAGATTATAAAGACTTAATAGACTAATATAAATTTGTGATGATTTTTAAAAAAGTATTACAGCCAGAAATAAGGCAGGGCAGTTTTTCAAACAGTTGTCCCTGGCATGGTCATTAAATGCCATCCACATAATGAAACCATGTGTTGAAAATTGGTTTCCATTTAGTCATTCGCCAGCTCCCCTGTAAAACAGAGGCTGGGCGTATGTACCAAAACAGTGATTCTATGAAGAAAGCTGTTCTGATTTATGTTTGTCCTTGTAAACAGTGTATGAGAATTTTAGTTTTGGCCTTTCCCATTTCATGGATGGTTTTCACCTTTGAAGTTAATTGGCTTTCTTTGATCATCAGTTAGAATGTGAAAATGCACCTCATCATGAAACAATTAGTATAACGATAGTGCCTGCATCCTAAAATAACTTTAAACAATAGTTTTATTCTTCTTTGCCAGCTAGCAAGTCTTCCCAAGAAATTGAGGGTATTTTTTCATACATTTTGGACTGTTCTGATACTTTACGGGCAGGCTTTAAAAACCACTGTTAGAGAAAATCTATGACTATGTATACCCTTAGAGTTAAGAGCTCTGCAGTCAGACTGCCTCAGTTTCTTTATAGAAAGGGGGTTGTGAGAAGTTGTTAAGAGATGTCTACAAAGTGCTTAGCCCAGCGCCTGGCACAGAGTAAACTCTGTATTAAGTTAGCTGCTATTAACTCATCCTTTGATCAGTGTTAGTGCTGAAGCTGCACACGTCAGCTTTCCGGGTTGTGCTGAGATGTGCTCAACATCCTGTGTAGGCAGAGACCATGGTCAGCACTGTCTCCTTCAGAAAGAACCAGGAGCGTTTCCCATCTCACCGATCCTCACCGCCACCCTCTCATTTTCACCAGTTCCCCAGCTAACAACCACCCTGATTTTCCTGCAGTGTAAAAACTTGAGGAATGTAAGAGTGAACAAGAGTGGATGGAGCTGTGGTCAGAGAGCTATTCACTGTCTTCCACTCACTGCTACCTCCAAACTCCTGCTGGTTCCCATCCTGACTTTGATTAGATCAGGCATCTATTTCGAGTCCTTTAAGTTCTAAATCCAATATGCCACCCAGTTAATTTAATTACCAATCTCTAGATTCCGCTTTCTAAATAGTTTATTTTTAAATCATATACTTGTTAATAACTTTTCTATGGCAGTGGTTCTTAACTTTGGGTGTGGGGGTGGCGGGGGAGACACACACGAAAAATCTCTTGGAGAATCTGGTGAAATCTATGGAGACTTAACCCAGAAAAATGCACATAACACACACACCCTAAACACTTTTGTCTGTAATACAAGTGGTGTTAGACTTCCTAAAACACAACCATAGACTTGGGGCCATAGACCATGCACGTTAAGAATTTGCCAACTTACAGTAAAGTGGAAGATCTGACCCAGCGATCCCGTGTCTAAGTGTATATTCTAGAGTCACTCTCACATATTTGTCCAAGGAGACACGAATAAGGTTTGTAATAACAAAAACTTGAAAATAATGCATGTGTCCATCAACAGGAGAAGAGTAAACTAGAATATTATGTAGCAGTTAAACTAAATGAATTAGATCTGTATGTATTAATTATACTTCAAAAGCATAATGTTGAACAAGAAAATCAATTTATAGGTTGATATGTACAGTATGATACCATTTTTTAAAAGTTTTTTAAACTGCAAAACATTGTGTATCATTTATGAGTATATAAATGTGTATTGAAAGAATAAAAGCTTGCATGAGAACAATAAACACCAAATTCATTATAGTAACTATTTCTGGAGAATAGGGTTAGGGAAGACCACACAGTGAGCTCAACTACATCCATTTTTCATTTCCTTGAAAAAAGTCTGAAGCAAAGTGGCACAATGTTAACATTTGATAAAGCTGAGCAGTGGGTCATTTTATTATTCTCTATGCTTCTTTGTATGCTTGAGACAGCTCATGATTAATAAAAAAAATTTTCAATAAAATTATAGTTTTCCCCTTTTTTCTTCCTTCTGAATGCCTGTCCTCAGATAACAAGTTGTACACAGTCTTCAACGTTTTCGATGATGAATCAACTTGCTGGACCTATCAGGAAGGCATCCTGTCGATGAAAGTAACGAGGAAAGGAGCTGTCATTAGTACACTTGATGCCGACTGGCTGGAGTTAACTACGTTTTATTATAAACAAGGCTTGTCTTTAATAGATTCTTTTGTATGCTGGGAAACATCTAAAGGTAAGTTTTATATTATGATATATTGATATCTAAAGAGGTTGACTTTGTGTCAGAGTTGGTGGAAATGTTTCTGCCTCTCAAGTTGTATGGCTCAAAGGGCAGGTGTTATTCCTGAGGAGATTCCAATTATTAGACAGCTATGCAGCTTTAATTTAAAGTCTTAACCATCCTGTGTGGTGGAATTATAATGTAATGTTTGCTGTTGGATTGTACCTGTCAGGAATAGGCAAACCACTGTGTGATTGACTAGTAGGATTTTCCAGATAAGATACTACAACAGCCCAGTCAGGAGACTTATGATGGCATTTGATAGTTACTGTTCAAATTTATTACACTATCCCAATTTTGGACACTACCACCATGTACTCCAGTCTATACCTGACTCATTCTATAATTTATATAGAAAAATAATCTTTGGTTCAGAAAATGATATCGACCCTATATTTATTTCTGCCTTCCCCTCATCTTTCATCTTTCTCTAGCCTTCCTCTTTTAGTAACAATGGGGTATGTGATCATTCATATTGATCACAAAAACAAACAAAACTTTCCAAAAATGACTTTCTAGGGAAATATTTTTAAAGAGATTAATACCAAAAGAAAATAAAAAATAGAAAGTAAGGAGACTGGAAAAATGCATTAGGAAGGATGGAGGTTATGAAAACCAGGATAATTAGGGACCCTAACTCAATGAGGCTAGAGGAAAGAATTGAAAAAGCAAATTAGATGAGATCTCAGTGTACTTTATTTTCATCAAATCAGCCTAGTGATTGATACCTTAACTAATACAACTAAAGACTTTAAATGAATATTTAAAATTATCAAGAGTCATATTCCAATAGGTCCTTTTAACTAGCAACCAAGAGTACGGGTGTAGCCCATTGGAGCCCCCGGAAATGCAGCACCTTGCGTGGTGCTTGGCACAGAGCAGCTGCTCAATAGATAGTTCTCAGTATTTTGGGTTATTGGAAACTTCTTTCAAGCTGATCTTTTATGGAAACAGCAAGATCTAGTAGGAAGAACATGGACTTTAGGATCAGACAGACCAGGGGTTAAATCCCATGTCCTCTACTTTATTCGCTGTGTGATCTGGGCAAGTGGAGGGCACTGAGACTCAGATTCCTATAAAAGGGGGTAAAAATACTCCCACTCTATTGTGAGAATTTAACAAGATCGAGTGTGTGCAAAGTGCCTCGACCCCCGTCGGAGTTCACTTTCTGGTCTCATTTTCTTTCCTGCAACTTGTTACGTGCAGTTTGTACTTTCGATGACCTCCATCCATTGGAGGTCAGTTTACGCTTCACAGAGTTCTCTGTCTCCTTCTTTCTCTTCCTCTTCCCTCCAAAGAGTCTAAGTTGGAGCCATTTCAAATTTTGGTCTTTGACTCACTGCTGAAGGAAAAACAAAAAATACTCCTTTCACAATCTCTTTCAGACATCCCTGCCTTGGGCTTTTCCTGATGAAAATAAAATTAGCCACAGCAGTTGCCAGTCAGAGGCTCTGTGGGGCTTTTGTTCTTCAGAAGCTATTTAGAGGGCCCAGGGGAGACTCTCCCCCCTCAGCAGCTCTGGAAGGTCTCATTAGACATTTTACACTGCAGGCCACGCCAAACCCCTAATGAGTTACCGCTGTCTGTGGGGTCTGGCAACTGGGTGCGTCACTCGGGACTTTCCTGGGAGGACACGGGAAGCTGCAGAGGGGAAATTGTGACCAAGCCTGTGTCACTGTGAGAAGCAAGTCAGAGGAAGCAAGGCTGAACCGGTCGCTTTGTTCCGGGGCATTTGATGCCTGACATCTAAAGCACTATCGGGACAATGCGTATTTTGTTTTGTCTTGCTTCCATCCTCTTCCAAAATATTGTCAGAAGTCAGCCCACAGCGAGGAATAGTACAAATCAGGACTTTGCTCAAAATTAAATATCTTACTCTACAAATCTCATTTTATAAAATACATTCCTCCAGAAACAGAGAGGGGAAAAACTTTTTAAAAGTTTTCTCCTTTGGTAGGATCATGGCGGGAAAGTTGTAAGGTCTGTGAAATTGCTCTTCGGTGCTCTTTCCCACCCCCCCTCAAAGCCTTTTCTGCTTTGAAGAGCCCCATGGGGGAGGCACCCAGTGGCCCTCTTGCTGTCCCTTGCAGCTGCGGGTTCTCACTGCAGTGGCCTCCTGCACCTGACCTTCTCCGGCACGGCTGGGCCTTCACCAAACTGGGCCTCAGCCAGACTCACTGCACTATTACAAGGGGCTGGCACTGCAGGGTAAAAACCTTCAAATGGACCCAGGAGAGCCTACAAGAGGCTCACCCAATGCAGCCAACATAGACAAAGCACTTTATTCTACCAGAACATGTAGCGATCCAGGGGCAGCTGACGTGGGATGAGATGAGCAGCTTTGCCAGCTGGTACAACACACACATGCGCACACACACACAGACACCCTTGAGGTTCCCACACTTCACCAGCCTACAAACACCCCGTCATCTCAGAGAGTAGTCTCTTCTCACCATTTGTATACCCACATCTTAAGGCTACATTCTGGTTTTTTATGAATTCTTTTCAGATTTCACTTGATATGCATTTCAATCTCTTCATCCCTATAAAAATGCTTGCGTGGAGGGCCCAGCCCGGTGGCATAGCAGTTAAGTTTGTGCACTCCGCTTTGGCGGCCCAGGGTTTCGCAGGTTCGGATCCCGGGAGCAGACAGACACACTGCTTGTCAAGCCAAGCTGTGGTGGCGTCCCATATAAAGCAGAGGAAGATGGGCACGGATGTTAGCCCAGGGCCAGTCTTCTTCAGCAAAAAGAGGGGGATTGGCAACGAGTGTTAGCTCAGGGCTAGTCTTCCTCACAAAACAAAATGCTTGCATGGAGTTGGCGGAGGACAGGTATCAGAATGAGGAGTGGGGTAGAGTAATGACATTGAAACATGTGTTTATTCACTTCACATACATGTTTCTGCCAGGCACTATGCCAGCCACTGGGTTTACAATGATGAGCAAAATGGATGTCTTCCTTACTCTCAAAAAGCTAGCCATGCAGCACCAGGCAGTCAGGCAGTAACATATCAAACCGTATATATCTAATTTCAAAACTGAGAAAAGTGTTGTGACGTTACCCAACAGGATGTTGTAATGAGAGTAACATTACAGGGGTGCTCAGGAGGTCCCATCTGACAGGGTGACAGTCCCACTGAGATTGGAAGGCTGTAAAGGAGCCAGCATGTGAGAGCTAGATGTAGACTGTTCTAGGCAAAGGAAACACCCCAAATGTACAAAAACCCTAGGTCAGGAAAGAGGAACTGGGGAAAGGTCTGTGTCACTGGAGCAAGGTATGCAAGAGGGAATGGCTCCAGACAAGGTGGGGGAGGTGGGCAGCAGAATACTAAAATGGAATGTTACCTTTCCTCACATTTGCCAGAATGTCGATGTCATATCTAGCTGAAATGAATGTGTAAGATCACATGTCCAGACAAGTAAACCTTTCCCTGGGAATCCTTTAAGCTTGTGCTTCTCAAACCAGAGTCCAAGTACCTGAGGGGTATGCATCCTTGTGCCAGGGAGGACACAAGTTCGCAGGATAAACCTCCTCCTAGAGTCTCAGTATTACTTTAAGAATGGAAGAGTGGGAAGAGGGCAGAGGGGAGAACATTACTTTTTTGCATAATGTGAATATATTTGGAAAGAATGCAAAGTTTGCATGGATTTTTAAGATATAACAGACTTTAAAGAAACTTTATGCTTGCCACTTCAAATTGTACCTGAAGACCATCCTTCAACGACACAACTGTACTTTCCTTTGCTATTGCTGGTATTTGACTAAAAAAATTTTGAGAAGCAGTGGGTCAGGTCAAAGCTTTGTAACTGTTTTCATATTATGCATACATAGAAAATGGCAGTATGGTAGGACACACGGGTCAAGTGGGTAAAGCTGCTCTGGGCAAGAGGGGGTGCCCGTATCTTGGCACATCTGTAACCGGTTCTCAGCACACCAGTGGGCCAGGGCACACCCGAAGCTCTGGGATATGTAATGTTAAGAGGTAACTCAGTTCAGGGACAGTTATTAAGTAATTGTTCAGAATTATCACCTCACCCCATTACCTGGAAGATTTAACACACCAAGCACCCAAATGGTCACTCTATGTGAGACCTTCCCTGCCACTCTCCCTAGCTGCCACTTCTGTTAGGGAAAATTTCTCAAGAGATATAAATACTCCCTCCTGGCTCTGGGGACTGGAACAGCCCCTACGAGAGCCAGCCAGGGTCCCTAGGGAGCTCCAAAGTGAGAAGGAAGGACTTGTTTTAATTGAAGTTTAACATACATGTAGTACAACACATGAATCTTATGTGTACAGCTGAATAGAGCACAAATGCTTAAGATATAGAACATTTCCTTGTGTGTCAATTATATCTCCATAAAGCTGGAAAAAAAAGAGAAATGCAAAAATAAATTCCAGCATCCCAGAAGGCCTCCTCATGACCCTGCCCAGTCAATATTCTCCTACCCTGAGATAAGCATTATTCTGACTTCCATCACCATAGATTAACTTTGCCTGTTCTTGAACTTCTCGTGGCTTGAAGTATACAGTGTGTACTCTTTCGTGTCTGGCTTCTTTTCCTTAACATGGTATCTCTGAAATTCATCCATGTGGTTGCATAGCAGTGAATCTTTCTTTCCGTATTCCTGTGTAGTATTGCATTGTATGAGTCTACCACACGTTCATTCTTTTAAACCAAAAGAAGTGTAGAAGTAGTAGAGTACCTCAATGTCGAGAACAACAAAACAGACACAGAGCCATAAAACCCATGGTTCTCACATTATATAATCCCAAAGTAAATAAGAGTAGATTGTAATTAACTACGTAATCATCACAGTATATAATTATTTTTAAAATTCATACCCCCATTCTAAAAAAGGATGTGAGGAACACACAATTTTAGAGACGGTCTTGTGATGCTCTAAACTTATAATCAGAAACAGATTTAATTCCTCTGGTCACTTGCTATGACAGTGAACAAGTACATTTAAAGGAAGTGGAACATATACTATAATTAGACAACAATTTCCAACTAGTAAATTCAACTTTACTGGGTTTTTGGGAACCACTCTGAACAATATAAATTCTTCATGATATTCTGCCCTAATTGTAAATGACGTAAAAATAATAATAATAGGGGGCTGGCCTGGTGGTGTAGTGGTTGAGTTCACACACTCCACTTCGGTGGCCCAAGGTTCATGGGTTTGGATTCTGGGCATGGATCTACACACCACTCACTTGTTAAGCCTTGCTGTGGCAGCATCCTGCATACAAAATAGAGGAGGATCAGCACAGCTGTTAGCTTACGGCCAATCTTCCTCACCAAAAATAGTAATAATAATAATAATTTTTCTCTTAAAGTTTATAGCCTGTTAATAAAAATTAAAACTGAAAATTACATTGAAATTACTTTTGTCTTTTTAATCTTTAAGCTTAATAGATCATTTGACAACTTTGTAGGTTATTATTTAGAGAACTCTCAACCAGGGAAACTTTGATGTGATATTGTATTTTATAAAAACCAAAATGCTTATCCAGCACATGACCATGGGAAAATTTGCAATAGGAGACAAAAGAACTTCCATAAAATCAGTTTAGTTTTGGCCAGCTGGTTATTGTCAACTCTTCAAGAAAATGTCAGAGAGGCCCTCCCTTAAAACTTCCTTCCCAGCAGGAATTCTTTTGACAATGACCTCTGTTTAGGATCTTCCTGTTAACAGTCTTTTTTTTTTTTAAGCATCATTGAGGTAAAGAATTGTTTTGTGTTTATATTTTTTTGAAGTTATCTTACCTCACATTAGTTTTAATATCACTCCTATAATTTCAAGGATTGGCATTTTTGATGTTGTTTCTCTTAATGGTATAATTAACATGCATATAGCATATAGATCAGAAACCAAAGTTGGATTTCAAGGTGAAGGTAATTTCCAGATGCTTTTTAGACTTAGGAAATCCACTTGCTTCTCATTGTATGATATTATATTATTTTATTTTTGTTATTGCAATTTTCATGTTTACAGTTTGATTTTAATTCAGTGAAGTATAAAACTGTCTTGACCTTTGCAAAAAAAAAAATTAACCTTCAAAGAGAAGAAGGATGTTATTGATTCAGCCAAAACAAGTGTTTATTAATTGATATAGTTCTTTTTCAGCTTCCTACAAGGGTTATTTGAGGATTTAGATGATCTTAAGAGACACTTAGTATTTACAACTCTTCTTAATTGTATCCTTTTCCTCACAGGGGACCATTTGCCTAAATCTTTGGAGGGATTCTTTATCTATGAAGAAGAAGGTTCTGGAGTTCCAGGTTCCAGTAGGAAAGGAAATGATGCCATTGTGGTAGAACAATGGACCATTATTGAGGTAAACTGCAGTTTTCTGACGATGTAGCTTTTCTTTTATATTTAATTTTACATGTTAAAGATCTTCATTGCCTAGCACATGCAGTATCCTTCACACACACGTCTGTGCAGTGTTCGGTGTTCATCACAAATGCATGAACAACCAAACTCGTCAGATTGGTGAAAAGGTGATTTGCTTTACCCAACGTTCAACTTTGTTATAAGATAGCAAAATAATTATCATACATAAATAGCAGTAGATTCCCAAAGATTTGGCATTCTAATCCTAAACAAAGTCCCCTGGCACTGAGATCCTCTACACAATGCCATGACAACTGGTTGAAAGTGAAAAAAATTCAGTCAGTAACTAGTATTTTATCTCCAAAAACCAATGTGACTGGTTTTGTTTACCTTGTGAATTGACTTTCAAAGGAAAAAATATCCAAAAGGTGTTCTCTCTTTCACCAGGCCAAATATGTACACACAGCATTGTCCTTCCTAGTCAGAGATGACATTGCTGCTGATGTTGTGCACTCTGAATTCAGCTGTCACCGAACGGACTGCCCTTGGGGTGTACACACTGAATTCAGGTATATCGTGTTGTATGTATGAGGCCCTCACGGAGAGGCTCTTTCATGGACACTCTCACCTTTCTGGCCGTACAAAGGTTAGGAAGATGTAGCCCATATTCAAGGAAACTAGAAATTCCACTGAGGGAAAAAAAACGGATTCGGGGGAAGAGGTAAAGCTCCAAGTTCGAAGTTCCAAGTGAGTAGAAGACAATGAAAAGACTGTCGGCGCCTAAGCTCCTCTCACCTTTCACTCCCTGATCCTCACTCCCCACTCTCATCCTCACTTCCCAGTCCCTAGAGCAGTGTTTCCGAGAGAGAGTGCGGTCTGTAAACTACTTGGATCCAAATCGACTAGGGAGCTTTTTTTAAATGTAGATTCTCCCCCACACACACAAATTAAAGTTTGATGCCCAAACAAGACCAAGGAAACAAGACTCAAGCTTTGGAGAGCCAGATGGAAACCTCTCTCCACTCTGATCCCCAGTGTTTCTAACTTGGTTCAGTGGTTAGAAGGCAGCAGAAAATGAAGCCCAGGAAGATTGCAGCTCAGTGAAATTGCACCTAATGGAGCGTGAACTTCCCTTATCGTAACACACATGAACTGTTATTGCAATCACTGGTGTAGCTGGTTGTCTTTGTCATTAGACTGAGCTTCATGCTTATTCACACAGGGCTGTGAAATCAAGACAGATTATGGCCCGCTGCTGCACACTCTGGCTGAGTTTGGATGGCTCCTCACAAGCGTGCTGCCTACACCTATACTGAGACATGACAGGTAACGCCAAAGTATCCTTACATGCTGTCATTTAATTCTAAAATATACTTCATTTGTTAGATAATTCAATTTAACAAATGCTTATTTAATGCCTACAAAAGGCATTTCACTGAACTTCTAATCTGATTTCATGGACCTTGTTGCTCAGCAAATCTAATCCCCTCGCATTATATATATACAAGCTCCCAGGTCTCCTTCCCAAGGGCATGCAAGTTCAATGTGGCAGAGCCAGAGCAAGGGCACAGGAGACCAAATCCCACCTCAGTGCTACTTCCAGCCTCTGAATGCTGCCTCTCCGCTCGAAGACTGCATTATTATGTACCTTCTTCTTTCCAATTCAAGATGCCGGTTCTTCCTTAGAGTGAAAACTGAGTTGGTATAAATCTGCCAACAGAAAAACACAGCCCATCTGTAGGGCACTTTGCCCTGCTCTTCTGCACTGCAGGAGCAGAACGCCCTCACCCCAGCACACAGTCGGGGTTAGGATCGCAGTGGGGGCCTAGAGAGGGCCAGGAGGGAGGAGCAGCAGCACTTCTGCCCCCTTCCTCCCCTCCAGCGTGGTGGGTTAGTTTTCCCCTCCAGTATGGACTTGTTAGCTGTCTCCACTAAAATAAACCTACATTAGAACCAAAATGCCAACATTTCTCAAATACCAACTTTTCCTTTTCTCCTTTTACTAACTGCCTATTTCTTTTTCTGGGAAGGAAAAATTGAGTTTAGGTGATTTTTTGTTTTTTGTTTTTTTTTTTTTTGAGAGATACCAATTAAGTCTTCTGTGTAAAGTGCTTTGCTATCCTCTGGACTCAGAGATGTTCCCTCTGACCTCTTTGGCATCCAGAAAATGACTGACTGCCAAGGCTGTCCTGCCGGGGCCAGTGACCACCTGCAGAGGACAGCACAGTACCACCTGGGCCTTCCCTTTTGGCAGAATCAACCATGGCTTAACATGCTGAGTAATCGTCGGGTGTAGTAAGGGAGGCAACTCCTCCCTCCTCAGTCTCATCCACCTTCCTCACCTTTTCTGGTTTTTCCAGCTTAGCGGCTTACCCCTGTCCAGTATCCCAAGGTCCCCACACATTTTAAAAACATTTGATTGACATGGCTTTAAAATAAAGCCACACCTTCTTCAGGTGGGGAGAGGGATGAAGATGAATATAGAGTGAAGACATTCACGCTTTAAAAGGAGGGGTAGAAGTAAGCAAAGCAATTAATCTGCTTTTCTCCTCAGAGATCTTTTGATAACTGTTCTCAAATTGTGAGTGACAACTCCCTGAAGCATTATTTCCCAACTTTTTTTTAATATGTGACATACCTTTCAGATCACTGTACAGCAGTAATTCTCAAGACTTGGTCTTCAGACCAAGCAATATGAATCACTTGGGGAGCAGAGGAGCCTACACATGCTGGAGGCCCACCCCACTGGACAGTCGGGAACTTTGAGGGTGGGACCCACAAATCTGCATTTTCACAAGCTCCTGGAGCTCCTTAACATTTGAGGAACTTGGCAGGAGGTAGTGAGAGAGAAAGGAACTCCTCTTCCTGGCCTTTCTACCCCTCACCATCGATCCCCAGGCCAATGGTCTATCCCACTCCCCACCCTCCCTCAGAATAACTTGTGTATTTGGCTTTCTCATCTCTTTTTGGTGGTTCTCCTAGCTGTATTATTTAGGATGTCATTTGGCCCATTACAGTTAGCACTTCCTAAAAGTACTCTGAGTTCTGAACTTTTCATATTCCTTTTTCCCCAGTGAAAAATATATTTATCATTCCTCCCTCCTCTTCACTCGGGGCTTCTGCTCCCATGAGTCTGAATGATGTGAGTGACTGACTGGGCACTAGATTAGGCAGCAAGTCTACTGGGCTGGATGCTGAGCCAGAATATGGGCTGCAGTCCTTCGGCGGCTCTGTTTCCAGTTGGTTTGGGAATGAGGACAGAGACCAAAGGTGAGAAAGAAGAGGTCTCAAGTATACTGTGAAGGCAGGAGGAGCCTGGAGCCACCACTTGACTTGACAACCTTGTCCTGCATGAGGTCACAGGCTGTCCCCAGTGACTAGGAGGCCCGCTGGAGTGAGGAGTGGCTGTATATGGTTTTTGGAGCAGAGGTAGCAGCACTACCTCACCACCATTCCAGCCTCTCCTGTACCCCAGTGTCCACCAAGGCATGTGGAGTCACAGAGTGGAGCTTTCCGGCCCCCTTGTGAAGGCTCATCTTCAGTGTAAATCAAATAGCAAAGGGGCTAGTTGCTGGGCTGCCCATTAAACTACTGTTTGTAACAGCAAAAAATCAGACACAATATAAATGTCTATCAATAGGAAACTGATTAAATAAATTATGGACTATCTATACAATAGAATAGTATGAAGCTGATAAAAAAGAATGAGTGGCTCTATATATGTATTGTTCTAGAATACTTTCTGTTGATAATTGTTGAGCTTAAAAAAAAGTTTCAGGGCCAGCCCTGTGGTGTAGTGGTTAAGTCCACATGATCCACTTCAGCGGCCCAAGTTCCCAGGTTTGGATCCCAGGCACAGACCTACACCACTCATCAAGCCATGCTGTGGTGGCGACCCACATACAAAATAGAGGAAGACTGGCACAGATGTTAGCTCAGGGCTAATCTTCCTCAAGCACAAAAAAGAGGAGGAGGGGCCAGCCTGGTGGCATAGCAGTTAAGTTCACATGCTCTGCTTCGGCTGCCCAGGGTTCGCAGGTTCAGATCCTGGGCATGGACCAATGAACCCCTTATCAAGCCATTGCTGTGGCAGCATGTCATGTAAAGTAGAGGAAGATGGGCACGGATGTTAGCCCAGGGCCAGTCTTCCTCAGCAAAAAGAGGAAGATTGGCAACAGACATTAGCTCAGAGCAAATCTTCCTCACCAAAAAAAAAAAGTTTCAGGAAAGTATATTATAGTACAATCACAGTTCTTAAAGTATATACATTTTGAATATATCTAGCAAAATCTGAAAGGCTACCTAACAAATTTAGTGAGTGGTTAGGTCTTGGGATTATAGGTAGGGGAAGGGAAAGTAGGGATTTCTACTTTGTCTTTAACATATTTTTCTAGGATTTGACTTTGTACAAGAAATATGTGTTTATTTCATGATTTTATAAAAAACAGTTTTAGAAAGCAAAAAAATCAATCAATTAATAAAAAGATTTGGAAGCTGTATATGGTGTCTACCCTGAAAAAGCTTGTGGCTGGTTCAACTTACATTTGGTACGTATCCAGGGGCTTGCCTTCAGGTTGGGGCAGGTCAAGCCTGTGCATTGTATAATATCCTACAGTAACTAATCAAGGGCTAAGTGACATATTGTAGTCTATAGGACTATGAAGAAGAAGAAGGAGTCAAAATGAGACTGTCAAAATGAGGTGGAATCTTCAATAGTAATGAGAATAAAAGGCAGCATCACCATTTAGCAGATCTTCATTTAGGAATCTGCTATTGACCCTGTATAGAAGAGTAGAAAAATGTATTTTAACAGTAGTTGTCCTGATGCAGCAAGGCACACTGGAGCACACAATGTCTACTGTTCTTTCATCTGGGTGATGGGGCTCGTCAGCTGTAGCAGACTTGTGCTTCTCAAACACCCATATAGGGGATCTGCCCCACCTTCCAACACCTGAAACAATTGTGTGCTGCCATACCTGGGGCTGGCCTCACCCAGCTACACTGCTAGAAAGCTGACAACAGCTTTGCAGGCTGGAGGCCTACAGCAATTGTGAACCTCTGAGCCTAGCAACCAGCCACACGGGAGGCCTACTCACTTAATAGAAAAACTGCATCAGGAATGTGCTTTTAGACCTTGCAGCCAATTGTGCAAGGGCTCCCCTTGCCCAGTAAAGTGACCGAAGGGACCATAGCAGCTCCACGAAGCTGAGCCTTACAACCAGCTGGCCAGGGAGGCAGCCTAGCCTTGCCATCCATCTGCAGTAAGAGCAACCCTGCCACAACAGAAGGACATAACCCACACAGGGGTCACTCCTGGAACATTTGGAACTGGTGACAAGAGGGAAGCACACTGCTGGGCCTCATAAGGCATCTCTTATATAAGGCCACCTCTCCAAGATTGGAAGATGTAGCTGATCTACCTAAAACATAGATATAAGCACAGAGAAATAGGCAAAATGAGGAGACAAAGGAATATGTTTCAAATAAGGGAACAGGACAAATCCTCAGAAAAAGAACTAAACAAAACAGAAATAAACAATCTACCTGACACAGAGCTCAAACAAAAAGTCATAAGGATGCTCACTGATCTTGGGAGAAGAATAGATGAACTCAGTGAGAACTTCAACAAAGAATTGGAAGATATAAAAAAGAACCAATCAGAAGTGAAGAATACAACAATGGAAATGAAAAACTCACTAGAGGAAATCAATAGCAGAGTAGATGATACGTAGGAACGGATCAGTGAGCTGGACGAAAGACTAGAGAAAAATCACCCAAGCTGAACAGAAGAAAGGAAAACAAATTTAAAAGAATGAGGACAGTCTAAGAGACCTCTGGGACAATGTTAAGTGCACTAACATCCATATTGTATGTGTCCTAGACGGAGAAGAGAGAGACCAAGGGGCAGAGAATGTATTTGAAGAAATAATAGCTGAAAACTTTCCTAACCTAAGGAAGGAAACAGACATCCAAGTACTGGAAGGAGAGCACCAAACAAGATGAACCAAAAGGGCCCAAGACTCCAAGACATATTATAATTAAAATGTCAAGAACTAAAGACAAAGGGAGAATCCTAAAAGCTGCAAGAGAAAGGCAACAAGTTGTATACAAAGGAAACCCCATAAGACTATCAGCTGACTTCTCAGCAGAAACCTTACAGGCTATGAGGGAGTGGCATGGTATATTTAAAGTGCTGAGAGGAAAAAACCTGCAGCCAAGAATTCTCTGCCCAGCAAGGATATCATTCAGAATGGAAAGAGATGAAGAGTTTTCCAGACAAGCAAAAACTAAAAGAGTTTATCACCAATAAACCAGCCTTACAAGAAACACTAAAGGGACTTAAGTGGAAAAGAAAAGACAAGTAGGAATAAGAAAATTATCAAAAAAAGAATAATAAAATCACTGGTAAAGGCAAATATATAGTAAAGGTAGCAGATCAACCACCCATGAAGCTAATATGAAAGTCAAAAGACAAAAGTACAAAAATTATCTATTTCTAAGGTAGGAAGTTAATGGATACACACACCAAAAAGAGGTTAAATATCATATCAAAAACATAAAATGTAGGGGCCGGCCTGATGGCATAGTGGTTAAGTTCCTGCACTCCGCTTCAGCAGCCTGGAGCTCATGAGTTCAGATCCCAGCGCAGACCTACACACCACTCATCAAGCCATGCTGTGGTGGCATCCCATATGCAAAATAGAGGAAGATTGGCACAGATGTTAGCCCAGGGCCAATCTTCTTCAAGCAAAAAGAGGAAGATTGGCAACAGATGTTACCTCAGGGCCAATCTTCCTCACACACAAAAAAAGAAAACTATAAAATGTGGGAGGAGGGGAGTAAAAGAGTAGAGGTTTTAGCAAGAGATCAAACTTAAAGATCATCAGCTTAATGTAGATTGCTATTGAAGTAGGTTATTATTTATGAACCTCATGGTAATCACAATCCAGAAACTTACAATAAATACACAAAAAATTAAGAGAAAGGAACCCAAACATAATACTAGAGAAAACCATCAAACCACAAGGGAAGAGAGCAAGAGAAGAAGAAAGAAACCGAGAAGAACTACTAAAACACCCAGAAAAAAAGTAACAAAATGGCAATAAGTACATACTTACCAATAGCTACTTTAAATGACAATGGACTAAATGCTCCAATCAAAAGACATAGGGTGGCTAGTTGGATAAGAAAATAGGACCCATATATATGCTGCATTCAAGAGACACACTTCAGACCTAAAGACACTTACAAACTGAAAATGAAGGGATGGAAAAAGATACTCCATGCAAATGGCAATGAAAAGAAAGCTGGGGTAGCAATACTTATATCAGACAAAATAGACTTTAAAACAAAAACTAACAAGAGACAAAGAAGGGCACTACATAATTATCAAGGGAACAATCCAACAAGAGGATATAATGCTCATAAATATCTATGCACCCAACATAGGAGCACCTAAATATATAAAGCAATTATTAACAGAATAAAAGGAGAAATAGATGGTAACACAATAATAGCAGGGGACTTTAACACTCCACTTACACCAATGGATAGATCATCCAAACAGAAGATCAATAAGGAAGCATTGGCCTTAAATGACACATTAGACCAGATGGATTCAGTAGATATATATGGACATTCCATCCAAAACCCAAAGAATACACATTCTTTTCAAATGCACGTGCAACATTCTCCAGGATAGATCACATACTAAGGCAGTACGCTCTTTGACATCAGTCTTAGCAGCATATTTTCAAATACCATGTCTGACCAGGCAAGGGAAACAGAAGAAAAAATAAACAAATGGGACTACATCAAACTAAAAAGCTTCTGCACAGCAAAAGAAACCATCAACAAAATGAAAAGACAACCTAACAATTGGGAGAAGATATTTGCAAACCATATACCTGATAAGGGATTAATATCCAAAATATGTAAAGAACTCATACATCTCAACAACAAAAAAAAACAAACAACCCAATTAAGAAATGGGCAAGAGATCTGAACAGACATTTTTCTAAAGAAGATATACAGATGGCCAACAGACATATGAAATGATATTCAACATCACTAATGATTAGGGAAATGCAAATCAAAACTACAGTGAGATATCACCTCATGCCCATCAGAATGGCTATAACTAACAAGACAGGAAACAACAAGTGTTGGAGAGGATGTGGAGAGAAGGGCAACCTCATACACTGCTGGTGGGAATGCAAACTGGTGCAGCCACTATGGAAAACAGTTTGGAGATTTCCTCAAAAAATTAAGAATAGAACTACCATATGATCCAGCTATTCCACTGCTGGGTATTTATCCAAAGAAAATGAAAACAGGAATGTGTAAAGATACATGCACCCCTATGTTCATTGCAGCATTATTCACAATAATCAAGACTTGGAAACAACCTAAGTGCCTTTCAAGGGATGAATGGATAAAGATGTGGTATGTATACACAATGGAATACTAGTCAGTTATAAAAAAAGATGAAATCTTGCCATTTGTGACAACATGCATGGACCTTGAGGGTATTATGCTGAGTGAAATAAGTTAGACAGAGGAAGTCAAATACCGCATGATCTCATTCATAAATAGAAGATAAAAACAACAACAAACAAACACATAGATACAGAGATTAGATTGGAGGTTACCAGAGGGGAAGGGGGAACGGACAAGGGCGAAAGGGGTGACTGGGCACATGTGTATGGTGATGGATGGTAGTTAGTCTTTGGGTGGTGAACATGATGTAGTCTATCAAGGATGAGTACAGGTGAGTTAATGAATTCCTAAAGACCTCTCCTAATTTAAAACCCAAGGAATTCAAGATTGACTTTACCAAAAC
Organism: Tapirus indicus; assembly: GCA_031878705.1. Classification (NCBI taxonomy): domain Eukaryota; kingdom Metazoa; phylum Chordata; class Mammalia; order Perissodactyla; family Tapiridae; genus Tapirus; species Tapirus indicus. The sequence goes on along the minus strand of CM062926.1, from coordinate 105,310,022 downwards.
AGTAAATGTGAAAGGGGAGGGAGCATTTTTATCATGTGTAAACCTACAACCATTCTCCTACATATCACCATTGCATACACTCTTAGAACAATTTTTGTTAAATAAAAGTATGTAAAACACAAATGTGCATAGTTATAACCACTTGTGTAATTACCATTGGACAAGAAATAGAATATTGCTGGCACCTTAGAAGCATCCAATGTGTTTCTCCTTTCCACCCACGCCCTTCACCCAGAGGTGATGTTATCCCACCTTTTGGGAGCATCACTTCCTTGCTGTGCCTAATAGTTTTACCACTCACGTATGCGTCCCTAAACAAAGCAGTTTCGTTTTGCCTGTTTTTGAATTTTATAAAAACGGAATTGTGTATATATATTCTTTCACGTGTTGTGTCTTTCACTCAACATTGTTTACAAGATTTCTGCACGGTGTGGTGTGTAGCAGTTTATCCATTCTCTCGTGGGTGGTTTGGTTGCCTCCAGGTGTTGGCCATGACAGGCAGTGCTGTTCTGAACGTAAACGGGGATCCCAGGGCACGTGGGCGTGGGCTTCTCAAGGGTGTAGACCTAGGAGTGGAACTGCTGGGTCATAGGGCATTTCTTTAGCTTTATTAGATAAATGTCAAACTCTTTCCAAGTAGAATATTGCAGTTTACACTCCCAACAGCAGAGTATGAGTTCCCAGTGCTCCGACAAAAAATGTTGTCAGGCTTTTAAATTCTGCCATTCTGGTAAGTGTGTGTATGGCATAATCGCAGTGTGGTTTTAATTTGTATTTACCTAATTACTACTGAAATTGAGCACATTTTCATATGTTTATTGGCCATTTGGATTTCTCTTTTGTAAAGTATTTGTTAAAATCTTTTGCCCACATTTAAAATTGTGTTTACTAGAGTTTTTTATATGTACTGGATATGAGTCCTTTATTTGGTACATGTGTTGCAGTTATCTTTCCTAATTCTGTGGCTTGTCTTTTTACTCTCTTTATGATGTCTTTTGATTAACAGAAGTTTTTAATTTTAAAATAGGTGAATATATCAGTCTTTACCCTTTTTGATGTATTGTTTAAGAAATCTTTCCCTTTACTGAGGCAACTGGGGGAGGGGAAGAGTGAATTATTTTTAAATTTGGGTGTAACATGGGACATTTTGATATTTCAAAACAACATAAAATTCTCTAAGCTGTTGTTATTCTAGGCTGGTGTGCCTAGGGAATAAGTTTTGTGAGGAGGAGAAGGAACAGTTAAAGCTTAAAAGATTCACAATGTCAGTTAACTTCATAGATGTGAAGAGACCCAGGAAGCCTGTTCTCTCTCCTGCAAGCCTTCGCTCACTTGTGATTTTTTTAAGCATGTTCTCTGACATCAGTCTATTATCACAGAAACCCAATGACCACTTATTCATAAAGTGTTTGATTCTTCAAATATCTGCTGAGCACCATTTTAAAAGGGGGCTTTCTCCTAATTAAAAACAAAGATGCAAAGATGAGGGGACTAGCTCCACAGGGAGCTTGGACCTGGCAGGAGGGAAATATGTGCACCAGAGGCCATATCTCCTGCTGAAGGGAATAAGATCCTTACAAGGGATCGTGGGACCCCTGAAAAGGGGGTGCTGCTCTTCAGCTGAGGGATCATTGAAGGCTTTCTGAAGGAGGTCACACTGAAATGAATCTCAAAAGATGGGCAGGCTGGGAAGAGGCAGAGGTGGCAGTGTGGGCATTCCAGGTGGGAGAATGCCACAAGCACAAATTCAGAGACTAGCCATGAGCAACGGGGTAGAGGGGATGATTCCCACAGGACGAGCAAACATGACCTTCACGTTTATATTTTAAAGAATGTAGGAAGACTGTCTCCCACTTGCTCATAACTGTTAAGTACTCCAGCTCTGTTTCAAAGATACTTGAGGGGCGGGCCCAGTGGCGCAGCGGTTTAGTTCATGCTTGGCAGCATCAGGTTCGCGGGTTCGGATCCCGGGCTCCTGCCGACGCACTCCTTGTCAGCCACGCCATGGCGGCGTCCCATATAAAGTGGAGGAAGATGGGCACGGATGTTAGCCCAGGGCCAGTCTTCCTCAGCAAAAAGATGAGGATTGGCAACAGATGTTAGCTCAGGGCTGGTCTGTCCTCACACACACAAAAAAGAGATGCTTGAAACTGTTGGCAAGTATTGGACCAAGCAGAAGTTCATGTTGTCCTCATAACTTCCTGCAAAAATAATTTAAATATCACTAAAGATATTATCACACTATGATAAAACTGCTTTTTAGTTTTGCTTTTGTTGCTCTGTTTTTATAAGGAGTGTTATTCACTCTTGTTCAAAACTGAAGTCATGGGGGGCAGGGGTTTAAGGCAGAGCTTTCAATGATTCATACTTTTTTTTTGCTGAGGAATATTTGCCCTAAGCTAACATCTGTGCCAATCTTCCTCTGTCTTTCAGTATGTGGGCCGCCAGCCCAGCATTGCTGCTAACAGAGCAGTGTAGGTCTACGCCTGGGAATTGAACCCAGGCCTCCAAAGCAGAGCGTGCTGAACCTAACCACTAGGTCACCGGGGCTGGCCCTCAATGATTCATCTTTCACGTGGCACTTAAATGCACCAGGTCATGAACTTGCTCCGTCTTTCTTTCCTTTTGCCACACTAACACCAAAACCTGTATGGTCTGTTAAATAGTCTAATTGGCCCCAGAAAAATGAACATGTTTTTATTTTCTTCATTATTCTCCACTACAACCCCATGAACCTGAAATGCTAAATTTGGGAGATGCTACATCAAAATCTGGACTTTTGCAAAATAGTCTACACGTATACATTCATTATAAAGGTTTCCAGTCAGAATGGTATTAAGCTAGGCCAGTCCTCTCTGTTGTCACGGCTGCACTGAGTCATTCTCCACCTACTGTGGAGACAGTGTGGTGTTGAGGAAATGGGGGGAACTAGGGATGACCCAAGACAGAACTCTTAAAAACTCTGGGTCTCAATTTCCTTATCCATAAAATGGGGAAAATCATCTCTTCTCTGCCCACCTTAAAGGGCGAGCATAGGAGACAAATGTGCTCATTTATCTGTCCCTCATGCTGCCCATGCCCCCTGCAGGCCACAGCCCCAGGCCTTATCTGCTGCCCTCCAAAAGGAAGGCCTAGTGACTGTTTTCACATCTTCCTTGCAGAGTGCTCCCTGGACCAGCTCATACCGCAGCTTAGACTTGCGATCAACACAAGCAGTGCCAGAACTTTTTCAGAGCTTATGTGTAAATCACACGAAATATCAAGCATTTTTCAAAAGCTGCATTCATTTTCTGTTACAGCTAAGCATGACTGCCCATTAATAATAGTCTGAAAGAGAATCCAAAGATCCTTAAATCCCTCTCAGGAAGATACTAAGTCACTCAGTTAACCAACAGCAATTTCTCGATGGAAATTTCTGGATGGATTAGGACATGCAGGCTCTGTGCTCCGAGAGCATCCAGGGCATCTGAAGCACTGTCTGGTCCCGGAATGACTTCACCACTCAAAGCCTTTCAGAAGCCTGTGCTACACGGCAAATGTTCTATCCCAGTTCAGCAACAGAATCACCTCAGGAGCCTCGGGGACGGTGAGGGCCTTGCTTGTCCGACCGATAGTGGGCCCCCTGTACAGCTTCAGACTTCTTTCTTTTAGTTCTACCGTGATTGGATTCCCCACATCTCACAGATGTTCTGAAAAGAGCAACACCTGTTTTAAAAGAGAATGGCCCTTAGAAAACCAGGGACATGGAGATCTCAGACATATTTCAAATTGAGGATTTGTCTATGAGGACCTCCCAAGAGATGGGAAGATCCTGACCCTGCAAAGTCTTATCTGGGCATCCAGAGACTGTCCTAAACTTTTGAGAAACCACCTTCTCATTTACTGTTTTCCCCCATTGGTAAAGGTCAAGAACCCTGCTCTAGGCCAAACATCACATCCTAGTACGCTTAGACTTGCTCCATCTCGTCATCGAATGGAACGATCTCCCTCCAGGGTCACCCACAATCCCCACGCTGACAATCTCCTGCTTTTTATTCAAGAAGAATGATTCCACCCTGATCCTTCCCTCTCATCTTTGGCCTAGTTCTAGGCCTGGTTCCCTCATGCAATTCTCTACCTGAACCACACACCTTGAACGTTACCCAGAAACCTCTTCTCTATTCTCATACCCTTTCCCTTGACTTTTCTCTCTGGAAGGTATTCTTGATTCTGAGATGTTTCCCTCCCACTTAACTCCACCTGACGTTTCATTAAATAAATGGAGGAAGTGGAAGGAAATCACACTTGTCGTGCTCCTTCCAGTGGCAGGCACAGTGGAGGCTCTTCATACACATCGACTTATTTATCCTCCAAAAAGTCCCTAATAGGACATTTAAAATCAGAGAATTTAAAAACTTTGTTAAAGTCAACAGCTCTTAGGTGGTATCATCAGCTATTATGGTAGAGACAGGACATGAACCCAGGAACTTCTAGTGCCAAAGCCGCTGCCTTTTCCAGTGTATCCCATGCCTCCCAAACCCAGACCAGCCTATGCTGCACATTGCTAGTCCCTTCCCTGTACGTACGCCTGCGTCATAACTGATGTCTCCTGGTGATTCAAGTTGTTCCCAAAAGTTACAATATATTTTTTACCAAGTCTTTTCTTCTAATCAAATATAAGGTCAAACTAAAATGAGGTTAGACTACAAACAGTCTTTTAAAAATAAAAAAGAAGCAGTGTCTCATTACCACTTTGGGGGCAGATTTGCTGTTACTCAAAATTCAGCAGTGTCAGTACGTTTGGGATTTTCAGATGGTGTGGGGTTGACGTGTACGCTAGGGCCAGAGTTTCAATGTTGCGTTTGTTTTCCAGTAAAAGAGCTCAGCATAAAATGCAGCTAATAGTGAGGTTTTGTTTGGGTTTTTTGCATAATAAAAGTCGTAACTGAGCAACATTAGCTACAGGCACTCCTCCCCATAAATCCCTGGAGACTCTGTGAAAAGCATTTCAGAGAAATCCAAACCCTAAGTAGTCTTTGGCAAGGGGTAATTTGCGACGATGATAGTTAAATAAGGAGAATACTGAGTAGCTGCCTACAAAGAAGCATCTGAAAATAAAACTAGCTGTGGCTCACATCCCTCAGTTGAAAATGTGTGTACAGCTTCTCACGTGTGGCAGCCCAAATTGGTCTCTTCTTTTTATAAGGCAAATTTGACAATGCATACCGGGAAGCTTAAATCATACCCTTTTGACCTAATAATCCCACTCTTGAGAATTTATCTCAAGGAATAAGTTATAAGAATAAGGAAGACTATACATATTTCTATAGCAGCATTTTTTTATAATAAGCAGAAAACTGGAAACAACCTAATTTTCCAATAAGGAACAGCTTAGTACATTTTGGTATCTAAATTCTTTGAGATACTATACAGCTATTCAGAATACGATCACAGGGTAGCAAGGAAAAGGGTGTTCAGTGAAAAGCACAGAGCACAGAAATGCAAATATGCAGGGTTTACAGCCATGCAGAGATACACATGCTGATGAAGGCTAGGAGGGGACACAAAGAGATGAAAATAGTTATGTTAGCACGGTGAGATTACAAGTTTTAAACGTTAACATTTTCTTTTGTAATGACCATATTCAGTTTTTAGGAATTTGTTCTGTTTGTTTTTCCAGCTTTAACTTATGTAGAATCATATTTCATAATTATTTTTGGATCAGAAGATTATTTTACCAAGGGCACATGTGGAATATTCTAGTCAAATGTGACATAGAGAGAATTACTAATTCACAAGTACTGATGCTATTGTTTTAATTTGCAGTGAAGGGAATTTGGCTACAAAGCAGGTTGTGTTCCTTCAGAGACCAGTTATGTGGAATTCAGCGGCTCAAACACCAGAAGTGAGTAAATTGATGCTTTATGAACTGCATGTTATACTGAGGCATTTAACCCTTAAACCCTCATTGTAATTCTAAATGGTGAACACAGATGAGGAATGTGGACTTGGTATGGAAACAGTCTTCTGACCAACACACAACAAAGGAAATGTGCCAGCAACCAGGCAACAAGAGATGTGCTGAAGGGGATCAGATTATTTTGAGCTGAAGGCAATTAAGAAACAGCAGACACAGGAGGAGCTCTCTACCCTGACCCTTTCTGACACAAAGCAAGGCATAAATTTCCCTTTTTAACGGTGACATAAATTTCCACCTGGAAAGTTGTCTCCCTTTCCTGTACCAGGCAGAGGAGAAGACTCTTAGTCACCACAGATGACTCTTATCACTGGAGATGGCACTGACTTGAGTCCACATGAACAAAACTTACTAAAATAATCCTTATCTTCCATTAGTTTTCCCATATACTTACCTTCCCACAATTTACTGCTTCTAGAAGCTCAAACTCCTTTTCCTTTATCTAGTCACTTCTCCACAATTTATTGCCCTTTGTTAAAATAATATATAACCTCCCAGGTCTAACTGCTTCTTTGGGTTTTCACTTTTTCTCTGTGAAGCCCCTATGTGCATTCAGAATAAACCTTTTCTCCTGTTAATCTGTCTTTTGTCAGTTTAATTTGCCGACCCCAGTTACTGAACATGAGAGGATAGAGGAAAAGTCTCTTCCTCCCCTACAGTTAAAATTCTTGTAAGTGAACTTGCCTAATATTGCAACAGATCTGTACAGTCTTGTCTATCTTGACCTCTACCAGCACTTTTATATTGTCTCCTCAAGTTTGTATTTTTTCAGCGCTTTGCTGAAAGGGTTATGCTGAGCCTCAAGTCACCTTATTCTTACTGGATGTGCAGCTAGAATAGTGTTTTTGAATGGAGCAATCTGGGCATTAATAAAGTGTAACTTTCAAAATAAGAAATTTGCAAATGGACTGGAAAATTATTTAAAGTGATTCTTTTTCTGTATATCCGGAAAACATTGTTTTAGAAAACTTTTAGGTTTTCTAAACTAGCAAAGCTAGACTGACAGTGTATGTAATACCACCGTACTAAGTTGTCTCACATTAATTTTGGAAAGAGTCTAGCTGCCTTGCTAGGTAAGTAGGTAGAGAGTAGAAAGGTGGATAGGAAGACGCCTCCCCATGGCAGGAGAGCAGAGAGATCAAGTACACAGATATTGGGAAGACTACATTAGGGGCCAGCCAGGTGGCGTAATGATTAAGTCCACGTACTCCACTTCAGGGGCCCAGAGTTTGCAGGTTTGGATCTCAGGTGCAGACCTACACACTGCCGTAGCAGGCATCCCACATGTGAAATAGAGGAAGATGGGCACAGATGTTAGCCCAGGGCCAATCTTCCTCAGCAAAAAGAGGAGGATTGGCAACAGATGTTAGCTCAGGGCTAATCTTCCTCACCGAAAAAAAAAAAAAAAAAAGAAAGACTGCACCAGAGCCCACAGGGGAGAAGTGCCCTCCCCCGGCCCCCCAGGGAGGAGTGCATTAAGAAATATTCTGTCAAGAAGAAGCAAGGGTGGGTATGTGTAGAGAATGGCCAGAAAAGGTTTTTTTGTTCTTCTTTTTCCTTCCCCAAAGCAGCTTCTTACCATGCTAGCCTTTTCTTTCTTTAACATTCTGCAAATGGCCATCATTTCTGAGGAAAGATCAACAGAATTCACAGCCTCATGGGATTTTTTTATTAACTGAGGGCCCTGGAGTTGGTGTTTATGAAGATATAAGACCCAAATTCAGCTACTGCACAGTCTCTTTTACTCAGGATTAGATATCAGTTCTCTGATTCCCTGAAAATATTTGGGCTCTTTTTGTATAACTTTAAATACCATCCAATAGTCTAGTGGTAGTTTTTCTTTGGGTAATCTTTATATTTACATTCATTGTAATATAAAATTACTGGCTCGTTGTGTAATAGTAAGGAAGTATATAAATAGCTTTTATCAATGAGAAGCCTGGGAATAATATATTTTATAGCTTAGAATTGTTGACACAAATAATCCATAACCAATCTATAAATCAAAACTGGGGTGAGTTTATTATGAGCCAGATCTGAGGACTAGCTTGTGGCCTTCCTTCCCTAAGGAAGGAAGGAGACCAAAGAAGAGGGGTGTACAGAGAGGTTATATACCATCTTGGAACAAAGAGCATACGTCACATATGACAGGGATGTCCCTTTTACAGTTGTCACAAGATGCTAAGTTGGTACAGCAGATCAGTGGTCAGCAGGTCAGTGGTCCCAAGGTGAGCACAGCAGGTCAGTAATTAATCCTTAGTTTAGGGAGAGATGCTTATCCTAAAGAAAATGCTGACATGGGGGAGGTTACATCCCTATCTTTAGGGGCATCATTCTTGTCTTTGGAGCATAGTAAATGTTTAAAGCAAATATACAATGTGTGCTCAACAAGCCACGCTAGGCCCTCTTGGAAAAACAAGGCCAGGCCGAACTAGTTCCAAACCAAATGGCCTCCTCATATACTCCAACACATCCCACTGCTTGCCATTTGTTTATCATTTTCCCCCTTTTGATCTATAATCTTTCAACAGAAAGCATTGATGATCAAAATATTGTCCCTTGGTACCAGGGTGGTTGCTGCCTGCCCTGGGTCCATCATGTCCTTCGATGCCAGGCTTTTATCTCATTTATTTGCCCTGTTGTTCACATTGGGGGGAAATAATCAGACATAGTGGACAAGCATAGAGGTGTATATATATATATATACATATATATATATATATAAACAGAGGAAGCATTTCTTAGGTTTTTGATTAATTTTAGGTTGTTGCACAAACATTGTACATGTGCTTTTACTTGACTCCTTATGTCCACATTGTTCACAATTATAAAAGATTCCTTTAAGACATGCGCTTTAGCTGATGCAGTCAAAATATCTAAGGCCATTCTATTTTGAAGGACAGCCTTCCTCATTAAAGACATTTTAGTAATTAATAAGACTATTCCTCTTTGACTATCATTAAGGGCTTGTTGAATAAATGTAGTCAGAGCTTCTATACATGATATGACATCCTCTAGCCCCAAAGAAGGAATAAATGTCGCTGCTCATTGGCCATACCAGTGGAACACTGAATGAGCCCACTGGGCTTAAAGAGAGGAAGATTGGCCACAGGTGTTAATTCAGTGTGACTCCTCTGCATCCAAGGGAAGCTCAGGGTGCAGTGTCTTAGCCATCCAGGCAGTAGCCAAGGCCAGAGGTTTGTTCCACGTTACCCTTGAGTTCCATCAGGAGTCACCCGATAAATGCCTGCCCTTCGAGACCAGTCTGTTCCGAATCAATCACCTTCTTTAAGTATGACAGTATTCTGAAAACCTTAAATGGAACAATTATAAAATAGGTGTACAGTTTAAGCATAACAAAGGTTTAAATGAGAAGATAAGTTTGGGAATACAGGCCTGGAAAGAGAATCCCCATCAGACTCTGAATATCAGCTTCCAGTTGGCTGAATTTCTGATCGTAAATCGCTAAATCCTTTCAGACTCCGTGTCAGCTTTCAGCCGGGACAAACAGTAACTACCTGGCTGTACTGAACAGTTCCAGTCATCTTTGACATAGCAGTTTCCCAGAAAATCTCTGAGTCTCATTAACTCTGGGAGTAGATTATGGGGGTGTTTATAAAGTCATGGCCTAATATATTTTCCTTTAGGTACCTATTATAACTTAATTTTTATTAGCTTTTTGCAACAAAACTTTCAATAAGGTTATTTTTGGAATTTCAAAGTCTTTGCTTCTAAGTGCACTTCTTAAATGATTTTATCTAATTGGAACGTTCCTTCTCCTTGGCCAATGTAATTCCCCTGCAGCTGGCAGCAGTTTGATAGGACCCTTAGCTGCAAATGGAATGCAACTCACATTCCTGTCTGACTATCTCTGACCACAAAATGGGATGCAACCGCATTTTGTCTGACTGTATTTTGGGGCCTCTAACCTGATGATTATTAAGCCAAGCCCTCAGGACATGAAACAAGCTTGGTAAGATATTTTTTTGCTGTTCTTTGTAAATATTTACAGCTTCCATGACCTTTAGTTTGAGCAATTGTGCCGGAAGTTGGCGAGCTTGACTCTAAAAATTTCTCTGTCATCTGGCTCTTAAAAAGGAGCCCTACAGTGGCCACTATAATTTTAAATTATCCCGGGTTATCTTGCCAGCCATTACAGCTATCCTTATTTTGTTAAGCGCTTGCAAATTTTCAGAATGAAGTCAGCTTGAGTTCGGGGTGGTGGCGGGGGGGTGGGGGGGGCAGGGCTGGGGGGGCGGCTGCCCATTTGCGAATTGGTTGGCTTTTAGAAGCTCAATTTCCCATTTTTCTTTTAGTTTCATTTTACTATAAAGTCTGAACAATTTCTAGGGACAGTGTAGTGGGTCAGAAATGTGCTGCTTGTGAGTGCTACGCCCTAAAGAAAAGTTGTAAACACTCTCTTACGTGCCTCGATTTCTCCCAAAGGCAGTCTAAGACCACCGTGGGGGCTCAGAGCACGTAGGTGACCAACCCTCATAGGCGCTTCCCTGGACAAGCCTTTAATTAATTAATGTGAATGACAGTGGGGTTCCCTATGGGACCGCTGCACATCTTGAGGCTCAAGCTCAGACACTCCCACCAGGTTCTTAGTCACCTGAGAGCGACGTTCAGTCGGGAGGAGCTCGTGTCCCTTCTCTTCGGAGCTGAACAAGTTCAGACTCTCATTTCTCTATCAAGCAGTTTGTTCAGACTTTATAAACACAATTCTTTTCAATTTAAACCCAAATTAAAAAGGTCAGCCTGCCCCATTCACTCCAAAGTTCCCAGTAGGTTCCCCTGGCCTAGGAAATTCCTCCTAGGTTTCTCTTTCCTAGGAATTCCCCCCTAGGTTCCTCTGACCTAGACTGAGTACCAGTACCCCCTTAAGACACCTAGTCTTAAGGTTTGAAGCAGCTCATGTAAACTCTGGACCATCGACTTAAAATAAGGAGGTCTGGGGTTTCAGGAGAACTCACCAGGGTCACCCGGAGAATGCAGTGATCCGGGGGCTCAGTGGGCCCCTATTGGTACCGAATGCCAGGTCAGTGTAGATTCCCAGTGGTCTTTTGTGGGTTTCTCTGAAATCCTGCCCTGACCACACCAAGACATGTCGACACAAATAATCCATAACCAATCTATAAATCAAAATTGGGGTGAGTTTATTATGAGCCAGATCTGAGGACTAGCCCAGGACCTTCCTTCCCTAAGGAAGGAAGGAGACCAAAGAAGAGGGGTGTACAGAGAGGTTATATACCATCTTGGAACAAAGAGCATACGTCACATATGACAGGGATGTCCCTTTTACAATAGTCACAAGATACTTAGTTGGCACAACAGATCGGTGGTCAGCAGGTCATTGGTCCCAAGGTGAGCGCAGCAGGTCAATAGTTAATCCTTAGTTTAGGGAGAGATGCTTGTCCTAAAGAAAATGCCGATATGGGGGAGGTTACATCCCTATCTTTAGGGGCATCATTCTTGTCTTTGGGGCATTGTAAATGTTTAAAGCAGATGTACAATGCGTGCTCAACAGGCCACGTCAGGCCCTTTGGGACAAGCAAGGCCACGCCGAACGAGTTCCAAACCAAATGGCCTCCTCATATATTCCAACACATCCACTGCTTGCCATTTGTTTATCAGAATTCTGCTTCTAAATAGATTTACTATTTCTTCCTTTGACAAATGTTTAATTTTCCTAGCAGAAAATCTCAGGATATTGAGATTTTCTTCAGGGCAGAACATGTAGGCGGTTCAGTCTGGAGCTGAAGTGTCTAACAGCTATAACAGAAAACCAATTCCCAAATTCTTTGTTTTCTCTACTGGAAACAATTTGTTTCTTTGTCTCAAAAAAGTAGTAGTAGTATTGGGACAGTAGACTGTTAATATCACTGTAGAGTTAATCTAGCTATCTCATATGTATTTTGTGAAAGTTAGATTTATAATATGTGTTAAAAAATTTTGTAGTTATAGGTCCGTAATAGCACTGTTTTTGGCTTGTACCTTGAAATCAGTGATTGTTTGGGACGAGTTAATGGAGGAAATGCTTCATTCACAAACTTTTTTAAAGAATTTTTTGCAAAGGTGTTTAATTCTAAAACCAGTTGGTGGAAATCTGAGACATCACAATTGTTGCCCTGGATTGAGTTTTTGTTACAGTGATACATTTCATGGGCTGGTAGAAGCTGATCCAGAGTTTAACCCTTGAAAAGAAGTTTCTCTCTTTCTTCTACTGAGACTAATGTCAAGATACATAAGACTTTCCGTGTCCAATTGCGCTCAGCACAGAACAGGACTTTCATGTTAAGCAAAGCCATCTCCTGCCCCTGTTGTGGGGGAGGGAACTGAGAATTGCTTAGTAAAGAAAGTATATTGTTGGAATTTTTCTAATGAAGTTATCAGGACTTTTACTTTTGGAATTTGCTTTATATTTCACAGATATATTTTATACAATATTCTAGATGGCTTGAGAAATTTTTTAAAGATGGAAAATATCAATTCAAAATATTTATACTCCCATTTACTCCCTCAGTTTTCCTTAAGCTGTTGAAAGATAATTTGTTTTCATAAAGCAAGAAAACTTTTAGAAAAAAATATAGGAGAAAATCTTCTTGAACTGGGGCTAGGCAAAGAGTTCTTAGACATGACACCAAAAGCATAATCCATAAAAAATTGATAAATTGGACTTCATCAAAATGAAAAACTTTTGCTCTGCAAATAACACTAAGAAAATGAAAGAGGGGCCGTCCGGTGGCACAGCGGTTTAGTCCGCGCTTGGCAGCCTGGGGTTCGCGAGTTCGGATCCTGGGCACCCGCCGACGCACTGCCTGTTAGCCATGCTGTGGCGGCGTCCCATATAAAGTAGAGGAAGATGGGCACGGATGTTAGCCCAGGGCCAGTCTTCCTCAGCAAAAAGGGGAGGATTGGCAACAGATGTTAGCTCAGGGCTGGTCTTCCCCACAAGAAAAAAAAAAGAAAATGAAAGACAAGCCACAGACTGGAAGAAAAAAAAACTTGCAAACCACATATATGACAAAGGACTTACATCCAGAATGTATCAAGAACTCTCAAATCTCAACAATAAGAAAACAAACAAGCCAGTTAAAAGATAGTCAAAAGACACAGACACCTCACCAATGAGGATGTGTAGATGAGAAATAAGCGCTAAAAAGATGCGTACATTAGCCATTAGGGAAATGAAATGAAAACCATAATGAGATCCTACCACACACCTATTAGAACAACTAAAATACAAAGAACTGGCAGTGATGAGGAGCAACCAGAACGCCCAGACACTGCTGGGGGGAATGCAAAATGGCACAACCACTCTGGAATACAGCAGCTTCTTATGAGGTTAAACATAGACTTACCACATGACCTGGCAATCCCACCCTTGGATATTTACCCTAGAAAAATAAAAACTTGTGTTCAAACAAAACCTATGCATAAATGTTTGTAGCAGTTCTATTCATAATCTCCAAAACTGGAAACAATCCAAATGTCCTCAACAGGTGAATAGATGAACAGCTGTGGTACATCCATACAGTAAAATACTACTCAGAAATAAAAAGGAATGCACTACGGACACGCACAATAACTTGGATTAATCTTAAAAGTGCACTGATTAAAAGAAGCCAGTCTCAAAAGGTTACAGACTGTACTATTCCATTTATCTAACATTCTCAAAAAGACAAAGTTATAGTGTGGGGAACAGATCAGTGGTTGCCAGGGATTAGGGGTTTGGGGGGGGATAATGGAACTGTTCTGTGTCCTGAATGTGGTTATACAAATCTATACCTCTGTGTTAAAATTCATAGGACTATACAGTATTACTGTGTGATAATTTAAAAATTAAATTTAAAAGATTGTTTGCTTATAAGTCACAGAGACTACATTGTTTATGTCTTTGCCCTCAGTAAGGACTGTCCTTGGGGAACAGAATTCTCACCAAGTGCAATGAGTTGTTACCCTCCCTTTCCTCTACTTGAGGCTGTGTAGTGTAATAAAGCAAAGTTCTTTTTATCTTGCTCTTCCTTTTATCTATTCTCATTTTTCTTTATGGGGAGGGGGCCTCCAAATGGATTCAAGGAATTGAGAGCTGCACTGAGCGGGGTAAGACGCTCTGAGCCAGACTTTACCTCCATCTATTAAATGTTCTTCTCAATTGTTCTTCCAAGATCTCCTTTCTCAACTTGTCTCTTTTGAAGACTCAAATAAAGCTCATTGAATTTTTTTTATTACCTAAAATTCCCGATTTCAGTTAAATTCTTCAGCCCATTTCCCTTTGATAATTATTTAAAAGAAACAAAGGTCATTTAAAAGTATGTAGTTTCCACCTTCTCAGAGTAGGGTTTCCATCCAGGGGTGTTCTTAGGAGTAGACAACAAACCATGAAAGGGGTTCCGGGGGATGTGTGTGTGTGCACATGCACTAGTGCACAGTGTCTGCCACACTCACCAAGCCTCGGTGTCCCCGTCTGTAAAATAAGGACAGCATTAGCACCCGCCACAGGGCTGTGAGGGGGGTTCAGTTAGAAAACGCATGGAGGTCTCGGGGCGGTGCCTACTCAGATGAAGTGTTGCTTTTGTTTCCATAAGAATGTTTTTCTCTCATTACTAGACGATTAAACACTACTAACTCCATGGAGAAACCAAAGTCCAGGAATTCCTGATGACCCTCCATTTTCTCCAGCTAAAAATTACCTTCAGCTAGTATGAAGGAATGTAGTGTATTGATGTTTTTTGATGTTCCAAACAACACACATATACATATATATATAAAGCTAATATGGCAAAATATTAACAAGTGTTGAATTAGGTAGTGGGTATATGGGTGTTCATTGTACTACCCTTTAAACTTTCTATATACTTGAAGTTTTTCATAATTGGAAAGTTGGGGAAAATTAAAAAGCATTAGTCACCAACAACTTTTTTCTGTTAGCTATTCATCGGTAACTAATTAGTCCCTAAGGTGCTATACCAAAAAGATGCACATAGAATGATTTAAATACAACAGCAGGGTCTCTTGTAACAATCTAAAGATGGGCACGCGCTCTTGGGTGGGGGAATGCTCTGCTTCATGACTGGTCAGCTCTGCCACCCTCGACACTTGGCTTCTGTCTCTGGGCCCTGGGCTGATGCCACGCTTGTTGCCATGTCCAGCCAGCACGAGTAGGAACGAGGAATTCCAGGCATGCTTCTAAGGCTCTGACCCACAAGTCACACACATATTTCTTCTCACATCCCATTGGCTTGAACTTACGTCACCACAAGCGTCTGCAAGGGAAGCTGGGAAATGTAATCTGGGCCACCATGGGCTGGTACTATAGTGAAATACCACAGGCCCAGCTAAAAACTGTGAGGCGTTGGCGGGAGAGGAGTTCTGTTATTAAAGGAAGGATGGAGAGAATAGACCCTGGGAGACAGGAGTTCAATTTTAATGGTTCCAATTTTACGTTTATTTCTCTTCTTTAGAGGAGTTCTGCATTCAAATAATTTTCTTGTCTTTAAAATATATCTCAGAATGAATGATTTCAAGCGGTTAAGACTTCTTGGCACATCTGTTGAATCATTTCTCTAATACAAACCAAGAAGTGAAGGAGCAGCAGGCAAAGAAATGTTCTAAACTAGATCTTTTCCAAGGTAACTATAATAGAATCATATGAATACTAGGAAATATTGAATGTATACACTAACTTCTTTCTTTACCTTACAGTAAGACAATTGTTTATCAAACTCTGTTCTTACTTTTTCAGTCATTTGAAGTTCATGTGAAATCATTTGAGAATCGGAAGGTCATATTTCATTCATTAGCTGTTAGTGTGCTCGACTGAAGTCCAGGTGAAATCAAATCAGGTGCCAGTGTAAACAGAAGATGTCAGGATCCCAAAGAGCATCATGTGAAAATAAAGATGAAAGCATCTTGCTTTTATCATTAAGGAAGTTCTTCACATAGGGAATGCTTTCCACTCAAGGCAAATGGGCTTTTTCCTGGTGCGGGCAGGAGAGGAAGAGTGGCCACTGCTGCCTTAGGGCACGGTTCAGGCTGGAGCGCAGCCCTCTTCTGGGCCACCCGCGCTTGTTTCTATATTACCATTGATGTCCCTTGGCCTGTGTACATAACGGAACGTATTGGCTCCTAGGTGGGAAGGATACTGGTGTAGCTCAAAACACCAAAAAAAGAGCTACAAGAACCAAGCCCTCAGGTACTGGACCCAGAGATTCACCATTGCCAGAAGGTTCTCTCTCATCTGTTTGTGTCAGCTTCTGTGTATGCAGAGGGCTGCTTATGAGGTGAAGGTGGCCACCTCATCAAAAAGAAAGAACTTCTTTATCCTAGGGTCAGTATAGCAATCCCAGGGAAGGACTCTGATTGGGTCCAATTGGGCCATGTGCCCACACTGCAGCAGAGAAGGTGGATTGGAAAGGTGGTTGTCCACTGTACCCTTTCCCTCCCAGGCTGGAATGATTTTGACAGTCCCAAGCTGGGATGACCCAGGAACATAGTCCGTGAGCAAGCAGGGGTGGTGCCTCTCTGCATGTTCCAAAACCTCTGACTCTTCCAAGTGATACTAGAGCTACACTTAGGCTTCCAGTGTCTTCCTAATCCCCCCCAGCCTGAGACACAGGAAGAGAAATCCTGAATGTCTGCTCCATGGGTTTATTGCTTTAGAAACCATATTTTTTAGTTACTCTTCCACTCTGTCCATCATAATGCTGTCCAAGACAACACAATGTCTGATGATTGCTGGTATAATCCTGTTTTGAAGACACTGACAGTGAAGAATAAAGATAGAATGGTAGGACACCCTAAATTCGACCAACATGTCCCTGAGTCTCATGTATTTGAAGTGGGTCACCCATTTTTGGTAAATGAGACTGATTCTCAAAAGTTAATAGATTTTATCAAGGGTGGCATTAGATCTGCATCCAAATCTTGGCATAATTTCCCCCAGGTTTATAGTGAAAATATCAGAAGAAAGGGAGAATATGAATAAGCCTGGCAATGTAGCATGGAAAATCTCTCTTTATTGATATAAATATTCAAAATATAGTGGTAAGTGGGCAAGTGAGCTGTGTACATCTGTGTGTATGTAGGCAAATACATATATGTTTAGAGAAGAAAACATAGTAAAATATGCCAAATTTTAACAGTGGTATCTCTGTGAGTTGGGATTATGGGTAGGTTTTGCCTTTTTCTTTGTTTTTACCAGGTTTTCTACATTGAACATGTATTATCTTTGTAATTGAAGGAAAATTTTATTTGGGAAACACACAAATCTACTCACATTTTTGCAGCTAATGGATGGGTAATAGAGTGTGAAAAGAATAAGGTAAGACATTCTGGCTCCAGTTTGAGGCCAGCCACTCCCTGACCTTCAACAAATCCCATCTTCTTTCTGGGCCTGAGTCTGACCACTGTAGGATGAGGGGTTTCAGTAGATGATCTCTAAGGACTGGTCAAGCTTCAGACTCCTACACTCTTAAGAACGTTGCAATTTGATTTGCTGGAAAAGCTATTATTTCACGTGGAGTGAGGGTGGAGTCAGGGAGGCAATATCATTGCTGAAGATGTCAGCATGGTAAAAAAGAAAATAAAAGTGTTCTGAAATCTTTTTTTAGAGTTACCGTGTTAGGTATTTTGTCATTTTCTAATATTTGAAATTTACATTTGGTGGCTGTTTACTTATTAATACTTATCTAAAAGTGAATTACTATAAATATCTTAGAATACCTAATTTTTATTAAGAAAATTCCCATTGAGTATGTATCGGCTAGCATACAATAAGGAATTTATTGCAAAATTTCCCTTTAGTCCTGGTGCTAGTCAGGAAGGAAAGATCCAGGCAGCCAATGCTGACGGGAACCCCCGCCTTCTCATTTTCAGTCAGTTAACATTGAGAGGTCATTCAAGAGTGAATGCCTTCTTTATGCTTGTGGGAAAGGAAGCCAGTAGCCAGGCTTGAGAAAGGAGCCCAGTTTTGGCAGTACTCGTCAGCCCTGCCTGCAGCCAAAAGGCTATGTCCTCTCTGACCAATGCCAGGGAGAACATTCTATTCTCAAATCCTGTACCTGTCTAAAGGCAAATCTGTCAGGGTCCACTTGTTGTATTAAATTCAATACATTTGGTGAATGAGAATAAAAAGGAAAAGGATTTAAGATCTGATATTTGCACTTGATATGCAAATCGTGCATATGCGTCGGGGGCCGATGGAAAATGTCGCCACCACCAGGCTATGTCTGACTTGGGACCTTGAAGGTGGATCTTTGATGAGGCAGGACCCACTGTAGACTTGTTCCCTTAAACTTGCCCAAGGACTCCAGTAACTCGGTCAAGAAACAGATGGGCTGCCAACACACTTCTTCTGTGCAGCATGCTGAGGGCTGCACCTGCCTATACAAAAATGTCATAAGTGGTGGTCACATTCCACAGTAGCCCACAAAATCCAATTTAATAAAGCTGTTTGTTTACTTTGTATATTTGCCATGAAGACCAATAGAAAATACTTTTGTATTTTATATATACTACAGTTCAACAAACCTATAGGTTAACAAACTTTTGTAAGACTAGCCTGGGCATCTGACTTCTATGTGGTTTTTTTTTTTTTTTTTAATTGTTGGTTGTCTAAAATAAGGCCTAGGCTAATTTGTTTTTTTTTTTTTAGCTTTATTTATTTATTTATTTTTGAGGAAGACTGGCCCTGTGCTAACATCTGTTGCCAACCTTCCTCTTTTTCTTTTTTCTCCCCAAAGTCCCAGTAGATGGTTGTATGTCATAGTTGTACATCCTTCTAGTTGCTCTATGTGGGACGCCACCTCAGCATGGCTTGATGTGAGGTGAGTAGGTCCGTGCCCGGGATCCGAACCGGCGAACCCCGGGCCACTGAAGCAGAATGCATGAACTTAATGCCACTGGGCTGGCCCCTGACTTTTATGTTTTTTTCCTAAGAGTTTTATAGTTTTAGCTCTTATGTTTAGGAAAATGTAATCCTAGTTCCCAGCTAATATATAAATGAACTTTCAACAAATAAACTCTTTGTAAACTGTGAGATTACTGTGCTTTTTAAATTTATCTTTAAAATTTTAATTTCTCATTATTCAGTTTTTTTGTGCCTGAGAGTATGAGATGATATTCGATATGTCACATTGTCAGTGTTAAAGAAGCCCTCGTGGGGACATGGCATCAAGAGTCTGAACATCCACGTGGCGAGCTGCTCCAGCTCCCCCGAGCCTGCCTTTAATTTAGTTCTCTTATTTTGTCTTACGTTTGCTTGGCAGAGGCCATGTCCTCTCTATTCTGAATTGCACCAACGACATCATCAGACCTCGGTAAATAGTTCACAGCAGGAACATCCACAGCTTATCAGACGGTCTGCAGAATGGGCTGGTCCCGTGGCGGACCGTTCCCACCGTGTCAGGCGGGAGCAGTTTGTAGCAGCACCAGGAGAGGGGTCTGCTTGACCCTGGAAGACACTCCAGGCGTTCTTTCAATAGAAACTCGGCCTGAATTATCTGTGACTTCTGCGCAGCCTATTGCCATGTGAAATGGGTGCGAGGTGGCCACGGAAGCACTTTTTCTGCTGTTTAGACCCCAACTAACACCAAGAAGAAAAATGGGAACTTTAATGCATTTCTACCCTGCTTTGCCCCCCTAAGTATGCTCTCAACTCAGTGGAAGGTCTGAGATTTCTCTCTCAGAGACGTCACTGAGGGCCCAGCCGTGTGCACACCACCCTGCCGGTGAGGACAGGGATGTGGCGGGAGGCCGCAGAGTTGTGAAACAGAGAGGGGAGCGTGTGTTCACTTGGGGGGCAGGGAATGTGGAGGGTGGCCCTGAGCGATCCTTGAAGATGAGCAGGATTTTGAAGAGAAGCAGGGAAGGGACATTCCAGGCAGAGAACAGGATGTGCTAGAGCAGAGGGACAGGAGAACACCCATCTTTTTAACTCCTGGTTGCCAATCTCATGTGTTTCAGAGGAAAGCCAGCCGGCACGTAAAAGGTGAAGACAAGAACAGAGTCACCAGCAGGAGCGTTGGATTGGACACGGCCATGTCACAACTGCCAGAGAGCAGAAACCCGCCCGAGGAGGGCCTCCTCTCTCCTTCCAGAGAGTGCTGGACCAAGGAGAGGAGGCCAGTGCAGGACAGCAGCTTCTCGGGGTTCAGCAGCAGCGACAGTGTCCTTCGGGAGCTAGACGATGGACAGTTTGATCAGGAAGACGGAGTAACTCAGGTCACCTGTATGTGAGCAACGGAGAAAGCAATGGAAGGCCCTGTAAATAATCATTAAAATAATTGCCAACTGACTTTATTGTATGACTTTATCTACATTTACGTAATCCTTTGAATTTTTCCAGTCTCAGGCTTTCCTCTAATGTACGTAAACTTTGGCTCAGCCTCCCAGACAAGGAAGAATAACCAATATATTTGTAAATTTAGAATCATGTTTACACTTCTCTCAACTAAAACATCTGTTTAAACAGATGTCTCATTAGGTTATTAACCAATAATCTACTTCAGTTTCTCATGAATGTACAAGGTATACTTTTCTTACAGTTCCTGGTAAAAAGACTAAATATCTCAACCAGTATTTTACCTAATTAGGAAGTTCTCAGGAAGTTAGAGTCTTACTTAAGCTGAAAAATAATCTCTTTCTCTCTCTCTCTCACACACACACACATAAAGGGCTAATTAATGAAATACATATTTCCTGAATATAGCAATTAATTCAAATTTTGTCTTTCGTATGTCATGGTAACTATGGTATACAAAGCAAGCCGCTATTTGTTAAAATATTCTTTGAAAAAAATTCTTTTTGTATGTTTTTGCTTTTAAAGGGTCACCATGTTACCAACCCTCTACTGATTCATTGAGCTTAAAGTTTGTTGCTTCTGATAGCCTAGAAATAGAGTAAAGCAGCGTCCCTTAAAATTCAATACGAGAAGAACCCACAATCTCAACATTTAAAAACCTTAGTAGACAGAATTAATTTTCTTTCTTCTAAACTGTAAATAGTATGAAAAGGGAAAACATCAACTTTAAATGGAAACTGAAATCTTTTATATCTGTCTAGGTTTGAATTATGCTTTTATTTTGATTGCTAAGTCATGAAGAATGTGGAAACCCAGAATGTTCAGTCCTGCAGGACCAGAAAGGTGCTCGTGGCACGTGCAATGTGTCCGGTGACCTCTCTGTTCCATCTCTGCTTTTCTTGCTCTGCTAAATGGGATGCCTTTGCCTTGCCCAGCTTTTAACAGGAAAGATTAAAATTCTACAAAATAGAGGGTTTTCACTTACGTATGAAAGATTTACTTTGAAATGTGGGAACTTTCAAGTGAATTACATACAACTGACTTTGCCATTGATGAATTCAGCCTATTATATATTTTTATTAGCATTGGTATTGACATTATAAGATCATTTGAATAATAAAATATTGTTTGATATTGGGCTATCATTTTATTGAACACAAATGCTCATACTGTTTCATACATATGACAGATATGTATTACACGTTATCAAATGTCTAGTGTAACAAAACTCGGCCAGTCTCCATGAATTGTTGATAAGATTAACATGGGATTATTCCATGTCTACCATGCAGAAGCCTTGCCTTTAGAGGTGTAAAGGAATTTAAGAATATTTTGCTCAGTATTATTCTGTGGAAATAGCTATCAACAATATTTGCAAAAATGTTTTTTGTTTTGATTTTTAGAGGAACCTGAGTTCCATACTCAAGAGTTGGTAAATTTGGGGTAGAAACAAGCATTACTTCTGGAGACCACAAAAATGCCATGAATTATGAAACATAGGGAATGTAGTCAGAAAGATCAGTTTTTCCCAATGCCAGGGTCAACAAGAGGTAGACACTGTCAGCACACAAAGGGGATTTGAAGTATTAAAACAGAGATATGGGGCCTGCCCAATGGCATAGTGGTTAAGTTCCTGCACTCCGCTTCTGTGGCCCAGGGTTCAGGGGGTTTGGATCCCGGGTGCAGACCTATGTACCGCTAATCAAGCCATGCTGTGGCAGGTGTCCCACATATAAAGTGGAGGAAGATGGGCATGGATGTTAGCCCAGGGCCAGGCTTCCTCAGCAAAAAGGGGAGGATGGGCAACAGATGTTAAATCAGGGCTCATCTTCCTCACCAAAAAAAGAAAAAAACAGAGATAGAGGGCCAGCACCGGTAGCCTAGTGGTTAAATTTGGCACTTCAGCAGCCTGGGTTTGGTTCCTGGGCACAGACCTATACCACTCATCTGTCGGTGGCCATACTGTGGCAGTGACTCACATACAAAAAGAGAAGATTGGGGCTGGCCCCAAGGTGTAGTGGTAAAGTTCGGCACACTCTGCTTTGGCGGCCTCAGTTCACAGGTTCAGATCCTGGGCATGGACCTACACCACTCGTCAGCCATGCTGTGGCAGCAATCCACATACAAAATAGAGGAAGATTGGCACAGATGTTAGCTCAGGGCTAACATCCTGAAACAGAAAAAAAAGAGAAGATTGGCAACAGATGTTAGCTCAGGTGAATCTTCCTTAGCAAGAAAAATAGAAAGATTGGCAATGGATGTTAGCTCAGGGTGAATCTTCCTCAGCAAAAACAAACAAACAAACAAACAAAACATGAAAAAACAGAGATAGAAATTTATATTTGACTAAAGGAAAACTCAGGAATATATCAATCACTTTTAAATTTTTTTTAATTATGTAAGCATACTTTCTTTTTACAACTTGCTTTTAATCTGTGTTATTTCTTCTTATTAAAAACTTTTTATTAGAATAAACTTAGTAGTCATCTCCTCAAAACCTATTTCATAAGCATTTATTACAACAATTACACTTACCTTACATGGCAAATTTGTTTTACAGTAAATATATAATGACCAAGTGGTTCTAGAGCATTTTAAATATACATAAGTAGCTCTGAGTCTATTCTTTAAAAAAAGGAAAAAAAAAAGAGTAACAAAACTTGGACTCTATATGCCTAAGGAGTTAAATGTGACGAACCGTATCGTGATCTGCCAACTGTATATTCAGTTCTCTTCATAACACCGTGTAATTCCTTAGGGGCTCTGGCATGCGAATTTTTATTACCTATAAAGTTATGATGAAAAAGTCTCAAGATCATAGATGGGGGTGTGAAGCTCCGCCATTCCCCTTGTATGGCACTTCTGTCTTAGGTTTCAGTAACCACTTGTTAGTTCCATCCCGTTTGGACTGAATGTCACCCTGTTACCTTTCATGGACAACATTTAACTCCTGGTCACCAGAGAAATCACCACTGAGCTGAGGAGCAGCTCTGTCAGTGTCACTACGATTCTCTTCAGCGAGAGATGAACGGAAAGGTCTTTCTCTTGACGAGACTTGCAGGCTTTCAGGAATCTCAGACACCCGCAGAAGCAGGAGGCAGAACCAGAGTCAATCCAAGTCACAACTATCTCCAGATGGTTTGTTTTAGCAGGAGCAGGTGTTAATATATGTGAATAGAAATGTCCCAGATGCATTTTCATTTCGCTCATTCCGGAAGAGCTGAGGCGTTGTCTCATTTTCCTAGCCCTTCCTTATACCTTGATTCCTCACTGCCATTCCCTCTGGGCTGGAAGGGCTGTGGTTCATTCAGAATAAGGTGAAAAAGGATTTCCCTCTCTCGGCTCCTCAGGGCCCCAGGATCCCCGTACTATGGAAGACTAAATCTCAAACAAGAACTCAAACGGAAGAGGTGCCAACAGTGGGGAGAGTCTGTAACTAAGCACGTTAAACCAAAATTTACTGGGGGATAAAACTAGCTAAATGCAAACCATCAGAACTTGTAGCACATCCATCTGAATATTTGTTGTGGCAGTTTATCATACCTTGAGAGCGAATTTTACTTGTGCAATAGCCCAAAGTTTATACAGCCAGGTCTGACAGATGATTAAGTTCTAGATGGTGTTTGAGGTGGAAAATGAGGCAAAACTCTAAAATAATAAGCCTTGTTTATGGTAAGGCTCATAAACTTTTCGTAGAGACAATTCCAAAAACGGATTCCAAAAATGTTTTTGAGCATTAAAATCATTGTAGGTGTAAGAATCACGTAAGTCAAATCAAAGTGTATGTAAGTATCCAGGCGACTCTGCAGGCTTACATCAGCCAGCATTCTCAGCTGCAGGCAACAGAAGCTGCCCTTGGCTCATTGAGCAGTAAAGGAGTTTATTTCAAAAGATATCTAGAACTGGACTTCCTCAAAACTTAAAACTTCTGTTCAACAAACTCACAGTTTAAGAAATGAAAAAGCAAGCCACAGACTAGAAGAATAAGTTTGCAAAACACATACCTGACAAGGGATTCATATACATCAATAATAAAAAGACCCAGTATCCAATAATAAATGGTCAAAAGGCTTGAACAGACACTTCATGAAAGAAAATATACAGATTTCTGCATCCAGAAACCTGGAGTAGATGCCGCCCATGAACTCTAACCAAAAACCCTGAACATTATACATGAAACAACCGTAAGATGGCCAGTGGTGAGTTCCTTGGTTTTATTTTTGCCTCATATATCTCAGACTTGGGAGCTGAGGAAGCCAGTAATCTGAAAAAAAAGAAGCTAGTGATCTAGAAATGCCAGTGTTGCATACCAAAAACCCTAACAATAGCCTAGCAAGACAGCAATATTTAGACATTAACCGCAATACTCCAGCCAAACACCACAGAAAAACCTGTGACCTCATCCCCGCTACACTAGCACAGACCGAGTGGGAAGCCTAGATTTCCACCCTCAGGAGGCTTTACCAAGGGGCCCCACCACCCTGGCCAGGGTGGTGTCAGAGATGGACAAGTAGGAAACTGGGAATTTCATCCCCACTGGCCAGTAAGAGCCCCCAGCCCTCCCTCCACAGTGTTAGTGGGGATCAGGGAGGAAGCTTAGACTTCACCCCATCCAGTAGTAACGAGGCGTCTCTCTCCCTCCCCACTGCCGGGGAGCGGGGTCAGGGGAGGCTGAGTGGAGAGTCAGGACTCTCACAATCACCCACTCACTCAGAGGCCACTCCCACTGAGGTGTCGGTGGAGACCACCTAGGGAACTGGAACTCCCGCCCTTGCCCAGGAGTAGTGAAGAACACCCCCCTCAGGGGTCAACAGAGGTCAAGAAAGGAACCTGGTCTTCTACTTGCACCTGGCACTAACTAGGCAGTACCCCATTCCCCTGCAGGAGTACTATCAGAAAAAGCCAACTAGCACCAAAGGTATAAATAAGATCCAGAGTCTCATAACATAATACGAAAATACCTGGGTTTCAATAGAAAATTATTCATCAAACTAAGAATCCGAAAGATCCCACACTAAATGAAAACGACAATAAATAGATGTCGACACTGATAGAGACACTAGAATTATCTTTAAAAAATTTTAGAACAGCTGTGATGAAAACACTTCAACAAGCAATTATGAATGTGCTTAAAACAATGAAAAATCAAAAAGCATCAGCAAAGAAATAGAAGACATAAAGAAGAACCAAATGGAAATTTTAGAACTGAGAAGTACAATAACCAAAATAAGAATAAAGAAGGATCAAATGGAAATTTTAGAACTGAAAAATACAATAACCAAAATAAAAAGCTCAGTGGATGGCCTCAATAGCAGAATGGAGGAGGCAAAAGGAAGAATAGCTTTGAACTGAAAGACAGAGCAATAAAAATTACCCAACCTGAACAACAGAGAGAAAATAAGACAAAAAAAAAAAAAAAAGGACTTTGGACTATAACAAAATAAAAGATCAAATACTCGTGTCATTAGAGTTATGGCGGATGGATTAGAGAAAGAGAATGGGACTGAAAAAGTACTTGAAGAAATAATGGCTGAACACTTCCCAAATTTGGTAAGAGATATAAATTTACAGATTTAAGAAGGTGAAATT
This sequence comes from Tapirus indicus, assembly GCA_031878705.1. Classification (NCBI taxonomy): domain Eukaryota; kingdom Metazoa; phylum Chordata; class Mammalia; order Perissodactyla; family Tapiridae; genus Tapirus; species Tapirus indicus. The sequence goes on along the minus strand of CM062926.1, from coordinate 105,284,172 downwards.
AATTTATCATGATGAAAATCAGAATAGCGGCTGCCGGTGAGGCTGGGGGGTTGACTGTTGTCTTAGTCCATTTGGGCTGCTGTGACAGAATACCATAGACCTGGTGGCCGATAAACAACAGAAATTTATTTCTCACACTTCCGAAGGCGCCTGCAGATTCAGTGTCTGGTGAGACCCGCTTCCCGGTTCATAGACGACCACCTTCTCAATAACTTCACATGGTGAAGGGGCAAGGGAGCTCTCAGGGGTCTCTTTTATGTGGACATAATCCCATTCATGAGGGCTCCTCCCTCATGACTAATAACCTACCAAAGGCCCCACCTCCTAATGCCATCACATTGGGGGTTAGGATTTCAACATATGAATTTGGGGATTCACAAACATTCAGTCTCTGGCATCTATAAAGGCACACAGGGGAACTTTCTGGGGTGATAGAAATGTTCTATATCTTTATTTGGTTGAAAGTAACACAAGTGTATACACTTGCAAAATTCATTGAACTGTACACTTAAGATAGGCACATTTTACTATGTGTAAATTGTATCTTAATAAAAGAAATATTTATTGGAGAATTCACAGAATTGTTCGGAGGGCTAGAGCACCAAGCTCCACACTAAGCTCCCAGGAATAATGTGCAAACCTACACAGAACAGGCCTGCTGTTGCGGCACCGAGCGCAGCCGCCAGGAATCCGACTTTGCAGTTTACTTTGCAACTCTCTGCAGGACCCCGCAGCCCCAGAACCCCAGTGTCTCTGCTGCCCTTCATTCAGCTTTCCTCCCTCGTGACCCACTTGTGAATCAGTCTCACATCGGTGAGCCTGTGCTCTCGCTTGGAAATGAGCGTTCTGGGTTCTGCAGGATGCAGAATAGGAAGAATATGAATATTCCAGGTACTGGGCAGGCACAACCCGTCACGCTCAGGATTTCCCAAACACATGTGTTTATGTATGTTGCCAAGTCAAATTTTGATTGGACCTTAACCAAATGATCAAAGTCAATATCATCAGTAATGAACCAAACCAACATCCTGTGATTCCTGGTATGACGTGCTGAGAGGGACACAACATCACTTCTGCGGTACTCCAGGCAAAAAATGCACAACCTGACTGGAATCATTAGGAAACATTAGACAAACCCAAAATGAGGGAAAGTCTATCAACAGCTATCCTATAGAGCTTTAAAAATGTCAAGGTCATGAAAGACAAAGAAAAGCTAAGTTTCACATTCAAGGAGATTAAAAGACGTGACAACTAACTGACATGACATGTCAAGCAATGCATGACCCTGGACTGGATCCCGGAAGGAGGGGAGGGGTGGCTGATGTGGAGACATAAAGTTGTATCACATCACTGGGACTGCAGACTTGATTAGATAATATTGTGTCAATGTCAAATTTCTTGATTTTGATTACTGTGCTGTGTGGCTATGTAAAAAAAATTCTTATGACATACACACAAAAATATTTAGGCATAAATGGACTGATGCCTGCCACTTACTCTCAAATGATTCAGAAGAAAAATTGTGTGTGTGTGTGTGTGTGTGTGTGTATGTGTATGTGTATGTCTTGAGAGAGAGAGACAGAGAGAGAAAGCAAATGGGGCAAAATGTAAACAATTGGTGAATCTGGATAAAGGGTATATGAGAGTTCCTTTTACTCTTCTTGCAATCTTTTTGTAAATTTGAAATTGTACCAAATAGAGTTTCAAAAAAAATAAAAGGCGCCAGTCAGCCAGACAACATGACACGTGTTTTGCTATGAAGAAGCAAACTCTTGACTTGGAAGGTCTGGTTCTGGGTCTTATTTAGGGACTGACGGATGGTATCATGGCCAGATAAAGCTTATCCTCTCCCCCAGTTTAGTTAAGGATCCTGCTTATTCTACCCAGGAATCTTAGAGCATGTTGAAAGAACCATTAAGGATATAAAAGATACTACAAAATATTTGTATGAAATCCTCTAAATTTCTCAGACAAAAGAGGTGAAGTCCTAAAGGCAGGGAGGAGACTAAAACTTTCGAGTGGCTAATACTGACCAGACATGAGGCCAGGAGCTTTTACATGTGCTGTTTCTTCCTCACAACAATCACTAAGGTTGCGTTTATTCCTGTTCACAGATGAGGAAACTTAGACCCAGAAAGTTTAAGTAAATTGCAAATGATGCACAGCTTCGAAGTGGGGAAACTAGAATGCAGAACTTGGCTTGATTCCAAGTCCACTGATCACTGAGAACTAATTAGATTCTCCAACTCAAAATAGTAGCTCTGCTGCCTAAAATTTCCTTTGTCCCTCTCTATTCCCAGCATTTAATTAGGAATCATTCAGTCTATAGAGGGAATCCAAAGGATTATACAAAGCACTGATTAATCTCCCAGATCTTTCCTCACTGCTACCAAACTGTCTACAAATCAGTGTTGACAGAGACCTGAGCTCAGAAAGCTGCTTTCATATCTAATCCTTCCAGCTCCCTCACATACCATCAGGCCACAGTGAGCCTGCCAGAATGGCAAGACAATTATTGGAAAACCTACTCAATACTTTTATTGATTAGGAAGAAATTCAAGAAGGACAATGTGATTGGTTATTCCCTAGGAGTAAAAGAGAAAGAATGCAGGGAAGCCCACATTTAGGAAATAGAAAAAAAAATAGCCATAGGAACAAATTAAGAAGCAGATCACCACCTAGGAACATACTTCAGAGGTGAACAGAGGTGACGATAGGCCAGATGTCCTTGTCAGTGCATCTACTCTTTGCCAGCTGTGTGATCTTGGACAAGTTTCTTAACCTCCCTGACATTTACTTTCTTTATCTGTAAAATGGGGATAGTAGTGGTATTGATTTCAAGTCGCCATCCTGAGGATTTCACAGATACAATATCTACCACATTTTGTTGTGGAAAATGAGTTCTAGTAATATGAGAACAATTTTCTACTTCTTTCAACTATTCCCTGCAAAATTTTATCTCAATTGCCGAAAAAGAAGTTCCAGAGGGTACACCAAGGCATAAAAGTGCAATGAAGCAAACCAATAAGAAATGGAAATCGAAGGCCAGCCCCGGTGGCCTAGTGGTTAAGTTCAGCATGCTCTGCTTTGGTAGCCTGGGCTTGGTTCCTGGGCACGAACCTATACCACTCTGTTAGCAGCCATGCTGTGCCGGCAGCCCACATACTAAAAAAACAGGAAGATTGGCATGGATGTTAGCTCAGGCAAAAAAAAAAAAGAAAAGAAATGGAAATCAAGTTATTCTTATTTTCTCATCAAAAATGGAATCACTAAATAAAACAGCTAGGGGAATTAGAAGACTTGCCTGCATGGAAAGAAAGTTGGAATCAACCATACAAGTTTCAATCAAGTGCTCTTTGGCTCCCCCAGTTAATCACTGCTGTCTCTGAGCTGGCAGGAGACCTGGCTCCTTGGCTTGGGCGGGCCAAGCACCACCCAAATGGACATCTGGGAAATCTAAGTCCAAGCCGTCCAACGTAAGAATTTCTTTTGTTGGTTACACAAGAAACTACTAAATACACCTGTTCAATCCCCTTTGTCTCTTAAAGGGCAACTAATCCTCAGGGACAGAGTTTTCAACATACTAAAAGTTTCCAAAACGAGAACCACTCACATCACTGTAATAGATGTGGTTAGTCAAATGACCTTTTATTTCTTGAAGCAGGAGAATAGCATGTCTTTTAATTTCAGTAATTAACATAAAACTGAAACACACCAAATTTGGATATTTTATTTACATTTCCCTTTACTTTCCCAGACTAGAGGCATAGTTTAATGTTTATACCACGTGTACAAAAAGTGGGTTTTAACAGTTCAACATTTTTTCTGTAAATATTAGTTCCTTAACCACATGTCATTCTTTTGAATTTGTTCTGAGAAACCATGTGTCTAAAGATTTTTCTCCTTTTTTAACCCCCTTCAAAAGTATCAGTTAGGATTCCATTTTTTTTTAAACTTCCAGCTTTATGATAGAGCTGCAATCTGACATTCTGTGTATGTTTCTCCCTTTCTTCCCACCTCTCCATGTTAAGAGCTACTGCCATAGACCCAAGTTAACAGGAATGAGATTCATTCCTTCTTCCAAAATATCTCCCAGGTAAATTAAAGATTTAAATGTAAAAAACAAAGCTATAAAAATACTGAAATAATGTATGAGCAAATATTTAGAGCCTAATTTAAAACCCAGAAGCCATAAAGAAAAGACTGTAAATACTAAGACTAAATATTTAAAACTTCCACACAGAAAAACTCTCCATTACAACATCGAAAGGTAAACAAAACCTGGAATCAAGAAAGAATCAAATGAGAGACAAAGGGCTAATATTCTAAGACACTAAGAGATGTTGATAAAAAACAGATGAACAGCCAAGTAGAAAAAACTGCAAATAGGTAATTTATTTAAAAAGAAATATAAACAACCAAAAAGCATGACAAGATTTCAACTCACTAATAAAAAACTGCAAAACAAACAACAAAAGAAGATGTCATTTTTTTCCTCATTGCGTTAGCAGAATTTTACAAAGATTGATAATACCCGGCGTTGGCCAGTGACTGGGGTCTGGTGGGGAGCAGCCTTCTTGTGACCGAGATGGCCTTGAAGGCGGAGGCCCTGCCCAGGGATGACGGGATGGAAAGACAGAAGGAGCCTGAAGCCGCTGCACTAGCCCAGGACTGCTGACCTCTGGTCTTGTTACAGACAAAAGCAAAACCCTATTTGGTTAAGCCGTTCCATTCCAACACCTACCGCCAAACACAATCCTACCCAGCCGAGGATTAAAGGGGCTCTCCACAGACGGGCCGCAGCAACACTCAGAATCATATGAGGCAGCACAGCAAAAGGGAGAAGCCTGAGCTTTGGACCAGGACTGAGTTCAGACCCCGTTCTTGCTACTTGTTCCTGTGGACGTCCAACAGCTACTTTGAAGCTCAGTTTACTCGTATGTAAAATGGGGATGGCAACAAATTAAACTGTATGAGGATTAAGTGGGATAATGTGGGAATGAATTTACCATAGTTCCTGACACCTAGTTAGGTGCTCAATAAATTGAAACCATTATTTTCTTTTAAAAGTCTAGTTTTAAGTTTGCACAGAAGTTCTTTTAGTGTGGTGAACAAGATTATGTCCGGGGAAACTCCAGAATAAATACAGGGCATCTTTAAAATTTGAATATAATATCCACAAACATTTATATATATTCCTATGTGGTTAATAAAAAGATTCCTCACTATTTTGCCAAGCATATTAGGTAGCTCACAGGATCTCCGGAAGAGCCAGAGACCCAAGACCAGATGCTAAGCAGCCAAGTAAGGAATCATGTTTGCAGGGGCAGGCCCGGTGGCGTAGTGGTTAAGTTCACGCTCCGCCTCGGCGCCCTGAGGTTTTGCAGGTTCGGATGCCGGGCGCGGACAGACGCACCGCTTGTCAGCCATGCTGTGGCAGCATCCCATGTAAAGTAGAGGAAGATGGGCATGGATGTTAGCTCAGGGCCGGTCTTCCTCAGCAAAAAAGAGGAGGATTGGCAACGGATGTTGGCTCAGGGCTGGTCTTCCTCACAAAAAAAAAAAAAGAAATCATGTCTGCAGAAGGCCATGCTGCTCTCACTAAAGACACACACTGTTAAAGGCAGATATCCTCAATAAAAGATGGAGAAGGGAGGCTACATGGCATGCTTTTTAGTTTTCAATGCTCGGCCCCTGTCAGCAATGAAGCCCTCCTCCCGAAACAGAATCCCTGCAAGAGGATGCAGGTTCACTCCCTCATTTATTCTTTCATTCAACAAATACTTATTGACTCTCCAGCAGATGCCAGGCCAGGGGCTAGGAGCAGACACGGTCTTGCCCTATGGAATCAATAGGCTAGTAGAGGAAAAAGATAGTAGATAAATAATTATAGAAATAATTATGTAATCGTAGTTGATGGAAGCACTCGTACAGGAAGCAAAGTTTGCTAGGAGAGCATATAACAGATGGACTTAGTATATTCAAGGTCAGGGAAGGTTTTCCTGAGCAAATGATATTTGATAAATATTAAAAATATTTCTAATAATAGCATATGTTTGTGTTATAAAATTATAAGCCGATCATTTTAAACATGAGACCTATGAACTTTTGAGGGGTCCCAAAAAGGCTTGAGACCTGTTTAAAAAATATGTTGGCTCTAAAATATGAAAACTGCAAAACTGAAATATTTAATTAAATAGCTATAAAACATAACATATATCAACATTGTTTCCTTTCATATTCATAAAAATGTCATTAATTTTGAAAATAATTTGCAGATTAGCTTTTCTCAATTCAAAGGAATTCCAAAGAACATGTGATGATTGATGAGAAACCATAGCCAATTGTCAACTAAGTGACTGACGGAGAGCCCAAGTCTTAAAATCAGTTACAAAAAGCTGGTCAAATTTATATTTTTTAAATATAAAATTATATTTAATGTGAAATGGGCTACATTTTAATATATTTGGTCTTGTGTAGGGTGGAATCTGGTGCCTACATAGATCTTAAAACTGTCTGATTTTAAGGTATTGGGAGGCTCAGGGCAGAACATTCCAGAGCAGCAGAGCAGCAGATGGCTGTGCCAGGACCTGAGATGAGGGGTCCTTATCAGCAGATATAGGGTATCACAGGCATGGCAGAGAGTAGGCATAGGGAACTCACAAGGATGAAACATTCTTCTCCTGCAGATTGACAGAACATTTGCATCAAGAGAAATTTATTCCTATTTGTCATCCCGCTGGCCTCCCTTTCACCATCACTATATTTCCATCTTGGTCCCTTTTCACGCTCCATTCTGATTCTACCTCAGTAATGATTTGTATTTCTGAGTGTGGATATAATGAGCTCTAGGGTATGGGTGAACCTTGAATCTTGCCAATGAATGGAGTCTGAGGAGTGGCAGAAGAAATGATGCCTTGGATGTGGAGGCCCCAGACAATCAGAAAGGCACGCGTGAGAAGCCCCTCCTGCTGACACATCTCACTTCACAGACTGTGGCCTCTCCTAACATCCCGGAAATGTGACACCAATCAATATGGTCACATTCTACTTGCTATTATCCTGCTAAACCCGAGCTTTCCACTCTTTCCCGATGGGTTCTTCCCACAATGATTGCTCTATATCTGGGAACTGGTATGTAATTACAATAACGAGGACCTAGTCACTACCCTTACCATAAAAGTTGGCATCTTATTCAGAAATGGCAAACCCCATTCATTGCACCCATAATCTTCTAATCAACAACTAACAAGCTCACTTTGCCATGCACCATGCTACATTTCCGCTCCCCAAGTAATGCTCGAAAAATCTCTCTTCTACTAATTCCCCCAAATCATCATCAGTTATTTTAAATCCTGTTGTATTAACACATTTAACACATGTTCAGATGTACAAAATAACTATACATAAGTATAGCACCAAAAGAAAATCTTCATTGATTGCTAAGTGGACAGGTTGTGAATATAACTTAGAAAAAAATTATTAATGTGAATAAGCAAAAAGGATGTTTTAATAGAGGTTGTTACCAAGACTTATAGCCTCTTTATCTCTAACTAGATATGACATTAATATAAGCCATTATTATATTATAAAACACAACTTGTATGTTAGTGAAATTTTTCAACTTTATAGAGACAATTTTCACAAAGCAACATTAAAATGTAGACTTGGAAAACTATAAATTGTTAAGATATTCCAAATTTACTTAGGGAGAAATTCAAAATCTATAGCTAAAGATGCACTTTTCCATAACTTATTCCTTTTTAAGGTCACAAACATCACATTTTCTTTTTTCTCCAGTAGTCTCACTTCCAGCTTCCAGAAAGCTGTGCCGTTTACACAGCTGTTATCTAAAGTTTATTTTCTAATTTGTTTCCAAGGTCATAAATACAGTCCTTAAAATGCTTCATTCACTTACATAACTAGACAGATGCAAATGTATTCTTATCAGGAGAAAGGCTTCTTTTAAGAGAAACCATTCATGAAATATAATGTCATCTGCATTAATAACTTACAATTTCTTGATTTAGTCACTCAACTGGATCTAGAGTATCATAGACCAAATTTTTGCAGGGTGATTTGATATTTCGTATCTTATATTAAATCACTTAATGCATAAACAGAGAAGGCTAGGGCCAAGTGACAACAACCGCAATATGCAATTCTGACTCAAAGAAGTACGTTTGGGTCCAACTTGAGAAATCTATCAGGTTAGTGCTTGGTTCTGTGGGGACCAGAATTGGCCACATCAAGCACTGCAGGAGGCTTTGACCTTTCCCGCCCCCACTAACTGTCTGAAGGGATTTGGGATGGAAGACCTGTTCCCAGGACAGGCCTTCACCATGGATAACTCTGGGTATTGATAGACTGGGAGGGCCTTTGCTGGGCCCATTCTTATCAAAGTTCTGTTTACCATACATTTACATTTGTAAGGGAAATCTCCATTTGTAAAGGTATCTCCTTCTCTGTACCAGGAAGAAGGGGGAATGACTTTATCTCTAGGAATCTTGTGGAAAGCAAAAACTTAAATCTGCATACTGTTGTTTACTGTGCTTTTCTTGTAATCCCTCATGACTGACATCCCCAACCCCCCAAAATTCTCGTTTGTCTATATTAGAGGAGAACCTCCGCCATTCTGGTGAGAGAGACTCAGTTTCCCCAAGTCTCTCCCACGTATACATGTTATAAAGCTTTGTTTGATTTTCTCCTGCTATTCGCCCTCATGTCAATTTAATTCTAGACCAGGCAGAAAGGACCGAGAGTGGGTAGAAAATGCTCTTTCTCCCCTTCAGTTGTATAGGAAGCCCTGGGGAAGAATGGGTACATTATGAAGCTTTTGGCATACTTGTAAATTAGCTAGTGAGAGCTAAAGGCAAATGGGATTTTAGCCAGTTGATGACTGGCCTATTTTTAATTTAGAATTGTAAGCAGGAGAAGGGGCTGTTTATAATCAGCCAAAGTCACAAAAGTGATTAAGATACACCCTAGAAATAAATCAGGGGTTTTGGAAGTCCCAGAACACCCCTATTTAGTGTACTGATGTACCAAATACTCTATTGGAGGAAAGGATTTCACACAACTCCCAAACTCTAACCTACTCCCAGAGACAATGACTGCGACATTAAGCTCTGGCCCCAAGAAGCACTTTTGCACCCAACTAGAAAATCCCATCTAAAATGCAATTTAACCTGAGTGCTTTAAGAAGAGCCATTACCTGACGTGCACCTTTACGGTACTGGTACTCCTGAGAAGTCAGATGGGAGGGGAGCGGGTTTCCTAGACTCCATCAGATGAACTTTACTTGTTTCTTCATCTCTTCTACGTTAATGAAGTTCCACACGGTTCAGGGATTTGAGCCCCGGTGCTGCGCTATCTATCTGTGGGAATTCTGGACAATCATTTAATTTCTGTGGCCATGGTTTGTTGTTGGGGTTTTTGTTTTGTTTTTAAATCTGTAAAACAAGAGGACAAGAAGAGGGAGTCTCAGCTCAGTGGTCCCTGAAGTTCTTCTCCTAGCTCCAAATATATTTCTCTTATCTTTCCCTGCGGACTTGCTAAATTATACCAGTACAAGGGAGCCCTTTTAGTTGTGCTAAGAAAAGGTTGCCAACTCTTGCTTTAGATGCAGCTCCGAAATAAAGCAAACCCAAGTGATTCAATATCTGTACTGCCCCCTAACAGATAAATATGCTCCTCAGTCTAGAATATGCTAAACAAGACTGTACGAACCTGATGGCAAAAACTTACTATCCCTACTCGGTGCCCTAAAGATTCCTGACCTGAGGGGAGGCAGCACATTCACTTCTTCAGAAAAGAAAAACTAAATAGCCATTTCCTCTATACACACCCACATCCATCTGAGATGCACTTGGAAATTCTGCAATGGCAGTGTTCTCACTTTGTAAGCAACCAAAACATTACAGACCTCTTAGAATTTACCTTATTTCCTTCAATCGAATCAAACCAAAATACAAAAGGGTTATTCGCAATGCACTGGTTAAAGGTCCTCACAAGTCTCATCATAAAACAAGGCTTTTGAATTCCATCAAATTGTGGGATTCAAGTCTCAATTAGGCTCCCACATTTAAAACCAAAACTATGTAATCCTGCCAACTCTGGCAACAAAGCCGGTTCGAGGCAGAGGGTCAGCTGAGGAGCCACCCTCTCTCCCCATTTTGCTCTGTGTAGACTTCATCATCCTCTGCAACCCTGGAGAAGCAGATGGTATGCCCCAAACTCACTCTTTCCCAGAGGAACTTACCTTAGAGGTGAATGTTCTTGCTATTGTCAGATTTATCTTCCCCAGAGAACAGAATAGCTACAATGACTATTGACTTATCTGAAAGAAGGGTATGTTTTACCTCATGTCCTAAATTTCCCAGTGGTTTCCGAAACTGACAGCACCTCAGAACCACCCATGAAGCTTTTAAAACCCAGACTCAGGCCATCCCATTCTCAATTAATTCAGTTTCCAAAGGTGGAGCCCAGAAACCTGTCAGTTTTATTTTTTATTTTTTTGGAGAGGTTGGCCCTGAGCTAACATCTGTGCCAGTCTTCCTCTATTTTGTATGTGGGATGCCACCACAGCATGGCTTGATGAGCAGTGTGTAGGTCCACTCCCAGGATCTGAACCTGGAACCCAGGAACCCAGGGCTGCTGAAGTGGAGCTTGTGAACTTAACCACTACACCACCAGACCAGCCCCGAATCTGTCATTTTAAACTCTCCCTTTGGTTTTTGATGTACAAACAGGCTTGGAAAACATTCTTCCACCTCCTTTTCTTCCATTTCTCCTACTGTGTTCTTTCACAACTGGTAAGCAAGGTCTCTGAACCACAGAATGATCATTTATGTATCAACTAAAAGATCATGCCAAGAACTTAGCTATCAATGCATCAACACAAGGAGGATGTAGTAAATGGTAATCTGCAGAAAATGATCTCAAGTTCAACTTTTTCAATCAGACACTTAAATATGTGTGATTGGGAGACATATAGAAGTAGATAACATGTGGGAAACAGAAAGTATCACTTTCAGAGTAAAAATTAACTCTACAGTCTGGAGAACTTTTTAACAATGTGAATTTGAGAGGATTGCTGTGGTAGGCTGAATAAAGGCCCCCTAAGATGTCCACTTACTAATCCCCAGCACCTGTGAATGTCACTTTATATGGCAAAAGGGACTTTGCACATGTGATTAAGGATCTTGAGATGGGGAAATTATCCTGGATATCCAGGCGGGCCCAATGATGTAATCACAAGTGTCCTCAGAAGAGGGAGGCAGAGGGAGAGAGCACCACAGAGAAGGCCATGTGATGGAGGTAGCAACTGGAATGATGCAGCCACCAGCAGCTGAAAGAGGCAAGGAACGGATTCTCCCTTTCTCCCTCGAGAAAGAACCAGGAACCTAATTTTAGCCCAGTAAATTCGAACTTCAGACCTCAAGAACTGTAAGAGAATACATTTGTATTGTTTTAAGCCACTAAGTCTCTGGTAATTTACTACAGCAGACATCAAAAACTAATACAATCACTAACATGGTATCTCAACAATCAGAACCCAAGATCTGCATTTGTTTTGTAAAATGATGTTTAAAAAACCAGAAGCACCAAATATTTTTAAAGTGGTTTAAATATTACCTAAATCAAGGCAAGCATAATTTCTGTCTGTAATACATACCTGGTTTTAAAAACACGATATTTTTTAGTGCAGTTAAGTAGGGATTTACCCTCAAAAGTCAAAGGATTCTACTGAATTAGTGGAACTGGGAGAAGGGGGTCTCACTCACTAGTGCGGTAATGACCCTACCAGTGTCTCCTCACCTCTGGGGTTCCTTTGTTCCTTTGACTCCCCTCCATCTATCTGAGGGGGTAGGGGAAAAAACGAGGACAGAATCCTATCATTCCTACTTGATTTATCCTTAGAACAAGGTACAGAGCCTTTTTAAAAAATAAACGAACATTTGGGGGCCGGCCCAGTGGCGCAGCGGCTTAGTCCGCGCTTGGCAGCCCGGGGTTTGCTGGTTCGGATCCCGGGCGCCCGCCGACGCACTGCCTGTCAGCCATGCTGTGGCGGCGTCCCACATAAAGTGGAGGAAGATGGGCACGGATGTTAGCCCAGGGCCAGTCTTCCTCAGCAAAAAGAGGAGGATTAGCAACGGATGTTAGCTCAGGGCTGGTCTTCCTCACTAAAAAAAAATAAATAAATAAAATAAACGAACATATTCTTCTAGACACTAAGGAAAACCAAAAATATTAAAATCAGCAAATACAGAAACATACAAAATTCTTTTACATAAAGCATCATATTGTATGAGAATGTTCCTTTGACATTGTCACAAAAAAAGGGCAGAGAAAATCCTATAATCTATAACAAACTACAGTTTTTAAATGAAAATTTCTAATTGTTATATAAGATACAGGTGGCTCTCATGAGGTCTACACAAAACAAAGTGGTTTATAGCAGAAATCCAGATCAGGATAAAATCCTGATTTCATTAAATAATGAATATCTTAACTAATTTTGAATGTTGATGCTGTAATTAATTCTAGAATCACTGTCAGACACTTAATTGACACAGTGTCTTTATGGTTGTAAGGTCAGGATATCAACTATTTATCTTTTGGAAATTTAGGTTATTATGAAAATTTAGTATTCTCTTTGCTTAATTACATTAGATTCCCACACTTGATATGAAGCCTTGTGTACTATAAAAAAAATGTAAATAGCAGAAAAATCAAACAAATGAAGTACTGAAATTAGATATTCAGCCCACATAAAATACCCATGCATCCCCAAATATTAAGAGGCTCCTAATTAAATCTTTTAAATGACTAATCTAACCCTCTAGTATATTCACTTGATAGTTATCTGGTGTTATATTGTACCCTACCCTGATAATGCATATTTTTTCAGAAAACACATTTGGACTTTTTGACCATCTCAAACTGCTAAACATGTACCAACATATCTGTAGTGTCTTCTTAGTTAACAATTAGCTACACTCAAGAAATGATAATCAACTACTTTTACTAAAACATTTGCATAGCATGGAAGAACTACACCAAGAAACCTTTAGCACATTCAAGAAGTATTCAGAAAATAAAGTATATAAAATGTAGAATTTAACTGTGCAAATAAAATTATAGGAAGCCTTCAGACAAATAGATGTCATCATATAGAGAGCAGAGCAAAGTACCCAGGGAAAAAATAATTAGTTCTATTAAAATGAATTTCACATCAGTTAATAAATGTTTTTAAAACCATAACACAGTCCTTGCTAACAATGTAATCTTGGATTTTTAATTTTATTATTTAATTTTATTCTGATATTAAAAAGTGTTAACTCATTAAGAATATAACTGAGAAACTGTTCTAGAAATGCAAAGTTAGCACCTCAAGTCAAAGAAATGCATATACACAAAAAAACTATGATATTTACAGGAACATAAACTATAAAAAGTTAGCTACTTTCCCAGATATGACAGGAGAAAAAGAGTTGACTATACATTCAAAGTAATTTTAAAGAAAGAAAATTTTCACTTTTGGATCTATACTGGATAATCTAAACAAAAAGTGGAGCCTAACTTCCTCACTGTACAGAACTGTGAGTTTTCCATTCCCCTCTTCTTAGAACACTTACTTTATAAATCAGTAGTTTGCCAGGCTCATTCATTTTTTTAATACCGCTTAGGTACATACATGTGTATTTTCAAAATTCTATAAAGCTTTATCAAGGAAAAACAGTACCATTTCATTTAGGTCTTACCTAATATAGTGAAGCAACTTCACAGTGCAATGAGCATAAATCAGCTGTCAATATAAATACAAAAGCAAGACTACTACAAACTGATGTTTTCTTTGGGGGAATTTTTTTATGATCAATTCCACACACACAGTACAGGGAAGATGAAATGAGTAAGGAAAAAAAATCATACTTTATTTCCCCATTAACACCAAGCCATGCTATTCAAAATGTGTTTCTTAGCCAGATCAGCAATCTCAGCCACTGCCTTAGTTCAAATGTTCACTAAGAAAATAGTCAAGCAACAGAAATCCACTGTGAGACACTGTCTAGAGAGAACAGCTACATTACTATATATAACTTATTAACTTAGTAGTTTAGTCTCTCAATATTTAGCAAGTTTGTGTAAAAATTACTATCCCCATTGATGTATAGTGACATTAATAAATGCATAATTTTAAAGTCAACATTCCTTTCACTGTGAACATACAACTTCTTAAAAGATAGTTGTGGGTTGGGGTAAAGTAATGACCGGCTGTTGGGACAGCACTGTTCAAAGCCAAATATACTGGCAGGCTTGGAAAGGCATAAATATATATATACACACTCTCAGTATGCTATTTCCCACATTTTTGCTGTATATACTTTTTTAATGATATGGTATAAATGATTTCCTCAAATTTGAAAAAAAAAAAACCAAGATGAATTTATTTTCTTCATTTCAAAATAATCCTTTAAAATGAGAAAGAAGTTCTCCAGCTTAACTCTGTTCAAGAGACAGATTTAAATATTTTCTTCATTACATGTACAATTTTTTTACCCTATCTTAGTGCCTCATTACAACCAGCTTAGCAGTAAGACCTCCAGGTTCTTTGTTAAAAATTGCATTCAGTAGATTATAAGATTGTAAAATCTGCAGTTGAGTCCTTTTTAAGACACTGAATTATAACAAAGTCCAAAAAGAAAGTAAGACGATTCATCAACACCCTTGGAACTTTGCAAAAAAATCTCACATGTGCATATAATTCAAATATAAACTTTATGGGGAGGGTGTGTAAAATAAATACTATTTTTCAACTCTATTTAAATGCCGCCTAGATGGTTAGATGAAAAGATTAATATTACTAACAGGAAGAGTCAAACTGTTTTGAAGACTGTTTTCCAACTAGTAAGAACAATTTTGCAAGACAAAGATAAGCAACAGCCTATGTCAATACATTTTTCCCGTAGTGTAATGTAATTGCAAATATGAGGTATAATCTGTAAGCAATTAATACAAATATAAATAGGTATAAGCCACCACTACATCACAGCCTGGTGAAAAGCTTCTCAGCTAATGTGGTTTGGGGAGGAAGTTAAGGAAAATGAGGAGAAGGGAAGGACAGGGCAGGTTTCCACTGGGAACATCATTTACGCGCCGCCTTATTATTATCACCTTGTATGTAACAGTCCACTGTTGCAGAAAGGTAAATCCTTTCCAACTACGCTGATCTAGAATATACTTTATGTAGCATAATAGGATTAAGTATTACTAACACTTAATTTGCATTTACATTTGGACATACACACAATCATGTATGTATACCAAAAATTATAAACAGAATTTTAAAACACTTTTATCTCATTTTTGAAAAGTTAACAGTTAAGACTGAACTATGTACTGCAGAATTTTCTAGAATACTAAACTCTAGGGTAAAACCAAAGGAAAACATCATTTCTTTAGTAAATGGTTTGTGCGAAACCTCAAGCTCACTCATCTTTTTATAGATGGGTTTATTTGATGAGGATTGTGATCCAATGATTGTTTAGCAGCAATTTTACCAAACCGTAAATTCTTTTATTAACAGGCATTATAAACAGATAATACTAATCTTATTTAAAAACCATGAATGCCACACCAGTGAATATACAGTTTATGAATAACTTAAAAAGTATTTCCCATTTTAAAAGGCAACACTAAGCATACAAAAACCTATACTAAACAAAGAAGCTATAATATGGATACATGATTGATGTGTCTAAAATGATATATATACAGTACATAATTAATGTCATATGATCAGTACATTTTTTCTATATGATTCCCTTCATGCTTCACTTTCCCCAGAAACTGAATTCTGAACTTCCTCTTCTAAAATTGGTACAATCAGGTTATCCTTGGACATCAAATTATATTTCATCACAAATTTAGTAAACCGATGACACAAAAATGTTTCATTCTGTAGAAAGGAAGAAAAAAATGTTATTTTAATTTACTATCCAAAATCAAAGAAACTAGACATAGTATCAACATATATTACTGTCATTCTGATAAGAATATGTCAGGATAATTAGTGAAATATACTTACTTCATATTCATCAAATATCTGCCGGTGATGAAAATAAGCATGTGAAAATATTCTATAAATCCTACGGCATACTGATCCTAGTTTTGCTACAGATGATTCCTTTATGCTAACCCTAGAAATAGAAAAGAAATCACAGATTCATAGAGCTGGACAGATCTTAGGAACAATATAGCCCACTCTTCTCAATTCACAAGCGTGGAAACTGACACCTAGGGAAAATAAGTGACCAGTCCAAGGTCACAGTGCTAGTAAGTAGCAAGAGCAGTATCAGAACTCCTCCTGTTCTTTACTCCTAGGCCAGTGCTCTTTCCACCTAACCACAGTGCCTAAGAAATTCAGTATTATAGTTTTGAAACTTTGTTAAAGTTGAGTGCAATTAAAACAAATCCCTGACAAATCAAAACTTACTAAAACATATGTTTATAACATTAATACTTTGTTCACTAGAGATGATTAAAACTACTGAAAGGAATTATTATTTGATTCTATAGAATTTGATTCTTCTTTTTTTTTTTTGAGAAAAAAAATTGCCTGCATATTTTTTATGGTCTTTTTTTAAAAAAAATGTATATAGCATACTAAGGCAAAACCCAGTATTTTTTACATATTTTATCTGAGCTTTTTGGAGTTAATGATATTTGGGGGAAAAATATCTCCAAACCTATCCACCTGGTAACAAATATCTTAATAGAATAAAAAACCAGTCACAAACCTCACCAATAATATAGTATGCACAGGCTTCTTCCCAGGTCTTAAAAGTCTGTAGGCAAGGATAAGGAATCCTTCAAAAACAAGCAGTCCAACTTAGGAAAGTCTGCTCTTGAGGCATGCTGTCTAAGAGGAGGCTGATTCCATCACCAAGATTCAAGTAAGCAAGCGTGTAAACATCCCACTCTAAAGCACGAGGGGGAGAACTCTGGAGAAGGATGCCCAGCAGCAGCGACTCCTCTTGACTGAACTGGCCTGTGAGCTTTGGGAGCCAAGTCCTGCTGCCTTTAGTTTAACCACAATCCTAATTTCAAAACTTGAATAATTTTGAACAAGCCAAATATACAACAGCTAAAAAAAAAAAGTTTAAAGCATACAATGCATTAACCAACAACCTAGTTTTAGTTTTAAAAACATCAATCTTTTAAACTAAATCCAAAAAGTTTAACACCATGTTTAAAAGTTTTGTTTACCTGCTGGGAAAATATTTATTGCTATTCAGAAGGCATGCAGCACCATCAAGTGTGTGTCTAGTATAGTCTATAGCAGGACACTATAAAAGAAAGGATATAAAAATGCATCAACAAAGAGTTCTGCCTCTTAGATTAGGTATATTTATTATACAGGGGTCTTATTCAAGAAACCTGAGCATATTCTAAGAAAAAAGTCCCTTACAATATCAGAATGACTGTAAAATTCAATGTCACATCAATGAATAAGCCTTTATTATCCCCATGAATATCAGGCTTCTAGAATATACAGGAATCAGTCTACCGATTTCTCACTCCCAACATTGTACCTAGAAGAAAACAACTTTTAGAGCTGGGAAAAACACCTGATTATCTAATCTAAGCCTCTAGCTTTACAAATGAGGAAACTGAGGCTGGTTAGTTTGCAGAGTATGCACCGGCTTCTTCCCAGATACTAAAAACCTGTAGGCAAGGACAAGGAATCCTTCAAAAACAAGCAGTCCAACTAGGAAACTCTGCTCTTTATACATGCTGTCTAAGAGGAGGCTGATTCCATCACAGAGATACAAATAAGCAAGTGTATAAATATCCCACTCGAAAGCATGAGAGGGAGAGCCCTGGAGAATGATGCATAGCAGCAGGGACTACCCTTGACTAACGGTCAATGCCTTATGCAAGATACACAGTTAGGAAGAAGGACTCAAAAACTATAACCCAGACATACTGATTCCCAGTGCATTCATTTATATTTTCCCAAGTGGCCCGGAAGCCTCCCTCTCTTCACAAATACCTCCAGGGATCACTGCCTTCCTACATCCTAGAAAGCATCCCTTATTATGTCCTTGGCACCCTGTTACCAATCTAATCCAGCAGCTCTCTAAACAATTTTCTCTTTGAACCTCCTTTGAAATTTAACATGAAACTTGAAGTTTCTTTATATTTTAATAAACCTGTCTTATTCTAGTCCATTTATCAGAAACAAGGAAACTTACTGTCTCATGGCAAATCATTATCAAGGAAAAAATAAAACTGCAAAGTAATTCTCCTCATTTAGTTCTTCTAAGGGTAGAGAGGGAGAAGCATCAAAGGAAAGAGAATTGAGAATGAACTAAGAAATCAATTAGAAGGAAAAAACTAGAAAAAGGAATCAATGACTCTAGCTCTACCCAGTAATTAAAGTATTTTTCAAGTGTTGAGACTGAAGCTGGTATTTAGAAATGTGAATCAGTACCTACTAAATGTGGTTTAGTATAGGGCCATGGCAAACACATAAGATTATCTAAACAAAAAAGATGTATTTTTCTAACAATACATCCATAGGCATTTAAGTTACTCGACTCACTGCCTAAAACAGTACCATGAGCAGTACTGACTGAAAAAATTATCTTTCTCCATATATATGATTACAGGTGATCTGGTCAAATACAAATATCCCAAATCACTGTGTCTCTCATACTGGTCATTTGGGTGTACCATGGGACAGTTTTACAACCTTTAAATCAGCACTGTCCAATGGAAATACAATGCAAGCCATGCACTTTAAATTTTCTAGTAGCCACATTGAAAAAGTAAAAAGAAACAAGTGAAATTATTATTATTTTTTTTTTATTGATGTCTTAGTTTATAACACTGTGGGGTTTTAGTTGTACATTTTTGTTTGTCCATCACCTTGTGGATGTAACCCTTCACCCCTTGTGCCCCCCCCACCCCCCTTCCCCTTGGTAACCACCAATCAGTTCTCTCTGTCCGTGTGTTCACTTATATTCCATATATGAGTGAGTTCATGCAGTGTCTGTCCTCCTCTCTCTGGCTTAACAAGTGAAATTAATTTTAATGACGTATTTTATTTAACTCTATATAGCCAAAAATTATCATTTCAACATATAGTTGATATAAAAATTAATGAGCTTTTGGGGGTATTTTTAAATTACGATACAATTCACATATACCATAAAATTTCTCTTTTAAAGTATACAATCCAGTAGTTTTTAGTATATTCACAAAATTGTGCAACCATCACCAACTACAACCCAGAACATTTTTATCACTCCAAAAAGATATCCAGTACCAATTAGCAGTCACTTTTCATTCTCTCCTCCCCATAACCCTAAGCAACAACTAATCTACTTTCTGTCTTGAATGAATTTGCCTATTCTGGATAAACTCTGAAAATTGAATAATGTGTGGCCTTCTGTGTCACTTAGCATGTTTTCAAGGCTCATCCACAGTGCAGCATGAATCAGTACCTCATTACTTTTTTTTTATTCAAACCCTTTTTAGACGTAATGTTTTTTTATACAAAAATGCTGTAAAAATATGTTTCTTCCTCTATAGACTTCACTCTTTTTCATGGCTGAATAATATCTCATTGTATGCATATACCATATTTTGTTTACGCATCAGTTGATGGAAATTTGGTTGTTTCCGATTTGGGCTATTATGAATAATGTGACTGTAAGCTTTAGTGCACAAGTTTTGTGCCGACACGTTTTCATTTCTTTTGGGTATAAACCTAGGAGTGGAATCACTAAGTCATATGGTAAGTCTATGCTTACCATTTTGATGAACTTCCAAACTGTTTTCCAAAGTGGCTAGAGTGTTCTACAATCCCATCAGCAATGTATGAGGGTTCTGCACATCCTGGCCAACACTTATTATTACCTGTCTTGTATATTTTAGTCATTCTACTGTGTGAAGTGTATGCCATTGTGAAGTCTTTTTTCCATTTAAAAAAATTGTGATAAAATATATAACATAAACTGTGCCATTTTGACCATTTTTAAACATACAATTCAGTGGCATTAATTACATTCACTGTTGTGCAACATTCACCACTATCTGCTTCCAACCAAAGGTTTTTCATTATCCCAAACAGAAATTCTTTAACCCTTAAGCAAAAATTTCCCATGCCCTCCACCCCCTAGCCCCTGGCAACCTCTAATCTACTTTCTGTCTCTATAAATATTTCATACAGGTGGTATCATACAATATCTGTCCTTTTGTGTCTGGCTTATTTCACTCAGCCTAATGTCCTCAAGGTTAATCCATGTTGTAGCATGTGTCAGAACTTCATTCCCTTTTAGGGCTGAATAACATTCCGCTGCATGTATATACCACATTTTTTTAATCCATTCTCATGGTTTGGGGATGTATTTACCTAATGATTAATGACGTTGAGCATCTTTTCATGTGTTTATTGGCCATCTGTGTATCTTCTTCAGAGAAATGTCTACTCAAATCCTTTGCTCATTTTTAACTGGGTTGTCTTTTAATTGTTGAGTTGTAATAGTTCTTCATGTATTCTGGATACTAGACCTTTATCAGAGATATGATTTGCAAAAATATTTTCTCCCATTCTGTGGGTTGTCTTTTCACTTTCTTAACAGTGTCCTCTGAAGCACAAAAATTTTTAATTTTTATGAAATCTGATTTATCTATATTATCTTCCATTGTTTGAGCTTTTGGTGTCATATCTAACAAATCATTGCCTAGTCCAAGGTCATGAAGAATTATACCTATGTTTTTTTCCAAGAGTTTTATAATTTTAGCTGTTACATTTAGGTCTTTGATCCATTTTGAGCTAATTTTTGTATATGGTGTGAGGTAGGAGTCTAACTTCATTCTTTTGTATGTAGATATCCAGCTATCACTCTTAACGAGATATTTTACATTGTCTTTTTGTACTAAGTCTTTGAAATTGGTATGTATTTTACACTTAGAGCACATCTCAGTTTGGACTACCCACATTAAGTGCTCCATAGCCACATGTGGTTCATGGCTACTACTGTATCAGACAGTATAACTTTAGATCTTTAATTTATTTCTGAATTATTTTGTCTTGGAGTTAGGGGAAGAGTTTTGCCTTGTTCTAGCTGCTTCCCACCACTTCCTCCCAAATAATTCTCAGTTAACTAATCCTACTCTGCATCATTGGTAACAGCAAAAAGTTGGTAAAACATAGTAGGTTACAAAATAGTAAGTAATGTGTTTACAAACATTTATAAATTATATTTTGCCAAACATATATTCATAATGCTACTACAAGTGGTCACAATCTGCATATGAATGAAAGAGCTAGCAGATAATAACAATAACAACTTATAACCTTTGTCACTCACAATCATTATTTGTATAATTAAGTCTATTTGCTGTGATGCCTCTTTTTAATTCTCAAGGACACTGAGTAAATCATCATAGTGCTGAGTACCCTGCCTCTTCCACTTCAGAATCTACTCAGTGCTTTTAACTCATAAGAGCAACTTTCTTAGTGACTAATCTATCAGTTGCTATCATTTCCTGACTGCACAATTATTCCAAAAGAGTTCAAAAAATACCCTTTCAAGATTTTCTTTTGCTTGTATTTTTACAGTAATCTCATTCCATTTAACTACCCCTTGGAGATTCTACTATCATCCTCCCTTGACACATGGACAACTCAATGGAGCTGGTTTTCAGCAAACCATGTTGCAATTTTAAGACTCATTCACAGGACCTAATGCTGATGATCATCCCATCTTCCACTTAATATTAATCAAAGAAAAAAATGGATGTGACAATGACAGTATATATAAATCTCACAATACATTACAAACTGGATAGCTTTTCTACTCTAAAGTGAGAATAATGCCTCTTTACTATTTGCCAAAATGAAACTAACCTTGATTCAGTTTCCTAATTGCAATTATCACATCATTCACTATGTAGCCAATTTCAGTGAATTATCAACAAAAACTGCTAAGTGGATTTTCCCAGATGTAGAATGAAACACAATCTTAATATTGCTTCAATTTGTTAACACAAAAAGTAACACCCTGAATGAAATCACTCTTTCATATAAGTACTACTTGCTTAGACTGGTACCAGATACATCTTATTTTGGAGAATTTACCTTTTTCAAACAAAAGAACAAGAGATATTAACTTTGCAACTAGAGACCCATTTGTCTTCAAGCCAGAGAGGGCTGTCAATACAATGATCATTTGAAGGTCTATAATTCTACAGAACTGGCCTAATCCAATTATTTTCAATGAGTCTGTGTCAAGTAAAACATAATTACTACAGATTAAAAGGGAATGCAGATCAAGGGAAATGTAACACATAATTTAAACAAACCAGTTGTAATGGACATTTCTGAAATAACTAAGGAAAAATGAAAATGTACTGGGTATCAGATAATATGAAGGAATTATTTAAAACAAAAAATGTTCTGTAAACAATTGCTACTTCCTATACTCTGACCTTGGCAAAAACTTAAAGAGGAGAAAAACAACATGATAGCTTTTTCAGTGTAGAACCAATTATGGAGAGGAAAATCATTATGATAGATTTCAAATAAATAGTAAGAAATATTAGTGAAATGTAGAGAGAAAAGATATAGTTAAAAAGATCAAAAGTAACATTTCTACTTAATAGACTAAGCATCAACTAGTAATCACTAACAGTTATTCCTATCAAAAGAAATTATGACTGAACCAAAAATTTAAACAGGTTGCATCTCATCCATTACATATTAGATATGAGCATGATGTGACAGATGTTATTCTGTGATAGCCAGTGAGTTCTAGCCCATGCAATTGCCCAATTATGAATAATGATACTAATCATAAGAAATTCTAAAATAGTACTGTGGCAATAACCTTACAGCAAAGAACCAAATGACAAAATAAATGGTGAACTAAAAACTCTAAAAATTTGTCTACCATTCTCTTGGAGAGATTTAGGTCATGACAATTTTATTAATCATTCTATTTCAAAAATTCTCACCTCTTTTGGAGTTTTATGAGCTGCACAAAGGAAAATCCATTGTTCAGTTGCTGTCATCTGAGTACATGTATCTGGATGGCATTCACTCTGTTAAAAATAGTTACATTTCTTAATATGTAAAATAATAATGAAAAAGTTTATTATTTGGGTTATTACATTTCCATGTAAAATTCTAGAATAATTAGAAATTTTGGATAAGTCTTTGTAAGCACATTAAGTTACAAAAACGGGGAAAAAAAATCAGAACTTTCAATGATTGCTTTAATTTAAAGAAAATATTACCTGAAGTTTGACAGCAAGTCCATTTAGCTCGAGACAGAATTGCCTAAAAATGCAAATACATAAATGAAAAGTCTTATCTATTCTCCACATGATTTTTAGAATATTAACTGTAAAAACACAATCCCATTAAGACCATCCTTCCTCTCTCATCACTATTGTCAACACCACCTGAATGTACACGGCATATTTCTTACAAAGACATACAGATTAATAAACAAAACCCCAAACTAGGGATCTTAATAATGTTCAGTATTAGAGTTCAGTGAGTTGATCACTCTTATACACTGGGAATTGGTACAATTTTTCTGAGAAGTAATTTGGAAATATTTACCAAGACCCTTAGGAACTGTGTATTTTTTGACTAAGACAATCTCCTAAGAATCTATTCTAAAGAAATAATCAGAACTGCATGCAGATATACTACGTACAAAGATGTTCACATAAAAAGATTTTTTGGAAACATTCTAAAGGATTAGCAACTGGAGAGTAGTAAAATGTTGGTATAGACAAAAACATACAAAGGATATATGTTTATATTCACAGTAAGATTCCAGTTATGTAAAAAATTATGTGTGTTCATCTATATATAAACAGATACAGAGAAAAAAAGACTAGATGCTTTTACTCCTATGTATTTCACAAGTTTTGTTCTGATTGCAAACATGCTCCTTATAAAAACTTCAAACATGACCAAATATATAATGTAGAAGAAAGTCCTCCATAATTTCACCACCTCTTTCCAAAAGATAATTATTGTTTACATGTAAATTTGATTTTCTACACACAGATTAAAATATATTGGGATCATATCATACACAATTTTGTAACTTGCTTTTAACTTGCTTAACAGATCTTGGGCATTTTTTCATGATACACTTTCCTCCTAAAATTGCCAAACTGAGAATTATAAAGCATAGAACAACTCTTGGAACATAGTAAGTGCTCAAAAATTATTTTTGAGTAAATGAAGAATGGAGGAAATTACATGACATTGAGATCATCATTTTTAGACAGACTTGTTATTTGATATGAAAAGGCAATTAATCCTCTATGTCACAAAGATAACTTACTTAATAGCTGTCAAAATACTGAATGTGTTCCCCCTAAAAGTCCTATCAAATTAATCACTACACTGTTTCCCCATCAAACAAATGAGAACACTTTGGTTCCCTAAAAATGCAAAGCTAAAATCTACATAATTAGAAGATAAAAGAGAGTCCCAAAAGGAAAAAAAAACCTGCACATATATGAAAGAAAAACTATATTTATTTATTTACTTATTTATTTAAAGTACATTATAAAAGAAGAAAGCAAATAAAAAGGGTCAAATTTTCAGTTGTGTATAATTTTCTTTCCAGATGCCTAGTAATGCTGTTCTTAGATAACAAAAATAACACTATTGCTGAATCACCACATCAGCCTCTACTGCCCCGTATCTGTAGGCTGCATGTTATGTGTTTTTGAGTTGTTTTTCACTAAAGACAGTGGGGCTAAACAAGTTTCTCATCTAATCCAACACACTTATGGCCAATAGCAAAATTAAGCCACCTGATTTGGCAGTATTATGGGTAAAATTTGTGGCAAACAGTGCAATCCTATTCAAGTCAATTCAATACAGGGCTAACACATATAGTCTGTGGCTGAAGAAACCAGTCAGAGCTGAAATCCAGCCTACACTCTAGTCACTAAGCCATGCATCCTAGCATGGGATTGCATCCACTCAGAGAAAGGGACATCTTTTCCTAATTACAAAGATTCAGTACGGACTAGTGGGAGATTTGACTGAAGTCATGACCCAACTCCCATGAACATCATAATAAATCAACTGCGTTAACCAATAACAGCAAGTATTAAGCCTCAAATCAACAACATCAAGCACATGCAAAAAAATCAAAAGGCTATTTTTGAAACTCTTCTTTATCAACTATAAAGATGTACACACTATGATAAAGAGACAAAAGAATATATATGTGATGTATAACACATAAATACAAAACCAGAAGAAAGTTGCTAATATTCGAAAAAAATAACAAAAGTAAAAACAATAGCACCAGGACAAATGGAATATTCATGAGAAAGATTTTGTAAGTTTTGTATAACACATATTTCATTGTCTAAGTTAAATAGGGAGGAAAAGCTTCTCAGATCTGAAATAAAAACCTTGTAAACTAAAATCAGCCCTCATTTGTTAGAAATTATGCTTGTAGTAAAAAAAATCCTCATTTATTTTCATTATTAATCCCAAAAGTAAGTAGTATTATCAAAGCTGACTAAAATGAGGCAGAGGATATATTATACTAAAGTGCTCTCTATCTTGATTTATAAAAATGGGAAAATATCTACATACTCATCCTTTCAATTATCATGCTTTGAGATGTAATAAAAAAAAAAACTAGATCAAGGGGCCAGCTGGTGGTGTAGCAGTTAAGTTTGCGCGTTCCACTTCAGATCCTGGGCACAGACCTATTCACTGCTCATCAAGCCATGCTGAGGCAGTGTTCCCACATAGGAGAGCTGCAACTCTACAACTATGATACACAACTATGTACCGAGGCTTTGGGGAGAAAAAAGAAAAAGAGGAAGATTGGCAACAGACATTAGTGCAGGGCCAGTCTTCAAAAAAAAAAAATTAATAATTAATAATAAAAAAGAAAAACTAGATCAAGTAGTCAAGTGATTTGTCCAAGAAACTGACAGAGTACAAAGAAGTCTTAGCATCCTCAAACCGCTGAACTATTATGACAAGACATTATGTCTTGCAATATCTAGATAAGCCTGTAGCATCAAAAAAAAAAAAAAAGTGCCTTGTCTACAAGTTGAGGCATTCATCACAGGAAATGTGGTCTGATTTATTCAGGAAAAGTCATATTTCTACTCCAGTTATTATTTAAAAACTCACTAAAAAGTAACAAACTCTGATGAACATATATCTCATACTGCATTCTCTATATTTACCTTATCGACTCTTCCCGGCTCCCATGTACATTTTAAAGTTTATAACTTCAAGAAACAACGTAGTAACTGTAGGACATCACTGCTTCTGAAGTTAACTAGTCATTCACTAGTCATCAATTTTCTCACTCAAAGGATATTATGAAAAGCTCCAAAACTCCTTATTTCAGGATTACAATTAATCTCTATTTACCAAAGGGAAGACTGGAAGTTTACAGCAGTTAATAGGTAATTCATCAGATACCACACACAGACTAGGACCTTGATATGATCCTCTATATAGAAATAAAGTTATTCATGAGTGGGTAAATGGAAATAATACATTTGTGGTTAAATGATATGATTAAGGAAAACTGTAAAAAGATAATAAGGCCGAAATCCATAAATGTAGAAAATAATCAGCAAATAACAAGTGGCAAACTTTATAACACTGAAGACACTAAGCTTTAGAATTTGGCTGTCTGGTCTGCAGTTACATAATGATTTTATGATTCATAATTATCATTAATATTAAAGGTTATTTTTAATTTTTACTAATAGAAGTACTGTAACTATTATATATAAGGACCTACCTTAAATGTTCATACTTCCATACACCTTCATCTTGGCCTTCAGGTGGTTCAAGAATTTTGTCAATATTGGAACAATCTGCTCTTATGTTCTGTTGAATATACTATAAACAAAGATGTTCTTATAGTTAATTAAAATATTATACTACATGGTAAATCTTACATTAAATATATATAATTTTTGAATACATAACTGCTTTTGTGGTTCAACTTTTGGGTTATACAAGAAACAGGAAACCAAGTACAGAATCATAATGAGTAATTCAGAAGAAAGGAGGTAGTAACCCTTACCTATTCTCCAATTCAACTTCTTTGGGATAGGATCTACCACATAAGTACAGATATGGTATTTACCAGTACTGGAATGGGGATCAAAATTCCAAACCATAATTTTCATATGAACATAGAATAGAGACAACGTAAATATAACTGGTACATATTATATGATTCCATTAATATGAAGTATCTAGAACAGGCAAATCTACAGACAGAAAATAGATTAGTAGTTGCCTAGGACTCGGGGGAAGATGGGGAGACAAAAGAAGAATGGAGATAAGTGCTAATAGGAATGAGGTTTCTTTTAGGGGGAATGAAGATGTTGTAAAATTAGATTGTGGTGATGGCTGTACAACCCTGTGAATATACTAAAAACCAGCGAATTGTATATTTCAAATGAGTGATTTCTATGGTATGTTAATTATGTGCAATAAAGTTGTTTAAAAAAGATGACTAGCAGAAAAACTAAGTTAAAAAAAGGCAAGGAGGTTCACTTTCAATTTAAATAAAATTAAACTTTAAACCTCAGATATTTTAATGCTTCATTCAATCTATGATTTAAATACCCTGAAATTTGAATAGGCTAGATTAGATTAACATGCCTGATTACAGAGGCTGAATAACTACAGGGCCTTCTTAACCCAATCTATTTTGCCTATTTTCTGACAATCTTTCTTGAATATCACTCTCATGTCAAAAGCTTCCTCAGAAGTTTTTAATGACTTCCTAATTTCTATTTAAACCACTCTCCTGATTTTCTGACCCCATCCTAGTGTTCCAAAGTTTTGTATGGAATTGATTCTCCCTTCAAACAGATACAGCTTAATTCTATACCTTTTCCACTGGCCACTCCAAATTCCCCACCACAATTTTTTTCAAATTCCCTCTCCCCCAACATACTCAAGTCTTCCCTGATTATTCTATTCCTCACAGAACCTCCTCTGATTTCCTACACATTTGTCATCTGTATAATCTAAATTAGCAATTTGTCTATTTACTCTTATCTTTCCTGCTCCCATTATACCTCCTATAGAACTCTGAATAGCATTTATCTCACACTTAATAAATAGCACTTACTTATTTTCATGTGTCTCCCTCAAAGAGAAAATGCAGACTTACTTTCGTTTTGAATTTTGGTATTAGCACCCGGCACATAGGTTTTTCATAAATGTTTAATGACTTCACCTAAACTACATTACTTGCAGTCAAGGATGAAGATAAGTAATTATCTGAAATATTAAAGCAATAGAGGGTTAGGGCTGAGAAAATTTACCAAAACTGGAGTGTAGACCCTCATTCTTTTTTTTAACTTTTTTTTTATTGATGTCTTAATAGTTTATAACACTGTGGGGTTTTAGGTGTACATTATTGTTTGTCCGTCACCTTGTGGATGTAACTCTTCACCCCTTGTGCCCACCCCCCATACCCCTTCCCCTTGGTAACCACCCATCAGTTCTCTCTGTCTGTGTGTTCATTTATATTCCATATATGAGTGAGTTCATGCAGTGTCTGTCCTTCTCTCTCTGGCTTATTTCACTTAACATAATACCCTCTAGGTCCATCCATGTTGTTGCAAATGGGACAATTGTCTTTTCTTATGGCTGAGTAGTATTCCATTGTATGTATATACCACATCTTCTTTAACCAATCATCAGTCGAGGGACACTTGGGTTGCTTCCACTTCTTGGCTATAGTGAATAATGCTGCAGTGAACATAGGGGTGCATACGCCTCTTGTGATGGTTGATTTCATGTCCACTGGGTAGATGCCCAAGAGTGGGATTGCTGGATCATACGGTATTTCTATTTTTAATTTTTTTGAGGACTCTCCATACTGTTTTCCATAGAGGCTGCACCAGTTTGCATTCCCACCAGCAGTGAATGAGGGTCCCCGTTTCTCCACATCCTCTCCAGCATTTGTTGTTTTTGTCTTGGTGATTATAGCCATTCTAAGGGGTGTAAGGTGATATCTTAGTGTAGTTTTGATTTGCACTTCCCTGATGATTAGTGATGTTGAACATCTTTTCATGTGTCTATTGGCCATCTGTTATCTCTTCCTTGGAAAAAATGTCTGTTCATATCCTCTACCCATTTTTTGATCAGGTTTTTTGTTTTTTTGTTGCTCAGTTGTATGAGATCTTTATATATTACTGAGATTAATCCCTTGTCAGATAAACGATTGTGAATATTTACTCCCAGCTGGTGGGTCGTCTATTCATTTTGATCCTGGTTTCATTTGCCTTGTAGAAGCTCTGTAGTCTGATGCGGTCCCACTTGTTTATTTTTTCTTTTGTTTCCTTTGTCCGAGTGGACATGGAATCTGAAAGGATCCCTTTATGTCCAATCTCAATTAGTGTACTGCCTATATTTTCTTCCAGGAGTTTTATAGTTTCAGGTCTCACTTTCAGGTCCTTGATCCATTTTGAATTGATTTTTGTATATGGCGATAGGAGATAGTCTACTTTCATTCTTTTGCATGTTGCTGTCCAATTTTCCCAGCACCATTTATTGAAAAGACTTCCCTCTCTCCATTGTATGTTCTTTGCTCCTCTGTCAAAGATTAGCTGTCCATAGGTGTGTGGTTTTATTTCCGGGCTTTCGATTCTATTCCATTGACCTGTGTGTCTATTTTTGTACCAGTACCATGCTGTTTTGATTACTATACCTTTATAGTATATTTTGAAAGCAGGGATTGTGATGCCTCCAGCTTTGTTCTTTTTTTTCAGAATTGCTTTAGCTATTCGGGCTCTTTTGTTGCCCCATACGAGTTTCAGTAGTTTTGTTCTATTACCATGAAGAATGACGTTGGGATTCTGATTGGGATTGCATTGAATCTGTAGATTGCTTTAGGTAGAATGGACATTTTAACTATATTTATTCTTCCAATCCATGTGCATGGAATATTTTTCCATTTCTTTATGTCTTCCTCGATTTCTTTCAATAGTGTCTTATAGTTTTCATTGTATAGGTCTTTTACCTCCTTGGTTAAATTTATTCCCAGATAGTTTATTCTTTTTGTTGCAATTGTAAATGGGCTTGTCTTTCTGAGTTCTCTTTTTGTTAGTTCATCGTTAGTGTACAGAAATGCAATTGATTTTTGTAAGTTGATTTTATACCCTGCCACTTTACTGTAGTTGTTGATTATTCCTAGTAGTTTTCCAATGGAATTTTTTGGGTTTTCTAGACCCTGATTCTTTTGCATTCTTTGGTCGTCCCCAAATCAGTATGTTTATTAGGCACACGAAAATATATTCTCTGCAAAATGGTTTGCTCATAATCAATACTAATTCTTTAACCACATATCTGGTAACTGGATTTACTTATAATTATTAACATTTTGTAATAAGTAGAGTTACAAGCTGTCAATTTTTAAGGAATCTGGAATCCTTTATTAATGACAGTTATGTAAAATATAAAAAAAGAGAACAGAAGAAATCCTTAACTTAGAAATAAAACAAAAATGTCATGTTGTTTTCTGAACTGAGCCCTCCATACCTTTATGCAAACAGAAGCAGCTATTATTACAAAATGAGCTAAGAAAAATAAATGTCCTGAGCTGGCCTGGTGGCATCGTGGTTAAGTTTGCGCGCTCCACTTTGACAGCCCGGGATTCACGGGTTTGGATCCTGGGCGCAGAGCTATGCTCTGCTTCTCAAGCCATGCTGTGGCAGGCGTCCCACATATAAAGTGGAGGAGGATGGGCACAGATGTTAGCCCAGCACCAATCTTCCTCAGCAAAAAGAGGAGGATTGGCAACAGACGTTAACTCAGGGCTAATCTTCCTCACCAAAGAAAAAATAAAAATAAATAAATGTCCTAATGCTCACTGACTACAACTTTTGCCATAGGGAAATTTTTACATTGTTTCTGAGTTAATATGAGCAATTGTTGTTCAGCTGATTATTTTTATCATTTTCACAAATATCTGAAAACTAAAGGTTTACAAACCGCAACATGTTTCTCTACTGTCACACGTAATGTGATGTAAATATAAACTAGAATTGTTTCATGTGCAGCACTACACAAATATGAAATAGAAAAAAAGCAAGAATTAGCTCCACCATGAAAAGTTGGAATATTCTTAAGTACCTTTTTAACATTATCTGTAATATGTTGCTTACTTAGTAATTCAGTTAAATGGGAAAGCAGTACCATTACCTCTTAAAACTTTTACAGGTTTTTAACATTTTAATGTTAAGAGTTTTTGAAACTGAATAAATTGAACAACTATTATTTAAGAAACTGGCTTTGAAATCTTTAAGAAATTCTACAGAAAAATCCAGAAGACAACCTCTAAGAATCGTGTTCTTCATGCTTCTAAGAACTTGAAAGTCCTAACTTACTACCATTTCTTGAAGAGAATCTTTTGCAGTCAGCTTCCAAAGACATTACCACTTCTACCTGATACTCCCACCTGATCAAGCTCTAACATTTTAGATGCTATCAGTATGTACTCACTTCCCAGGCCTTTCAAGTCTCCTCAGTATAAGAATATACTATACCAGATTTTAGACTAAGTCAAAAGGAAGGCATGAAATCTTTCCTCCTTCTGTTATGAAAAAGGCAGAAACATATCATTCTAGTGATTTATTCCTGTGGGCTACAATTATTAATAATTATAATGATCTAGTACTGTATTTTATATAAAACTTTTCCTAAAGCAGTTTTTAGAAATCACTTGGGAAGAGTAAAATACATAGCAATAAAACATCATGCAAAAGCATTTTATTGTTTCCAGTTTGGGGCAAGATGGAGTAAACACACATCAACTTTTCTCTTCCACTGAATGAAACGATAAAATCTGGACAGAATGCATGGTACAGCTATTTGAGGTCTCTGTAAAGCAAGTATCAGAAAGAGGAGCAGGAAGGAACACGAGAATTCAAAGTACTACTGAACTGGCAGTGAGTTTGCTTCTCTGGTATCCTGGCCTGAAATCAATTCAGGATGAAACCCCAAAATGAGCACTGTTTGTGCTGACAGATCCAAGAGAAACTTTTTAGTTCTAGCTCAAGGACTGGAAAAGGGCACTCCTAAAGCTCAAAGAGAATGGAAGAAATCCCCTGATTTTTTTCTCTCTCCCTTTTCTCCATTCTTTCAGAGCCTGGGACAATTCCACAGTGGCAGCAAAAGCAGGTGGCAAAAGAACAATGCAAGAGAAAACATTTTGAGGAAAAGAACCCTTCTGCTCCATTTGGTGGTGGGCTCAAATCCTGTTTCTTTTTCTCTCTTTGCCTTCCCACAACTGTAGCACAAGCCTAGTAAGTGGTTTCTGGCCGGAGGACCAAAGAAGTGGGCCCCATGGAACTAGCAAGTATCGGAGAGAGAGAAGCTCAGAAAAGTGACCCCATAAAAGCTGTTTATGAACTCCTGTGCTCAACCCTGATCTATGCATGTATGCATGCATGGATCTGGTCCTAATTACATATGATAGACTTTGAGAACTGAGCTAATGGATATACCTCCACCCAGGCTGACCAAGAGTTGGTGCACATACAGAACAGATTCAAGGAGTAGCACAAAGGCTTTGAAAACTGAACCAACACTGGAACCTCAGTTTGGTTGGAACTTGCAGCCTGTATCCAACCAAGTCAAATGCCTGCTAAAGTGAAAATATCAACAGTCTCCATGGAATTAAATAAGACCAGTGTCTCAAAATAATAATCAAAAGTCCAGGATACAATCCAAAATTACTTGGCATACAATGAATACGTGAAAATCTGAATTCTCACAGGAAAAGACAATCACAAGACACCTATGATAAGATGACACAGATGCTGGAATTATCTGACAAAGACTTTAAAGCAGCTATTATAAAAATTCTTGAATGAGAAATTGTAAACACTTGAAACAAAAGTATCAGCAAAAAAAGATACAAAGAGCCAAATGGAAATTTTAGAACTGAAAAATACAATAACCAAAACAGAATACTCACGGGACTCAATAGCAGAATGGAAATGACAGAGCAAAGAGTCAATAAACTTTAAGATAGATAAACAGCAATTATCCAATCTGAACAAGAGATAATAGATATTAAAATAAGAACAATAATAAACAGAGCCTCAGGAACTAGTGGGACAACAACAAAAGGTTTAAAAGTCATGTCACCAGAGTCTCAGTCAAAGAAGAAAAAGAACATGGTGCTAAAAATATATCTGAAAAAATAATGGCTGGAAAGTTCCCAAGTTTGGGAAAGACATAAACTTACAAATTCAAGAAGCTGAGTAGGCTGGGGGAAGGGGGTATTGGAGAGTTTTTATTGTTTAATGGGTATAGAGTTCCAGTTGGGCAAGAAAAAAAAAGTTCTGGAGATGGAGGTAGTAATGGTTGCACAACAATGTGAACGTACTACCACCACAGAACTGTACACTGAAATGTGGTAATAATGGTAAATTTTGTTATGTATCTTTCACCACAATAAAAAAAACAGAGGAACACCAAACAGGAAAACCCAAAGAAATTCATGTCGACACATAATCAAACTGCCAAAAACTAAAGATAAAGAAGCCAGTTAAAAAAAGACACGTGACCTATAGAATAAGCATTCAAATGATGGCAGCTTTCTCATCAGAAACCAGAGAAGACAGCAGGAAATGGCACAACATTTTTAAAATGCTGAAAGAAAAGAACTGTCAACTAGAATTGCATATCTAACAAAATACCCTTCAGGAATGATGATAAATTTAAGACATTTCAGATGAAAGAAAACTAAGGAGACATCCTAGCCAGCAGACTGCTCTAAAAGAATTGCTAAAGGAAGTTCTTCAGACAGAAGGAAAAAATAATACCAGAAGGAAACAGAATATCAGGGGCAACAGAAACCACAAATATCTAGGCATAAATATAATGGACCATTCCCCTCTGAGTTCTTTAAAATATGCTTGGCAGATAAAAGCAAAAAATATAACATTGTCTGATGGGATTTGCAATGTATGCAGATGTAATATAGACAACTAAAGCATAAAAGAGGAGGGAAAGGGGATCTATATGACAGTAGTTTCTACATTTCAATTGAAGTGGTAAAATATTGATTCTAAGTAGACTGTGAAAAGTATGTATTTAGTAATATCTAGAGCAATCATCAAAAAAATTATATAAAGAAGAGAGTGACATCAGCATCATGGCGGAGTGAGATACCCTCTTTGAATCTCTGCCCCCTATGACACAACGAAAACATCATTCGCATTCCAACAGAGGACTTTTAAGAAACCCTTGCTGCCATACATCAGACGGTGGAGGCACGGGAAGCCCCAAAGGACGTGAGAAGAGGTAAGAAGTTTTACTCCCCCTCCCCAATTGATTGGCAAAGACAGCGCAGCTCGCAGACGGAGGGGGGAGGGGAGGCCCACAGCTGGGGGGAAAAATATCGCCCTCCAGGTCCTCTCACAGACTGTCAAGAGATCCCCACCGGGAAGCGACGATGGACTGTTTCGGGGGTGTGGCAAATGCCCCAAGAGAGCCAGAAAGGAAACTCGGGGGTTGAGCAGGAGAAAGAGAGAAGCCCTCCCCCCACATTTCCCGCATTTCAGCATAATCCCTCTGGGGACTGCAGCGGGCTCAGAGCACACTGCTCGTGATCTCCATCCAGTGGCAGCAGGTGGAAACTGCAGGACCAACTTCAAGATGAGAGGAAAAACCAAAGCCGTGGGATCCATGCAAAGGTCTGTTGTGTCTACAGACCAAAAGGAAAATGACAACACCCAGAAACCAACCATGAAGGCACAGAATTCGATAACCTGAATGACAGAGAATTCAAAATAGCTATCATAAACAAACTCAACGAAATACAAGAGAACACACAGAAGCAAATCAATGAATTCAGGGATTTTGTCACAAAACACACTGAAACCATAAAGAAAAACCAATCAGAATTATTGGAGATGAAAAACAAAATGAATGAAAAAGTGGAAAAAATGGAGTCTTTAAAGAGCAGAACTGACAATATGGAGGAACGAATTAGCATCATCGAGGATAGCTACACAGAAACGCTCCAGATAGAGGAGGAGAGAGAGTTAAGACTAAAAAGAAATGAAGAAATTCTTCGAGAAATATCAGACTCAATGAGGAAAAGCAACATAAGGATAATAAGTATTCCAGAAGGAGAGGAAAAAGAAAAAGGAGCAGAGAGTTTGTTCAAATAAATAATAGCTGAGAACTTCCCTAACCGAGGGAAGGAGATGGAAATAACAGTGAATGAAATCAATAGATCACCTAAATATATAAAGAGGAATAAACAATCATCACATCACATAGTAGCAAAATTGACAAGATTCCATGATAAGGAAATAATATTAAGAGCAGCTAAACAAAAAAACAAAATAACATACAAAGGAACCCCATCAGGCTCTCAGCTGATTTCTCGACAGAAACTCTACAGGCTAGGAGAGACTGGAATGATACATTCAAAATCATGAAAGACAAAAACCTTCAGCCAAGAATACTTTATCCAGCAAAAATATCCTTCAAATATGAAGGAGAAATAATAACTCTCCCTGATAAACAAAAGCTAAGAGAGTTCATCACCACAAGACTCTCACTACAAGAAATGCTCAAGAAGGCCCTTAGGCCTGAAAAAAACAAAACAAATGTGAAACGGGGTACAAAGATTTCAGCAAGGAGAAAAGCAAGGAGACTAAACCAGAGCAAACTACAGTTGGATAACATAAAAAATTAATTCAAGCTCATCACCGTAAACACACACGACACAAGAAGGAATAAGTAGTGACAACAACAATTAAGGAGAGGAAGAGGAGAGGGATTGAATCGACTCAGCCTAAGGAAACAGGAGGCATCTGAAAATGTACTATCTTATCCAGGAGATCTCTTATATAAACCTCACGGTAACCACTAAACAAATAACCAGAAGAGAACCACACATGACAAATAAAGAGAAAACTAAGAATGAGCATGCAGAAATACCAAACTGAATTTGCAGTCTGAAACACATGCGACAAGAAACAAAGGAAATACAAAAGAACCAGAAAATGAACAATAAAATAGCAACATTAAACTCTCATATATCAATAACCACTCTAAATGTAAACGGATTGAATTCTCCAATCAAAAGACACAGAGTGGCGGGATGGATTAAAAACCAAGATCCAACAATTTGCTGCCTCCAGGAAACACATCTCAGCTCTAAGGACAAACACAGACTCAAAATAAAAGGATGGAAAATGATACTCCAAGCTAATGGCAAACAAAAAAAAGCAGGAGTTGCCATACTTACACCAGACAAAGTAGACTTCAAGATAAAAAAGGTAATGAGAGATGAAGAAGGGCAATATATAATGATAAAAGGGACACTTCACCAAGAAGACATAACAATTATAAATATCTATGCACCCAACACAGGAGCACCAAAGTACATAAAACAACTGCTAAAAAACCTAAAAGGAGATATTAACAATAACACAATAATAGTAGGGGATCTTAACACCCCCCTTACAACAATGGATAGATCATCCAGACAAAAAGTCAATAAGGAAATAAGGGACTTAAACAAAAAACTATACGCGATGGACTTAATAGATATATACAGAGCACTCCCCCCAAAAAAAGCAGAGTACACATTCTTCTCAAGTGCACATGGAACATTCTCAACAATAGACTGTATATTAGGAAACAAGGCAAACCTCTATAAATTTAAGAAGATTGAAATCATTACAAGCATCTTTTCTGATCATAATGCTGTGAAACTAGAAATCAACTGCAAGGAAAAAACTGGGAAAGGGACAAAGATGTGGAGACTAAACAACATGCTCCTGAACAACCAATGGGTCACTGATGAAATTAAAGGAGAAATCAAAAGCTATCTGGAGACAAATGAAAAAGAAAATACACCATATCAACTCATATGGGATGCAGCAAAAGTGGTCCTGAGAGGGAATTCATAGCATTACAAGCCCACCTTAACAAACAAGAAAATCCCAAATAAATAACCTTAAACTGCACCTAACAGAATTGGAAAAAGAAGAACAAAGCCCCGAATCTGCAGAAGGAGGGAAATAATAAAAATCAGAGCAGAAATAAATGAAATTGAAACCAAAAAAACAGCAGAAAGGATCAATGAAACAAAGAGCTGGTTCTTTGAGAAGATAAATAAAATTGACAAACCCTTAGCCAGACTCACTAAGAAAAAAAGGGAGAAGACTCAAATAAATAAAATTAGAAATGAAAGAGGAGAAATTACAACAGATACCACAGAAATACAAGGGATTATTAGGGAATACTACGAAAAACTTTATGCCAACAAATTGGACAACCTAAAGGAAATGGACAAATTCTTGGATGCGTACAACCTTCCAAAACTGAATCAAGAAGAAATAGAGAATCTGAACAGACCAATCACAAGTAAAGAGATTGAAACAGTAATCAAAAACCTCCCAAAAAATAAAAGCCCAGGACCAGACGGCTTCCCTGGAGAATTTTACCAAACATTCAAAGAAGATTTAGCACCTATCCTTCTCAAACTATTCCAAAAAAGAGAGGAAGATGGAATACTTCCCAACACATTCTATGAGGCCAACATCATCCTGATACCAAAGCCAGACAAGAACAATACAAAGAAGGAAAACTACAGGCCAATATCACTGATGAACATAGATGCAAAAATCATCAACAAAATATTGGCAAACCGAATACAGCAATACATCAAAAAGATCATACACCACGATGAAGTGGGATTTATACCAGGGACACAGGGATGGTTCAACATCCACAAATCAATCAACATAATACACCATATTAACAAAATGAAGAAGAAAAACCACATGATCATCTCAATCGATGCAGAGAAGGCTTTCGACAAGATCCAGCATCCATTTATGATAAAAACTCTCAACGAAATGGGTATAGAAGGAAAGTAGCTCAACATAATAAGGCCATATATGACAAACCTACAGCAAATATCCTACTCAACGGGGAAAAACTGAAAGCCATTCCTTTGAGGACAGGACCAGGACAAGGGTGCCCACTCTCACCGCTCTTATTCAACATAGTACTGGAAATTCTGGCCAGAGCAATTAGGCAAAAAAAAGGAATAAAAGACTTCAAACAGGCAATGAAGAAGTGAAACTTTCACTATTTGCAGACAACAAGATCTTATACATAGAAATCCCAAAAAATTCCATTGGAAAACTATTAGAAATAATCAACTACAGTAAAGTGGCAGGGTATAAAATCAACTTACA
This sequence comes from Tapirus indicus, assembly GCA_031878705.1. NCBI lineage: Eukaryota > Metazoa > Chordata > Mammalia > Perissodactyla > Tapiridae > Tapirus > Tapirus indicus. Next base: position 105,245,871 of record CM062926.1, on the reverse strand, counting down.
AAAATCAGTTGCATTTCTATACACTAACGATGAACTAACAAAAAGAACTCAGAAAGACAAGCCCATTTACAATTGCAACAAAAAGAATAAAATATCTGGGAATAAATTTAACCAAGGAGGTAAAAGACCTATACAATGAAAACTATAAGACACTATTGAAAGAAATCGAGGAAGACATAAAGAAATGGAAAAATATTCCATGCACATGGATTGGAAGAATAAATATAGTTAAAATGTCCATTCTACCTAAAGCAATCTACAGATTCAATGCAATCCCAATCAGAATCCCCGTCATTCTTCATGGTAATAGAACAAAACTACTGAAACTCGTATGGGGCAACAAAAGAGCCCGAATAGCTAAAGCAATTCTGAAAAAAAAGAACAAAGCTGGAGGCATCACAATCCCTGATTTCAAATATACTATAAAGCTATAGTAATCAAAACAGCATGGTACTGGTACAAAAATAGACACACAGATCAATGGAATAGAATTGAAAGCCCGGAAATAAAACCACACACCTATGGACAGCTAATCTTCGACAAAGGAGCAAAGAACATACAATGGAGAGAGGGAAGTCTCTTCAATAAATGGTGCTGGGAAAATTGGACAGCAACATGCAAAAGAATGAAAGTAGACCATCTCCTATCGCCATATACAAAAATCAATTCAAAATGGATCAAAGACCTGAAAATGAGACCTGAAACTATAAAAATCCTGGAAGAAAATATAGGCAGTACACTAATTGCGATTGGACATAAAGGGATCCTTTCAGATTCCATGTCTACCCAGACAAGGGAAACAAAAGAAAAAATAAACAAGTGGGACCTCATCAGACTAAAGAGCTTCTACAAGGCAAATGAAACCAGGATCAAAATGAATAAACAACCCACCAGCTGGGAGAAAATATTTGCAAATCGTTTGTCTGACAAGGGATTAATCTCAGTAATATACAAAGATCTCATACAACTGAGCAACAAAAAAACAAACAACCCGATCAAAAAATGGGCAGAGGATATGAACAGACATTTTTCCAAGGAAGAGATACAGATGGCCAATAGACACATGAAAAGATGTTCAACATCACTAATTATCAGGGAAATGCAAATCAAAACTACACTGAGATATCACCTTACACCGGTTAGAATGGCTATAATCACCAAGACAAATAACAACAAATGCTGGAGAGGTTGTGGAGAAACGGGGACCCTCATTCACTGCTGGTGGGAATGCAAACTGGTGCAGCCTCTATGGAAAACAGTATGGAGAGTCCTCAAAAAATTAAAAATAGAAATACCGTATGATCCAGCAATACCACTCTTGGGCATCTACCCAATGGACGTGAAATCAACCATCACAAGAGGCGTATGCACCCCTATGTTCATTGCAGCATTATTCACTATAGCCAAGAAGTGGAAGCAACCCAAGTGTCCCTCAACTGAAGATTGGTTAAAGAAGATGTGGTATATACATACAATGGAATACTACTCAGCCATAAGAAAAGACACAATTGTCCCATTTGCAACAACATGGAAGGACCTAGAGGGTATTATGTTAAGTGAAATAAGCCAGAGAGAGAAGGACAGACACTGCATGAACTCACTCATATATGGAATATAAGTGAACACACGGACAGAGAGAACTGATTGGTGGTTACCAAGGGGAAGGGGGGTGGGGGGGGCACAAGGGGTGAAGGGTTACATCCACAAGGTGACGGACAAAAATGTACAACTAAAACCCCACAGTGTTATAAACTAAGACATCAATAAAAAAAATAAAAAAAAATAAAAAAAAAAAAATCAGTTGCATTTCTATACACTAACGATGAACTAACAAAAAGAACTCAGAAAGACAAGCCCATTTACAATTGCAACAAAAAGAATAAAATATCTGGGAATAAATTTAACCAAGGAGGTAAAAGACCTATACAATGAAAACTATAAGACACTATTGAAAGAAATCGAGGAAGACATAAAGAAATGGAAAAATATTCCATGCACATGGATTGGAAGAATAAATATAGTTAAAATGTCCATTCTACCTAAAGCAATCTACAGATTCAATGCAATCCCAATCAGAATCCCCGTCATTCTTCATGGTAATAGAACAAAACTACTGAAACTCGTATGGGGCAACAAAAGAGCCCGAATAGCTAAAGCAATTCTGAAAAAAAAGAACAAAGCTGGAGGCATCACAATCCCTGATTTCAAATATACTATAAAGCTATAGTAATCAAAACAGCATGGTACTGGTACAAAAATAGACACACAGATCAATGGAATAGAATTGAAAGCCCGGAAATAAAACCACACACCTATGGACAGCTAATCTTTGACAAAGGAGCAAAGAACATACAATGGAGAGAGGGAAGTCTTTTCAATAAATGGTGCTGGGAAAATTGGATAGCAACATGCAAAAGAATGAAAGTAGACCATCTCCTATCGCCATATACAAAAATCAATTCAAAATGGATCAAGGACCTGAAAGTGAGACCTGAAACTATAAAACTCCTGGAAGAAAATATAGGCAGTACACTAATTGAGATTGGACATAAAGGCATCCTTTCAGATTCCATGTCTACTCGGACAAAGGAAACAAAAGAAAAAATAAACAAGTGGGACCTCATCAGACTACAGAGCTTCTACAAGGCAAATGAAATCAGGATCAAAATGAATAGACGACCCACCAGCTGGGAGAAAATATTCGCAAATTGTTTATTTGACAAGGGATTAATCTCTGTAATATATAAAGAACTCACACAACTGAGCAACACAAAAACAAACAACCCGATCCAAAAATGAGCAAGAGGATATGAACAGACATTTTTTCCAAGGAAGAGATACAGATGGCCAATAGACACATGAAAAGATGTTCAACATCACTAATCATCAGGGAAATGCAAATCAAAACTACACTAAGATATCACCTGACACCCATTAGAATGTCTATAAACACCAAGACAAAAACAACAAATGCTGGAGAGGATGTGGAGAAACGGGAACCCTCATACACTGCTGGTGGGAATGCAAACTGGTGCAGCCTCTATGGAAAACAGTATGGAGAGTCCTCAAAAAAATTAAAAATAGAAATACCGTATGATCCAGCAATCCCACTCTTGGCCATCTACCCAATGGACATGAACTCAACCACCACAAGAGGCGTATGCACCCCTATGTTCACTGCAGCATTATTCACTATAGCCAAGAAGTGGAAGCAACCCAAGTGTCCCTCGACTGATGATTGGTTAAAGAAGATGTGGTATATACATACAATGGAATACTACTCAGCCATAAGAAAAGACACAATTGTCCCATTTGCAACAACATGGAAGGACCTAGAGGGTATTATGTTAAGTGAAATAAGCCAGAGAGAGAAGGACAGACACTGCATGAACTCACTCATATATGGAATATAAGTGAACACACGGACAGAGAGAACTGATTGGTGGTCACCAAGGGGAAGGGGGGTGGGGGGGCACAAGGTGTAAAGGGTTACATCCACAAGGTGACGGACAAACAAAAATGTACAACTAAAACCCTACAGTGTTATAAACTATTAAGACATCAATTTAAAAAATGGTAAAAAAAAAAAAGATGTGGTATATACATGCAATGGAATACTACTCAGCCATAAGAAAAGACAGAATTGTTCCATTTGCAACAACATGGATGGACCTAGAGGGTATTATGTTAAGTGAAATAAGCCAGAGAGAGGACAGACACTGCATGAACTCACTCATGTATGGAATATAAATGAACACATGGACAGAGAGAACTGATTGGTGGTTACCAAGGGGAAGGGGGTGGGGGGTGGGCACAAGGGGTGAAGGGATACCTCCACATGGTGACAGACAAACAATAATGTACAACTAAAACCCCACAGTGTTATAAACTATTAAGATATTAATAAAAAAATTATATAAAGAGATAGTCAAAATTAGAACACATTAAAAAAGAATACTAAAAATGATGCTCCAATAACCCTTAAAAAGGCAGAAAAGCTGACAGAGGAACAAAAAACAGAGGAAACAAATTGAAAACAAGTAATAAAATGGCAGACCTAAATCTAAACATATATATTAATAACTACATTAACATTAAATGGCCTAAATACACCAGTTAAAAGACAAAGATTGTCAGAAAGAACAAAGAAATATGACCCAATTATATACTGTTTACAAGAAACTTACTTCATATATGGAACAACAAAGATCCCAAATAGCCAAAGGAAGTCCAAGAAAAAAGAACAAAGCTGGAGGCATCACACTCCCTGATTTCAAAGTATACTACAAAGCTACAGAAATCAAAACAGCACGGTACTGGTAGGAATAGAGACCCACAGATTAATGGAACAGAATTAAGAGTCCAGAAATAAACCCACACATTTATGAACAGCTAATTTTTGACAAAGGATCCAAGAACATATAATGGAGAAAGGAAAGTCCCTTCAATAAGTGTTCCTGGGAAAACTGGACAGCCATATGCAAAAGCATGAAATTAAACCACTTTCTCATACCATAACAAAAAAATTAAGTAAAAATGGATTAAAGACTTGAATGTAAGACCTGAAACTATAAAACTCCTAAAAGAAAACATAGGCAATATGCTCTTTAACATCAGTCTTAGCATTATCTTTTTGAATATGTCTCTTAAGGCAAAGGAAACAAAAAATAGACAAATGAGACTACATCACACTAAAAAGCTTCTGCATGGCCAAAGAAACCATCAACAAAACAAAAAGACAACTGACCAAATGGGAGAAGATATTTGCAAATCATATATCCAATAAGGGATTAATATCCAAAATATATAAAGAACTCATACAACTCAACAAGAAAAAAAATAATCTAATTAAAAAATGGGCAGAGGATCTGAACAGACATTTTTCCAGAGATGATATACAGATGGCCAATAGGCACATGAAAAGATGTTCAACATCACTAATTATTACGGAAATGCAAATCACACAATGAGATATCACCTCACACCCATCAGAATGGCTATTATTAAAAAGACAAGAAATAACAAGTGTGGAGAGGTTATGGAAAAAAGGGAACCCTCATAACACTGCTGGTGGGAATGTAAATTGGTGCAGCCACAATGGAAAACAGTATGCAGATTTCTCAAAAAATTAAAAATAGAACTATCATACAATCCAGCTATTCCACTACTAGGTATTTATCCAAAGAACATGAAAGCACTAATTCAAAAAGATATATGCACCTTTATGTTCACTGCAGTATTATTCACAATAGCCAAGTGGAGGAAACAACCTAAGTGCCCACTGGCAGATGAATGGAGAAAGATGTGGTATGTATATACAATAGAATACTACTCAGCCATAAAAAAGATGAAATCTTGCCATTTGTGACAACTTGGAGGGTCCTTGAGGGTTTTATGCTAAGTGAAATAAATCAGAAGGAGAAAGCTCAATACCATGTGATTTCACTCACATGTGGGAGATAAAAACAACAATAACAAACACAAAGATACAGAGAATATACTGGTGATTACTAGAGGGGAAGAGGGTGGAGAGAGGGTGAAAGGCATAAAGGGGTACATCTGTACTGTGACGGATGGCAAGTAGACTTTTGGTGATGAACATGATGTAGTCTATACAGAAGTCAAAACATAATGATGTACACCTGAAATTTATATAGTGTTATAAACTGTTACCTCAATAAAAAAAAAGAAAACTTTTTTAAGCACTTGAATGAACACAAAGTAAAACAAAAAAAAAATACTTCATCAAGACAGGTTAAAAGTAAAAAGACGGAAAAAGATACAGCATACAAACATGAATCGAAGGAAAACTGCAAGGAACGAAAGGTGGTTCAACATTAAAAAAAAATCGATCACAGTAATACACTACATTAACATACAAAGGGAAAAAACACAAACATCTCAATTAATGCAGAAAAGGCACCTGACAAAATCCAACACCCCTTCATGACAAAACCACTCGGAAAACTAGGTATGGAAGAACTTCCCAGGCCAGCCCAGTGGCATAGTGGTTAAGTTCACGCACTTCGCTTCAGAGGCCCAGGGTTCGCAGGTTCAGGTCCTGGGCGCAGACCTATGCACTGCTCATCAAGCCATGCTGTGGCAGGTATCCCACATATAAAATAGAGGAAGATGGGCACAGATGTTAGCTCAGGGTCAGTCTTTCTCAGCAAAAAGAGAAAGATTCACAATGGATGTTAGCTCAGTGCTAATCTTCCTCACAAAAAAAAAAAGAGCTTCCTCAAATGATGAAGGGCATTTATGAAAAACGCATAGGTAACATCATATTCAATAGCAAAAGACTGAAAGGTTTCCCTCTAAAATTAGAAATGAGACAAAGATGCCTGCTTTCACTAGTGCTATGCAACACTGTACTTAATTTCTAGCCAGAGCAATTAGAGAAGAAAAAAATAAAAGGCTATCTCTATTCGCAGATGACATGATCCTACATACAGAAATCCCAAAGAATTCACAGGAAAACTAATAAAGCTAATAATTCAGCAAAGTAGTAGGATACAAGATCAATGTATAAAAATCAGTTGTGTTTCTACACACCTTCAATGAACAATCCAAAAAGGGAAAGAAGAAAGCAATTCCATCTACAATAGTATATGAAAGAATAAAATACCTAGGAATAAATTTAAATAAGGAGGTTAAACAATTGTTTAGCGAAAACTATAAAATATTGGTGAAAGTAATTAAAGAAGACCTAAATGAACTGAAAGACATCTCATGTTCATAGGTAGGAATACTTAAGATTGTCAAGATGTCAATACTACCCAAAGCCATCTACAGATTCTGTGCAATCTCCATCAAAATTCCAACAGTCTTTCTTGCAGAAACGAAAAAGCCGATTCTCAAATTTATATGGAATTGCAAGGGGCACCAAACAGCCAAAATAATCTTGAAAAGAAAGCACAAAGTGCGAGGACTCAAACTTCCTAATTTCAAAACTTACTACAAAGCTACAGTAATCAAAACAGTGTAGTACTGGCATAAGGATACACATATAGACCAATGGAATTAAATAGAGCACCTAGAAATTAAAACTCACATATATAGTCAAATGACTTTTAACATGGGTGCCAAGACCATTCAATGGGGAAAGGATAGTCATTTTAACCATTTTTAAGTGTACAGTTCAGTGGCATTAATTACATTCACAATGTTGTGCAACCAAAGAAAAGCCATGGACCTGATGGCTTCACTGGTGAATTTCACCAAACATTTAAAGAACTAACACTAATCCTTCTCAAACTCTTCCAAAAAATTGAAGAGGAGGGCATACTTCCTAACTCATTCTATGATGCCAGCATTGCCTGATACCAAAGCCAGATACGGACACTCTAAGAAAACTAGAAACCAATATCCCTTATGAACACTGATGCAAAAATCCTAGCAAACCAAATTCAGCAGAAAATTAAATTATACACCATGATTAAGTGGAATTTATTCCTAGAATGCAAGGATGGCTCGACATACAAAAGCTGATCAATATAATATACCATGTTAACAGAATGAAGGAAAAAAACCACATGATCATCTCAATTGATGCAGAAAAAGCATTTGACAAAATTCAACACCTTTTTATGATAAAAACAAAATTCAACAGACCAGAAATAGAAGGAAACTACCTCAACATAATAAAGGCCATGTGAAAAATCCACAGGGAACATCATACTCAATGTGAAAGACTGAAAGCTTTTCTCTAAGATCTGGAACAAGATAAGGATGCCTGCTTTTGCCACTTCTATTCAAAGTAGCATTGGAAGTTCTAGCCAGAGCAATTAGGCAAGAAAAATAAATAAAATGCATCCAGATTAGAAAGGAAGAAGTAAAAGTATCTGTTTGCAGATGGCATGATCTCATATGTAGAAAACCCTGAAGATTCCACACAAAAAATTGTTAGAATAAATAAATTCAACAAAGAAGGACAAAACTCCACTTTTAAAGGAAGAAATATCTGCACATTTTTCCTCTTAAATTTTTCTAATTTCCAGGCATAAAGCTCTAGGTTTATATTTCTGTATCCTCCACAAGGCCCATCTCACTGCTAGCCCTAAACATATTTGCTGATTGAACAACATAGTCTTAAAAGGCAATGAACAAAGCCATTCATTCATGAATGCTCTTCCATTTCCTGTGCTAAATATCTAAATTTTACACTGAATCCATTCTAAAGGGTTTTAATGTTTCTTATAAATTATGAATTAAGTTTTTAATGCTCAATGAATTCAACTGGATTTCCATTTTGTTTCCCAAGATCTTTAAATAGCACAATACATCCAAAGAACTATCTACTTTTATTTTCTAGTTATCAAGATGAAGCCAAACAGCCTCTCTTTATTGCACATTTTCCCTTTAAAAATGCTACTTAACCAGTGCTTAGTCTAAAATACTAGTACACCCCAATTTTGGTCATCCTTTTACTAACCCTTTAATGCAATTTTTAATAATTAGCCATGGAAACTATTTTTTCCCAGATTCCAGATTTTATTCATTTTGGAAGAACCACCACTTTTAAAAAAAAAACCAACATAGTATACAATGTGATTCTCAATAAGAATGTTTAAGAATCTCCTGAGGGGCTTTTCAAACTGCACATGCCACAGAAGCCCACCACAGTGAACTTCTTGATAGTGGCAATAACATAAAGGGAGCCATCTTAGTCCTCAAATATATTGGAGGGGGACAAAAGTTAAGAACTAATGGTAATTAAAATTAAAATGTAAAGCTTAGATACATGTTCTCAAGTGTTCAGTCACCAAATGAGTATGTTATTTCTTCCTACTTAATCATCTGTTATTCTAATTTAGCATTCAATAATTTTGAATTAAATTCATTCTAAATCAAATTTGGTACCTTAATTTGGTACATATTAACAGATATCAAAATGTATTTCAGTTTGATTATAGTTTAATATGCCATCTGAAAACCAAATGAGAGTTGATAAAAGTTTTAAACAGGCATTCCACTAATTCCATGGATTCCAGTTTGTGCTAAAAGAAACTATGCCAAGGGAGGTAAAATGCTTAGATTATCAGAATTGAAAAAGAAACTATTGTTATTACCTGTTGAACAGCTAGTGTACTGTCCATTTCATCAAAGGATTCATCAGGCCAATTATAGAAATCCTATAAAAAAAATTCATGGTTAAAGCACATACAAAGTTACAAAGAAGATGCAGTACTATTATGATTAACTTCAACTCTCAATAAAGATCCAAAGTTACACTAGAGAAGAAAAACCCTCATATTGTAAACAATGTGATTATTAGTGAATAAGTTAAAGGAATTTTATTCAATGTTTTTAAATGAACACCAAGATTTTATTTAATTGAACTACAAGTTACCTATTTTTTTCAACCACAAATCCCTCAAATATGGCTCCCATATTTCATGTATTACTTGAGGAGATAAGTCTATCCTTTTTTTATTTATCGTGATTGAATATCTCTCAAAAAGTTACACTGAAAAAAAGTCTCCAGGCACCAAAAAACTGAATCAGTTTTTACCTAAAGAGAATAGCTAGTGTTAGTAGAAGTAGTGGGAGCAATAGTACTAGTTACTGCTCCATTAGTGTTATTGTAGACACATAAATTATTATTCCAATTCCAAATAGTGTTTTAAATTTCTAAATCAAAATATGAGCTCCATCAAAAAGTAGCCATCCAAATTGAACAGTCTTCTTTTAAGGGGGGTATTTTTGTGGATCACCCTGCACTGGTTCTGAATTCCTCTACAGATAGTCCAGTTCATCGACACTCCCCTAAGTGATTGAGAACCTTCCCATTTGACTGATTTTTCAGCAAAGTTTACCTATATATTCTTAGTAGGTGCCTAACACATAGTAGGGCACCTTGCTCAACAAATGTCTCTGGGGGAAAAAGTAGTAGTAAACCAACGATTTATAATTCTATATCAATTAACGTAAGTCTCCAAATACCTTGAGCAAAAGTTGGAGCAAACTGGAGAATACAGTGTACGATACCATATGAATAAAAGTTCAGGAAAGTGCAAAGTATACTGATGGATATAAAGCATATATAGTAAAAGTATAAAGAAAAGAAAAGGAACGATAATACCACCATTATTGGCAGGGAGGAGTAGGCAGAAGACAGAAGAATGTGATACAGAGGGATTCAACTATATTTGTAATGTCTTAGTTCTGAAGGTAGGTGATGAGTATACCTTTCTAAGTGTCTTAAACACTTCCCATCTTTTTTTTTTTTTGTAGTTGCCCTATCTGAATGAAAATGAACTAACTTTATTTTAAAATGTCAAGAAATAAAAACAACTTTCTGGAAACTGCTCCAGGATGTCTTTTCCTAAACATCATCTCAATATTATTAAAGAGTAGTTTTTAAATTCTTCCTATATGATTTATACTGAAATATATCCTATCAATATGCTTTGCCTGTTCTTTCCTTCAAAAACTTAAGATATTTTAAGAGTATTTTGTTTTAAAAATATCAGAAAACACACAGTCATATAAAGAAAAGATGTAAAAAAGTTAATTAGGAATTAAATGTTTTGCCTCGCCATAACTGTGATATACTTTAAATACTTACAAGAGGAAACAAAAATCCAGCTTAAAGAATGTTCTCATCTAATTCAGTCAATAAACATTTATGGAAAACCAACTACGTGCCTATATTTCAATCTAACCAATGAAAAAAAAATACGTAGGAAGATACTCCACCTACTCTATTACAGTTCTAAATAAATAATTTTAGAATAGACCCACTTCACTCAAGGAAATTAGGGTGACAGACAAGGGACAGGACAGAATGCTGCTTAAGCTGTCTTTTTTTTTTAATCTTAACCTTTTCTGTTACATTTTATTTAACAACCTTAATCCATGACAATACGGAAACAAGCAAAGGGGCTTTGTTATATGTGACTTACTCATAACAACATGGCAAACAGACGTGTTACAATATTAATTTAAAATATACTATTTTCTAACCTTTCAAAGTTAACTTTTGAGTAAATAAAAATAGATGACGATTCTCAGAATGTGAGTACAAAAAGTCCACTTCCGAATATAAAAATACAAAAGTTGATCACTTAAGAATCAGAAATAATGTTTCCACAGAATAGGAAGTAAACGTATCTGAGAAAAGAGCATTTTTATAAAGAAAGAAAGTTTGGATAACGTAAAAATAAAGCGTAAGTAATATATAAATTCCCAGGAGTATGACCACAAAACTGGCAGCAGAACTTAACTGACTTCTGGTAACTGATAGCTTAATGTGACTCTATAATAAGACTTTCAACTACATTCTCTAAAATGCAGTACTAGAAGCGAGTTGTTCAAGAGGAAAGGTCACCGGTGAACTAATAATCCGGAGACTAAGTAACCTTGAGCAAATGCAGTCGCTTCTCTGGGCTTCATTTCCTTATGTGTAACATGGATCTGGGAAGGTGTCTGGATCTAAAAGATCCCCTTGAAAGACTCCCTTTCCAAAATTCTGTGCAAGATGTTAAAAACCAGTCTCTGGCATAGGGTCAGAGCTCTATGGTTGTTTTGTTTTTTTCCACTTATATCACTTTTTCTTTAAAATTACATTTTAACACATCTCTTCTGATGTTAGAGCATCTACTCAATAGCAAGCCATTTCAGCTGGCAGATTAATCAGATCAAGTCTAAATGCCTATTTGACTTTTTTAAGAATGTGAGGCATCCCGTCTTTTGCAAATCCCAAGAACCAATACCTAAACGAGCATCAACTCACCCCAAATACTGCCCTACTAAAAGCTGATAAAATTATAATCACTTCATTCCCCGACTATGCTTCACACGTAACAGGGAAATCCACAAGGAATGACAGCTAACAAGTCGCAACCTGATGTTGAAAACTTGCAGGACCAGAGAACAGCTGCAGCGAGAAGTAGTCAAAGACAAACAGCAGGAGGAGGGGGATAAAGTCAATTATCGCCACCCGGATCCGGCTACACAAGCCGGATGGCAGAAGCCGGGCAGGTAGTCACAAGCCAGGACGGGGTGGGCTGTGTGTGCACCCCTCCCACTCGGCGGCCCCGACCCACACGAAACCTTCGGGTCTCCACCTGCCGGCCGCGCCCCTCCGACGTGGGTCCGCGGGAGGCCAGGGGAGAGGCGAGAACGAGCGGTCGCCGCCGACACGCTCCCAGCCCCGGGCCTGCGGCCCCCACCCGCCCCGACGCCCGCCCTCAAGTCCGGGCCCCGCGGGCCTCGTGGGCTGCCGCCGCCGCCGCCAGGCTGAGGGGCTCCGGCTCCGGAAGAGCAGGCCGGGCCCCAGTGCCCCCGCCCGCCTGCCTGCAGCCCCGGCCCACCCTCCTCTCAGGGGCGGCCAGCTTCCAGGTGCCTCGCGTCGCGCCGCCGAGAGGCCCCCGCAGCAAAGGTGCAGAGACGGTACCTGCGCCTTGGTGCCCGGCCTGTTCCGCCTCAGCACTGCCGTCCCCTCCGCCATGACCATAGTGCCAGAGTCTGGGCGGCTGGAGTCGGTACCCGGATGTAGGGACGGCGGCCTGCGCGGGGGGCGGGGCGGAGCGGCGCTCTGGGTCGGGGTGCCGGGGAGGGGCGGCGGCTGACGGAACAACCGCAACCCGCGCGGGGCCGGGCGGGAGGACTGGGAGGAGTCGGGGGAAAGGCCAGCTGGCGGAGGGAGGGGGACGAGAGAAGCAACAGCCGACGACGCCCGGGTGGCGACGTGGAGGGCGGGAGAAACCGGTCGGAGGGGCTGAGAGTGGCTTCGGGAGAGTCCGCAGTCCAGCGCAGAGGGCCGCTGTGGGAGTGTGCAAGGTCTGCGTACGCATTGGTGCATCTCCTTGTGCTTACGTTAGTTACACTGGAAGGACAGAGCTTGCACAATGGCGACTGTTTCAGTAAACCCTTGTGCAAGCAAATAGCTAGAGACGCGTAGTTCTGTCCCGAAATGCGCGTAAGCATGCAACGTGGAAAACAGGCCAGCAGTCTGGAAAAATTCCACAGACCCTGCGTGAAATCGACCCAATCTCAAATCAGACTGCGGCTTAGAGCGTCAAATGATATTTCCTCCATCCGCTGACTTCAAAGCCAAGGACCTTTTCAATGACAAGTCTGCGTAGATAAAAGACCCAAATGCCAATTATCTCAGCTAGAGTGGACGGACATCTGGTATTGTGCGTCAGACAGACAAAATTAGCTCGTATTTTTTGCAAGTCAGAAGCAGGAGGAGAAAGTGAATGTCCCTTGATAAGTGATGGGAGTTGTACATCTTACAGGATTCCAAATTTCCCTTTTTGCAAGTTTTAAGTATTCTCTTAGGTCATGAAATCACGGCAGTTTGGGCAAACTTTTTTTTTTGTTTCCTGCTTAGAAAGCTTAAATCTTTGATCTTGAATGAAGGAGGACTTAGGATACCAGATGGGAAGACAGTCAAAGGGTAAAGGGTGTATAACAGTAGGGTGATTTCCAAGAGAAGAAAACATCAGATATCCCATCAATACACCGAAAGGTGTACTGAGAATGCTGAGAGGAGACCTATGTCACAATGGAAGTGAGGAGTGGAGAAGAGGTTGGTTAAATTGGGTGCAAAGCTGAATAATCATCAGTGACTTGGAACTTTGCTTAAAGGGGTTTGACAACAGGAAGTTGGTTTGCCTTTAAGTAGGATCCCTTCTTTCTGGAAGATGTATAGACTGGTAACTTTGCAAGAGCAAGGACCTAATTCTTAATTCCATCAGTACCTCCTAGATATCAAAAGAATTTTCATTCAACAAATATTTTTAAGCTCCACTCTATGTTCGTCACTGAAGAACAAGTATGAAAAGGCTCAGTCCTTTAAACATAAGTTGCTTAGAGTCTAGCAGCTTAGAGTCTGGAGACAGATGTGCAAATCACCAATTCTCTTTTTAATATAGTGAGAATTGGGCCAGCCCAGGTGGCCTAGTGGTTAACTTCAGTGTGCTCCACTTCCACAGTGCAGGTCCAGTTCCCCAGGTGTGGACCTACAGCACTCATCTCTTGGTGGTCATGCTCTGGCAGTAGCTCACATACAAAATAGAGGAAGATTGGCAATAGATGTTAGCTCAGGGCAAATCTTCCTCAGCAAAAAAAAAAATATATATATATATATATATTATTTATATATAGTGAGAATCTAAGACAAGCAGCACCCAAATGTTGCCTCCCCAAGAGAGACATGGAGTGTGTCTATGGAGAGCAGAGTCCTAGGCACACCTCTTGGTCTGTGAAAAATCTCACCTCACTTCAAGGATTAAGTTAAAATTTCCCACATTGTGTGATAGTGTCCCTGAGCTGTAAATACCAGTTACCTATAGTTGAAGGGGCTCATCTTAATGTTCTCTTAAGTCCAGCTTTGTTATACTGTCTCAGCCCACCTGAAAAAAACAAGAGAAAAAGTGAATAAGTAGGTGTTAAATTCAGGAACAAAATATGCATTCATCTCTTTGAAAAGTCCAATAAAGTTGCATTGTGATGTCAACTCTGGCCTTATTCCCAGGAAGAACTTTGTTCTTTAGGGTTGAAATGTTTCTAGCTCATAACCTTCACATTTAAATTCCTCCGTCAGTCTGCATATTATGATCTCCAAACAAAAACAACTTTATGACCAGGGTTAACTGGGGGGTGGGGGGAGGGAAAGAAAAGAGCATGGTCAATAATAACAGTTACATGAAATAATAGATTACTTGAATATTTTGGTTAAAGAAGGAGTAGTTTTTTTTAAGGCAACATGGACAAATGGAAATAACTCTGGACTGGGATTCAGAAAATCTAGACTCTCTTGCCTGAACAGGCGAGAGTTTGAACAAGCTATCAAATAAAAATTTCTTTATTTGTAATGAAAACAGTTCAGAGCAGTTCTTTCCCTCTACCTTATAGAGTATGAAAGCAAGTAATTTTTGAAATTATTTACAATAATGTCCATCCAGTATGAAATTCTCTTTGGGGCATTTTAAAATTCAAGTAAAACAGTGAATGCCCATTATATGTAAAGCACTGGGCAAGTGCTGAGAAACATGAATAAGATGTATAAGCTCCTTACCTCAAAGAGCTTAAAAATGAGTGGGAAGGGGGGATATAGATGACTACACTACAAAGCAAAATGTCTGAATTGTTAAAGCAGCCCCTGCTGGTTGCCTACTTGCTATCCATTCCCTTTCACGCGTGTTCTTTGCAAACAGACTTTGATCTTGCTCAGTATCTATCTCTCCCTATATAACCAAGGAAAGGTAAACCCAGCTCTAGCTGAAGAATAAATCCCAATTGGCCTAAGCCAATATTTAAAGGGTAAGCGTGTGACTCTATTTTAGCCTAAAGAGATATGAAAGGATATCTGATGGAGCTATTAGGGGAAAAGTTTTCTTTCTCTTGAGAAGATACTGAAAGAGATGGTCCCTTTTTTCTGCCTGAACATTGCAAAGTTTGGGACTGCATCAACCATCTTGTCTTGAAGGAAGCCAGCCTAAGGGCAGAAATGACACACTGAATGATGCATGAAGTAGTTGAAATGAGCCTTAAAGTTTGGGTAGCATTTATATGTGGAGATACAGAAGATTTTGTTCCAGGCCAAGCAAAGGGAAACATAGTAGTTGAACAAATTAGTGTCTATATATGGTTTTATACATTTTCAACATATTATTTGAAAATTATTTTCTCTTTATGAAAGTTATAGACAAAATTTTTTGGATTTATAAAGAGTTCAAACTTAGACAAACTTGGGTACAGCTAAGTGAGGTAATAAACTCCCATGGCTCTTCATTTTTCTCTCTAGAATTCTAGAATATTTGACCAAATTGGTGACTGTGGTAGCCAGCTGCCAAGATGGCCCCCAATGATTATTATCTCCTGGCATATACACCTTTTCATTGTACTCTTTCGAACTGAATAGGGCTTACCTGTATAACCAATAGGATACTGAGAGAATGATGTGTGACTTCTGATGTTAGGTCATAAAAGACATTGGCGTTTCTGCCTTGCTCTCTTAGCTCTTATGCCCTGGGTTAGAAAGCTGCCATGTGTGAGGACATGCAAGCAGCCTTATGAACGGTCCATGTGGTGAAGAACTGAGGCTCTCACCAAAAGCATCAACTTGCCAGCATGAGTGAACAATCTTAAAGGTATAACCTTCAGCCCCAGTCAAGCCTTCAGATGATGGCCACCTCATGAGAGACCCCCAAACTAGGACCACTCAAATAAGCTGCTCCCAAATTTCTGAGCTACAGATGCTGTGTGAGATGTTTATTGTTGTTTTAAGCCACTAAGTTTGGGGTGATTTATTATGCAGTAATAGATAACTAATACAGTAGTTCCTGAACTTTCAGCAAGGGAAGATGTAATCAGAAGAGACAAGTCACAACAGACTATGATCATTTTCTCTTTCCAGTAGGGCACCTAATGTCTCTCATGAAGTTAGCAGCATTTTCTATCTTTATTTATTTTTTTATTTGGCTGAGGAAGTTTCACCCTGAGTTAACATCTGCTGCTAATCTTCCTCTTTTTTGTGTGTAAGCCACTGCCACAGCATGGCCACTGACAGACAAGAGGTGTAGGTCCGCACCTGGGAACTGAACCTGGGCCGCCAAAGTGGAGTGTGCCGAACTTAACCACTAGGCCACCAGGGCTGGCCCTCTGTGTTTTCTTGATGACACTGATCTCTAAAATTATGCTATAATTTAGTTGTTTACTTTGGCCTCCCCCATCTTATTCATCCCCGTATCTCTGGTGCCTAGAACAATGCCTGACACATGTTCAAACAAATGAATGACTTAAAAATACTGTAACAAACTGGCCTTTTTGAACTGACATTCAAACCAGATGACTAAGTACCCACTGATGTTTTTTCCAAGTTGAGTCTCCAGCCTAAATGAGACTGAAACAGCATTTTGCAAGACTTGGGCTAAATTTTAACATGTCTTAAAGAACTAGGCTTAATCTGTAAGAGGGAAGGGAAGTTAGATCCATTCCTCATCTTTTATAATAGGAAAATCTCCAGATAAAGCCAAGATTGAAATATTAAAAAAAAAAAAACTGTAAAAATACCTAAAGAAACCATGGAAGAACCTTTAAGTATTAGAGAAGAGTTTTCAGAGTTTGCCATAATACCCAGAAGCCATAATGAAAAACATTTATTAATTCAATTACACCAAAATGACTTCCTGAAAGTTCAAAGCATACACAAAATCAAAGCCAAAATGACAAACTGGAGGAAAAAACTTATCAGAAAGAACTGATTTCCTTAATAAATAAAGATATCACACAAATGGCCTATCACCCAGTAGAAAAATGAGCAGAAGATAGTAATAGTGAATAGGAACAGTCAGTTAACAGTAAAGAAAATAGAGATGGTTCTTAAACACATGAGATGTTCACCCTCATTCATAATGATTAAATTATCAGATTTGCAAAATAAAAACGTTATAACATCCTGTATTATTGAGGGTGGGAAGAAATCAGCAGTCATACATTGCTGGTAGGACTGCTGATAGAACTTCTATGAAGGGCAAGTGGGAGATACATATGTGTGTGTGTACCTACACATATGATTAAAATCCACAAACCCTTTGACATGGCAATTACATGTCTTGGATTTTATCTTACAGATATGCTTATCCATATGTGCAAAATAATTTATGCAAAAATTTTATTCATTGCAGAAGTGTTTCTAATAGCATAAGATTATAACTTAAATATCCATCAATGGGAAATGCTTAAATAATGGTTCATCCATATAATGGAACATTATACAGCTATAAAGAGAATGAAAAAGTTCTTTATGTACTTTATAGATTAATTCCAGAGACAAATTAATACAAAAAAAAGCAAGGTGCCAAATAGTGTGTACAGAATATTATTTTATTTTTTAAAGGAAAAGTGTGTATGTCATATACATAAAATACATAGGTATACACACACATACATACACAAATACGTATGTATACATAAAACACCCCTGAAAGGAAGAATATAAACTGTAACACTAGTTGCCTCCAGGGATGGAACTGTGTGGCTGGGGCACAGGGATGGGAAGGACTCTTTTCAGTGTATATCTTTTTTTATCTTTTCAAGGTATATCCTTTTGAGTTTTTAACTACACACGTTATCTATTTTTAAATAAAATTAAAGTTTAAGAAAAAAATAACAGGCTTGACTCAAAATGTTAAGGGACATCCAGTGCCCTCCTTTTACAGTTAATTCTTAAGCTAAAAGGGGTTAGGTGAATAGTCAAATGTCACAAAACTAGTATGTAAGCAACATAGGATCAGAGCTTACGTTTGATTGGGCTGTCTCAGACAGGTTGTTTAAGGAAAAACATTTAAATACTCTTCACATAAATCAAAAGTTCAAAACTCCATTTTCGTGTGGGTGCAGTGACAACAGCAATTAACTTGCTGGAAGACGCATGACTTGGTATCGCTCTGGAGAGCAATTTGGCAGTCTCCTTACTGAAAAGCTTAAAAATGCCCACAGCCAGGTAAGCACATTGTTGAGAGTAGTGGGAAGACTTCTTATCAGATACCAAACTTAAATATAAAAGTTTATATTTATATTGAAAACAATATGGGAATAGAGAGATCACTGAAACAGATTATAAAACCCAGGAATAGACTTATTTAAAAATTTAATATATAATAAAGGTGACATCTCAAATTTCAGGGAGGGGAGTGGTGGTGGGGAAGAATGGATAATTATAGTTGAGACAACAAGCTAATCATTGGCTAAAAAAAATACAAAGTCAGACACATATACCATACACTGAAATCAAGTATGGAGCAATTAATTACTTAAATGTCAAAAGAAAAAAGTACTAGAAGAATGAGATTTGACTATGAACAAAAACTGCACATCAAATTAGGAAACAAATGTGACAAGTTAGTACCTCTAATATATAAAACCTTATGATCCACGTTAGTGGGAATGCAAAATGGTGTGGTTACTATGGAAAACAGTATGGAGGGTCCTCAGAAAATTAAAAACAGAACTACCATAGTGCTATCCAGCAATCCCACTTCTGGGTATTTATCCACAAGAATTGAAATCTGAATCTCAAAAACATATTACATTTCTGTGTTAACTGCAGCACTGTTCATAATAGCCGAGATGTGGAAACAACCTAAATGTCCATCTACCAGATGAATGGATAAAGAAAATGTGTGGTGTAGCAGTTAAGTTTGCGCACTCCGCTTTGGCGGCCTGCGGTCTCGCAGGTTCAGATCCTGGGTGCGGACAGACGCACTGCTTGTCAAGCCATGCTGTGGCGATGTCCCATATAAAGGTGGGCACCGATGTTAGCCCAGGGCCAGTCTTCCTCAGCAAAAAAAAAAAAAAAAAAAGAGGATTGGCAATGGATGTTAGTTCAGGGCTAGTCTTCCTCACAAAAAACAAAAACACAAAAACATACAATGGAATATTATTCAGCCTTAAAAAAGAAGGAAATACTGCAATATGTGACAACATGGATGAACCTTGAGGACATTATGCTATGTGAAATAAGCCAATCATAAAAGGACAAATACTGCATGATTCAACTTATATGAGATATCTAAAATAGTCAAACTCACAGAAGCAGTAAGTAGAATGCTGGTTGCCAGGGTCTATGGGGAGGGGGAGGGGGGAGCTGCTAATCAATGGCCATCAAGTTTCAGTTCAACAAGATGAAAACGTTCTAGGGAGCTGCTGTACAACATTGTGCCTACAGTTAGCAATACTGTATTGTACACTCAAAAATCTGTTAAGAGGGAAGATCTCATGCTGTTTTTTTACCACAATGAAAGGAAAATAAAAATAACTCTTATAATCCCAATTTTTAAAATAAGAGCTTTTTGTAAAGCATATACTTTCTGAAACAATACAAGGAAAAAATCATAATCTTAAT
Organism: Tapirus indicus; assembly: GCA_031878705.1. NCBI lineage: Eukaryota > Metazoa > Chordata > Mammalia > Perissodactyla > Tapiridae > Tapirus > Tapirus indicus. The sequence goes on along the minus strand of CM062926.1, from coordinate 105,226,010 downwards.
AATAATTGTGCAACAGAATAGCTCCCTGGCCATTTTAATTTTATTCTCAATTTTCCCAATTTTTTGTGTAGAATAGTGGAAGGCAGAGTTGAAAGTCAGACAAACCTGAGTTCAGTGAAAACCTGTGACTTATAATTTGTGTCACCTTGAACAAATTACTCTACTTCTCTGCATCTTTCACCTATGAGGAAAGGAATATTGCCTCACAGGATTGCTATGATTACACACAATTAAGCAAGATTACATATAAAGTACCTAGAACAGTGCTTGCCAAGCACTCAAAAATGGTATTATCAGGCTGGCCTTGTGGCCTAGTGGTTAAGTTCGGCACGCTCCATTTCGGTGGCCAGGGTTTGGTTCCTGGTTGCTGACCTGCACCACTCGTCAGTGGCCATGTTGTAGCAGTGACCCACATACAAAATAGAGGAAGACAGGCAACAGATATTAGCTCAGGGTAAATCTTCCTCAGCATGAAAAAAGAAAGTGCCATGAAAATCCTAGTTATAATTTTACCTATTTTACTCTTCTCCATTGTTTTTCTGTTGAACAAAAGGTAAATGACAACATACTGTTCTGAAACATGGTTCCACACCCCCAATGCCCTGTTTACCTAACTTCTCACACCAAAACTCTTTCCCTATTATTTCCCAGTATAATCTCACAATCTAAAATTCTTTCTTTAGCAATTCTGTTAGACAAGCATTACACAACTACTTGTGGTACAAAACATTTTCTCCCATACTTCTGACTTAGTGGGTTATGAATCTCAACTCATTTGCTTGGGTCTTCAGAACGCAATCAGAGAATAATGGGAAAGCCATGGCCTCTGGACTGGATTCCTGACTCTGCCATTTACCAGCCACATGGCCTTGAACGATTTTCATTTCTTCCGAGTCAGTTTTCTCATTGGTAAAACAGATGGAAATCTGTGCTTACAAGGTTATGTTGTGCAAAGCACATTACCTAACTGTGCCTGGGACACAGTAGGCAATTGATGACCCACTTGGTGCTGTAAACATAGAGCTTTTAATCATAATTTTCGTATCTAAATATGACAAAGATTCAGCCTTAGTATACCAAATGGGACTCACACATACACAAATCTAAATACACATACATACTACTTTACCGATGGGGACATGATCAAAAGTTGAAACCATTATTCCGTGCCATTCACAACTTCATTTAGACTTCAATTTCACAGGATAAATATGGCACACAACTTTTAAAAGATGTGATCACAGACTAGTTATAACTAAACCTAGAAAATAAATTTGACCACCAAGACAGAGATAGCTGGTAGCTGATGCAGTTTAGGGGTTGGTAATCAACTCTGGTGTAGCATTGTCTGGGTTCAAATCTTAATTCTCTAGAGCTGCTACAGCTAAATCAAGCTGTTTATCTGGTTGTTACTGTTTCCTATTTGTTAAATTCAGTGAACTGTATACTGGATACCTAATCACCAGGCACTCTTAGGTACCACCCCCCCCCCCACACCACAAAGGTTATCACAGTTGAAATAATGTGTATCAAGTGCTTAGAATTCTGACAAAGTAGCAGAGGCCATAAAGGATCAAGTTTTCAACAGCAGCATCTGAAGGGGGACAGCTCACGTCCAAATCCTGGCTCTGCCACTTCCTACTGAGTGACCTTTGTTATTACTTAACCCCTCTGTGCCACACCTTCAAGTGCAAGATGAGAAAGATAGTACCTAGCTCATAGGGTTGATGAAAGATTAAACCAATTGATACATGCAAAGTACCTACAACAGTAGCCAGTATAGGAAAATGTTCCTGAACCAGTATAGGAAAATGTTCCTGGTTAGCTATAATGACTAGCACACAGTGCCTACCCTGGCATATAGAAGGCACTTGGCCAATGTTATCTAGTATACCTTGCCTTGGATTTTTTGCCAAGTAAATTATGTAGTAGTATTAAGTTTTAAAAACCTAGAAATGTTCCTTCAGTAACTTTTTCTAAATATAAAACATAAGAAACAAGACACCTAAGATACTAGATTCCATGAATGAAGAAATAACTTCAATATAAGCTTGTTATGTATGAAGTTAAAATGTTGCTACTTGATTTTACTTTCTTAAAACATAAGTGTAAATTGATGGCTTTGTACCAGCATCAATGATCTATGTAATAAAAGCTAAATTCAGTGTGAAAATTGGAAATCTTGTTCCCCAGAATCCTCTGCAGGTTACTTGAAAAAAAGCATAAACCAGAGAACTCTAAAACCATCTTAAATCACTAAATAAAGATTAACCATTCATTTGTATATTTTTATTTGGAACTGTATCAGTACAGTGAAATTAAATTTGAGAGACACGGGCTGTCATTAGTTTGGATATCATTAGTTTATTATAAAAGAGAGACATGGAAATTATTTACATGATGAAAGATTTCAGAACTTCAGTGGAATGGGCAGCTTCATGTGATGCCATTTCAATAGTGATTTATTTCAGTCTACATACTTTCCAAGAATGTCACCATCTCTAAATAAGAAATAATCCTGCAAATAGAGAAACCATTAGTTAACAAATCTAATAACAAGTACATAACTTAAAAAAAAAAAAAACTAAGTTTACACACCTTGTCATCTAGAACTACTTTGGTGCCTCCATATTCTGGGAGAAGAACTTTATCTCCAACTTTCACACTAACTGGTTGAATCTCTCCACCCTTAAAAAAATAAGAATGTTTATTAGTAGAGACATCTAGTTGACCAAATATTTACACCTAACTTTTATTAATCAAATATGCTCTCTCAAATCAAATGTTAAAAAAGAACTTGGTGGCCAAGTGATGTAATTTATACAATTGTAGTTCTCCACTCAAAAACACCACTGTAGGGGCCGGCCCGGTGGTGCAGCGGTTTAGTTCGCGCTTGGCAACCCGAGGTTCGCGAGTTCGAATCCTGGGCGCCCGCGGACGCACTGCTTGTCAGCCATGCTGTGGCGGTGTCCCATATAAAGCGGAGGAAGATGGACACAGATGTTAGCCTAGGGCCAGTCTTCCTCAGCAAAAAAAAGAGGAAGATTAGCCATGGATGTTAGCTCAGGGCTGGTCTTCCTCACACACACACAAAAATAAATAAATAACAGAACCTTATTTAAAAAAAAAAAAAAACCACTGCAGAGTCACACTTTGACATAATGCACACACAGTGGCTTAAACTAAAACCTGATTTCAGTATAAAAGTTCAAGGAGTTATACTGGGAAAACTTAAGCTAACTTTTAAGTTGTTAAATAGTAACATAACTTACCAACTATGTGAAATAAACAAGTTTTAAAAACCATATATATAATGGTCGTGTATAACTTCCTTCAACATACAAAAATTTAAAAGTTTTCTGAATTTGGAACATACACTTCTTTTGTGATTCAATTTCCTTTCCTCCGAAGTACAGACTTGGGGAGGGGACTGAAGCAGTGTGTCCACTCTCCAAAACCTTCCTATTCCTAACTCCAGGACAGTTCCTTGCTAGAACTTTCTTAGAGGCAAGTGGATAATGCAATTAACATAGTTGACTCTATTATGTATTCTGGCTGACACTTTTAGAGGTCTGAAGTCTAACCAGTTAACTGGAGAATGCCTAGGATAGTCCAACCTGTGCCTTTCATAGGTATGCCAACAACGACCAAAAGTGGTTAAAGGATTAGGGCAATTTCAGTGCGTCAGAGATCAGACCAAGAGTTCCAATTTCCCCTCAATTCTTAAAAGCACCCATGGATTATCTTTAAGCATAATTTTTTAATCAAAAATTTAGAAATTGAAGAAAACACTAGCTATTGATTTTAATATTCTGGAACTCTCCATAATATAAAATAAGCCGTTTTACTGTACAATCACTTCCGTCAAAAAGATTAGATATGATTGAACTACAGAATGACCTTGAAGATAACACAAACCATTTAGAAGGCTATTTTTAATAATAACCAATGATTACTTTTCCCTCTCCATTTCACATAATAGTTCCATTTTAGCCTCCATTTACCTTTCCTTTAGAGCCTGATCCCACAGCTACTACTGTTGCTTGCAATACTTTTCCTTGAGATTTTTCTGGAAGCATAATGCCACCTTTGGTTACAGTTTCGGCTGCACTCCTTTCAACCAATACTCGGTCAAAGAGGGGAAGAAACTTTCTAAATGCCTGTCCTGCCTATAGAGAGAGAAATGTTAGATGTGACACAAAAACAATATGTAATTATATTCTAAATAGGCAACGCCATTCTAAGCGTTCTGTATCACGCACCACGTGCGGCTTTCAAAGATAATGCCCAAACTCAGATTCAAAAGACCCGTTGGAAGGTTCTGCTCTATATCCCGAGTTTAATTTCCCATTCCCCATGTGTGTTAGAGGTCCTTACTGCTCCACTGGTCAGCAGTCGAGACTACCTTTAAGGACAACCTTAGTTTATTCCAAGGTCAAATATTACCCTTCCTCAGGTTTTTCTGGAAAATTTCAGCAAACACTTAAATCAACCGGTGCGCCTGGAGCCATGCTTTCTTCAAGATACTACACACCCACAGAGGCCCTGCAGGAGCAGCGGGTCGGCCGCCGCGCGCGTCTAGGTTCCCGCCCCGGGACCACCGACCTGCAGCGCGGGCGCGTGCACAGAGCCCTCGGCGCAGGAAGGGTCGGAGGCCCTGGCGTCGCCAAGGTTCCGGCGGGCGCCGCTCACTGGGTGACCCCTACCCCTCCCGCTAGGCCCGAGGAGAACCGTCCGGACTCCCCGTGCGCCTGAGGCCGACCCGGGCCCTCTGGCCTCCCGCTCACGCCGGCCTCACCATGACTCCGGCCGCCGCAGTCCGCACTCCGCTCTCGCACCGCCGCCGCCAGCAGAGACCCGCAGTCCGACCCTCCGGCCACGTGAACGTGGGAAAAGGCCGCGCGGTGCGCAGGCGCGCTCGCCCCCGGCCCCCGAACGCCCCCCCGCACGAGGGGGCGGCCGCAGCAGCGCGCGCCGCGATTCGCCGCGAGGGCCCTGCGCAGAGCCCTGACGCGAGGACCGGGAGGCGGAAGGAAAAAGTAGCCTTTTCTAGGCTTTTCTAGGCCGCCCGCCGAGGTGAAAGGACTAGCTCTTCGCCCTCCTCCCGGAAATGACGCAATTTAACCCTTGACCCACGGGGAGCGCGGCGCCTCCCGGAAAGTTCTGGAACCGAGCGCAGCCCGGGAACCAGCGTACGCCTGCCGGAGAGGGCCGACCCCGCGGGCCTGGCCGGGCGCTGGTAGGGAGGGGCGGGACTGGCGCGCGGCGCATGCCGATTGCCGGGCCGGCGGTCGGGGAGGGCAGGAGCCTCCTGCACACGCGGTGCCGCGGGGCGGGGGAGTGGCGGAGGGAGGGGACACGGGCTCATTGCCGTGTGCGCCCTGCACTCTGTCCCTCACTCGCCGCCGACGGCCTGCTTTGCCTTCCGCACTCCCCGCCGCCGCCCTGCAGGTACGCGGCCACTCCACGCCGCCTCGTCCAGGGCCTCGGACTCCGGAGCCGGCCTCCCTGCACTGTGGTCCTGCCTGAAGCGGGCGGCGGGCGGGAGCCAGGGCCTCCTCCGGCGCCGCAGCCCGGGCCCGCTGGGCAGGCCTGGCGGGTCCAGGCGCGGGCCCATCACGTGCCGCATGGATCGCTCGCCCGGGCAGGGCCCAGGAGGGAGGGCTTGCCCGGAGTGCGTGTGGAATCGGGGGAGTGTTCAGATGGGCCCTGCGATCCAACCCATCGCTGGACTGCAGGGCGCCGGGGAGGGTGGTCGCAGCCGCGTGGGAAGCCCCGCGGACCGCTGGGGTCCGGCGCCCCCACCCTTGACCTTGCTCGGGGCGTCCTGATGGAAAGACACGTGGGGCTGCGCCGAGCGGGCCAGGCTGCCGCCCCAAGCGTCGCGGCCTTGCGGGCTGCTCTGATACAGTAGCCCCAAGAGGATACATAAAGGCACATCTTACTAAGCGGAATTTTTGCGCCGTCAGGCATGTCTGTACTCCCCTGGATACTCGGGTTTATAACCTGTCCTTTTCCTGCAGATTTGGTTTTTTAGGGGCGCGTTTGGAGTGGGTTTGCTTTCAAGGCCGTTTTAGCAGTGAAAGATTAACTCGTTTTTAGCGGCAGGGGTAGTTGGCCCTGGGGAAGATGGGCCTGCTTTGTGCTAGTGCTGTAGGTCAGGTGTGGGGGCGGCCTCTTCAGGCTTGTCCTAGTAGCTGGTGTTCTGTAGCTGTGGCCTTTTCCGTGGCCCAGGTGTAGTGGCTGGCAGAGGCCAAACCAGCTCACGTCTAACATTTTTTTTTCTGTTGCACAGGTGTCATGTTTGTGCAGTAACGCACCACGAGTAGTACTAGTATTGTACTGATATCTGCTTGTTTGCCCCTCCAGAAATGCTTCGATTACCTGCAGTCCTTCGCCAGATTAGGCCAGTGTCCAGGTCACTGGCTCCTCATCTCACTCGGGCTTATGCCAAAGATGTAAAATTTGGTGCAGATGCCCGAGCCTTAATGCTTCAAGGTGTAGACCTTTTAGCCGATGCTGTAGCCGTTACTATGGGGCCAAAGGTAACTGTTATTTTGTTGTAATTTATAATATTGTTATTTAAGGAGTAACATTTTACTGATGACAAGTAGTCATGCTGAACTATTGAACAGTATTTCAGTATCCATTTTTGAGAAAAACCGGTTTACATATGAGCGTTCTAAATTATTGGTTAATCTTTTTCTTTTTTTTGCTTAAATATAATGGTCTTAAACTGCTCCTGGCAAATTTTCGAGACTTTATTTTGTACAATGTATGATGTAATCGAGTGGTAACTCACTCATGGCTCAAAGTGGATTTTTAAACTCAATGTAGAATTAATCTTGCTTGATTGCTTGAGTTAAAATCTGGATTCTTTCCCGCTAGTTAGTACCAAGCATAGAGGGAAGACTAAGTATGTGCCTGTAGGTGCTAGTTTCACCTAGTGTTTTTCTGTCGTTACTTCTAATCCCAAGCACATTTAAAATTTTAAGTCTCACTTAACATGGAGAGATTGGTGAGTGAGGGGTAATAATTTGAGGAGGCTTTTGAAGGTGGTGCACAGTTCAAATATCAAAGAAATCCAAGCTGTATGAATTAGGGCATTTGCATGCCTTACAGGTAGCAGCTTTGGTTCAAATCCAAAAGCTGCCAATACTGTTTGCACCATGTCTGAGATTTAACGTTGAAATAGTCTTGCAAGAGTGCACTGTACTTGCCTTGTTGTTAGTATTTTAGTAACTAAATTTTAAACTTTAAAAGTAAGTTTGCACATTACTTTCAAAGATAGCAGGCACAGGACAAAATTTAAGTATAAATTATGTGAAGAATAGTCTGGAATTTAATTATAATCTACCAAATTGGTATTGCTTTATTTCATGTTCCCGTTGTTTTATGACATCTTTTAGTCTCTAGGATCTATATCTCCCATAATCCCTTACTCAAAGTTAAGCGGTTGGCAACAGAGAGGTCATTTTGTCTGTAAGAACATTGATGAACTTGCCCTTGAGGTTCATGCTGCTGATTTGTTAAAAATGATGACTTGCGTTGAGACTTTCGAGTAATTGCCCCATTACAGTCATGTGCCACTTAGCAACTGGGATATGTTCTGAGAAATCGTTGGGTGATTTTGTTATTGTGTGAACATCACAGGGTTCTCACACAAACCTAGATGGTATAGTCTATTACACACCCAGGCTACATGAGACTAATCTTATGGGACCGGTGTCATATATGTGGTCTGTTGTTGACCAAAATGTCGTCATGTGGCGTGTGGCTATAAAAACTGCTCGTTCTGTTTTAAGCTAAATAGGACTTAGAGTGTGATTCTGTCACATTTTTTTTCTCTGCAATTATAGGGAAGAACAGTGATTATTGAACAGAGTTGGGGAAGTCCCAAAGTAACCAAAGATGGTGTGACTGTTGCGAAGTCCATTGACTTAAAAGATAAATATAAAAATATTGGCGCTAAACTCGTTCAAGATGTTGCCAATAACACAAATGAAGAGGCTGGGGATGGCACCACTACTGCTACTGTTCTGGCACGCTCTATTGCCAAGGAAGGCTTCGAGAAGATTAGCAAAGGTGCTAATCCAGTGGAAATCAGGAGAGGTAGGAATGTCTTTTCATTCTCACCACAGTGTTTTAACTGTTAAGTTATACTAGAAAAATTGGTTATTTCTCCTCTCACCCCAAAAATCTTACACTGAGTTTTCCTTCAGCAAATAGTGGTTGAATGCTTGGCTTTGGGGTGGGCACTGTGTTAGCTGTTAAGGAGAGAAATGTTACTAAGACATTCCTTGTCTTCTCTCCATCCCGTGTGTCCCCTCCTCTGAAAGCCGACAGTTTAGTGGAAGGTACACATGTACTGTGTACCTTGAATATAGTAAACTTGTGGGAATTAGAGCAGAGAGAGATTGTACAGCTTTGATGTTTTACTTATTTGGAAAGTAGGACTAAACAAGTAAACAAGAAACTACGTCACTCAGGTGTCAGGTTTTTGTATTTTTAGCAGTTTTTTCTTACCTTTTAACAGCATGTACTATGTTATTAATCTGCATTTTATTATTGATTGTTTTGGTGAGCTATAGACCACAATTTAAAGATCTTCTCAGCATGAGGTTCATGGTGATATAGACTGAAGTCTTGTCATTGTCATTTATTTAGCTATGTACTAAAACTTGGTTTTCCTATCTTGAAAATGGAATTGCTGTATATTTCTTGGGTATGTTATCTTCCAAATTAGGAGACTTGAGAGTAAAGGGGGATGCTATTAATAGTTTTGTCGAAATTGGCATCCCAGGCGGTACCAACATGGCGTCATACTATCTATTTCAACATTTGAGGTCCAAATGAATGTGTTGCGTTAGAAGTAGTTAGACTGTAAATCACTAACAAGTATTAACTGAGGTTATTGAGATTACTTTCCAAAGAAAGTCATTGTTATTCCACACTTTGCTTTGCATTTTTTCTGGAAGTAACATTTTTCAAAATAAAGAAAGGAAAAGCTAGCTCTTGTCCCAGTTGAACAAAGTGGGATTCTCACAAATCCATATTGGGGTGCTGTTCACTGTTGAAACAAAAATGTTTTGTTAGTTCATAATTACATATTAAATAAGGAAATTTGAGATAATTAACACCTGCAGGGCGATAGCCACAAGAAATTTCTTATCCTTGAGAATTATACTTCCTGTTGAAAGGAAGGGACTGTAATTTCTTTTGGTCCTTCTTTGTGTCATTCAATTGAGGGGAGAATTGTTGGGTGACCCTATCAGAAACAAGCAACGTGATTGGATTGGGAATGACTTACACAGAATGAGTTGAATGGTGAGATTCTTGAAATTGTACATCTAGGTTTTTTTCTTAGTCCAACTTTCAAAATAATTTTGGTGTTGTGGGACTCTATTTATCAAAGTTCCTGTTTCGGTGCATGCCATCCAATTCCATGTGATTAGGAAAAGTCCTGGCACTAAAGCAGTGTGTAGGCTAAGTCATTAAAACATCTAACATGAATCAAAGTTTTTATTTAACATGGAGCTGTGAGAGAATATGCATTGTAATGGCATTTATTCTTGAACCAGGTGTGATGTTGGCTGTTGATGCTGTAATTGCTGAACTTAAGAAGCAGTCTAAACCTGTGACAACCCCTGAAGAAATTGCTCAGGTGAGGATTTTTCATAATATTTTGTGATAGTTAAAAAAAATTTTTAGTAACTTGTGATTTTATTTCATAATCACACACCAATGTCAGAATAACAGTTGTACCCAATCACGAACATTGGAGGCATACTGCTAAAACATTTGAAAATAATGCAATGACCATAATTTGAGTCTTAATGGGCTGTCATTTTAGTTCTAAATTGCTGTTAAACTCTTTTGTATGTTTGGAAAATGTCCTTCAGCAATTTGTCAAAGGTGCATGATTTTTGTCATGTTGTATTGCCATGCTTGCCAAGGGAAAAAAAATAATGGGGTGAGTCCCTCCCCACCCCCCTTTTTTTTCTGTTTTTAAGAGAATAATTGCATGTTTATTTCATATCTTTCAAAAATGTAGCCAAATAATGAGTTGAAAAAGAATTGAAAATAGAACCAGTACTTCATTAGAAGTGTTATACCATAAACTCTCCTTCTTTTCTCTTCCCCCATTCCCCATGGATGTATCAATCAGGAAGTTGCTAGGAAAGGGGAGGGGAGTTGATTGAGGACACTAAGCAGTAACTTTTTTAATTTGGAAGAGTAACTTGATTGTTTCAGGTTGCTACTATTTCTGCAAATGGAGACAAAGAAATTGGCAACATCATTTCTGATGCAATGAAAAAGGTTGGAAGAAAGGGTGTCATCACAGTAAAGGCAAGTGTGTTTTTAATGATAGCTTGAAATGAGGTGTCTGGTGATCAAAACTTGAGTTCTCCAAATACAAAAAATGGATCTCTGTGTGTTTCAAAAAGTATGTTCTATTTCATTCCTTCATGTGTAAGATCAGCACCCATATCAGAGTGCTTACTGTGTTTTGTGTGAATTATTAGCCTTTGCCGTCAGGAATGAATCCATCCTAACTTAATTGATACTGTCTTCTGGCTGTAAAAATTAATTCAAATATGTATTCTTGAAATTTTTGCAAAAGTGGAGTTGGATGCCCTGGGGCATTTGCATGCTAATTCCTAGATCCCTTATGACCAGTGGGGTCTATTTATTAATCTGGTCTATAACTACAATTTTTGTGTTCCTTCCATGAAATTCATACAACTAGGGGCCGGCCCGGTGGCGTAGTGGTTTAAGTTCGCACGCTCCGCTTCAGTGGCCCTGGGTTCACAGGTTCAGATCCCGGGCGCGGACAGTCGTACTGCTTGTCAAACCATCCTGTCGCGGCATCCCATATAAAGTGGAGGAAGACGGACGTGGATGTTAGTCCAGGGCCAGTCCTCCTCAACAAAAAGAAGAGGAGGATTGGCAGCAGATGTTAGCTCAGAGCTAATCTTGCTCTCACACACACACACACAAAAATTCATACAACTAATTCTTTGACTTTTCATAGGATGGAAAAACACTGAATGATGAATTAGAAATTATTGAAGGCATGAAGTTTGATCGAGGTTATATTTCTCCATACTTTATTAATACATCAAAAGGTAAGAGCAAGTCAATAACTGAAATATTTTTTAAACTATAGTTTGCTGTATGTCAGACTTTGAGCATTAGTTGATGTCATACCTCTAAAAAAATTAATTCATATGTTCCAAAGTTAATGTACATGAGAAGTGAAAGAGAAAAACATGAACTCATCAATCACTTTTAACATTTATTGGAACTTTGGTTTATAAGCTTTTTTATTTAAATAAATTACAGTCATTTTCAGAATATTGTTAATGTTCTGAAGTTGGTTTGAAATGTTCTTTGTTTTTATAGGTCAGAAATGTGAATTCCAAGATGCCTATGTTCTACTGAGTGAAAAGAAAATTTCTAGTGTGCAGTCCATTGTACCTGCTCTTGAAATTGCCAATGCTCACCGTAAGCCCTTGGTCATAATTGCTGAAGATGTTGATGGAGAAGCTCTGAGTACACTCGTTTTGAATAGGTAATAGGCATTGGTGTTTGGTTTACATTTCTAGATGAAAGGCAGTTATTCGTATTGATATCTGAAATCTCTATTATGTACCTCCACAGCAAACCACTTGTGTTTGTATCTAGAGTTGTGGTGTATAATATAGGTGTGTGCTTCGTGAACCCTTAGTCCAGTTATAATGGTTCTGTCTTTTTGAATGGGGCCCTAAAGTCCTTAATATTTTGTGCACCTTTCTCATAAGATAACTTAATTTTGTATGTGGTGCTTTTCTCTTATAAGTGTTTACAGTTTTGAAGGTAAATGGCTGAGTTATGGGTTTTTTTTTTTTTTTAAGATTTTTCTGGAAAAAATATTTTCACAGTTAACGGTTTTGCATGGGAAGAGATAAGTACACAACTACCATTCTAAAAACCTCAGATCTAAGTGTATTTAGCAGTCAGTATTTTACATAATCTGTTAAAAGAAAATTTAATTAATCGTTCTGAAACAAACTGGCTTTCAAAATAAGTTGAGGTCTCTTTGCTTAATTCTTTTTTAATCTATAGTTTAACGTATTACTTTTGACTTAAAGACAGGTAATGTTAACGCTGTAGACAGAATCTTAGGACATTTTTAAAATGCGTTTTCTTCCTAATCTTCGAATTGAGGGGGGCCGACCCGCTGGCGCAGCGGTTTAGGTCGCGCTTTGGCAGCCCGGGGTTTGTGGGTTCAGATCCCGGGCGGCGGCCAATGCACCCCCTATCATAGCCATGCTGTGGCGGCATCCCATATAAAGCAGAGGAAGATGGGCATGGCATGGATGTTAGCCCAGGGCCAATCTTCCCCAGCAAAAAGAGGAGGATTGGCAACGGATGTTAGCTCAGGGCTGGTCAATGAAAATGCACAAATGAAACAGGTGTGTATTAGAGATTGTATACTTTGACCTGACCCAAAAGGTTACTTATCCTGGAGTATCTGTTAGCTTGGATTTGCTTTTTGAGTTATGAAAAGCCTTAGAGATTGTGGGATTTGAAGCCAAAATAAAAAACCAATAGGCCTACAGAGTTTTCATTGAGCCATTTTACTGGTAGTTGTAAAGTTGGGTGTCTGATTTACTTGACATATCATCAGAGCTTATTCCTCTGATTTTTATTTGGCTCATTAATAAAATAGACCAGCTCTGCCTTGAAGTTTGTATATTCCTTCCCTTTCACAGTCTGGTCTCAAATGGATGTTCTCTGATTGTATATTCCAAGTATTCATTACCTGACAAAATTGCAGGTGAGCTTAACGCTGTTATCAGCAATATTTACATTTATAAAGGAATTGAATTAAAAACACCACTTGCTCGAACTTTAATAGCAAGTTAATCTGATACTAAGTGGAGCCCACAGGATAGGGGTAAATAAACATTAGATGACCCTCAAACTTAATATTTACTAATTATTCTGATTTTCACAATCTATAAAATAGTTATCACTAAATATAAAATAGTTACACTGTTTTCACTGTGTAAGTATTTAGCTTACATGCTTTTTGCTTACATTAACATTTTTGCTCCTGGTCTAGTTGTTAAACTAGAATATAAGGTCAGCAGTTTATTAAGAAGGTAATTAGATATTGGCAAATATGGATGAATGGAAAATTGCTCTTTCCTGTCTTAATTTGACCAAAAGTTGCTAGGAAGCAATTTTTTTGTGTGTGTGAGGAAGACCAGCCCTGAGCTAACATCCGCTGCCAATCCCTCTTTTTTGCTGAGGAAGACTGGCCCTGGGCTAACATCGTGCCCATCTTCCTCTACTTTATATGGGACGCCGCCACAGCATGGCTGACAAGCAGTGCATTGGCAGGCGCCCGCGAGCCCCGGGCTGCCAAGCGCGAGCTAAACTGCTGCGCCACTGGGCAGCCCCTAGGAAGCAAATTTTTAAAAGTGCAGTTTCCTAAGTAACCTTAGCACAATCATCTTCCCTTATCCGTGGTTTTGCTTCCTGAGGTTTTAGTTACCTGATGTCCGAAAATATTAATTGTAAACTTCCAGAAATAAACAATTGATAAGCTTTAAATTGAGTGCCATTCTGAGTAGCGTGATGAACTCTCACTGTCCTGCTCCGTCCCACCTGGGACGTGAGTCATCCCTTTGTCCAGCTTATCCATGCTGTATACGCCACCCACCCATTAGTCACAGATCGGTATTGCAGTAATTGTGTTCAAGTAACCCTTATTTTACTTATTTAATAGCCCCAGAATGTAAGAGTAGTGATGCTGGCAATTTGGGTATGCCAAAGAGAAGCTGTAAAGTGCTTCCTTTAAGTGAAAAGGTGAAAGTTATCGACTTAATAAGAAAAGAAAAAAAAAATGTATGCTTAGGTTGCTAAGATTTAAAGTAAGAGTGAGTCTTCTATCCGTGCAATTGTGAAAAAGGAAAAAGAAATTTTTGCTAGTTTTGCTGTTGCACCTCAAATATGTATGTATAGGAGAAAACAGTATATACGGAGTTTGGTACTATCTCTGGTTTCAGGCATCCCCTAGGGGTCTTGGAATGTATCCCATGTGGATGAGGGGGGACTACTATAGTCAGAACTTGAGAACTGGACAGCCTTTTTTATTGAATTTAAATCTTATTAATAACTGTTCTTAACAGGCTAAAAGTTGGTCTTCAGGTTGTAGCAGTCAAAGCCCCAGGTTTTGGTGACAATAGAAAGAACCAGCTTAAAGACATGGCTATTGCTACTGGTGGTGCAGTAAGTAAAATAAATGTGATATTGGTTTACCAAATGTTATTTACATTTCTAGGTCTAAAATTTACAGGGAGAATTTATATTTTTCACAATCAGATACTACTATCTGAACTGATTACTTAATCTGTGTTTCTATTGTATGTTTGGGAAGTGGCGGTTGGATTAAATAGTGCTAAAGTCCCTTTCTTTAACTTGCCATGAGTCTGGCCCAGGTATGGACTTACTGACTAATCTGTTTTCAAGAATGTAGTAGAAAAGACATAGGATTTAAGAGTTAAGGCCTAGACTCTAGTCCTGGTTCCACCACAAGTGTGAACTTGGATGAGTTTTCTGAGTTTACACTTTTCTCAAATAAAGCTTGTATTAGTTGAGGATTAAGTGAGAAATTGGAAATGCAATGAAAGACTTGATCAAGTCTTATCTGGACTAGCAGTGGTCTTGAAAGCTCACATTTCAAAGAAATACAGTATTACAGGATGTTTCTCTCATCAAAACAATTGCATGATATATTATTATTATTTTTTTAATTTATTTTTTTTATTGATGTCTTAATAGTTTATCACACTGTGGGGTTTTAGTTGTACATTTTTGTTTGTCCGTCACCATGTGGATGTAACCCTTTACCCCTTGTGCCCACCCCCCACCCCCTTCCCCTTGGTAACCACCATCAGTTCTCTCTGTCCGTGTGTTCATTTATACTCCATATGTGAGTGAGTTCTTGCATGATATATTAATAAACTGGGTGTGATGAAAAAACTGTAAACTGTAATTGGTTCATTTTTTAATGTTTTTGTAGGTGTTTGGAGAAGAAGGATTGACTCTAAATATTGAAGATGTTCAGCCTCATGACTTAGGAAAAGTTGGAGAGGTCATTGTGACCAAAGATGATGCCATGCTCTTGAAAGGAAAAGGTGACAAGGCTCAAATTGAAAAACGTATTCAAGAAATCATTGAGCAGTTAGATGTCACCACCAGTGAATATGAAAAGGAAAAACTGAATGAACGTCTGGCAAAACTCTCAGATGGGGTAGCTGTGCTGAAGGTGAGATTTGTTGTAAAGAAGCTTCTTGCGTTCTGAGCCCAAGAATGCTGTTGTTTCTGTGGTATTCCCAATAGTGCCATGTAACCAAAATGTTGAGGGAATTAACTTCCTCATGGAGATATTTATTATATAAAATTTCTTTACTGAAATATTCCTTTGTTAAAACCAGAATTGAATTTCCATGGGGGAGTTGCTATGGAAAAAGATGTTTTGTTAATAATGATCAGTCTGGAGTCTGACTTCTATAAGTAAACTAGGTGCCTAGGAGCTTTTTTAATGACTCTTGGCAGTCAGCATCTTGAATGGGAGTAGCCATACTAACTGGAATTTTTAATTTTTAGGTTGGTGGGACAAGTGATGTTGAAGTGAATGAAAAGAAAGACAGAGTTACAGATGCCCTCAATGCTACACGAGCTGCTGTTGAAGAAGGCATTGTTCTGGGAGGGGGTTGTGCCCTCCTTCGGTGCATTCCAGCCTTGGACTCAATAACTCCGGCTAATGAAGATCAAAAAATTGGTAAAAAGTTAACCTCACAAATGACTTTATTTGCAGCCTGATTTTAGTCTTTCTGTTGTCAGAATAATACTGTTGTTGCCCACTAAACAGAAAAACAAATCTCAAGACAATTTCTAGAATAACAAAAGTAGAATAGTGCTGATGTTAGAGAGAGATGAAAGATGAATCACATCTTGCAGGGGAAATGATTTGACCTCTGTTATTTCCCTATTGGAATTTTTCTATACCAATAGTCTCACAAGTAGAATTGTGTTGTAATATTTACAAAAGAAATAATTTCCTAAAATTTTTCTTTATAGGTATAGAAATTATTAAAAGGACACTCAAAATCCCTGCAATGACCATTGCTAAGAATGCAGGTGTTGAAGGATCTTTGATAGTTGAGAAGATTATGCAGAGTTCCTCAGAAATTGGTTATGATGCTATGCTTGGAGATTTTGTGAATATGGTGGAAAAAGGAATCATTGACCCAACTAAGGTAAATAGTTGACCACTTTCTAAAAATTCTTTCAAGAACTCTTCATTAGTCCTGTTCATTTTTTACTAAGGAAATGTAATATTTTATCAAACTTTTTTCCCAGGTTGTAAGAACTGCCTTATTGGATGCTGCTGGAGTGGCTTCTCTGTTAACCACAGCAGAAGTTGTAGTCACAGAAATTCCTAAAGAAGAGAAGGACCCTGGAATGGGCGGAATGGGTGGAATGGGAGGTGGTATGGGAGGTGGCATGTTCTAATTCCTAGAATAGTGCTTTACCACCGTTAGGAACTGTGAGAGGAAGCTGAAGGCAGTGCTCCTCACCTGGAACTTCAGAGAAGTCAGTTGAAGGGAATGACTGTAAGAAAAGGCTGGCTGATGTTTAAGAAAATCACTATAACCATCAGTTACTGGTTTCAGTTGACAACATATAATGGTTTACTGCTGTCATTGTCCATGCCTACAGATAATTTATTTTGTATTTTTGAATAAAAAGACATTTGTACATTCCTGATAATTGAGTGCAAGAGCCATGTACCAATGTACTGCTTTCGACTTAAAAAGCACTGAGGCATTTTTACTACTATTCTGTTAAAAATCAGGATTTTAGTGCTTGCCATCATCAGATGAGAAGTTAAGAAGCAGCCTTTCTGTGGAGAGTAAGAATAATTGTGTACAAAATAGAGAAATACCCAATTATGTGACAACCTTTGTGTAATAAAAATTTGTTTAAAGTTAATTGTGTCAGCCTTTCCATGACTTAGAAGATATGAGAAATGAAAGCCTGTTGAAGAGGAGGGGTAGGGTTTGGCACAAGTGTGTAAAACATTCCACCTATAGTATTCCTGTGTTTCTCTTTGCTGCAGACTGAATTAAATTATTACATTAAAAGGTAACAACTCTGAACCTGTGGAAACAATGTTGTCTTGAGGTCTGGTCATAAAGAAAAGGGCAACTTTCTTGTGGGGGATATGGTTATTGCTCCAAAGACTCAGTGTAACAGATAAGCTGTGGGTTCCCGCTAGGTACCCACAGGTGAGGGCAGGGTTTATAGAGTGGGGTACTTCAGTGGAAGGGGGAAGAGGTGGGTCGTTCAAGCATAATGGTTAGTGGGAAAGGGCATCCAAACTTGCACAGCCCAGTGTCTTCACCTTTATTAAGAATTTAAAAGAAAATAGGTTTCTGGCTCAATGCACTTGGTCTTGATTAGATAATATAGTATGGAAGTGTGGCTTGCTTTTAAAATAGTATCTGGGTGTGTGTGTGTTGGGGGTGGATACTGATTTGCAGGATGTAACGTTGCTTTCTAGATACTCGAAGGCACAAGATCTCACGTAACAACATCTAACTTACTTTCACCTGTTCCTAGGACCTAGTCTACCTTGGAGCTATAGAATCTGGATCTGCTCTAAGTGGGAAGGAACTCCAGTCAGCTCCTCAGTTTGGCCCTGGGGCTGCTGCTTAGAGGTCTGATGTAAGCTAGAGATTGAGGCAAATGTTCTTACTGCCATTATCTTGTGTACGTAGCTTGGGCAGAAATAGAGGAAAAGTAAAGTCCCTCATAGATCAAAAGCCAAAGTCAGTTGAAATTCTACACCTAGAAATACCTTTGTTTATTTGGTTGGGTTAGAAACAGTAACACCAGGTTAGAGGGGACTGAATAAAAAGGCGTTTTAAGTGAACAAACTTGCCTGGAATGTTAAAGTGACAAAAGGCAAACTAGCTAGTAGTACCGAGGATTGGAGGGAGGGAAGGAGAAACCTTAGGGAAAAGGGTTTCTGTAGTTGATATGCTAAAGGCCAAGCTATGTGATTAGAAGCAAAGTAATGAATGAGAAACACCTGGACTGTAAAAGCTTGCTAGTTGCTATGAGAGAATGGAGCCTAAAGAGATTAACAGGAGAGGAAAAGTTACTAAGTGTTATGTGCTGGACACTGGACTAAGTACTTGCATTATTTTAACTCAGAACAATCTTAGATCAGGGACTAGTTAAATTTATTGCTACAGTTACGTAAACTGAGGCTTTGTGAAAGGTTAAATAACTTAACACAAAGTCTCAGAACTAATAAGCGGTAGACCCCAGATTTGAACCAGGGTTCGATTGAAGAGCTTAAACTCGCACACCAAAGAGCAAGCCTGGAATGAACCCCTAAGCCACGCAATTGTGAGAAACCCTCTAAAAACTGCAGCCAGATTAACAGATCAGGAAATTCTCGTTTCCTTTCTTGAATGGAACAACTGCATGAGATGACTGCAGTTTAGGAGAGATTTCAGAGAGGAGCAGTACCAGTGAACAAGATGGTTCCTTCAAACATTTGGTGAAGATTAAAGATGCCAGTGACTGTAGATGAGGAAGCAGAAAGGGTAGATCTCTGAGGAAACATTCTCAGGATGTTCATGGAAATCCTTTGGGAAACTACACAAAATACAATGTCGAGGCCTCAATCAGATGTTGGACTGAAAAATGGAAAAAAGTTGGCAGGGTGGAATTGCCTTAGTGTGAAAGCAAGCAGGATTTATTTCAATAGTACAGACCCGTAGAGGGCCTATTCAAGACAAAATTTGCAGGGATGTGTTAGAATGAATGTATGAGCCTGAAAGAAAAAAAGGGCATGCAGGAGGGGACACAAACACTGATCCAATATTTAGCTCTAACCATGGAGTTGAACTTTTAAAAATGCAACTGTATGTGCTTGAAGAATGGATAGAGGAAAAGACAAGGAAAAAGGAATGCCACTGTAAAATCAGATCCTGCTATTTCAGGAAAAGAGAAAATGGAATGTTTCTACTGCAACCGAGGTCACCCCAGCTAGACTCAGGTCTTGAAGAACCTCAAACCCGAAAAGCAAGGTTTGGGGCACATGACTTAGGGTATCTTCCTGTTCCTCACAAACAGCAGCAGCGCCAATCTGATGATTTTCGAACTGGGCTAAATATAAGGGACTGTCTATGTTGGAGTAAGGGATGAAACAAATGTTACTATAAGAAAAATGGAATGTAGTAACTGTCAAATTGAAAATAATCATTGTGAATTTAGTAACCTTAAATGATCTCTATCTTTGACTCTGTCACCAAAAAATGGCCTAACAGCAGCAGCAATAGCATTTGTGCCCATCACCAATTCTCGTGTACATCCCTAGCACCAGATTTTGGTCTTGAACATTCTGTGTACCAAAAATAACAAATAATTATAGTGAATTAGAACAAAGCCAAGAATTCATAATGATACTCAAAAGAGGAAAGTGAATGTATAGAAAAAGATAGTTCTAATATAAACGTGAATATTATGTTTAATGCTTTATTGATGTTAAAAAGCCATAGTATTGACATGTAAGTATGTGTCCCCTTATAAAGTATAGATTATATTCTTGTTTATGTATAAACAGGAGGGAGTGAAATAAAACTAGTGAGAACCAAATGAAGAAAGTAGGAACTAAACCAAGAGTAGGAAGAATCAGCGGCACTGGTAGGCTCATATAATATCCAGGGAGAAGGGGAGTCCAGCAGCAGGACTCCCCCACATTGTCATGAACAATCAACTGAAAGAAGGTCCAATAATGGGTTCCAAGATGATAAATTATCCAAATTCCCCAGAATGTGAAATTTGAAGTTAAGTTCCCAAGAGAATGAAACATTTGAGCTGAACTCATGAACCTCATGTTCGTGAGACAATATAAGATCCTATTTATACCAACCAATCAGGTCAATATACCACAAATAACATGAGTTAGGTACTGAGAGGCACAGAAAATTTAGCACTTCATTTCCAGGAAAGACATCAAGTCTCTAAACATGAAAATCTCTGAAACACAAAGGATATAAGAACAAGTAAATGTAAAAAGTAAAGTTGTGTTACAAAAACAAAAAAAGGGACTCATACTGGCCTGTGCAGCCAAGTTACACATCCCCACCAAGAACCTAACAGTCAGTTACCAAGATCCTGCAACTTCAGCTGGACTAAGATCTCTTCTTGAGTCTAATTAATACACTGAATGTCCAGAAAGACATAAAAACTACCCAAACAAGCAATCTCAGAAAAAGTAGAAATAATAAATATAAGAAGCTGAAATAGTAACACATATCCTATTTACATTGGTTAGTTAAATAAGTAGTAAGTGAATATTTAGAGAAATGCTGTTTAATTTTTATAGAAATGTAATTATTTAATAAATTCATAGATTAATGTTAGGCATTAAATGAAGTACAAATAAAAGTATTCCACTCCCTGCTGCAAAGCCCCACTGACATTTAAAAAAGCAACAAAAAAAACCCAAAAAGATTGTTCTCAGGAACATGTAAGGAATTCCAAAGCAACCAAGGGGAAGAAGTAACAGCCAGTAAGGTGTAGGAGGAAGAAACAGAAGAGTAGATTAGGACCCTGGGGAATGACAGCAGCGTGTAAACTTGCCTTGGAGAGCTCTCTCTTGTGAAGGCACAGCACCTTGCAATCAAGAGAATTAGTGACAAACCCAATGGGTCAAAAAGGAGATGAAAATTAAGGTTTTAAAAATACAGAAGGAAGGGGCCAGCCCAGTTGTGTAGTGGTTAAGTTCATACACTCTGCTTTGGTGGCTGGGGGTTCACAGGTTCGGATCCTGGGCACGGACCTACACACTGCTCATCAAGCCATGCTGTGGTGGCATCCCACATACAAAATAGAGGGAGATTGACACAGATGTTAGCTCAGAGACAATCTTCCTCACCAAAAAAAAAAAAAATACAGATGGGAATGAATATAAAAACTATATATAAAAGCTAGTGTATTCACCATTCAAGATTATTACTTATTCTCAAAATCCCACTGAACAGTGATGAAATAAATTACAAAGAAAGGGTGGAGACACCTGCAGATGAGGGCTGTCAATGGATCTCTAGGAAGTTAGTAAATGGCCAGATAAGTGATAACTTAAGAGTTGAGATAGTTACAACCTAAGAACCTGAAGAAGGAATACAAGAAATGAGCAAAAACAAGGGTGAAATTAGCTCCTCCTCTTTCCCACACTACCCCGTGACTACTGCCTGCCCCTAGGAAACTGGGGTTAATTCTCTGCAGAAATTGAATAGGAATGACTCCCAGCCTGAGACACCAGAGAAAGCAGAGAGCTAGGGTGAGAGAAGCAGCTAAAAACAGATTAAGGGAAAGCCTGCCTTCCAAACTGTGGGACCCTCAGTTCTTTGCTAACCTTACACAATGCCAGCAGCCAGGCTTTATTTCTACTCCATCCGTCCCTCTCCTCTAGGGCCAGAGATAGATAGGAGAATCCTTTTGTACAACTGTGAGAAAAGACTTCTAGATTCTGCCATTTGGGAGTCCCCCAGTGAAAAGACTGGCTCACCTGATCACCTTACAGTGAAACCCACCCACCAGTCAATAGGTCCCACCTAATTCCAGTAAACTTTTTAGTATCTTGCTTTCAAATAGTAATGGACAAACAAGAACTATTAGACAGTCGAAGAAGCCTTCAATGTGAAAGAGGGCAGCAAAAGCCAAGAGAGACCTAGGGGAAACTTTTTTGTGTGTGTGTGAGGAAGACCAGCCCTAAGCTAACATCCGTTGCCAATGCTCCTCTTTTTGCTGAGGAAGACTGGCCCTGGGCTAACATCCACGCCCATCTTCCTCTACTTTATATGGGACGCTGTCACGACATGGCTGACGAGCAGTGCGTCGGTGGGTGCCTGGGATCCGAACTTGCGAACCCACGGCTGCCAAAGCGCGAACTAAACCACTGCACCACCGGGCCTGCCCTGGGAAACTTTAAAAATATCATAATTAATATCTTAAGAAAGACAAGATCTTGTTTCCGTAAAACAAGGAAGCTATAAAAAAGGAACAATTAGGGGGCCGCCCGGTGGCGCAGCGGTTTAGTCCGCGCTTGGCAGCCCGGGGTTCGCGAGTTCGGATCCCGGGCGCCCGCCGACACACTGCTTATCAGCCATGCTGTGGCGGCGTCCCATATAAAGTAGAGGAAGATGGGCACGGATGTTAGCCCAGGGCCGGTCTCCCTCAGCAAAAAGGGGAGGATTGGCAACAGATGTTAGCTCAGGGCTGGTCTTCCCCACAAAAAAAAAAAAAAAAAAAAGGAACAATTAGAAAACATTCTTGGAAATTAAAACTATGGCAAAGGTAAAATTAACAAAAAGGGCTGGAAGATAGAATTGAGGAAATCTAAAAGGCAGAACAAAAAAGATGGACAATACAAGGAAAAAAAGATAAAGATTTAACACAAGAGGTGGAATGTCTAATTACTTAGGAATTCCTGAGTGAGAGAACCAGAGAATATGGATAGGCAGAAATTATCAAACACTTAATTCCAAGAAATTCCCCAGGACTCAAGGAAATGAGCCTGTGACTGAAGGGGCCCACAAGGCCCCCCAGCACAATTAATTAATACAGGGCAATAGGGCAGACCAGCATGCAATTTCAGACTACCCAGGATAAAGAGTAGATTTTAAAAGCTTCCAGAGACCAAGAGAACGGATGCTATACAAAGGACTGGCAATAAGAACAGCATCAGACTTGAGAGCAGCACTGGACACCATTATAAGGAAGTCAGATCTTCAAATTCTGGGGGGAAATTATTTTTAACGTAGAGTTGCATATTCAGTCAAGTGTGAGTATAAAACAGTGACATATTCAGACACTCACAGATTCTAAAAATGTCACTCCCATCTCAGGAAGCCACTACAGGATTTCCTCAACATTTTGAAAGTAAATCAAAAAAAAGGAAGCCAAAAGATTCAGGAAATAAGGAGTCCCAAAGAGGAGAGAGGTGAAGAGAAATCCTAGGATGACTGCACGGAAGCCCTAGGCTAACAGTTGCACAACAGCCTAGAGAGCAACCAGTTCAGACTGGAGCAGGATACAGGGGTGGCTGCAAGCAACTGAATACCTGACTTCAAGTGACCAACACTAGGGGTCTGTTACCTCACATAACCAAAAGTGCAAAGTTGATGACTACAAGGTTGTTTCATTCAACTCTGGATGATGTTGAGTTTTGAGTTGACTACCCTGGAATTATCTCACCTTTTCCCTCTTCATGAAAAGATGGCAGATATAGCTACAAACTTCATGTCTTCAGGCAATCAGGCAAAAACTAAGGAAGAGGTTTCTCTTCCAAATTTCTTTCCATAGAAACAAAAATCTTATCTAGCAGTCCCATCCCATGAGTCTTCCACTCAGATTCCATTGACCAGATGCCACTTCAAGAAAAGTTTCTAAAGGTGGTGGTGTTTTCTCTCCTACAATATGGAAAGCATGGACGTCAAATTTGAAGTCCACAGGTCATAGCCTCCAGACTGTTGTCCTAGATAAAGCAAACACAAGAGCACAGACATAGGGGCCACAATGCCTGAGTTTGTGTCTTGTCTCTACCACTTATTGTGACCTGGGTTCTAACCATACCTAGGGAACCTCCTGGGTCAAAGGGATGGCTAGATCAAGGCAGTATCTGGGTATTCCTGGGGTCCCTCACCAAGATGCCATCTACATACTATCATAATACTAGCCCAGTTACATTCCAACCAATAAGTTAGATTCTGAACCTAAGAGTTTACCTTAGGCATTTTTTTTTTTTTGTGGGGAAGACCAGCCCTGAGCTAACATCTGTTGCCAATCCTCCCCTTTTTGCTGAGGAAGACTGGCCCTGGGCTAACATCTGTGCCCATCTTCCTCCACTTTATGTGGGACGCCGCCACGGCATGGCTGACAGGCAGTGCGTCGGCAGGCGCCCGGGATCCAAACTCGCGAACCCTGGGCTCCCAAGCGCGTACTAAACCGCTGCACCACCGGGCGGCCCCCTACCTTAGGCATTTTTAACCATAGAGGTAAAGTACAGGTTCTTATTTCTGTCAAAAGAGAAGTAGTACTGTACAGGGAAAAAAGAAAATATTTTGGTCTTATCTTTGCCATATTGTAAAAACTTATCTAAAAGGTACATAATTATATACAAACTACTTATGCTTTGGGAAGACACCTCATCTTTAAGTGGGAGGATATTGCTTTACCTGTGTGAAGCCACAACCAAGCTCCACGTGAGTCAACTGTGAGTCCTTCACCACTGTATACCAGCATCTGGCAGAGAGCAGGTACTCAAAACACATTTATCAAATAAATTGATGCAAACACGCATTTATGTAGGGAACTAATTACTGAGGTCCCTTGTTGATCTGAGCAAACAAAGTTAACAGCACTATGATTGGAAGCGCAATGCAAGAGGGTTGTTGGATATGACATGAAAGGAGGGAAGGAGATCAATATTGATTAAAGGAAGACTGAATTTTGCCTAGATCTGTTTCTGTGAAAGTGTTTTTAAGACATAAAATGCTATACTTAAACTTTACTGTGTCTATGTAAATACACATTGAAATGATACAAGAGGATTTCAATAACCAAAATAACTGTACAAAAAAAAAAATTAACTTTATTAAGTTACCACTTCAGTCCTTACATTGATTTGTTTACAAAAATATTAGTTTGAAATACATTGAAAGTGAGTACACACAATAAATAGAAAATAGGGATGTATGGTGCTGGAGACACACCAACTAACTTCATCTGTTGCCCACTGTTGTAGAAAAATCTGACATACAATCACCATTATTGAAAGAGCAGTCAAAGTACCTGGGAGAGAGCTGCAAACTATGAGAAAAGTAGCTTAAAGCTCTGGACCACTCACCAAAAAAAAAATTCACTGTTTATCTGGGAGCTAACCTCACTATACCACTGAACTACCTACTGCTACCGATAAGAACAATTTAAAAACAAGAAAAGTGCCAGAGAACCTTCATTAACAGTATTTTTAAGTCAAAGTTTTTACATTAAATATCTGATGATTACTCAAATATCCTAAGCCATGAGGCAGGCCCTATGATAATAAGTTATAAATAGTCTGAATTTAATAACTTAAATGTGATATGGTTAATATAATACATACTATGTGAGTATCTCAACTAACCTTTCAGGTAAGGTGATAATTAAAAGGTTTAAATTTACAGTTTCAATTTCTGCTCAGAAGAGTGATGTGAGTATCCTAGCAATAGTGACGACACCCCACTATTGTAAACATGCTAATGTACATATGGCTTTGAATTACACTTGATTGAATTCTATGTACATGTGGTTCCATATTCCAAGTGTAAATTTCCAATGGTGCTGCAGGTTTATAATTAAGCTGGGTTTAACAAATGCTTTCTGGCTTCTGAAAGCAAATGAAGAAAGCACTTCCTAAAAGTGAACAAACTGAAGTTACAAGTAGGTGACCAGTTCTCTTTTCCCTTCACGTGTGATGAACTTCATGAAGCATTAATTCCCGAGGGATACTGGTTTCTGGACCATACAGCTTACATGCTCTTCTTTCAAAGGCAGTTACCATCTGCTTTACAACTTCATCAAAAAACAATGTGGCAAGCTGAGAATGTAGAAGTGAGCGAAATTCAAAAGAAATCTGTAGGAAAATGTAAATAATTATTTTAGGAAGATCTTTCTTTCACTAAATCTCTACCTAGGGTAGTGGTGTTCACACTGTGAAATGGGCTCCTCAGCTCGGTATCCAAGGCAGAGCTGTGTGGGTATATCTAGCTGAGGTTTTCACACCCCTCAGAAGAGGGCGTCCTATTTACTGCAGTGAGCACAACTGTGGGCACAATAAGCTTAAGGAAATCAGGCCAATGAGTCTCATTTCAAGGCAAAGAGTCTGCTTTTATAAAGTTAAAGAAAACTGGAAAAAAGCTTTGCTGAATACCACCTTTATCATTCTGCCTTCTTATTAATTGCCCCTTTTAGATCTACTCTACCTCCCAAAATGAAATAAGGAAGGGAAGTGATCCTTCTTTTTTTTTTTTAATTTAATTAATTAATTAATTTACTTGAGGAAGATTGGCCCTGAGCGAACATCTGTTGTCAATCTTCCTCCTTTTTGTTCTCCCCAAAGGCCCAGTAGATAGTTGTATGACATAGTTGTGCATCCTTCTAGTTGCCCTATATGGGATGCCGCCTCAGCATGGCTTAATGAGCGGTACGTTGGTCCAGGCCCATCTGAACCAGCGAACCCTAGGCTGCTGAAACCGAGCTCGCGAACTTAACTGCTAAGCCACCAGGCCAGCCCCAGAAGTGATCTTTCTGATAGGTATTCCCATGAGAAATAGCAGCAGGAAGATGAGATTGATCCACAAAACATGGGGTAGGTGGAAGTAGACAATGATTCAGAACTTTATATCCCCTCAAGATAGAATTCAAGGCAAATGGTTTGAGAAATAGTATTTTAAGGACCAAATATCCACTAACTTTTAAAACTGTTTTAATTTTTCATTTTGAAATATTTCAGATTTATAAATAAGTTACAAAAATAGTATAAAGATTTCTCATACACTCATCACTCAGATTCCCCTGTTTTAATATCTTATATAACCACGGTGCAATTATTAAAACCAGGAAATTAACAGAGGGAGTTAATACTACCAGGTAACAATAATGCTATTATCTAATCTAAACAAGCCTTATTCAAATCTTCCCAATTGTCCCATTAATGTCCACTAATTTTTTAATGAAAGCGACTCAAGAGCTGAGAACAGCATACAGTAATTTAATCATAATTATGACCATTTCTTAAAATATAATGCTTGAGTTGCAAATACAGAAACAACTCATATATTATGTTGGCGAAGAAAAAGCCACAAGTGGCTTTAACTTTTCTATAGCCAAGGTGAGGTGAACAGGAAAATACCATAGTCCCTAGATTCTAAAAACATATTTTTCCTCTTTGCACTTTATTTCTGCATCATAAGGTGCAGATCAATATGTAGATTTCACTTGGTGTTAATAAACTATTAAGCTGGTAGTAAAGTCATAGCAATGTGTCTTATTTACGGACTGGTAAAAATTAGAAACTAGAGAAGGAATAATTATTCAGGGTTTTAAAAAATAGAATAGAAAAAGGGAAAGGTTCATTAGCATTCTTTCTTATAAAGTCAGTACAGAAAAAGGTATTCAATACTCAGAAATTTGAGAATTTTTAAGAGTCTTTCAGTAATCAGTATGCACATAAGATGATTAGTTATGCCATCTGGGTTCAAATAAATGGATTATTCCTTCTTTCCCAACTTCACCAGATATTTGGAACAAATGAAAGGCTTTATGAGAGACTTACTGAAAAATCCAAGGTACAAGTTCTTGGGTAGCCAGGAAGACCTGGGCTAAATCGCCAAACACTCTCCAAATGATTGAAGAGCTTCCCATCGGTACAAGATGCCTAGAACAAAATGAAAAAACCACAGTGAAATACCATTGGGATTGTCCAGAATCTACAAGTGAGGATGATTTCTTTGAAAAGTAAATATTTTTATAGGTCAGACCACAGGTGATAAAAACCTCTCATTTTTGGTTTAGTACCAGAAAGCAACCTCTTGCCAGTATAAGCCGTTTTCTTGTCTTCTGGGACTCCCAGGACTGCCAGTTGTTCTCTCTCCCACTGCCATCACTTGCTGTGCTACTCAGGATTCTCTCCTCCAGCAGCAAAACAGGGAGTGAGTTTCTGAAGTTTATTTCCAGTCCTGCCACTTTAGTGATCCTGAACAAGTTAATTCCCTGTACCATATTTCCTTAATCTGTAAAATGAGTATAATACCTGTTTAAACTATCAATATGAGATGGCTAAAACATTTATAAGGTATCTGGCACAGATCCCTACCACAACTCTTATAGTCTTTCCTTCACTCGTTACTCTTTATTTCTACAGGCCTCTATGGTTACAGTTTTCCTGAAAGTCTGGCCCTGACCCTTGTCCCCGACCCATTGCTTTCTGACCTCTAACCTCAGTGTTCATATTTTATGTGTGTGTACATACTCCAACACAATACTTAGCAACACTATGTGCAGGGCATCGTGTTACTTCCCGTTCTACACCACTAAAAAAATGCTGATTGAGACCCACTAAAGAGTTATCTCCTGCAGTGTGAAAAATGGTGGCCAGAACATAGTCATAAATCCATTGTTAGAACTGATTATGACTTTGAATGAAGTGCAGCTTCTTTATTTATTATCCTAAGATGCTATCTAGGCCTTATTATCCTATCAGACAACTGACCTCAAGAATACATATCACCTTCCCCCAGCACCAGACCACTTGTTCAATACCTGTTTCAAAGTCTATACCCATTCCTCAATTAAACCTTACGTTTTCAGCTCTTTTGGCATATTCTGGAGCTAATAAATGATCAAGTCCCTCTCCCCTTTTTCTCTTTGGTAACTCATTCCCCTCAAGAGCTTAGACTGTTCCTCCTCTGAGGCTATACACTACAGATTAACAAAACAAGGACTTGCACAGGTAAACTTTTTTTCCCCCAACTAGACAGAGTCATTTTTTCCTTCCTCAGCTATAGCCTCCCTCAACAGAGAATGTAGGATTATTTCTCCTACTATATCTGGATCTCTCCACAGATAGTTCAAATTGGAAGCCAAAGAGCTAAAAATCGATTGGCAGTTTATTCCTCACTTCCTCTTTATCTAAACCCTTTTGGATCAATTACCAGATGGTAACACGGTAGAATCATTATAAAGATCAACTGCATCCAAACTAAAGAGCATTTATAAAGAAATGCCCTATTTACACATTTATAAGTTTTTGTGGGGTTTTTTTGGTGAGGAAGACCAGCCCTGAGCTAACATCTGTTGCCAATCCTCCTCTTTTTGCTGAGGAAGATTGGCCCTGGGCTAGTATCTGTGCCCATCTTCCTCTGCTTTATATGGGATGCCTGCCATAGCATGGCTTGATAGGCAGTGCATAGGTTCACGCCCGGGATCCAAACCTGCGGACCCTGGGCCACTGAAGCAGAGGGTGTGAACTTAAGTGCTATGCCACCAGGCTGGCCTCTACACAGTTATAAAAAGAAAATATTATTTTAATTTTTAAAATGGAAATCAGTGACTTTTAAAATTTATTTAGAAATGATAAAATAACAGTCATTAAAATATGAACAACATTAATGGCTGAATTTAGGTATATTATGCTAAGTCACTTGGGAGAAGCGAAAATTTTCTGCAAAGGGTTCAGCTACATTTATACATAGTTCAATAAGGGCCATCTAATTCAAAAAAAAAGCATCAAAAGTCTACAATAAAATCTTATTATTTCAGTTATCTAACTTTAACATAATACATTCCACCCTTCTTTACAATCACATACGAAGCTTATAAGAAATTTAACAATGAAGGAGAAATAGCAGTTGGAAATGTTCACAACAATATAGCACCTTCCTCTGACTACTTTTTCACAAAATGTGGCAGTGCTATACTCAAACCGATAATCTAGCCCAAGGACCCACAGATTTTTACTGATATGTTTTGATAGGGACAATATTGCCAAAGACCTCATTTCTAACAGCAGAGATACTGAACACAGTAGGACGTGTTATGATGACCTACAACTGGTTGTTCTGACTGAACTGACCCAGACCACACCAACGATGCTACATAAAATGTTCACATTCTGAACACACAGTAAGATTCACTGAACTGTTGCCTCTATTAAATCTGCTTCTCTATTAAATCGGCTTCTGGTCATTACAGATTCATGTAGAGTAGAATTACTGACACAAGCACACTGAGGCAGCTAATAATTCACAGAAAATGTCACATGGCTTCTGCTGCTCCCTTGGTTATAATGATTTTTATTGTATGTCACATACGTGTATTAGGTATTAAAATCCAGATCCCTAATCCAGGGACAACTGAAAGCTGAGCATATATAGTTGTGTGTTATTCTCAAATATATCTTTAAACAATAAATTAGCACATTAAGTGAGGCAGCCTATTTTAATGGAAAAATAGGTTTGGAATCAGACACATATGGTGTGAACTCATTTAAGGTTCTTAATTTCCCTAAACCTCACAAAACTGAGATAGCAATGATCATATAATATGTGTTAGTATGAAAAAATTTTTTTTCTAATAGTTTCCTTCCTCCTTGGCAGGAGTGAAAGTTACTGAGATTATTATGAACAATCTCTGGATCTGCAATAACCCAAGAACACAGTAGTGAGACCTTTAGAAGGAAGGAGCCTTCATGACGCCCATCATTGTAGTACTGGTGCTGAGGACACAGGTGAAAAGGAGGATCTCCCATTCCCTCAACCAGCTCAATCTGGTCAAGTAGAAATCCGGATGAAGAAATAAATTATACTACAGAGTGATAAGAGAAATAAGTAAAGCATATACAAAGCCCAGAGGAATCACCGAGGTAGGACTGATTATCCATATAAGGAAAGAGAAGGCAACACTAGATGGCTGGAATCTGAAGGATGAATAGGTAAGTTCATTACAGTCAGAAGAGTGAACAATACGCAAAGGCAAGGGCTGTGGAGTAGGAACTGTATGGTGCATCTATGGGACTTTAAGATGTATGGTATTGCTTCAAGATTAAGTGTAGTGTTGCAGGTGGGTCCTGTTGTGGGTTGGATGAGCCCATGAGCAATGATAAAGCAACTGACTTTAACCTGTATGTGTTAAGAAGCCAGGGGGAGAAAATTAGATTTTTTTAGAGTTCTTTTAGTTAGACACAGCATAATATATTAAAATTTAAGTTACAGAGTTTGAATGGTAAGAGACTGAGGTCAGGGAATAAAAAAATTTTAAGATTACAGAGACAGTCACAAGTGTCAGATAGACTGAGCTGGAGCCTCGCTGCGTAACCTTGGGCAAGTTATCTAACTCTTCTAAGACTCAGTTTGCTCAACTGTAGGATGGAGAATAATATTTGAATCTCAAGGGGCTGTTGTGAAGATTAAATGAGTAATTTAAGTAAAGCACTACAAAGAATGCAATAAATGTTCGCTGTTCTAAGAGAGGCAGGGCTGTGCAGTAGGTAAAAACTCCAAAACCATGAGGCAAACAAGTGAAAACATTTGTAATAATGGCAAAGTCCCAGAGTGGGGCACAGCCTTTTAAGTGGAGTTCAAGTTTTGAGAGCGAGACTAGGGTGGACTCCAAGGTCTTAGCTTCTCTGAATAGTATATTCTTTTGGTATGAGAGCTGCATGCCCTTGAATGCCCGACAAAGAGCTGACAAAGGCAGTTAGCTCTGGCCAATTACCAAGAAATGATATCACCACTAAACCCCGTGGCCACAAAACACAACTCAGTTTTTAAAGTCTTCGGTCACTACACTCTAGGAATTCAAAAAAAATGGGTGTTACTCTATGGAATTCTGCCTTTTTGTATGTTTAAGCCTGAGCACCTTTTCTATAAGCATACCCTCCTCTGACAAGGGTAAGATGATGATACAATGCATGTAACAGGACCTGGCATTTCAGGACCTGAACAATGTTTATGTTCTCCATTTATATCTTTCTACCTTTCTCCATCCTCTCACCACTTTCTCTTCCTTAACTTAAAAAAAAATAGTGCAAAGATTAAATTATAACATTTCTCACTTGTGTGGCCCAATTTTTCCTGTGGGTCAGTAGTCCTCAGCAGGAGAAAAAAGAAAAAACATCTCATTTCCATATTCTAGTCAAATTTCTATTTGGAAAGAATAATGCTAATATTGTATAAAATAAAGGAGATTTAGTAACTGGCTTTTTTCCCTCCTCCTATTAGTTTAGGGAAATCTTTTTAAGCTATTATACTTTAACCCATTTGGTATAACCAATATTTGGGGAATATTTAAAAACAACAAAAACAAAACTATTACCTTTACCAAATGTGGTTTCACCAAGGTTACTACTGATGTATAGCGCTCCAATACAGGTGGAAACCCAATTTCTAATCGTGTTTTGCAGTATCCAGATCTCCTTGATATAACATCTGATCTTTTGCACCAAGGAACAAAATGCTTGTAATCCTCCATTCCTGATACTACATCATACATTTCCTGCATAGAATACCTTTAAAAAAAAAAGGAGAGGAGTTAGCTGTGTCTAGTCATATGGTATACGTACACTCTTAACTGAACATGAATAAAACATATCGTGCGTGAGGCAGCGGGTCACTTGTAACACACGCTGAGCCACACTCTGGAATGAGCGACTTCAACACAGAAACTAAGAAGGGACTAAATACCTGTGTACAGCAGAGGTCATAATTTGACAGACCACAGGCTGGATTCAGCTTGCAGATGTGGTTTTTAAAATTTTAATTAGTGGCCAGCATTTAAAAATTGAGAGTTTAAGAGAAAAAAAAGTGGAAGCAATCTAAAGGTTTATCAGTTGATAGATATTAATAAATGCTTAATAATAAATGATTAATAAATTATGGTACATCCATACTGTGGAACTCCGTATCAGTTACTTAAAAGAATTAAGATATACACTTTAGAGCAAAGAAGTTTACAATACATTATGTGAGAAAAAGCACATTGTGAAGCAGACAGTATATGTACAATTCTATTATCTATTTAAGAAAAATTATAAGTATATACTATATTCCCTCAATTTAAAATATTTGATGTTTATTTTTTCCTGAAAATAATTATGTTAATAGAATGTTTGTAATAAAAATATATTTAATAAGTCCTGGAAGGATACAGATTAAACAATTAACAGTTGTTAACTCAGGAAAAAGAAGGAGTAAAGACGATTAACACTTTTAGTAAGAAACTTCTCCAGTGTTAGGTTTTTATACAAGCATGCATTATTTGTAATAAAAAAAAAGAAAAGAAACTATTCTAGAACACAAAGGAAACCTCAGTCTTTTTATGAGCCAGCATAACATCCTGACAACCCACACCTGACAAAGAACACAAAACAAAATCTATAGACCAGCATCATCTGTGAGTACTGAGGCAAAAATTCTAAGTAAAATACCAACAAATTTAATCCAGCAATGCATTAAAAAAAATACAACAATCAAATGCAACTCATTTAATGATGTACGGAAGGTTTAATAGTAAGAATTACATTATTATAACCACATTAATTAGCCAAAAGAAGAAAAACCTATATGATTCCCTCCACAGACGGTAAAATACCAGAAGCATTCCCATTAGAGTTAGAAATAAGACAAAGATGCTGACTATCATCATTGCTATGCAGCATTGTTCTGAAAGTATCAGTCAAAGTAATTAAATCAGAGCATGAAATATGAGGCACATGTGTGAACAAGAATTAGGTAAAATTGTCAATTAGCAAGTTAATCAATTCAGAATTCAGTAAGGTAGCCTGTTAGGAAATAGATAAAAATGAATACACTTCCTATACAAACAAGAACTATAGAAAACAGTAGCATAGAAATGCAAAATAACTAGAAATAAATTCAACAGAACGCTCCAGGTCTTAAACAAAAACAAACAACAACAACACTCTATGGATACACATAAAAGACAACTGAATGAGTCAGACATGTTATTCTCGGTTATAAAGATTCAACAATGTTAAAACATAACTTCCCTCAAAACGACATAGGAATTTAAACAATCACAATCTAAATTACAAAAGGGTATTTTTGGCATATGACATAATGAGTCTTTACATATGTTTAAATTAATCTTTACGATCATGAAATGAGGCCCATAGCAGAGCGGGGGGAGGAGGAGGCTTCCCCTCCCCAGGTTTTCAGACACTTTGAAATAAACGCTAAAATAAGTCCCATGACGAAGTATGAAACGCTGTAGCCTGGAAGCTAACCGCCATAAAAGCAGTTTACAAGTAAGAAAGCATAGCATAGCAGTCAAGGGGATGGACTCTAGTCAGGAAGGACTGTATTCAAATATCAACTCTAAAACACAGTAAGCCATGTGACCCTGCGTAGGCTGCTTAACATCTCAACTTCATTTTCTTCATCCATAACTGAAAAATACCTCTACAGGGTTCTTTTGAGGGTTAAACGAAATAGCTTCACCATAGTGCACAATACTTAATAAGCACTGAATAAATGGTAGCTATTATTATGTGTTTATGTCAAATATGGGGGGGAAAGGATAACATGAAGATCATTAGTTAAGACCAATTTGTAATAAAAAGAATTCTAGCCTGAGAAAGAATAAAGAAGCAAGTTAAGGACAAGAAAATATGGTGGGAAAAATAAACTTTGGAGTCACGACACTTAATGTACATTATCTCTCTGAGCTTCAGTTTCCTCATCTCTAACACGGGAATAACAATATCTAGTTCACATGGCAGCTGTGAGAATTACATGAAACAATAAATATAATGCACCCAGCAGTGCCTGTCAAATGGCAGGTACAATGTAAAAGAGATTAGTAGCGAGTTAAGAGTAAAGCAGACCAATTCACTGTTTGCTTTCTTATCTTTTTGTTGCTGTTTCTCTTTTTAGCAAATGCCAGCTGCGGCAAAGCTGTCTACCTATTCAAGTATTTAGGCTGACATGGTGCTGCCAGGAGGTAGCAGCCCAGTTGGGGGCTACAATTCTCAGTCCCCCTCCTGCATTCAGACAGGGGTTACAGGACTAGTTCTTGCCAACAATACTTGAGAGTAAGCACTGTGTGTCACTTCCAGACCAATGTGGTTAAAAAGCAGGTGTATCTTTTTAAGAGACTCTGAAGGCTAAGGAATTACAAAAGTCACAAGTTGGATGGAGCCCAGGTTCCTGATTCACTACTTGGAGAATTGCTGCCCAAGGAGTGGAACACCCTCTTGAACTTTACATGAAAAAGAAATAAACTTTTGTATTTTATCTGTATGGCTGTTAGCATTATCTTAACTAATATAGGGATGAGCCAGTAATAAAGGTAAATTTAGTGACAAAAGCTACGAGTCTGCTGAAGGTCCTTTACTACAGAAAAATCAGAAGGGAAAAAGCAACTGAATAAAATTAATAAAACACTTTTATAAGAATTCATGTAATACTGAATGGCCTGTTGGGATTTAAGATCCCCTAGTAGAAATTCCTAGACGAAGGGATGCCATATTTCTGGGATAGCAGAACTGCAGAGTCTCTATCCTCTGCTGTATATACCCCTAGATCAGGGGCCAAACCTGGCCCACTGCCTGGGTTTGTAAATAAAGTTTTACTAGAACACAGCCACGCCCCTTTATTACATATTGTCTATGGTTACTTTTGGGTACAAACACAGGGTTGAGTAGCTGCAACAGAGACAGTAGGGTCCACAAAACATAATGTATTTACTATCTGGCCCTTTACAGAAAAAGTTTGCCAAACTTTGCTCTAGATGGTAGGATCTCAGCATGTCTTTATATGCTTACCTATGAAGGTGTGTATGTGAGGGAGCTAGATACACATATTCGGCCCAACTTTTCAGTAATGCTGCCATTACAGAAAAGAACAGTGCACAAAAATGCAGGTCATAAACAGTTCAATTATCGCCTTTACATGTCAAGGTTTAAATCTATCCTATAAAGTTACCATATAATTATATTCATTCAACAAATATTTATAAACCACCAAGGGCTATGGAAAGGCCAACCTAGAAAAACCAAGCTGAGTCTATAAGAGAATCCAGGAAAAAAGAGGCACAATACTCTATAGAAAATTGCGAATGCATTCTTTTAGTAGAACTATTATTATATACAAACCCTATAATTCTCCTCTCTGAATATTCTTTTCTTTTATTTATTAATGGTGCAGCAATTCTGAAGAAAGTTCTTGCATGTATCTCCTTAGGCCACATTGAGGTATGTAGTGGAAGAGTTCTGCTCATCAATATACCACAGGAATCTAAATATCTAAAAAGATAAAAATTGCCCAATTTAGAGTGACACTGAATTAAGAGGAAACACAAATTATAGAGATTGTAAAACAACTCACACTTACGAAGGCTTTGCAACTTTAGAATATTCCTGAAAAAGATACACACACAGGCACAGACACAGAAAAAAATAAGCTTCTTAAGCACCATAAAGAAAACTAAAAATAACAGTTACAGTTAGGATTAGAAGCATCTGGCACAAAAGCTATCTCTCTCCCAGAAAGTTGGCTTTCAGTCTGTAGTCATGTATTACAACGTACTCTTGCCATACGCTGGCTAGAATATTCATCATTTATTTTTCAACTCATGTTATCTACCAGGTTGTTTTCGCAGCTGGATCCACAGAGGTTCCTTAATTCTTGATCTACTGTATGAGACTTGAAATTAGGTCTCACTCTCGATTTGGAGATCTGGTGGCCCTGTCAGAACTGCTGCTCCTCTGTTCTACTTTACTTTTCAATGCATACATGTAAAAACATATGTCAAGGTAATTAGAATGTTAATTGTTTGGGGTACTTCTAAAAACAGATGCCTATATACTCTTGTTCACCTAAATATTTTTAGCTTTCCCTAAAAAAAATTATTGCATAACTATTTTATACTACTATTCATGCATTAGTTCACATACTTATTGAGCTTGTGGACTAGGCAATAGGGACCTAACGGTGAATAAAACAAACACAAACCTTATAAAGATTACATTCTAATTGAGGATTAAAAAAAGTGCTAAAAAAGAAATGGGAATGGGGACATGTAATTAGGACCCCCTTTAGATAGGGTGGTCTAGGAAGTCCTCTGAGGTTACATTTCAGCTGAGACATAATGGTTAAGGAGGAATTAGCCATGCAAAGAGAGAAACAGGTATGTATGTACATAATAAATGTGTATGCTTATAATCTCACACACACACACACATATATGTGTATGTATGTATATGGGAGAAAAAGCAGTAGATGGGGGCATTCCAGGTAGCAGGGAATGAGATAGGCAGTATCCTGAGACTAAAAAAAAACTAACAGAGTAGCAGCAGTACAGCAAATAGGTGGGAGAGTACCGTGAAATCATGTCAGAGAAACTAGCTGGAGCTGGATCATGTTGGGGACTAGTGGCCAGGAAAAGCAATCTGAAATTTATTCTCAATGAGAAGTTGCTGAAGTAAGTAAGAGAGTGATATTTCATTAAATCAAATCTTCAAATCATTTTTTAAAAGAGGAATGGGGGGGCCGCCCGGTGGCGCAGCGGTTTAGTTTGCGCTTTGGCAGCCGGGAGTTTGTGGGTTCGGATCCCAGGTGCAGACTGACGCACTGCCTGTCAGCCATGCTGTGGCGGCGTTCCATATAAAGTAAAGGAAGATGGGCACAGATGTTAGCCCAGGGCCAGTCTTCCTCAGCAAAATGAGGAAGATTGGCAACGGATGTTAGCTCAGGGCTGGTCTTCCTCACAAAAAATAAATAAAATAAAAAAAAAATAAAAGAGGAATGGGTGGCCTGGTGAAATTTCCTTATTTTATCACATAAAATTTGATTTATATAAAATATGATTTACATATAAATAAAAATTTTTTAAGGATATTGAAACCCTACAGTGTGGCTGGGGAGGAAAATCAACTCAAAGAATGGTTGAAGAAACTGGGACTATTCAGCCGGAAGATATGGGATGATATCTAAGAATATGGCTCCAAAATGTAAAAGCCCCATTAGAGACAAATTTGAGCTCCATAACACAAGCAAGAACTTTTGAACAATTAAAACTGTTTATAAAAATTGGATGGGCTTATTCCAGAAGCAATGAAACAAAGGTCAACGAAAATGGTTAAGCTAAATGCTGCATGACTATCTGTTAGAACGTAATGGAAAAGAATCAAACACACGAACTGCATGGATGAACTTACCGGCCCCTTATAAGATTTTAGGATTCTTATGTATCCAGCTGTAAAAAAACACTTCAAAAAATGAATAATGGGGAAAATATGGTAAAGCAAGATGGCTTTGTGAATTCTAAGTTTTCTAGGGCATCACAAGCAGTATTTGATTTTATAATGAAGTAAGAGCATATTTCAAAGATATCTATGATATTCTTTTTTAGTCAAAAGAGATTTTAGATTCATCCAGAGAGAATAAGGGTGTTACCTGTTTCCAAAAATCTTTAAAAATATGATTTGTTATATGAATCTTATTTTAAAGGCAGAGATAATGTTAAAAGAAGCCTACTGTGATTTTTTTTTGAGTAAACCTATAGAGTTTGCTTAAAAGTAGGATTATATCAATAAAAATGAATGACAGTTACTCTGCTAAATGAAGCAGAACAGTGAAAATAAAATAATTAGGCAGTTAATTTAGCTTCCCCCTTTAAAAAGAACCATAAAAAATAATTGAGGGTCTCTGTTAGCCATATTGATTACAAAAACCAAATTTGGTGTACAAAATGCCTAATCATCCATTTCCCTTCTAAGACACTCTTTAGATATCCTTAACTGTTATAACAGTTTTGTCTATTTTTTCCACTTTTTGTACAGATTCCCTGTTATTTATTATTGGAGGTCAATTATGTGGCAGATACCATGCACAATTATTAATAATTTTCTGATAAATCATTATCAGAAAAAGGCAGCATCTCTGAGATAAACTTTTATTTTAAAAAAAAGATAAGACTCTTGTTTCTCAAGAGGTGAATTGGATGTCTGTTTGACTAGGAAGCTTACTTGCCACCGTATGTATATGGTTTTGAATTTCATACCAGGTTCACGTAATACTGCCCCCCCAAACCCCCAAAATGAAACCCTACACAATCTGATTACAATCATAAGGGAAATACCTGATTTAAAGAAAGCTAATAGTTTTCCAGATCAGTTTGCATACTATGGTTACAATGCCCTGGACAGCACATCTATTCTCACACACTATCAAGAATAATACATCCTCAACTGTAATATGAGGAGCCATACAGTCATATACACGGTTAAACCATGAAATGAAAACTAGACCAGTTGAAGGACAGCTTTCTTGTCACTCACCTTCCAACACTACATCTCAAATACTCTATTATAATAAAGGCCAAAATCTATGTTAATCCCTAAGCCTTGCAGTGAACTCATAAACTCCCTCCCTCTTCATTATCATAAACAGTAAATATTTACCTTAGAATTTAAGCCTTAATTTGATCACTAAAACAATTGTATTTGGTTTTG
This sequence comes from Tapirus indicus, assembly GCA_031878705.1. Classification (NCBI taxonomy): domain Eukaryota; kingdom Metazoa; phylum Chordata; class Mammalia; order Perissodactyla; family Tapiridae; genus Tapirus; species Tapirus indicus. The sequence continues at coordinate 105,186,856 of CM062926.1, read as the reverse complement.
TGCTCAAAAATAACAGTTTTGTTTATGTGCAAGCCAACAATTTTGTAAGAGTAATACAAGCAGATCTAAAGTATGATAGGATGTGTTCTGCTTGGAACTACTTTTTCAGATTATTTCCTAAAGCAGGAATAAACAATAGGAGATGATTTTATTTCATTTTCAACCAAAATGTGTCTAAAAGGATTTGGAGCCGGCTGGGTGGTTGGTATTTTAAAAATTCTTCACTGAATCTAAACGTCCTGGAGCTCAATCAGATTTGTGCTCTGCCTCCATCTCGTACTGTTTACAACTGAAGTCATTTTAAACACTAAGTTTAATTTTCGAGTATAATTTATTACAATGTCATTAGTAAAAGGAAACAAAGTGGTGGAAGTATGGAGTCGTTCATGTCTCCAGCTCAGTCTCCACCCCCACCCACCAAAAAGAAACCAACCAGGAATTCCGGTTCAAAGTTACAGGACCTCTAGTTACAGTGGAGTGGGAGAAAAAATCCAAGTACCCTACTCCGGCTACCTTCAGTTTTGCAAGCACCAAAGGGCGGGGGCAAAGACCTGTACCAGAAGTTGGGAAAGCACGTCTGGCCATCTGGTACGAGGGAGGTCACCAGCAGCCCACCAACCCCCACACACCCGGCAGCCGGCAACGCCTGCGCCGCAGTTAAGATTTTTCTACAACAGGCCGTAGGAGAAGAGACCGGAAGAGCCCGAAGGCACCGGTCGCCGAGTCGCTTTATCAGCTGCTTCCAAAGAAGCTTCTCCGATGATTCACCGCCTCTCGCGAGAGCAGCGAGCCACGAACACAGACCGGGCGTTCGGTACAGGCCGGCGAGCCTCCGGCCCGGGGTAATGCGCGCGGCGCCCGAGTCCCTCAAACGCCGAACGCAGGAAAACCTTTCCACCAGGGACGCGGAAACGCATCCGGTGCAGCTCCGCCTCATCCCAAATCCCCCCGATCCCTCCACTCAGCAGGCCCAGGCGGAAAACTACCCTCGACGCGGCGCCCCGATGTTTATTACCTAAAGTCCCGCGCGGGTCCCTGCGCCGGAGCCTGGGCTCCGGCTGCGGCCGCCGCCTTCGGACGGCATCCCGATACCACCTTTCTCAGGGCCCTCTGACCGGTCCGAGCTGCCATGATCATCTCACTGAAGCCGGTCGCCACCTCCGGGACGGCCCGCGGCGCCGCCCTCCTCCGGCCGGGCCTAGCCGCCCGGCTCCGGCGCCTTCCAGCCAATCGGCGGGCACCCTTCGCCGCCAGACATGCCCCCTCTTCCCTCCCCGATTGCGCACCTCTGACGCACGCTCCCACTGCCTTAGGGCCGGCAGCAAACGCTCTCGTCATCCTGCCGGCCAATCAGAGGGAGCGCACGGCCGCCTGGACGCACCCCCCGCCCCTGGCCTCCGTTGAGTTCCCGCCGGCCTCTCGGGCGCCTCGCCCGAGACTCGCGGGGCCGCCCACCCCGCCTCCCGCGCCGGAGCTCGTCCGGGATTCGCCAACGGCCGCCGCCGTGCTCTTGGGAGCTGCTTGCGTTCGCTAGCCCGGCACGTGAGCCCAGCCCAGGGGCGGGAGGGAGCCCGAGGCTCTGGGTGTTAACTAGGTAACTGTCCAAACCGGTGAGGGGTGAGCCGGCCCGCCTTCGCTCCTGGCTGCGCAGCCTGGCCGTCAGAGCCTCGCTGTCAGTGATGCTGATACAGTACCCGCTGCGCAGGCCACTCAGGTGGTTGTGAGGGCAACGTGAGGTCACGTCCTTACAGACGAGTCTCGGTGCTCTCGGCCTTCGTCCTGCGTGGCCAACGTGTGCAGTGGAGTTCGCGTGTGGTTTGGGTTTCCCTTAATCCGTACAAACCCGGCACCTTTGCTTTGATTCACCCGTTTGAGGAACCAGTCAAGTCCGGACGTTCTTTCCCTCCGTTAGTTTAGCCTTTGTACGCCATAGTTTCCTGTAAACTGTAATCGAGATAGCAATACTACCTACCGCCTACAGTTTTGAGGAATAAGATAGTTGACTAAATGTAGTCAACAAATATTTATTGGGCACTTTTTGCTGTTTTAGGTGCTGGATAAGTGAACAAAGGTCTTTACCGTCCTGGAGCTTATATTCTAATGGGGAAATCAATTAGTATATAATACCGTGCCATAATCATGTGCTTTAGGAAAAAAAGTAAAGCAGGGTAAGTAGATGGAGAGGGGTAAGGTGGGCCTCTGAGGAGGTGATACTGACCAAAGGCCTATATGAAGTGAGGAAGTGAACTATGTGAATATTTTGGGGCAAAGTAACTTCAGGTGGCGGGAACAGCAAGTGCAAAGGCCCCAGGCAGGAACAATCTTACACTGTTTTGTGCAGAGCAAGGGCTTTGGATCTCAGTGAGTGAGGACGAGAGGGGTAGGAAACAAGGGTGGGGGTAGTAAGGGCTTTATCATAGTGCCTGGGAGGCCATGGGACCAACTTTGGGTTGTAATCTAAGTGTGAAGGGAAGTCATTTGAGATTGAGGGCAGAAGAGTGACTTGATCTGATTTACATTTACAGGAATATTCCAGCTGCTGTGTGTATGTATGATTATTTTCTATTCTTCCTTTGTTCATTGCAGTCATCCTTTACTAGATGCTTTGTGAAATGAGCTGAAATCACCAGCTACAAAGTTTGTCACTTTTCAATGTAACATAGGATGTACTTGTCGGTTGAGGTGATTCTGTAGCTGCATCCAAACAATTCTATGTCAGATTGCCTTCAAATACACAATCCCTGCTCTTCTTTCCTTAAATCTTCAATATTTCCAGTAATGTATTCCTTTAAAACTCATTTTCATCATATTATTCCACTGCTCAAAAACCACAGTGGTTACCAGTTGCCTACGAAATATAGGCATTACACTGCCACCTCCTACTAAGTTCTACTTCAAAGTATTGGTATCATGAACTAGAAGGCCTGTTAAACATATTTTTCAGTACAGTACATGATGTACTTATGTACTTAATATAAGGCCTTTTTCTATTAAATTCACCATTTTCTCATTCAACTCTTCCCATACATATGAAAATACCTACTGAATACATTGAATTTAGTAGTTTCCCAATAAAAACATTTTTAAGGGCAAATAAAGGAATCTTTGTAATAGTTGACAGTGTATGGTACTCATTTGACTTCTCAGTAAAGGAAACAATAATATATCATAAGCTTAAAGGTGATGATAAACTCGGGTTCAGTTTCAGTAGACGACAGTGCTTCCATAAATTGGGGGTTAAGAGGTCTATACAATATGAGAAAATTGGTGGTAAAACTAAAACCCAGCAGAGACCTATAGGAAGCAGTATCTTAGAGTCCAAACCAATTATGCTGTCAAAAATATATTTGACACTACATTGCATATTAAATATTCTTTCTAAAATAATTGAATCTGAATCTGGTCAAGCTTTTAGATATGCCAGTTTACACAGGGGATAGAAGAGCATGTTAAATGACATCAAGGGGATACAACCTACCAAATACAGAAAATGGGAAATTCTACATGACGAATTACCCAATTTCTTCAATAAGTAAATGTCAAGGAAAGGAGGAAGGGGGGGACTATTGTAGATTTAAAAGATTTAAGAAGCATTATTTGGATTTTGTTTTGAACAAACTAAATATAAAAAGACATATACAAGACTGGGAAATTCAACTGAAATCTCTACTTCAGTAGAGATTCACACTGAAGATTTTACAGGTGAAATATGATGTCTGTGATTTGCTTTAAAATAATCCAGTGGGAGTGGAGGAATAGAGTGGATGAAACAAAACTGATCATTTGTTGATGATTATTGAACTGAATGATGGATACATGGGGAGTTTATAATAGTATTATATCTAGTTTTTGTGGCTGTTTGAAATCTTCTGTAATAAAACTATATATACATACACATATATATATATATATTTTGTTCCTGCCTTTCATGTGATCTTTCCAAATGAAATCCTCCTGATTAACTTCCACGTCAAATCATACTTTGTTGGACCTTTTGCTCACATTAGAACCCCAAATATAGACTGAACAGAACCAGAAAGGCTTCAGGTAAATAGAAATGGCTATGACTTTAATACTGTTTTGAATCAACCCTCTAGTCAAAACAAACATAGGATGTATTTTAACCACAGAACAAGACCTTTACCTAAACATCACTTATATTTTTTTTTCCCTGAAATAAAGCAAGTTTTTAAAGTTGACATAATCTCATTACTGGCACCTTTTTTGATCAATAAAATAATCTTCCCAGCATACTCATTGATTTCATACAGGGATTATCGTCGTGAAAGGTTTGGTTGAAAGACCACCTTCCTTGACTGAATCAGGAACTGAGTTACAAGAGATTAGTGCTATTACAAATGTTAGTTTCTGATAAAAATAGGACTATCGGGAGCTGGCCCGGTGGTGCAGCGGTTTAGTCCGCGCTTGGCAGCCCGGGGTTCGCGGGTTCGGATCCCGGGCGCCCGCTGACGCACTGCCTGTCAGCCACGCCGTAGCGGCGTCCCATATAGAGTAGAGGAAGATGGGCACGATGTTAGCCCAGGGCCAGTCTTCCTCAAGCAAAAAAAAAAAAAGAGGAAGATTAGCAACGGATGTTAGCTCAGGGCTGGTCTTCCTCACATAAAAAAAAAAAAATAAGACTATCAAAGGGGATTAACTAGATGGTTTGCCCTTACTGACTGGCTATGTCAGTCAGGGACCAGTCAGGAAAATTACACCATTTTAAACAGAAAATTTATTATAAGGATGTTAAACAGGGATTGGGGAACTATGGTGACAAAAGGGATACTGAGATAAGAAAGCAATAGTAACTGCAAGAAGTAGGTACCACCCTGTGTCCCCAAGACCACCAGATGATTTCCTAAGGACTCACTATATGGTTGTACTCATAGCTATGACTTATTACAGTGAAAGAATACAAAGCAAAATCAGTAAAGGGAAAAGGAGCGTGTGGGATGTCTGGGGGAAACCGGGTGCAAACTTCCAAGGGTCCTTTCCCAGTGAAGTAGAATCACATAGGACATGCTTTATTCTTCTGACAAGTTTTGACAACGTGTGTGAAATGTTGCCAAACAGAGGAGTTCATTAGAGACTCAGTGGCCAGGGTGTTGACTGGGGGCTGATCCCATAGGCACCCTCTACCTGGCACGTACCCAAATTACAGACTCCACAGGGAAAGCTGATGTTCAGCATAAACTGTATTGCTTGCACAGTTTAGGCACAGTGAGACAGTTCTGGGAATGGTGGGAACCCACCTGAAATCCAAGTTCCCAAATGCCAGCCAAAGGCCAACCTCGTAAGCAGGTCTTTAAAAGGATAGCCGGCAGGACTGTCTCCTCTCTGCACACTCCCCTGGGCTGGGGGAACAAGGAATAAGTTGGAGTTATTAGAACTTAGAAACTTGGTGGAGGCGTCCCAAAATGCTGGAACCCAGATCTCCAAGGAGAGGGCACTGCTTGGCTGGTGCTAGTGCTTAAGAAGCATAGAGGAGCACACCCCTCCTCCCAACCCCACAGAGCTAGGACTCAGATCTCTGAGGAGGAAGCACTGGTTGATATTGGTGCATCTCAGGTGGTGCAGGGAGGCCTTTTGGAATCAGTCCTTCAGCACACATTTACTAAGACCTTAGGAAACAGGTTTAGGAATGTCAAGTAACTTGCACAAACTAACAACCAGCACAGCTAGCAAGTAAACCCTTGTCTTCTGACTTTGAGTCAGAATGCTCTTTAATGCTGTATGACTTCTTGAAAGATGCAGCAGCAGCCTTGTAATACTGAAATATTAGAACTGTTTTTAAAAACAGCTCAATTAGAGTTAATCAAAACTAGAAATTTGAGCAAGTGATTCAAACTAGAAATTTGAACAAAAGAAAAGAGGAGAGTTGACTACCCAGGGAGGGCCACAAAGGATGACAACACAGTTTAGAGGCTCTTCTCGGATTTCCAGATCCAGAAGTTTGTAGTTCAGGGCACTCAGTTTATCAAGAAAGCAGATTCTTCCTGGTTACATGATCAGCCTCTTATCTGATCCTAGAATTCCCCTTCTACTGCTCCCCGACACACACTGTGGCATCTAGCCACACAGAACTGCTTCTAGGTTCTCTACAGAGGCCATGGTGGTTGTTGCCTACACTGTCCTCTCACCCTAGGAATTACATATAGATACATAGGTAGCATGGTTTGATATTTCTGTACAGTCCTCCCAAAATACCACAAACATCTCTCTAACTACTCTAACCATTTTGTATTATAATTGTTTCTGTGTTTCTTTCTCCCTGAACTGGACTATAACACAGCTGAAATACTGGGGTTCTGGGGGGTTTTTTTTTTTTCTTTCTTTTTTTTACTGTATCACTACAAATTTTATTCAGAAACCAATCTTTGTTTTCTTTGTTGTTTTTTTATATGGTATTTCTACAATATATGAAGACAACAGGGAAAATACTTTATATTAGGATTACCACTTTAAAAATCTAAGATATGGTTTCTATTCTCCTGTCTTCTCTTTTGGGTGTGAAACATTATTTCTTTAGTCAGTTTGCATATAATGCGTGTTTTAGATCTTTCAGATCTTGTGTCCTCCTTTCCAAGTACTGCATTTTGTTGAGATTGCTCTTAAAACTGCTTTTATTACATTAGCAAGTTCTGTGGGCACCTGGGATGTGGCTGGTTTAGGCAGGACACTGTCCCTCACTGAAAGCTGTCAGTTACTCTCTTCCTGTCACCTTGCCTCTTTTAAATTAAGCCCATTTCCCTTCTACTCATATTTTTTCCTTCTGGTTTTAGGATTATTTTTCTTAAAAGAAACGAATTGGGGTGTGCACTTTGTCTTCTGTTACATTGAATCATCTACCTCAAGAAACAGAACTAGTTTCATTATTTTTGCTCCAAATAAAAGCCTTTTTATTTTCCTCAGCAATTTTTCATAAGCCTCAGCTCATTGAGAGTTTAGCCTTTAGTACACTATTAAAGGTTTCTGCCACTTCTAAAAATTTAATTGTACCCTTTTCATAACTTACTAAGTTTACAACCTGCTAAATATTTTACCCAAAAGTGGGAAAACTGCCTGGAGATGCAAAGCACAATAAAATAATTACATGAAAAGAACAAATGAAAATATCCATTAAAACAAAGTTGTTATAGCTGGCAGCATTTATTATTGGTAATTTGTATTTTTTAAAAAGTTGCATAGCTTAAAAAAAAAGTTGCATAGCTGCAAGACAATTCATTGTTGATTAAATGTTGAGCAGTTTTATTTAAGAGGAAACAATTTATTAAGAGTTTATTAAAGGATATGATAAAAGATACAGATGAACAATCAGATGAAGAGATAGAGAGGGCGAGGCCTGGGAGGGTCCCGAGTGCAGAAGCTTCTGTCCCCATTGACTTGGCGTGTATCACCCTCCTGGTGTGGATGCTTCGGGAAGTTTATGAATCACAGATGAGAGGTTCCAGGAGGCACAAAGGAAAGGCTTAAAAGGGAAAAATCAGGGGAGAGGAGCACTGAGCTGTATAATAGGAGAGGATGATTATTAGAGGGGCTTTTAACTTAGACAGTGAGCAAGGATAACAAGCAGGGGTATCTTGCTATTAGGTTGTCAACATAAATGGTCCCAGAAATCCTTAGGTGGGTAGAGAAAGCAGGATTAAGTGGGCACTCAGGCCACAATCTTCTTTAGCAAGGGACAGCAAACTCGGGCCTTGGGCCATATCTGACTGCCCTCCTTTTTCTGGGGGGGAGAGTGAAGGTGGTAAAATATATGTAACATATAATATGCCATTTTACCATTTTTGAGTATACAATTCAGTGGAATTAAGTACATTCAAACTGTTGTGCGACTATCGCAACTATCTATATCCAAACTCTTTTATCACCCAAGCAGAAACTCTAACTGTTAAGCCACGACTTCCCATTCCCCCTTCTCCCCAGTCCCTGGGAATGTCTAACCTTTCTGTCTCTATGCATTTGCCTTTTCAAGAGATTTCATATAAGTGGAATCATACAAATTTGTCCTTTTGTGTCTGGCTTATTTCACTTAGCATAATATTTTCAAGGTCCGTCCATGCTGTAGCATATGTCAGAAGCTCATTCCTTTTTAAGGCTGAATAATATTTCATGTATATATATACCACATTTTATTTATCCATTCTTCTGTTGATGGACACTTGGGTTATTTCCACCTTTGGCTATTGTGAATAATGCTGCAGTGAACGCTGGTGTACAAATACCTGTTTGAGTTTTCAATTGTTTGAGGTATACATATACCTTGGGAGTTGAATTGCTGAGTCATTTGATAATTCTATGTTTAGCTTTTTGAGGAACCACCAAACTGTTTTCCACAGCAGCTACACCATTTTACAGTCCTACTAGCAAAGTACGAGGAATCCAATTTCTCCACATCCTCACCAACATTTATTTTCTGTTTGTTTGTTTAATATAGCTATCCTAGTAGGTGTGAAGTGGTATTTCATTGTAGTTTTGATTTGCATTTCTCTGTTGGCTAGAGATGTAAAGCATCTTTTCATGTGCTTATTGGCCATTTGTCTATCTTCTTTGGAGAAATGTCTATTTAAGTCTTTTGCCCATTTTTTAATTGTGTTGGGTTTTTTTGTTGTTAAGCTGTAGGAGTTCTTATATATTTTGGGTATTTAATCCCTTATCAGATACAAGATTTGCAAATATTTTCTCCCATTCTATGTGTGAGATACTAGAAAATATATATATTGGTCTCTGCCCCTGGTTCCTGGCACAGAGCTCCTAAAACACTTGTAAATTCCTAGGTAATAAGAGCACTAGGAGCATCTTTTGTTCTATTGAGGCAACTTTGGGTGGGCTGCTGGATGGCTCCTCAATGGGGGCTGGTCACCAGAAAGACCAAACCATAATTAGAAGCTTGAGATTTACAGCCCTGCCCCCACATTTATCCAAAGAAGGGAGAGGGGCTAAAAATGGAGTTAATAATTGATCATGCCTATGTGAGGAAGCCTCCATAAAACCCCAATAGTACGGGGTTCGGAGAGCTTCCAAATTGGCAGACACATACATATTTATTTCTTCTGATGATGATGGGACACTGGAGATCTGTTTGCCTTCTCCCAGAATTCAGATACAGATGATAAAAGAGGCTTTGATACACAGTGTTTTTCAATGCATGGTAGTAGGCCACCTGTAAAGAACTATCAGCTTTTGGGCTCTACCTCAAACCTACTGAATCACTCTCTGGAGTTTGGGTTCACAACCTGCACTTTTAAGAAGCTTCTCAGGGGATTTGAGTGCTCTTCGAGTTTGAGAATCACGGCATTAGTGGGAGAGAAAGATGGTTTCAGAACTGAGAGCACCGTGCATTTGCCCCCCCCCCCCCGCCGCCAACTTTCACAGATAGAGACTCCTCGAAAGGCATAACCATTGATAAATTGCCTTGAAGAAAACAAAGAGACTTTAAAAATTATTTTCAATTAATCACCATTCCAAGAAAGGAAATGTTTTTTGAGAATTTTGGGAAGGGGCATTTGCCAACCCATGTACTACCTATGTACTACCCATGTACTTCAAGGTCAAGAGGGCAGGACCATTGTGTCCCTCACTCCTCACTACTGCTTCAAGACCACTATTTAGGGGCCGGCCCGGTGGCATAGTGGTTAAGTTTGCACACTCTGCTTTGGTGGCATGGGATTCGTGGGCCCAGATCCCAGGTCTGGACCTACACCACTCATCAAGCCATGCTGTGGCAGCGACCTACATAAAAACTATAGAGGAAGATTGGCACAGAGGTTAGCTCAGGGCCAATCCTCCTCAAGCGAAAAGGGGAAGATTGGCAACAGATGTTAGCTCAGGGCCAATCTTCCTCACCAAAAAAAAAAAAGACCACTATTTACCCACCTTTTTGTGAAAGCCCAAACTTCTTTGAGGCTCATATCCTTAGGGGATAGTATCATTCTATATCTGGCTGCATCATTGTCACTGCATGGAGACACTGTTGTACACTTTTAGTAGATGCACTGGTGGGCTGCCCAGATTCCTTTCTTTCTCTGCTCATAACTGGAGCTGTTGGGAATCCTGTCAGTGACAGCTCTCTGATGCATCCCTTTCTGGGTATTCCTTGTAGTTAAAAGAGAGCTGCCTCTCCCAAGGTCATGCCCTCTTCTTGGGGGAGCTCACATGTAAAATCTTATTGATATGGGAGTATAAAAGCCCAACTCCTTTGCCCCAGCTTAGGACAACTGTGAAGGGCCATCCCATCTCCAGAGTTCCTTAGAGAATTGATTGAGGTCATGGTTCTGCAACTGGGTGGCACTTCAACTTCTTCCTCTTCCCAGTTCTGATTCCTTCAGTCCCCCAAAGGTGTTGATCTGAGAGGATTCCCCAACAAACTTCTTGCATGCAAATCTCCATCTCAGAGTCTGCTTCATAGGGAACCCAACCTGTGATTCAAGAAAGCAGACTCTAAAATGGGATTTTTAGATCTGTATCATGTGCAGTCTGGCTGGCAATGAGGATCCTCTCACTTGGCGGTAGGTGAAGCACTAATAGCTCCTATTGAAATATTGGGAGAAAGAAACTGAAAGGCTGGGAGTGATTAATCACTGATTAAAAGTTAAGTTTAAAAGCTAGAGGGCATCCTTGGTAGCATATAAAGAGAGTCTCATTGTCTGAAATAAATAAGCTGATGGTCAGGTCCAGGACTTAATATTAAGAGTAACAGAGCTCCAAAAGTTGACAAAATTTTCAACCTCAGCATGTCTCTTACACAAAGTGAGGGCCCTGACTGGGAAAGATTGCAACCCTAAGAAACAGGACAAGGACATCTGGGTCAGTGCACTCAAGAAACTTGAAACCCTAGATTTCCCTGAATCCTCTGGGCCTACAGAAGTGGCCTAATCTTCCCTATCAAGAAGCTAGTGGTCCCTCTTCTCTTGAAGAAGATACAGAGACCTCTGACTTATAAGACAACAGGTGCCCCACTCAGGAACTTTCCGTACTTTCCCTCCTGGATACCAGATCAATAACGGGTTAAGTCATATATCACCTGGCCAAGGAAATGCTAGGCCTGCTAAGGGAGGAAAGGGACATCTCAAAGGAGCCAAAGGATCTAGCCAATATGTGCCATCAAGAGCTGGAAGATGACATAAGGAACTAAATTCTGAGGGTCCTAGATCAAGGGGTAGGGGTGGGTAGTAGAACATAATGTTGGATAGGGAGGATTTATCAATATGGGAGTACTATCCATGATATGGAATACCCTGATAAGAGTCCAGGGAGGCAGTGCTAACACTCTACTAGGCTGGCTCTTAGAAACTCAGAGAAAGCAATGGCCCACATTAAGTGGTGTAGAAATAGCAGAACTACTGTGGAAGATGGTGGAAGAAGGGATAAAAAGGCTCAGAAAGTGGTTATGGTAGAGTAGATATTCTATGCTAAGGCCAGAAAACTTACCAGATGACTATGCTACACGGGAAGGCTCAGAGGACACTCTGTTCACTAAAGCAGTAAGGAATGTGAGAGGGGCACCAGCATCACTGAACAGGACCAAGACTAGGGGGAAGTGAGTGAGGTACTTGCCTCAGGTGCAAAATTTAAGGGAGTTCCAAAAAGCTTAGTAACTAAGATAAATAATATTTTAATTAAAAAAAAAATTTTAAATCAAAATTAATGCAGGAAAATCCATGATGAACAAGATATCAAAATTTTAAATAAAGACAGATCAATATTACTGATTTTTCCTTTTGCCTCCGACTCCAGTAAGGCTTAGCACAGCACTGTTACTCATGGTGGCTGTCCTTTACAGGCCTCAGGTGATAGTAGCAGATAAAGTTACAGAGCTGAGCTCCATAATAGCAGTGGGGATGATGGGATCCCAAAACAGGGGCAAAGTGGTGATGCTTAACCATCACAGGCAAGGTGGGCACAATTATAACTAGCACAATGTCAGAATGGCTGCCAGGGGGGTCCTGACCTACAGAAAGATATGGAGGTGGTTAATGCAACAGGGTGTCCTTAGAGGCAAGATTGACAGGCAGCCTGTAAGGGTGTTGCTAAATCTATACAACAAAGAGAAACCAAGGATGGATGTTCAGGAGGCTGAAGGCAGCTATTCCAGTAAAAAAAAAAAAAAAAAAAAGTGATCCTTTAACTAGTTTCAGGACCTGAACTAGTTTTCAGACCTAGAACTATTTGATTTCAGACCATTTGATTGAAAGAGAAGTTAGGTTCTGGAAGAAGGACCATGTAACACCATGGTAAGTATGTGTTAATGAATCCCCTAGTACTTCTCCAAAGGCACCTACCATTTGCTCTGGCAACTATACACTGGGGAAAGTGGAATAACCAAATATTTTGAGGGCTGTGAACAGTGTCCAAGTTGACATTGATACCCAAAGTGTCATACTGGCCCCTGTTAGAGTAGGGGTATAAAGAGTCATAAATGGAGTCCTGGCCCAGGCCTGGCTCATAGTGCCAAGTGTCATTTCCCAAATTTCCAAATGTATAATTGAAATTAACATACTTAGAAGTTGGCCAAACTCCCATATTGGTTCCTTGGCCTGTGGAATAAGAACATAGTGGGGAAGGCTACTGAACAGCTCCCTCCACACCTTGCCAAGATAGTAAATAAAAAACATCATATCCTAGGAAATACAGCAGAGATTAGTGCCTTAAAGATCTAAAGAATGCAAGGATAGCAGTCCCCATCATATCTACACTGAAGTCTGGCCCTTACAAAGGGTACACAGATCCTGGAGGATGACAGTGAACTGTCACAAATCCAACCAAGTAGTAGTCCCAATTGCAGTTGCTGTGCCACATGTGGTATCTAGAGCAGACTAACATGACCTCAAGTACATGGTAAGCAGATATTGATCTGATGAAAGAGTTGTTTTCTATCCCTAACAATAAGGAGGATTTAAAAGTGTGCATTCTCTTGGGCTGGACAACAGTATACATTTTAAGTTTAACACCTGGATTATGTTATTAACTCTCCCATAATATAGTCTAAAATAATAACTCTATCATAATATTGTCTTAAGGGACCTGGACATCTGGACATACAGTAAAACATCATATTAGTCCACCTTATTGATGGCATTGTCTTAATCACATTAATCAGACTAGATGACCAGGAAATGCTAAGTACATTTGAGGCCTCGGAACGACACAGATGCTCCAGAGGGTGGGAGATAAACCTAATGAAAATTAAGGACATGCTCTATTAGTGACATTTTTAGAGCAGGATTTCTCAGCGGTGGCACTATTGACATTCTGGGCTAGAAAATTCTTTGTTGTGGTGAGCTTTCCTGTGCAAATTAGGATGTTGAGCAGTATCCCTGGCCTTTAGATGCCAATAATCTCTCCCTTTAAATTGCTTTAGGTGTTTCTATCCAGTTCCGGGAGAATGACACATAGAAACAATTGTAATACATAGTGGTTAGAGTAGTTAGAGATGTTTGTGGGATTTTAGGAGCACAGCACAGAAATATCAAAGCATGCTATCTATATCTTACTCCTGGGGTGAGACTTCCTGGGGAGGGTGACATCCAGTCAGTTTTATAGGATGAGAAGGAGTTAGCCTGGTGAAAGACAGTAGAGGAGATAATGGGGGGAATAGGAAGGAGGACCCTCTAGGAAAGGAGAATATAGATGTGACAACCAAAAATGTCTCTAGACATTGCCAAGTATCCCTGGGAGACAAAAATCACTTCCAGTTGAGACCCACTGTTTTAGGGGTATAGTGGACTGGGAGATGCCTGGCCATCCCTTCCAAAGTAAAGGACAAACTATTGCATCTTGTACTTCCCACCACTGAGAAGAAAGTACTACACCTAGTAGGTCTCTTTGGACTCTAGCTGGCATCAAAAACTGCTGGCTTTGTATTGTAGCTAATGTTGTTGTTATTATTATTGCCAACTTGTCTAGGTTGACTCTGGTACCTGCCTACAACAGAACACTTGTCATTGATCCAAGAACCGTAGTCTGCCCAACATCCCTTACTCTTTTTCACAAATCCTACTATTTCTCTGGTCCTAACATCCCACTTTCCTCCACCTCTTGCCAATTTCTTAGTTCAGCTAGTGACAACAGCCAGCTTAAGCTGAATCATTAGTGACAATGTTTCCTGCTCTTGTGTTGTACATCTCTCATTGAGAATCCAGTAGCAAAAATTATGTGGCAGGTCTCTCTGTGTTAGCTAAGAGAGGCAGTACAGAGCAGGAATGTTTGGAAGATTCCCTCATTCAACATTCATTCCTTCATTCAACAACATAGTATTGCCAGGTACCACAGGTACCTGGCCTCATCTCATGCCACTCTTCCCGCTTACTCCACTCTGGACACACCAACCTTCTTGCTGTTCTTGGAACACCCCAAGCTCATTCCCACCTTGGCACATTTGCACTCACTATGTCTGGAATACTCTTCCCCCAAATCCTCTTTCCCTTATTTCATTTAGGTATCTGCTCCAATGTCAACCCCTCAGAGATCTCACCTTTTCTGTCCATCCTGTCCTGCCATCCTGCCCACTCTCCCCTTACTCTGCTTTATTTCTCTTCATAGCACTGGACGGTACCTGAAATTATACAAATGTACACACACATAGATTTTTAATCTCTCTCCCTTAAAGAATCTAAGCCCCATGAGGACAGTGTCTTTTTCAACACTGTATTCTCAGCATGTAAGAGAATGTCTAGATGGCAACTAGACTTTTGGTGGTAAACACAATTCAGTCTATACAGAAGTTGAAATATGTACACTTGAAATTTATATGTTATACACCAATAAAAAACAACAAAAATAAATAAAATAATGTCTGGTATATGATAGATCCTTATTAAATTTTATTGATTTATTGATAGGTCTTCAATAAATATTTTTGAATGAATGAATGATGAAATTTACCTTTGGCATTTTATCGATTAGGGTTGAACTGAAGAAATAGACCAGTAGGAGATACATATTAAGAGATTTATTGCAAGCAGTTGGTTTATACAATTGTGGGTACAGGAGGGCAGGCCATCAGGCTGGAACTCTTGGGCACAGGCTGAAGCCGTGTCCACAGATAGAATTTCCTTTTCATCAAGGAAGCCTCAGTTCTGCTCTTAAGGCCTTTCGACTGATTGAATCAGACCTACCCAGATCATCTAGGACAATCTCCTTTGCTTAAAGTCAATTACTATGGACTTAAAGCACATCTTACAAAAGCCCTCATAGCAACACCTATATTAGTATTTGTTTGAATAACTGGGGACTGTAGCATTATTATATCGTGTTGTCTAGAAAAATTATGTATGCATGCTACTTTGTAAAAATTTTTTTGAGACTAGAAAAGGCCAGCCTCCAAGTTACCCTGATAAGGAATGGATTTTTCTTTTAATTGGATGTCATCACTGTCAATTGTCTAGGTTATAAAAAGGAGGGGAGCAGATCACCCCTTCCGACTTTTGAAAAAAAAAAACCTCACCAGAAAAGGGTAGGAAACTCATTTTAAGTAATATCTGATTATTATTTATTAATATTAAAAATGGAAAGTAAAAGATACTTATTGAAAAACCCTTGTTTCTTACTGTCTGAATGTCCAAGTCACTGTTTTATTAAGGACAAATTAGTCTTTAGAAGAAGACTAAGAGAAGGCAGTCTCCCTTGATCTTGGCAAAGTCTCTCATATCTCACTATCCCATATATGCCCTTGCCCTACCAAAGTACTTAATACTAGGAACCTAGAGAAATATGCACATAAGACAAAGTGACCAGCAGGCACAGCTTCTTTCTATCTTAGAAAGACGAAGGACATGTGATACCCATTTTGCAGATGCTTTTCATTTCTTTAATGCATTTTTTTATGTTTATAAAAATAATACATGCTGATAGAGTATTGGGAGGATACTAAAAATTATTAAAAAAAAACCCCACTCATAATTCCATCATTCATAAACATCCACTATTAACATTTTGGTGACTTTTCTTCGCATATATTTTTACATGATTGATCGCTTTGTATATACGCATTTATCTGTTTTTTTTTCCTTTAAAAAACAGGAGCCAAGAAACACAAAGTCCTTGTGATTCTTTTTGTCAACGTGGATGAATTCTTTTAGTTTATTGATTATTGATGGATAATAATAACATGCTTCTCTAATTCCTTATCATTCTTTTTTCCTTTTATTATTTTAAAATATGCTATCTTGTATATATATTAAAGAATATATATAATCTATGTGTAGGTTATAAACCATATAAGGAGTATCTATGGACCCTCTGCCAATCTAACAACTAGAATTTATCAGTAATTTATGTAATAATCCACACGTTCTTCTTATCCCCTTCCCAACTATTGCTTAACCTAAATTTAAAGAACTGAAAATTTTAACCCATCAAATAGATTTTTTTCATTGATGCTAATATAGAGCCCACTTTTTTGTTGGTAAAGTTTCTACTAAGTATTTGTGTTGTGAATCTGTCACACTGAGAGGTATAAACTTTTCTTTGTGATGGCTCTACCCTTGATCCCTCCCTGTTTTCCTAGGCTGCTTCCTGTACCAACTTCTCTTCTAAATTCTTCTGTTCTTTTTCAAAGTCCAAGGCCAGAGTGACAGTACAAGTTTTGCTAGTACTGTATAATTGATGCATACAAAAAAAAAGTGCCCGTATTCTGATCTTTTTAAAATTCCTGATTTAGGAATGACGTGTAAGATTAAGAGAGGCATTCATCAGTGTTAATGCTGACGATCAGTGGTTTTCTAAGCACTCGTGAAGTTAAAAGGCTTTAAAAGGGTGGCAAAGTTCTTGCTGTGTAACTTAATAACTGTGTGACATTGCACAATTTATATATACCCCCGCCCTGGTTTTTCTCTCATTTCTTAAATGGGATTAGCAACAACTTGCCTACCTTACTGGGCTATTTGTGAGATTCAGTACTGTTTGGGAGCATATGTTGTGAATGAAACTCCTACCCAAACGATGTAATTATTAAAAAAGAAAGAAAAATGACCTTGAATTACTGAGCGAACGATGAGACTGTTAGGACTGGTTCCATAACTAAGCACTGCAACAGCTGAGACAGATGCTGAGGAAAGCTTTTGTCTGGCCCCTAGACGCCTTCCGGTGAATGCGGAGAAAAGCGACTGAAGGTCTGAGGTTTCTTCTAGCCCTGAAACCGTAGTGTTTCTTACAGTGACTGTTAACTGTCCTCGTGGAATCCACTTTCCTCCGGGGCAAAGTTACTCACTTACAAGCACTACGGCCCACCCAGTCCTCTTCGGTATCACCCCGAAAATCCCCTCCGGGCCCAATCCTGGCTCCTCCCCCTACCCACAGTGCTCCTCTCTGTTCCCTGTAGGTGGCCGCTCCGACTCTTGCCGCCCGCCGGAGCGCGCTCCCATTGGCGCAAGCGCAGAGAGCAGCCCCGGCTATTTTTCTTCGTGGCAGCGGCGACGAGCGGAAGTGCTTGGGAGCGCCAGTTCCGTCTGTGTGTTCGAGTGGACAAAATGGCGAAGATCGCGAAGACTCACGAAGGTAAGCGGTCTTCCCCTAGTTACGTGTTTTCTCCGTTGCCCAGCCTGCTAAGACCCCGTCCTCGTAGCTTTCTGCCTCTTCCTGTGGTTCCTCTGGTGGGTGCCGAGCCCGCGCTTCGGTGCCCGGGTCGTCTCCTCGGCGCCAGCGGCGCAGGCCACTGCCCCACGTAATGGCGTCCTCCTCATACACCCCCGACAGGCGCTTTGTTCCGTGTTTGGGTGCTCCTGCTTCCGACTTGCTTCTCTCTGAACAGGGGGCCTCGTGTACACGGCTCGCTGAGGAGGAGTCCGGGCCCGGGAGCGGGGGAGCGGGCGTGGGCGCAGTCTCCGTCTCCCCCGGAACTATCGTCGGCGTAGTTTGTGCTCAGGAGTCGGGAAGGCTGTGACATACGGCAGCCGCTTTGGGCAGCCCTGAGTCGAGTTCAGTCCGACCCAGCCCCGTTACTCTTCACCTCGGCTAATTTGCGTGCCTTCAGGCGGCGAAGAGACTTTGTTGTTGTGGGGTTTTTTTGTATAAAATAATTTGGGAATAAAATCGGGTAGTTTTTTTTCTCCCTTGACCACTTTTGGTATAGTTGTGGCCTTTTCTTGGGAGACTGATGATTGGTTGAAGACGGAAAGGCACATTATCTTTATGAATGGCCAAAGCTTTGGAGGTAGTTGATCATTTTATGGAAAACGGAGTATACAAAATTAGGGAAATGTTGAGAATAGGCTGGAGCCCATTAGGGAGTATCCAGAAATGGCAGGAAATAGGATCACTTTTCAGAAAAGATTAGGCGTGGAAAGTTGGAGCTGCGTTCTGTGATTTCTGAGTTGGAATCTGAAATTTTCATCAAACACAAGGCTTCCAAGAGAGTCACTTTTATTTCACAAGTCGTTTCTAGGTCCATGGCTCGGTGTTAGGTCTGGGAGAGGTAACAAAGACTAAGGCCATCAGAAGTTTTACAGTCTAATGGGGAAGCAGATGTGTATATATACATCTTCGTTCTTTTATGAGGCAGATGAATGCTTAAATAGAAGTAGAAGCAACATGTTCTGGGAACCTGGGTAACTGAGTGATTAATTTATGTTTAGGGTTATTTCATGGAGGAGGTGACTTGTCCCTACTCCCAAAGGATCAATCGGTTTTAAATTATGGGAGGACATTTGAGCCTGAGAGAACATCTTGTAACAAGGCAGTGAGTCCTGATAATGTGCATTTGAGTAGTTGGCTGTGGCAGGAAAAGAGGGTGCAAGGAGGGAAAAAGCAGATGAATGTGGAAAGGTTGGTTGGGACCAGAATGTGAATGGCATTGAATAGTTGTGTCACCCCTACGAACTGAAGTCCAGCTTTCTGAAACTTATGAAACATGCTAATGAATTGGCAATTACTTTAATATTATTATTATTGTTGTTTGGTATTTAGGATTTAAACACTGTAACCTAGAAGCGTTTTTAGGTACTTATTCTATCTTTAGAGTATCTCAAACATCCTTTTTGCGGAATGTTAGAAAATGTAAAGATGTTGCTATTTTTGTTCATTCAGGACTACATTATTCATTTGGAACATTTTGTGGCTTGGATTACTTTTTTAGTGGTATTTTCATCATTCAGTACTTTTGGACAGGAAAAATCAAAGTTCTGATCAGTTTTCCTGCATTTTAGAAACCCATTTAAAAGCTTTGGTCCACAGAGGACTGCCGTTCATTGGCCAAAATTATTTGGGATTATGCTCTCTATCTATATAAATTAACTGATGCCGTAAAGAAAATATTGGAGCATTCAGTTTAACACCTGAGTACGGTCTGTGTACAAGACACTGCCCATCACTGTGGAGTGTGAGACAGGGTGATAAATGTTGAGTACACAAAAACATAGTTTCTTGCTCCCTTCCTCATGACATTCTTCTGGAGAACTCTAGTCGTTCATGGTCCATCTCTATTTTCACTAAGCCATGTCTGGTAACCTGGAGTAGAATTAGTTTCTTGGGGTTTTTTTTTGTGCTACTGTAGCACTCTATAAATCTTTATTATATTACTTAGAATATTTTGTTGTGTTAAGATTTTCTCTTCCACTTTGAGATTGTTGTGTACAGGAACTTTACGTTGGTATCCCCAGTACCTGGTGCATAATGGGTGCTGAATATTTTATCAACATTTATTGACAGATTAATTTATGCTGGAAGTATTTAAAGAGTTTCCCAGAAAGGGGGCTTTTAAACTGACCTTTGAATGATTGGGTAGGTTTGGTTACATCTGTTTGGCTGAGATAGCTGGGAGGTGTAGGACTTATTCGTATATTGGGAACCTCCTGAGCTGAGATGAAGAAGGGTTAGTATCAAATTAGGGATGGCTTTGAACGCTGAGCTAGGTTTGACTTTGGCTTTCCAGTAACTACAAAATAAAGTGCCCCCCCTTCTCCCAGGTAACAAGTTACTTCTGTGCTTTAGGAGGCCATTGGTTGTAGTGTGAAGGATGACTTAAGAGGGAGTAAGAGCAACCCTAAGCTATTGAAGTAGAGAGGAGGACTTGAATTTGAACCTCACTGGAGCAACTTTTAAAATTATGTAATACTTCTTTAATTTTTGTTTTAGAGTTGTCCCATCATCATGTTGCTTTTTAAAGTAAAGATTATATAATCTTTTCATCCTAAATAACATTGCTGGTAAAGACTTTTCTTTGTTGTACTTTGTAATTTATTTATTTATTTATTCTATTTTTTTTTGTTGTTGTTTTATTTTTTGTGAGGAAGACCAGCCCTGAGCTAACATCCATTGCCAATCCTCCTCTTTTTGCTGAGGAAGACTGGCCCTGGGCTAACATCGTGCCCATCTTCCTCCACTTTATATGGGACGCCGCCACGGCGTGGCTGACAGGCAGTGCATTGGCGGGCGCCCAGGATCCGAACCTGCGAACCCCGGGCTGCCAAGCACGGACTAAACCGCTGCGCCACCGGGCAGCTCCCCTTTGTAATTTATTTTTAAAGCTATGGCTGTATCAATAGTTTTTACTTGATTCTTATGAGGTAAATAATACTGTATTCAAATTGAAATAGGTTATTATTGTACCTTCCTATATGGTTCTTTTCACAGGTTATTACTTGAGCCCAACTGGCTCTCATATTCCTTTCATATGTTTCTATTAGGATCAGCCCTTAACATCTTCTTTAACTAATCCAATTATTTTTTAACCTGGAAGGAAAAGGCCGAGAGTTGGGATAGGGAATATACTTTCCATTTTTCTGGATATCTTTTAGAAGTCTCATATTTGAGAAATCCTTGCTCACCAGTTGCTTCTGGCTGGTGGAGAATAGATGGCACTTATGGACTGAACTAAAAGGTGTCATTGAGTGATTGACATCTGAAGGCTGTGCCTCTGTAACACATAATGGACAGTGATTAGAACATTGCTACAAGCTGGGTTTAGCCATATCTGAGACATAGAAAAAAGAAAAGGCACAGAAGGGGAAACTAGTAGAGGGACAGGATTGGTGGGGAGCACGTAAACATTTCTATTTATGTGACCAGTGGTAGTTTATTTCAGAGTTTGATATTTAGGTCTTAGTTTAAAATATAAACAGTAGGTTAGATGTCCACTTGTAAAAGACCCCCAGTTCTGCAGTACTATCTTTTTATGTCAAACTCAATTCCCACATAAAACATTTGATGTATTTATATGAGAAAAATGTTTCTAATTTTAACATTTATTATATTTTTCTGATTATAAAAATAATAGTAATTTTAAAGTAAATTAAAAATGGAAATTTATTTTTTGAATGAATTGAGATTTCAAATGGGCTGGTTCACAAATTTATTCATTAATTCCTGCTGTTAAATAACGTCTACTAGGGAAAGGTTTGTTCTCTTATAGTTGAAAGTATTCCTAGGGTCAGAATTTCCCTCCCAAAAGAAGGGAGTTTCAGTTGAATAATGACATTTCTTTTTTGTAGATCATTGGAGCAAATTTAGTTTTTAAAATGTATGTTTCTGTCTTAACATTCAGAAAGTTTTACATTACCATCAATTAGCAAGGTCAGTAAAGCCAGAAAAGAAAAAATATAATAAAGACTCAGGAGAGTTGGAATTTTTAAGCTTAAAGGTATTACATAAAAGAGCAAAAAAAAAAAATTCTGTTTATGTGTAGCAGAGGACGCTATTTCAGAGAAGAGAGGTTTTATTTTCTGTTGCGCGGGGTCAGAAGTCTTGATTTCAAGGGGCTAGAAGAAAGAAGAACCAAGAATGAGAAAAAAGGATGAAACTTAAGAAAACATGCTTAAAATTTTTTTAAACTTTTTATTGAAAACTGCAAACATGTCCAAAAATAGAATAGGGAAGTGAACCCCCATGTTGTTCCCATCACCTAGCTTCAACAGTTATAAACTGTAAAAGGGCCACTTTTGTTTAATCTGTACCGTTCCCTTCCATCCTTCCCATTATTTTGAAGCAAATCCCAGATGTATCATTTTATCCATACATTTTTCAGTGTGTCTCTAAAATATAAAGACTTAAACGTACCATTATTGTACCTAAGATTAATATAAGAATCTGTCCAGTCAGTGTTCAGTTTTACTGATTGCCTGATAAACATTTTTTTCCAGTTTGTTTGAATTCAAGTTCCAAATAAAGTCCTTATGTTGTGATCAGTCTTTTATGTTCCTCCTCCATCTTTTTTTCTTTTTTCCTTGCAATTCATTTGTTGCAGCACCCTTGTCTTGTAGTTTCCCCCAATTTGGAGGGAAAGGGGAAGAGGGCAATGAAAATACCCAGGACTCCCTCTTAGACTCTCCCACCACTACTGCTGCTGTTGCTGTCAGGAGGCCCACAAGCAAGGGAAGCTCCAAGAAAATGATTGATTTTAGGAAAGAGCACAGTTCTGAAATCATACCTGAGGTTTAGGTTGGACTAGCCATGCCAACGAAATCTAACAAAGGACTTGCAAATTTGGGTGCCCTTCCCACTATAATTTCTGTGGCAATGAATGTACTTCGCACAGTTTTCTAATGAGCTTAACTGCTACGTGAAGAAGTTTTGTATGAGTCCCAGTGATACATGTACCTTAAAACAGGAATACCAACTTAAGAAAAACCTCCTTCTTGACAGTGTATCCTTAAGGCTCCTTCTTTAGTGAGGCTCTTTGGTCTAATACTTAACTAGTACTTTAATTTCTTATCTAAGACTTCTTTTTTAACCACTTCCAGACTGTGCCAGCTCTGGAAGTTTGAAGGACTACCCCTAACTTTAATTTTAGAATTCCAAATCTATTGTCAAGATAGAGAATCCCTGCTCTCTTTTTAAGTGAGTCCTACCATATATGCCCCCTCCCTTCATAGATTTTAACTGAAGACAAGGGTCAGGTGGGGGAACAGAAGGCTTTCTTCTAGAAAATCAGGTAATTTAGAAATCCGTGTTAGGTGTTTCTACCTCCTGATACCCCTTTCTTTAACACCATAAAACTGTAGAATTTTACTAATCTCACTTATCCCAGTTTTTCTTCATTTTATTCCCTTAATATCTCTCTGCCATTTCATCTCAAAATTCTTCCTCTGTTGTTCAGAATTATTCAACTCTTTTCTGCCTTTAAACTTGCATAAGTAAATCCAGCAAAAGGACTTTCTAAGTTTCTTGTAAAATTAAACATACGCTTACTATAAGACTCAGCAATCCTACTCCGAGGTATTTCCCCAGGTAATGTTAAAACCCATGTTGACACAAAAACTTGTACACGAATGTTTACAGAGCCTTATTTGTAACCTCTCCCAACTGCAAACAGCCTGAATGCTGCTCAGATAGAGAAAAGAGAAACACACTGTAGTACGATGGAATACTACTCGATAATAAACAGGCGCAGACTTGATACACACAGCAACATGGAGACTGGAGGATTTATGGGTTCAGTTGGATTAGAGAGTGCCAGCTCTTGGCAGTTGTAATGTGTGGCCACCAGGACGTCCTAGTCTCTTCTTGTCCAGTCACTAGCAGACAGTATACATTTTTCTTTATCTTCCATCTGAATATCAAACTACAGGGAGTCTAAATTGGAAAAGGATTAGGCAGGATCAGAGGATTTGTTCTTGTTGGTCATAATTGAAGTAGGGAGAGGTTAGTATATACATTTACCTCTCTCTGCCTCCTCAAGTCTTTAATATTTTGGACCTCTGGTTATTCTTTTTGTTATGTTCCTTTTCATTTCTTTTTCATACTTGCCAGCAAATCTTATGCATTGATTATTTGTTGTCAGAAATTATTTGCTCATTTTTAGTCAGTTCACATTTAATAAAGTACAGGAAAACATACATATCAGTAGCTGTAATTTAATGTTGGTTAGCTTTGAAAATAAGGATGTTAGAGACAATTTTTTTGTGTTTCCCAGAGATATAAAATGTTTATAAAATTTGAAGCTGTGGAATTTTACAAAACTTTGCTGGCATGGATGGGGGAGAGAAAAATTTGGAAAATTACTTTTATTAATGACTTCTACAGATTGAAAGTTACCTTTTTATTATGAAATATTGTAACATACGGAAAAGTGTAGGAAAAAATATAATGAACACGGTGTAACCTATTGCAAGGCTTTACCAGTTCTTAATATTTTGCCATATTTATTCCACAAATTTTGTTTATTCTGGAAACGAAACATCACAGACACAAAGTTACCTTATTTATGAACCTTATGATATATTTGCTCATAAGTATTTTGAGTGTATTATCTTTGGTATTTTGGCACATAGTTTATTAAGAAATAATTACTGAGTTTTCTAGTTTTTATTCTTTCACTTGCATAACAAATTGCTGAGTTTTGTGGGATCTGTTGTTTTAATTTTGTGGATAACATGATGTTTGTGTAAATCTGCTGCATTTTACAATGCCTAAACAAAATCCACTAGCTTTTTGGACTTTTTATCCATAGTTTCCAGCAGATACAGAAACAGTACCTAGTTTGCATATAAACATTGAACCATACAACCTGTAGAAATTTAGTAGTGAACTCCCCTCAGAATTAACTAACTACAAACAGCTGCCTAGTCCTAGAGGCCCTTGGACTAGGTAATTTTGTCACTAAATTTTAATAGGAATCCAGTCATGATATACATAGACTTTACACGAACACTAATTCAATTCAGTTCATTTGTAAGTGGAAAACTCTTGCTAATCAATAAGTACATAAAATCAGTAGGTAAAATTCGGTAGATGAAAGTAGTTCCTGAATTAAATGTGTTATCCAAATAAAGGACTAACTGCTGACAACTTGAATGGAAAAATTCTTTAGAAGGAAAATAAGAAAGCTCTCTGTGATGTATTAAGTGAGGGAAAAAATCAAGGTGCACAATGATATGTATAGTATGATGCAATTTTTGTGAATCAATACCCGTTTCCTGTTTTTTTAGTTGTGTATCAGCTAGAAAAAAGTATAAAATGATGTTCTGAGTTGGAAATTTTGGTAAGGATGGGCTGGGGCTGGAAATGGAGGGGTGAAGGATCAAGTACTGGTTTCCTGGAGTGTTTGTTAGTAATGCCGAAACCTGGGCTCTTAAGTTGGAGATTCTCACTTAGTGTATCTGAGGCCTAGGAGTCTGTTCTTGTAAACAGGTGCCCCAGGTGGTTTCAAAGTAGGTGGTCAATAGACTACTCTGATGCTGCAGAGGGGTGATTGCAGACTATTTGTCTGATTCACTCATTTGTGTTTCCTGCCTGGATCCTGATGGCAGTAGCATTTGTAGTCCTTTAAAAGAACCTATTTACTTAAAAGTGATACATGCACCTAGTAGTTTTTTAAAAAAGCCTCAAGCATTTCAGAAATGGAAATGTTCAGAAAGGAGAAAAAGGAAGAGTAAATCTACACTCACCGTTCAGTCAATCTTGCTAACCACTGAGAGGTTTCTTCTGTATTCCAGGAGAAAAAGTGTGGGGTGGGGTGGGGGAACATATATGGATTTAAAACTTCACAAAAAGAAATACTTCAAACAGAAACAAGAGTAGAGAGAATAGTAGAATGAAGCACCCAGCTCAGATGAGGATATTTCTGTTTGTGATTAATCATGGTAGAGGCCCCTGGCTGCTCGGGCTGCTATAACAGTTTTGAGGGGAGAGATGCAGGAAAAAGTAATGAGATGGTGGTGCTGTGACACAGTAGAAGAATTTTGGGATCTGGTTACAAACTGGGGCTGCTAAGTTCAGTAGTAAACCTGTCCATTATATTGAGTTTCTGAGACTTCCTCCTGCTTCTCCTGGGAAATGTCCCCCTGTGCCTTGGACTGGGTAATGTTATTACATTTCCTGCTTTAAACCACACCCATCTTGAGGCAAATTAGAGGGTTTTCTCCCTTAGCTGGGGCTGGGGGTTGGGCGTTTGCATTATGCCATTTGAATTTTTTCCTTTTGGTCCTTGCAAACTAGTAAATGAGCTTTTTTAAAGTGCCTGGTGTCAAAGGGCTTTAGTTCAGTTGAAGGTAATGAGCTGGCAAGAATCAAAACATCTATTTGTTGGGCTACAGAAATCACTGGTAATAGAAACTCTTTGTTTCTTTACACACCTATGTATTATTCAGATTATTAAAATGAAACATTAGTTTGTAATTTAAAGTTACCGGGTGTTAAGAAACACTGAAAAAAAGTTGGAAGACTAGCCTGTATTTGAAGGAGACTAAAGAGACATGACAACTAAATGCAATGCCTGGTTCTTGATTGGATCATGGATCAAAGAAGGGAACATCTATACAGGATGTTACTAGGATGATTGGGGAGATTTGAAGCTGGATAATATATTAGATGATACTGTATCAAGGTTTAATTTCTGAGCATGCTAGTACTGTTGTGGTTATACAGGAGACCGTCCTAGATCTAGAAATAGCATGCTGAGATATTAGGGATTTTAAATGGTTTAGAAAACTGATATGTACACACATTTGCTTTATCTCCTGTGTACATAAACAGTTGATGAATGTAGATGAAGAGTATGTGGATGTTCATTGTACTGTTTTAATTTTTTTAGTCTTGAAAAAATTCAAAATTCAAAATTGTGGGGAAGTTTGGGAAGCAGTTGAGAAGAGTTTGTATGTCATTCACCAAATGTGCATCTTCTAAATGTTAGTGGAACATAGTGCTTGGGGGGTGAGAAATGGCAGTTCATTTATTCATTCATTGAGTGCTTAAGTGTTTCATATTCACTGTCTCATTTAATCCTTAAAAAAACTTTATGATTTAGGAAACGGAGACACATAGGTTAAATAATGTATTAATTAGTAGAGAAAGGGCCTTTATTTGAAGGCAGACACTGATTCCAGATCTCAGACTCTTAATCATAAGACTAATGTGATGGTGATTGCTGCCAAATTGTGTAGGACTCTGAATTCCACGCTAAAGAATTTATACCTTTGGGGGCCGGCCAGGTGGTGTAGTGGTTAAGTTCATGCACTCCGCTTCTGGCAGCACAGAGTCCGCAGGTTGGAATCCCCGTTGCGGACCGATGCGCCACTTGTCAAGCCATGCTGTGGTGGTGTCCTGTATAAAGTAGAGGAAGATGGGCACAGATGTTAGCTCAGGGCTAGTCTTCCTCACAAAAAAATGAAAAAAAAAAAAGAATTTAGACTTTATCCTTTATTGTTTTACTATTCAAAGTGTGGTCCTAGATCACCTAGGGAGCTTGTTAGGAATGCAGAAACTTGGGTTTGATCCAGGCTTACTGCATTTTAACAAAATTGTAGACGATTTGTTGCACATTCAAGTCTGAGAACCACTCTCCATAGTACTGTTGTTTTTACACTTCTAGTAGTGCTGAGTTTAAATAATCTTGAGTGTTGTTCTTGGTCCCTAATCAACATTGACAGTATTATTTTTTCAGTTGGGGAAAGGTTTAGAATTCAACAATAATTTAATAAACTTTGGTAACCCATTCTTAAAGTAAGAGTAATTTGTAGTTTATGAAATAGTAAGCATCTCTTCTGTACATGAATATTGTCTGTTGAGGTGAAGATTTATTAAATGTACTAAAAATCAGTACGTGGTATAGTCCTACTAACACCTTATATGGTATAATTATTTTGAAATTTCTGTATTTAGAAGAGTATTTTGATAATACCTAGTAGAGAAATGCTTTGTGTTGGGTGCTCTTAGGAAAATGAAATTAAGAAAGTCTGTATTAACTTTCTTACAGATATTGAAGCACAGATTCGAGAAATTCAAGGCAAGAAGGCAGCTCTTGATGAAGCTCAAGGAGTGGGCCTTGATTCTACAGGTTATTATGACCAGGAAATTTATGGTGGAAGTGACAGCAGATTTGCTGGATATGTGACATCAATTGCTGCAACTGAACTTGAAGATGTAAGTTACAAAGTATACAAGAGTCAAGCATTTTTTTAATGGAGAGCAAGAAATATAAAGGAATTTTCTGTTTGAGTCGTCTGGTTTAATCTGGGGAGACATTTTGGAGTTTGGAAGATCTTTCTTTTGGAGGATAAAGCTGTTGAAGGTGTCCTTTCTCTCTAAAGTTCAGAAACTTCTGGAAGTGCTCAGTTCTGATTCTGTGTTAAAGCTAGTTTGTTTACCCAGCAAAGCACCTGCAAATCATTAACCATTATAAAGTAAATCCCTATTGTTACCTACTGAGCTCTATCTAGAGTAGCCCATGTGAGAAGTGACTTCATTGTAAAGTTATCTGTCCTCATGACACTTGATTTCTGATTTATGCTTGATGCTGTTTGTTTTTTTCCCCTTGGCATCTTATGTGAATGGAATGTTTCTTGTTAGTGATATTAATGGCTTTTTGTGCCTGTTTTAGTTACTCTGAAGGATGGTCACCTCTCATTTTGAAACACATCCCTCAAAGTGTTTTTTATTTATTCCACATAGCTTATATTTTGTCAGACCATCCCAAACGTCTAAATTTGGTGAAATAGCTATCCATTTTTGTGTGATTCAGTAACACAAAACATTTTATGTATATAGATTATCAAACGTTATTTTTATGAAATTCAAATCACATTTTATTTTATAGTTGGCACTTTTTTTTTAAGAAAAATTAAGTCCCAAAGGTAAAATTTATATAAGCCAATCAGGCTTTTATTTACATTATCGTACCTTAATGGTAAGAGACAGTGATGGCTATGTGTTCCAGAAACTGAGGGGAAAATTATATCATTTTTAAATGAAATAAATGAGGTGTTAAGATCTTCATGAGAGTTACCCACTGTTGCACTTCTTACACTAGTAAAGGAACACTAACATTGTTGTGTTTGAACATACTACTAGGGGAAAAAAATTTAAAATTAATTACATTTTACTTGTTTCTGTGGTTACATCATGTTAAAAAAACATGAGTTAAAAAAACAAGGAAATTGGAGAGCTCTAAATAATCTGTAGTTTACAAATTTGAACAAATTTCATCATGCCTTCTCTGAAAAAAGTTTTTCTAGTCCATACCTACTTTAATTGACTTCTGCAGAAAGCATGCTTTGTTTAATATTTTTAAAAGAATGAAGAGAACTAAATTTAATTTCTTTAATAGCTTTTTGGGTTGAAAAGAAAACCCAAGTATTTACCAGTTGTATGAACAAGGGTTTAGACATCAATCACACTGTAAGTCTTTTGATTTCATGTTGACTCTTTATGTATTCTTTATAATTTTTAAGTTCTGACATTTTGTTTGTGGCTTTTGGGGGCATTTCATTGCAGGATGACGATGACTACTCATCATCTACAAGTTTGCTTGGTCAGAAGAAGCCAGGATATCATGCCCCTGTGGCATTGCTTAATGATATCCCACAGTCAACAGAACAGGTGTCTCTTTTATTATTATTATTATTAAAGTCAGAGTTTATTCAGCTAAGGAAAACAATGTCTCAGTTCGCATGGAAGCTCACATATTTTAGGACTCAAGTTATTAGAATGTTTTGAGGAGAGTTGGTTTGTGAGAAATAGAAGTAATAGTTTATTTTATAAAGGTAATCATTTCATTAAGAATTAAGCTATGGAAATATGGACATGTATATTGTCTCATTTGCATATGCCTTATTTTTTCATATTAACAGTTATCCATAAATGATACAGAATGTTTTTTAATTAGTAGGTAGGTATTTATTAAACATTTTTACATGTTTTATAATGTTCTGATTTTTGTTTATAGTACTCTGTTTGGTTATTTAATAAAGCGGGTATTAAGTGAGACACATCTCTTTTCAGTATGATCCATTTGCTGAGCACCGACCTCCGAAGATTGCAGACCGTGAAGATGAATATAAAAAGCACAGGCGGACCATGATAATTTCCCCAGAGCGTCTTGATCCTTTTGCAGATGGTAATTCTCTTCCCACTTTTCTATAAGTATTCAGAAATTTATTTGTATTAAGTTGTCTTTAGCCCTTTGATTTTTTTTGGCATGCTTATGAATTTACTTTTCTGTTTTAAAATCCCCCTTATAGATTTGTATAGATTTGGTTGAAGTCACAGATGCCATATTCTTCATCTTTATAATGCAAGTTTTCTTTCCAGGTAGAAGGACAAGAAAATAATGAGCCAATGCCATAGAAACGCAAAGGGTTAAAGGTTTTTCTTTTACTTTTGTTTTGGGTACGCTTTCTATACTTTGAACAAATGTGTTTTTCTGCTCAAAATACTTTCAAATTATTGAAAGTTTTCATTCCAAATTCTAGATTTTTAGGATTGTTACTTTTGAGAAACTGTTTCTCACATTAGAGCTCCCTCCATATTGCTCTAAATATAGTTTAGTAAACGCACCTACTTTGCTTTAAGCATAAAGTTAAAACAAAAGTATGTATACAAAGACTTTGATATTTTTAATAGTTGGAGTCTGTTTTGCTAATTTTAGGGGCATAGTGAGCCTGATGGAAGCTTTCCTCAGGTGAGTGAGTTTGAAAATCAAAATTAGGTGCCTGTTTCTTTAAAATTAGATTCTGCTGCAGGTTTACAAATTAGACTTTCAGCCTGCATGAATTAGTAGGGATATTCTTTTTTTTACTTGCATAATTGTAATTGATTTAAACATGTATGTCAGAATTCACAGGCCCATACTAACTGTCCTTAATTTCTTTCCTACAGCAGTACTGCTATATGCCAGTCCTGTCTGCATTCTTAAGGGTGCAGTTCAACACATCCTCTCTAGATTATGGTGAAAAAGTATTCCAAAGGAAGTCTTATCAGAGCTAGTGTCAGAAAGAATGACACTACCAATTGGGCATGATCTTCAGCATAGGAAATGTCTTAGAATTTTATTATTTTTTCCTAAACTGTGATGCTATACTACTTTGTATAGCTAATTATCACATTTCTAAAACTAGTGTGCCTCTGTGAATCTTGTTATATACTGTTTGGGCTTCTTTAAGATATTTTGAAGTTTGAAAAGCAAATACTGAAACTTGAACCAAGAGACTAACACATCTCTTTGTACACCACTTTTCTTCTGTGTGCATCATAATAACTGGTAGAGGTAATATGTTTCAAGTAATATGTTTCCAATTGTAATTTATACTCTCTCAGAAAATAAAAATATGTTTCTGGGTCAACAAAACTTTAAAAAGCATGAAGCCCTTTTTAATAACATGACATCAGAATAAGATTATAGGTATATTTTTAAAAATCAGATTTTCTGAACTATAACTGATTTAGAACATTGTATGAAGAACTTATCTAGTCATAGTTATTTGTAGTCAGGATTTTAACAGCTTGCAACAGGTAATGTTTTGAATATAAATATCTTTCCAAAGTGTTACTAATGGTAAAGAGATAATTTTCTAGGCTTCTATTCTGCTGCTTGAAGTCAGAACTGCTGATGGAGACAAAGGCACGAAAGTGTACGTATTCCGGATTAGCAACCCAGGAACCCATCACTTCTGAAGACTAAACTGTGCTGTCATTTTGTTTTTATATGCATTAAAATATTTGTTTTAAACTGCTGTAGATATGTTTGTGTTCAAACAGGTTAAATTGATCAGCAAACTCAATAAAAAGTAAGATGTATAATTATTAAAGTTTTCCATCAAAAAATAAATTAAATGATTAAGGAATAACATAATATTAGAGCAGGGCAGATAAATCAGTTGAACCTAATTATCTTTTATTTATTGTACTCTTGTCCTG
Organism: Tapirus indicus; assembly: GCA_031878705.1. NCBI lineage: Eukaryota > Metazoa > Chordata > Mammalia > Perissodactyla > Tapiridae > Tapirus > Tapirus indicus. The sequence goes on along the minus strand of CM062926.1, from coordinate 105,155,290 downwards.
TTGCTGTTCTTTTCTGCAGGAGGGAAGACCCCTGATCCTAAAATGAATGCTAGGACTTACATGGATGTAATGCGAGAACAGCATTTGACTAAAGAAGAGGTATATTAACCTTTTTATTTTAATGGTTGTGAAAGAATGTGAAGAAAGTAGAGATTGAGAGACTTTTGTATTTCCTTTTTATTTCCTGTGCAAGTAATAATAGTATTAATAAACATTAAGTTGAGACAGAACCTTACCCCAGATTTTGTCACCTCCCAAATTAAACTTTTCATATTTCTATATCCTTTTCTAGTTCCTGGTCCCTTGGCCGTGTTTATATACATATGTGTCTTATAGTGGATGTATTTGGGGAGGATTGATGATGTGTCTGAAGTCAGTGTATAAGGGAAAAGTCAAATAGTTAAATCATTCTTTGAAAAACCTCTAATTCTCCCATAAGATTCAGTTTGGATATGGGTGGAGAATTCTGAAGAATTCCTGTTGGCCTACAGAGATTGCTCCATTTTCTTTTAATAGTTAGCCTCCAAACTTAATATGAATATATAATAGATTTGTTGTGTGGATTAAATGGGGTAATGGAACCCCACTTTGGAATCATGGGGTAAATTAAATATGCATTTGTTATGACTGTTATTTACATAGTTACAGTCACTTTTTATCACTTTCTATCTTGCTACATTGTCTTAATTGCTATTTATATGAGTTTTAAATAAAACTTAATTTTTCAATGGAATTATCTCTACCATTGACTGAAGATTTTACTTCACTAACTGTATATAAAGTAGGGTGCTCTATGTTATAAATTCAGTACTTGCTCATCTATAGAAGGACATTGTATAAAACTGGAAATACAGAAAAGAGAGGGAAAATAAGGAATGGGACTACCAGTAGCATAGAAAGGAGAATGAGTGAAGAATAAAATGACATGAAATAGAAATGACTTACCTAATGATATAAAAAGATAATTGAAAATGTTTTAAAGATATTCACTGCTTATTCAAATATTTTTCAGAGAGAAATTAGGCAACAACTAGCAGAAAAAGCTAAAGCTGGGGAATTAAAAGTCGTCAATGGAGCAGCAGCGTCCCAGCCTCCCTCAAAACGAAAACGACGTTGGGATCAAACAGCTGATCAGACTCCTGGTGCCACTCCGAAAAAACTGTCAAGTTGGGATCAAGCAGAGGTAATTTCGTATTTTTTATTATTACTATTTTCAGTTTTTTAATCTCATAAAGTATATTTGTTGACATAACAAGATACCACAAACTGGGTGGCTTAAACAGACATTTATTTTCTCATGGTTCTGGAGGCTTGAAATCTTAAGATCAAGGTGCCAACAGGGTTGGTGTCTGGTGAGAGTCTTGTTTCCTTCTTGCTGTGTCCTCATGTGGCCTTTTCTCTGTGCTTGCCTGGAAAGAGTGAGTGAGCTCTGATGTGTCTCTTCTTTTTATAAGGACACCAGTCCTATCAGATTAGGTCCCCGACCTTATGACCTCATTTAACCTAATGACCTCACTAAAGGCTGAATCTCCAAATAGTCACATTGAGAGGGCTTCAACGTACGACTTTTTGAGGGAGAGACAATTCAGTCCATAACATGGAGTAAGAGAATGTTCCTTTTGGAGTAGTGAAGATAGATACATAGTATGTCACATTGTGGAGATTGAGTACAATATAGTGAGTGGTCTTCCTCATTTTCTAGATGGAAAATTTAAGCCTCTGAGCACAGGTGTCAAATGGGCAATGCTGCCACGTTTCCTTGGTCAGTTTATTTCTCTAGAGAACTTCTTTGGATTTTTTTTTTTTTTTTTTTGTAAAATAACACAATTTGCCATTTTAGCCATTTTTAAGTGTACAATTCAGTGGCATTAATTACACTCACAGTGTTGCACAACCATTGCCACTATTTATTTCCAAAACTTTTTTATCACCTCAAGCAAACTGTGTAATCATTAAGCAATAACTCTCTTTCCCTCCGCACCAGAGGACTTGTTTATATCACGTCGTACCTATAATACCTCAGTAGCTGCTTTCTTTTTAGTTGATGACTTTGCTTCCTCTGACTTTGCTTCCTATTTTTCCTCCCAAATAGAAACAATAAAAAAAACTTACAGGTTTCCCTTATGAAATCTACCAGTATGCCTTTATCTTTTCTTATCTACATTGCTTTTTCTTCTGTTAGGATATGAACTGTTGGTGCAGGTTGACCATCTAAAGCTAACCCTTCCCCTTATGTGCCATCTCCCATCCCCTTTTACTACTCAACGACTCTCGTGTAACATCAGTTTTTTCTCTGTGCTCTAGGTTATTATCATCCGTAAACACATTTTTCCCATTTTCATCTTTCAAAAAAAAAAAAGAACAAGGGGCTGGCCCGGTGGTATAGTGGTTAAAGTTCATGTGCTCCGCTTTGGCAACCCGAGGTTAGCGGGTTTGGATCCCCGGCTCAGACCTATGCACTGCTTATCAAGCCATGCTGTGGCAGATGTCCCACATATAAAGTAGAGGAAGGTGGGCACGGATGTTAGCCCAGGGCCAATCTTCCTCAGCAAAAAGAGGAGGATTGGCAGCAGATGTTAGCTCAGGGCTAATCTTCCTTCGTATGCAGGAAGATTAAAAAAAAAACTTCAGGAAACCATTCCTTTGCTTTCACATCCTCTTTCAGCTACCATCCCATTTTTCTCTCTTTTTACCACAAAATGCTTTGAATGAGTTGTCTGTACTTGCACTCTCTGCTTATCTTGTCTTTTGCCTGCACCACTCCACCAAAACATCTCTTGTCAAGGTCACTTGACAAGAAGTCACAAGTCTCAAGGTCACAAGTCTCAGTCCTCATATAACTCAGCATATCAGTAGCATTTGCCATTCTTGGATACTCTTTTCTTTCTTAGCTTCAGTCTCTCTTGATTCTCTTAATACTCCTCACTGCTGCTGTTCCTCAGTCTGGTTTGCTTGACCTTCCTCAGCTTCCTTAACTTTGTAGTCATCTAGTGCTCAGTCCTTGGACCTCTTTTCCATCTAAACTTACTCCCTAGGATCTCATTCCTGTCTTTACATACCGTCTCTATAAGATACCTCCCAAATACACAAATCTGTCCCCTACTTCCATGTTCCTTGGACCTGACATGTTTACTTGGATGTTCAATAAGTTTTTCAAAATCAGTATTTCTAAAATAAAATGATTGATTTTCTCTACTTACTCACCCCTCTCCAGCCTGCTCCCATGTCTCTTGGCTCAAACCAAACCCTTGGAGTCCTTTCAGGGCCATCCTGTACTACTATTTTCTTATTCTCTTACCCCATATCTTATCCATAGTTGGTCTCACCTTCAGATATATTCAGGATCTAGCCACTTCAAGACCTCTGTATTATTACCACTATTGACTCTCGCATAGACTACTGCAGATGTATTTACAAATCAGGAAAAACCTGTCAGACCATGGCAGTATTTTCCCAAACCCAGAATTGGGATATACTGATACATAATTTCCAAACAATTTAGTTTAAGATAGATCCTGAGAACTTCCCATTTGTTTGCTGACATATGAGTGAATTTGATTCTGCAGAATATAAATTATTACTAACTTCACTTCTGTGGTTGACATTCAGTGCTAATTTTAAAAACTTGGAAAGAGAAACTTGTCTTGCTGGTATCTATTTAAATGTATACTCGTGATAACTAGACACAAGATTGATGTCTGTCTTATAAAAACTAGAGATTCAAACCATGTTTTCTTTCATTCTGCTCGTTTAATACAACTCTATCCTACAATGGATAATAGGAAGAATTTTTTTACTACCTGCTTAAGCAGGAGAGGCAATTGCTAAAAACGAGGTTTTGGACAGTTTATGTGCTTTACTCACCTAATTGAGAATTTCTCAACCCTGAGTAATATAGAATCTGTTTGTTGTTGTTGTTGAGGTAACATTGGTTTATAACGTTATGTAAATTTCAGGTGTACATCATTATATTTCAATTTCTGTGTAGATTACATCATGTTCACCACCCAGAGACTAATTACCATCCATCACCATATACATCTGTATAGAATCTTTTTAAAGAAAAAATATTGCATCTTAAATTTGTTTTGGTATTTATGCAAATTTGCAAACATAAGCTAGATGGAACTCTTGTGTTGGATAGAGCATCCAACTTTAGAACAAATAAAAGTATATTAGAAAACCTATACTAATGAGTGTAGGTTTATGAATACTTACGAGTCATTATTTAAATACAAATTTTGTTTTGCTTACACTGAGTCACCTGCTACTTTGATATGGTACTGTCTGTGCTGTGCAGGTTCTTTTGCTATCACGTGCTATTTGAGGCCCTATATCACGTACTTCTTGTCTCTGTTTGAACTGCCATGGAACCTTTGATTACTTAAATCCGCTTCTAATGTTTTTTCACTAATTTTGCCAGCATCAGTTAGAATAATATTATTACAAATGTGATTGTAAATATAAAATCTGAAGGATTGAAATCACGTGGCTAGTATCTAGTTTTAAAAGATATCTAGTTATAATTTACCCAGGTGAGCCAAAACATGCCTGTATTAGTTAAACACACAACTGAACAAAAGCACAAAAATAGTATTTCTTAGAACTCATCAGTATGTGTCTCTAAGCCCCAGTTAGAGAAATATTGATGTAATTACAGCTGAAATTCTTTGATTGCTGAAATAGGCAGAGAAACCTTAGTGGTTTTCCCAGAGTTACGGAGCCTTTACTGGCGTACCCAAGATTCATACCCCAAATACACTGTTTTGTAAGCTAACGATTTTTTTTCACTGCTTCAGATTAAAACTTTAAATTGTTTTTAGCCATAAACATATTTGCTATAAAGTAGGTATCTTTTAAACAGAAGGGTAATCTATTTTAACTCATAGTTATAGAGAATAGAACTAAAACATAGATTTGTTTAGAATTTTTTTGTTTAATAGAAGTTTTCTAGTTATTTTTATGTGGGTATGTAGGTGTTTGAAATAATATTTTTTTGCTCTGTTAAGACCCCTGGACATACCCCTTCCTTACGATGGGATGAGACGCCAGGTCGTGCAAAGGGAAGTGAGACTCCTGGAGCAACACCAGGCTCAAAAATATGGGATCCTACACCTAGTCACACACCAGCGGGAGCTGCTACTCCTGGACGAGGTGATACTCCAGGCCACGCGACACCAGGTCATGGAGGCGCGACTTCCAGTGCTCGTAAAAACAGATGGGATGAGACGCCCAAAACAGAAAGAGGTACTTCTAGGGGAGTCTGAGTGTGTGTGTGAGTGAAATGTTGACTTGATGAGTGGCATGTTTGTAGGCTGGTATCTATTTTCTCTAGTAGGCCAGTATCTGTTTTCTCTAGTCCTGGGTAGATGGGTAAATAACCAGCTCTTTTTTTTTTTTTCCGGACAGATAACTGAGCAGATAATATGCCTAATTCTTTTCTTGAAGAGGTTTAAGATTTATTTTAGGAAGAACATTAGGAGAAAGTAAAGTTTGTTTACTTTTTGTTTACAAAAAAAACCTTTTGTTTTTTATTGTGGTAAAATTTACCCTTTTCACCATTTTAAGTGTACAATTCACTGCCATTAAATACATTCACAGTGTTGTGCAACCATCACCACTATTCATTTCTAGAACTTTTTCATCATCCTAGACAGAAACTCTGTACCCATAAAACAGTAACTCCCCATTTCCTCCTCCTCCCAGTCCCTGGTAACCTCTATTCTGCTGTCTGTATGAATTTGCCTAAATCTCTTTTTTTGTGTGTAAACTATCTGAAGTTGTATTTCATTAACTGTTTGTGAGATTGGCTGTAGCAAGTTAAGATTTAATCGTGCATTTGCTATATTAAAATTTCATAAAGACTCTTTAATGATATGGAAGAGTGCTTAACAGGTAATGGATGAGGGAAGCAGCATAGGGTTCTACGTGCAGAGTAATCTCAACTCTATGGAGAAATGAGAAGTGTCTCAAGATATGTAAAGTGGCTATCTCTGGGTTGTGATATTATGGGTGGTTAAAAAAATATTTTGTTCTATTTTATTATTCCTCAGTGGCTACTATATATTGTTTTTCTAATCAGTGGAAAAGAAATAAAAAATAGTGGGGTCACCCGGTGGCGCAGAGGTTTAGTTTGCGCTTGGCAGCCCGGGGTTCGCGAGTTCGGATCCCGGGCGCCCGCGGACGCACCGCCTGTTAGCCATGCCGTGGCGGCGTCCCATATAAAGTGGAGGAAGATGGGCACGGATGTTAGCCCAGGGCCAGTCTTCCTCAGCAAAAAGGGGAGGATTGGCAACAGATGTTAGCTCAGGGCTGGTCTTCCCCACAAAAAAAAAAAAGAAACAAAAAGTAGTGAAGGAGGATAAACATGAAATGAAACATTAAAACTTTAAATGGGTCTCCATTTTAGGAATCTCTTATTTTTGAACTTGATCAGTTTGAGTATGTTAGCTGTTGAGAATAAACAGTAATTATTATTTTGATGATTGTTAAAATTTGAGACTTATTCACTCTTTTCCCTAAAGATACTCCTGGACATGGAAGTGGATGGGCTGAGACACCTCGTACAGATCGAGGTGGAGATTCGATTGGTGAAACACCAACTCCTGGAGCCAGTAAAAGAAAATCACGTTGGGATGAAACACCAGCTAGTCAGATGGGTGGAAGCACTCCTGTTCTGACCCCGGGAAAAACACCAATTGGCACACCAGCCATGAACATGGCTACCCCTACTCCAGGTAGAAAGAAACTCTCTCCTTGGAAATAATTTTTTTTCCTGGAAATACTTTGAATTTTTTTTGTGTGTGGTTTTCTGTGTGCTATTAATGCCTACTTTTAGCAAGAATGACAGGATATGAAAAGAAGTCTTGGTTTGAGTTTATAATATAAAAGCAATTAAATACTAGAGTTGGTCTTAACTGTCTTATATTCCAAGGACCTATATAATGATAAAGTCTTGCACTATAGATTATTACAGAAATTTGCTTTTTTGGTAGGCCACATCATGAGTATGACTCCTGAACAGCTTCAGGCTTGGCGGTGGGAGAGAGAAATTGATGAGAGAAATCGCCCACTTTCTGATGAAGAATTAGATGCTATGTTCCCAGAAGGATATAAGGTAATAACAGTCAATATGAATGTGGTGATATTTAGGGTGTGAATATTATTTTAAATATTCTTTGAAAGAATTAATTGGTCAAGTTTGCATTTGCCTCGCCCGGATTTACTACTGCCGTTCCATTCTTTTAGCTGTTTCTGAGTATATTTCAGTTCCAAAAAGTAATAGAAATGAAAAGAAAGGAATGACAGGCTTCTATTACTTTTGGAAGGTGAGAAATCTCAAGGACTTCTAGGACCATATTTTGAGAACTGCTGCCTTGGGCGGTATGGAATAGCTTGCTGCTTCAGTTTATCAGCAGTTCCAGGGTTAAGCTCATGTTAGATCTTGGTTATTTTACTTGATACCTCACAAAGTTTTGTGTATTTAAATTCATGGGTTGCCAGTGAACACAAAGAATATTCTGTTTACCATAGCAATTTGCAGTTTATTTTGAACTAGATACCTGAGACTCAGGGGCCATTTGCAGGTCTAAAGGTAGTCTATGGTTATAAAGCTAGCTGGTTTCATAACCAAGGCTGGAACCTAAGTCATCTGATGGCCTTTACAGAGCCTTTTCTGCCAGTGCCTATTGCTTTTTAAGTTTGTATCTGTATTTCCCGCCATTATGTTTCTATTAGAGTATTTGTTTCAAGTCTGCATGAATTTCTGCTTTATAATTTCTTGTAGCCTTCACATAACACTGTCGGTATAGACACTACAACCTACTATAATCACTCGTTGCTTAATGACAGGGATACATGGTGAGAAATACGTCATTGGGCGATGTCTTCATTGTGCAAATGTCATAGAGTGTACTTACACAAACCTAGATGGTATAGCCTACTACACATGTAGGCTATATGATACTAATCTTATGGGACGGGACCACTGTCATATATGCTTTCCGTCAGTTGTTATGCAGCATGACTTTTGACTGTCTGAGTGTCTCTCAACTGCAGTCATTTCCTTAATATAAATAGGAGAGAAATATCCTCCTTAGTGAATCTTTAATGAATTTTTTTGATATAATCAAATGGTGTGTATTTTTCCGGGCTTTGGTAAATATTTTGGTTTTAGTTTTTATGCATTTAACTCATTTTTACAGAGCGACTTAAGTATTAAGATTTACTTTTATAGTGCAGAGATTTATGTGGTTTTTCATTTTATTATTAAAACATAACCTCTTATACATTATGTGCATTTCCTGAGCTTATTTCCATTTATATGACATGTTGGCTCACCAACATGTTTGTATAGATTAATATTTGAAAATGATCAGAATTTTATAAGCCTGATTGATGTATCTCCTCATTTTATAATACACTTAAATCAAATTTTAACTAGCAAATGAGCACTGTGAATATTTGTCATATATATTTTAATCTTATAATTAAGACAGAAAAGCGGGATTGATGTTAATTCTTGTCTCCAAGCAAAAAGCTTCCTAGCTAGTAAACTAAAATATTTTAAGTGCAAATATTATTCATTATGTTAATCCTTACTTTATAAAGTCAAGAAAATCCTAAACTGTCTTTTCATTGTATTAGGTACTCCCCCCTCCAGCCGGTTATGTTCCTATTCGAACTCCAGCTCGAAAGCTGACAGCAACTCCAACACCTTTGGGCGGTATGACTGGTTTCCACATGCAAACTGAAGATAGAACTATGAAAAGTGTTAATGACCAGCCATCTGGAAATCTTCCATTTTTAAAACCTGATGATATTCAGTACTTTGATAAACTTTTGGTAAGTGATAATAGAAATAAAATATTTTTTGTTTAGGAGTTACAAATCATAATTTCTCAACCTATCTTTAAACGTTTTTCTTTTTAATCTTAGGTTGATGTTGATGAATCAACACTTAGTCCAGAAGAGCAAAAAGAGAGAAAAATAATGAAGTTGCTTTTAAAAATTAAGAATGGAACACCTCCTATGAGAAAGGTAAAAATTAATTAAATCATCATGTTCATCATAATTTTGTTTAGAAGTTTATAATTAACCTTTTCATCTTTACCAAGGGCATAGTGTGAGGGAAAGAAAGATGTGTAGTATGAAGGATTTGGCTTTTTAATCAAAGAATTTTATGCTACTAAGGATGTTGAAAAATGAAAACATGCTGAAGAAGACTCTAAGGTAGGTAGTGGAATCATGTGAAGAATTGTATTAGCATCATATGTGGCTTGAAGATGTCACAGGAGTTCAGACTTCAGAGTAAATTTTGATGGGAATGAACTCATGCTAGTGTATGTAAAATGTCTGTGAAGTTTACACTAAAATATTAAGTTCAGAAAATCATGGAGTGATTTGATCATTCAAAATGCTTAACTATAAAGAAATACACATTTTACTTTCTTCCCCCCAGGCTGCATTGCGTCAGATTACTGATAAAGCTCGTGAATTTGGAGCTGGTCCTTTGTTTAATCAGATTCTTCCTCTACTGATGTCTCCTACGCTTGAGGATCAAGAGCGTCATTTACTTGTGAAAGTTATTGATAGAATATTATACAAACTTGATGACTTGGTTCGACCATATGTGCACAAGGTTCGTTTGCTTTTCTCCTTAAGTAGTGTTTCTAATGGTTTGGTGTGTTTTAATATAAAAAGTTCATGGATTTTTTAAAATAGCTTATTATATGTATTTGTGAAATTTAAAAATTCTAAAAAAGTAATAGCTGATGCTGTACATTCACAATAAAAAGGGAGATTTCACCCCCTTGTGCAAGACATTCAGAGTTAACCAATGTTAAATTATCATGTTCTTCCAGACCTTTTTCTTTGCCTAAGCATACATCACACATATATAAGTATATGTAGATACAAATGTAAGTATATACAGATGTAACTTTTTGCCATCTTTAACATAATGGGTTCATATTATTTATACTTTTTCATTTGCTTTTATTGATACTAGATTAGGATGAGAAAATGTATGTTTCTCATGCTGTTTGGTGTTAAGGATCATCTTTTTGCTGGTGGTAATTATGGCTTAGAATTGTAAAATGCAGATAGATGTATGTTATCTTTTTTAAAATATTGAATCTTTGTTAGTTTATGTGGTTAACAGTTTTCCCAAATTTTCATCTTTATATGGGATTTGAAATTGTGTAATTAAAATTCTTAATTTGTCCCTTTATTAACAAAGTCCTGGTAATTATAAATTTCCTAGTAAAATGAGTTTTACATACTTGTGTTTTTAAATTGCATAAATGATATGCTGTAATTAAAAAATTCCCTCTATGTATTTAATTCTGTTACATGAATATGGCATCAGTAACTGGTGTGAAAATGTAGCTGCTTCTCTTTTTCAGATCCTTGTGGTCATTGAACCATTGTTGATTGATGAAGATTACTATGCTAGAGTGGAAGGCCGAGAGATTATTTCTAATTTGGCAAAGGTATCTGCATTGTATTTCTAGAGAAGAAAATTTTATATCTCTTGATGGGATCATTTGATTATAGAAGGAAATGGTTGAGGGTTAATATTATCAACTCATGAGTGTGTCCTTTTTCTTTGGCCTTGTAGGCTGCTGGTCTGGCTACTATGATCTCTACCATGAGACCTGATATAGATAACATGGATGAATATGTCCGTAACACAACAGCTCGAGCTTTTGCTGTTGTGGCCTCTGCCCTGGGCATTCCATCATTATTGCCCTTCTTAAAAGCTGTGTGCAAAAGCAAGAAGTCCTGGCAAGCGAGACACACTGGTATTAAGATTGTACAGCAGATAGCTATTCTTATGGGCTGTGCCATCTTGCCACATCTCAGAAGTTTAGTTGAAATCATTGAACACGGTAAGTTGTAATATAACTTTGTGTATCTTTCATAAGACAGGTGTTTTGAAATTTCGGTTACCGATTTGGAGAGATGAATGGAAAGGCTTTAACTACCTAAACACCATATAGTTTATGATAGGATTTGTAATAGGCCCTGGTTCATATTGGCTTTTGCATAATTTTGTCTAATGTGAACAGATTCTGCAGTTTGACTAAATGGTTAGATATATTGCTAGAATCTGGATAATGCTGTGGCAATTAGGTAAGTTTGTTGCTTATTTAAAACTTGTGTTTGGTTTTATAGGTCTTGTGGATGAGCAGCAGAAAGTTCGGACCATTAGTGCTTTGGCCATTGCTGCCTTGGCTGAAGCAGCAACTCCTTATGGTATCGAATCTTTTGATTCTGTGTTAAAGCCTCTATGGAAGGGTATCCGCCAACACAGAGGAAAGGTCGATCCACCAATTGTTTTTATTTTTCTTTTGATTTCTACTCATTGACACTAAGGTGGCTTAAATCTAATTTACTAAGTGTATATATATTTTATTTTAAAATAGGGTCTGGCCGCTTTCTTAAAGGCTATTGGGTATCTTATTCCCCTCATGGATGCAGAATATGCCAACTACTATACCAGAGAAGTGATGTTAATCCTTATTCGAGAATTCCAATCTCCTGATGAAGAAATGAAGAAAATTGTGCTGAAGGTAATTGTTTTAAATTGTTGTTGCTCCAGATTTGTTAATCTAAATTGGGTGTGTTTCGTGGTTCAAAGAGAATTTTAAAGCATTTTACAAAAAACTATTGTATATTAAATCAGGACTGTCTTTACTAAAATTATTTTTTTAACCTTTTAGGTGGTAAAGCAGTGTTGTGGAACAGATGGTGTAGAAGCAAACTACATTAAAACAGAGATTCTTCCTCCTTTTTTTAAACATTTCTGGCAACACAGAATGGCTTTGGATAGAAGAAATTACCGACAGGTAAGCTTCTATTGTAAAAAATATTTTCGGAAGTCCTTTCAACTGATTCTTTAGTCAGTTTGAATGCATACAGTTAGACATTATTTTTTGCTCTGATTACCTCACAGTTTGTGTGTGCTTGATTGTGAAAGGAGATGAATTTTAGTCAGCCAATTAACTTCCATTTTGATTTTGCATTCTAGGATAAATACCCAGATATGAATTGAGTCTTTGTCTAGTACATGAAATGCTTGATCTGGCTAGGTGAAACAGAAATACAACCTTATCTTGATTTTTTGTGTGTGTGAGGAAGATGAGCCCTGAGCTAACATCTGTTGCCAATCCTCCTCTTTTTGCTGAGGAAGATTGGCCCTGGGCTAACATCTGTGCGCATCTTCCTCTGCTTTATATGGGACGCCACCATAGCATGGCTTGACAAGCAGTGCATCGGTCCGTTCCCAGGATCTGAACTTGTGAACCCTGGGCTGCCGAAGTGGAGTGCACAAACTTAACCACTACACCACTGGGCCAGCCCCAACCTTGTCTTGATTTAATCACCTTGATTTAGACTTACATTAAAATTTTTTGGTCACTTTTCTCTTAAGGTTTTTAAAATAGGATTTAACTGTTCTTAGCATACTTACTAGTTTGAATAGTATCTTTTGAATATTCAGTTTTCGTGATGTCTCTTTATTTCCTTGGAAGACCAATAAATTAAATGGCTTTTTTCCTGTTTTTAGTTAGTTGATACTACTGTGGAGTTGGCAAACAAAGTGGGTGCAGCAGAAATTATATCCAGGATTGTGGATGATCTGAAAGATGAAGCTGAACAGTACAGAAAGATGGTGATGGAGACCATTGAGAAAATTATGGGCAACTTGGGAGCAGCAGATATTGATCATAAACTTGAAGAACAACTGATTGATGGTATTCTTTATGCTTTTCAAGAACAGACTACAGAGGTAATGATACTAATTATTATGGCAAGTTACCATTGACTTTCATACGTGTAAAACATTTTTTAAGCAGGTATCATCACTAAAAAGTAATTGAATTTGGAATAATTTTTAAAATGCCTATGTTCTTATTTGGTTGGCTGTGAGGAAATAGTCTGCCTCAAATTTTTAGGTTTGGTTTTGTCTTAAAAACTGAATATTAATATATTTCAACTTGTAGTCACAAACTGAATTCTAGTTCCCAATGAATATAGTTTTTTTATTTAACTTAGTTTTTCTTTTTTAGGACTCAGTAATGTTGAATGGCTTTGGCACAGTGGTCAATGCTCTTGGCAAACGAGTCAAACCCTACTTGCCTCAGATCTGTGGTACAGTTTTGTGGCGTTTAAATAACAAATCAGCAAAAGTTAGGCAACAGGCTGCTGACTTGATCTCTCGAACTGCTGTTGTCATGAAGACTTGTCAAGAGGTAAACTTTTGTATCAGATTCTTGTTTCTTCATCAGATAGTTTAATATGAATCGTAACATTTTAACATTATTTGTTTTATTACAGGAAAAATTGATGGGGCACTTGGGTGTTGTTTTATATGAGTATTTGGGTGAAGAGTACCCTGAAGTATTGGGCAGCATTCTTGGAGCACTGAAGGCCATTGTAAATGTAATAGGTATGGAATTTGCTGGTTGTGTAAGAATTTTTTGTTTTTTAACCTTCTTTGGTTTTTGAAAGTAAAATATAGAAGCATATTTAGGAGTTGAGTAATGATTTCTGATACTTTTTTTAAAGCACTTCAAAATTTTAGTTAAGTCAGGGGATGTCACAAAAGTCTTGTCTCCCGATATCCATTTATATTTTACTTTAAAAGAAAAGAGGGCAAATTTAGGACCTGCAAGAGAGGTGGGAATAGTCACAACTCAAAAAGCTTTGAAGTATGGAATAGAGGACCCTAATGAAAACTAGTGTCTCACCTGAAATATATTCTGTGTGTGTAGGGGGAGGACAACTCTTAAGTTTTAATTTAGTTTCAGGACAAAAGATTATATATTTTACTCAGCCTCAAAGTAGTAAATGATTATGGCAAGTTTTTCCTGCTTGCTATCAAGTTCCAGGAACATAACCAGGGGGAGAAGTGAATTGCTCAAGGTTATCTCATTTTTATGTATATCCAATTCTTTATCCATCCAGTTTTATAATCTAAAGTAAAACACAAGTATATTACAAATGCTCTTAGGTATGGAGAGCAAAGCTTTTATTCTTTAAGGGCATTATGATAAAGCAAACAAACAGTCTCTGGTGTTTAATCCTTTATTGTAATTGAACATGACTGTTGCAAAAGTAACTTATGCAGGGTTTAGAGAGGCCAAGATAGCTGGCCATGATAGTGTTTTTCTAGGGGGCTTTTATGCAACATAGGAGATCTTTGAACCATTGCATTTATATGTAATCCCCAGCTCAGCCCTGTCCTCTATACTTGAAGATAGCTACTTGCAAAAATCTGTTAACTTGGCCACTTGTGGGACCCTGGTTTGCAGGGAGTCATAAACCATATTGTTGGTCAGGGAAACATGGGAAAAGCAATGGAGAGAGAATCAGAGCAAGCAGTTCTAGTTAGAGCAAGAGCCCCTGCCAGCTGCCTCCTTTTTTCTCTCTTCATAGGTGTAAATACCATCCAAGTATGCCCTGCATTGCAGGGAGACTGGAGATCTGTTTGTTTTGCAGTTAAAGGGTAAGGGGGCCCTTTCTGGAAAATTTTGCTTTAATTTACATGTCTACCTCTGGCTTATATTGTTGTGTATGGCCGGAACATAAGCTGTCCCCATATTTAAATGTCAGTGTACAAATACATTTCAGAACCAAATAAAACTTTTTGTTGTTGTTGAATATCCATCATTCTTTAAATCACATCGCTAATTTTTTTCATTTCTCTGCATAATCAGAAGTTGTTAATAAAAAGTTAAAAACAATTCTGAGTCTGGTCAGAATCCAGGGCCTTTTTTTTTTCCATAGGCAGCTGTAAGTTTATATTTATGCTTAGTCATGTATATTACATAACTAAATAAAAGGTAAAATGAACAAAGGTTGCAGTTCAAATGTTAATTGGTAGTGTGTTGACTTCTATTAAATAGGTATGCATAAGATGACCCCACCAATTAAGGATCTGCTGCCTAGACTTACCCCCATCTTAAAGAACAGGCATGAAAAAGTACAAGAGAATTGCATTGATCTTGTTGGACGTATTGCTGACAGGTAAGCAGATTACCTAAACATTTTTATAAGCAGTATTGGTTTTCACATTTAGCCACTTTTTATTCACTTTGCAAATTGGCTTAATGTTGCTAATGTAAGTATGTATGGTCAGGCTATCCAGTATTAATATTTCCTGTGAAATTTCTATTTGGATGGTAATGGAGGAAGTGGCAATATAGTTTTAAGACTAAACCATCCTTTCTGAAGAGTAATAATATTTTTATTTAATGCTTAAAATGAGTTGGTAATCATGTTTTGAGAGCTGAATTTGCAAATTTACGTCTTAAAACTTCTTATTGTCACAAAGAAATTAGCTTTTTTTCTTTTTAAATTAGGGGCGCTGAATATGTGTCTGCAAGAGAATGGATGAGGATTTGCTTTGAGCTTTTAGAGCTCTTAAAAGCGCACAAAAAAGCTATTCGTAGAGCCACAGTGAACACATTTGGTTATATTGCAAAGGCCATCGGGTGAGTATTATTTACTTCATGTGTGTATTTTTTTACTTTATAGTAAACGCTTTGTGGTGTTGAAAAATGCTGCTATATCTGTAGAAATCTTTTTTAAGGCATGCATGATGTGAGTAATGCAGTTGAGAAAGCACTTCATTTAACCACTCACCTTCAATTTTTTAAAATTTTTTAAAATTTTAAATTGAATTAAAATTGATGGGAAGCTTTAAATTTTATTTAATCACACCAGATATTTTCAGAGAGAGAAACTGTACAGTTTTCAGAATAATTTCAAATTTTTGTTGGTCCTTTTTAGGAAATTGCTTAAAATATTAAGACAAGTTCTTAATAAAACAGCATAATTCACGTCTCGTGTTAATGCTTTGTGTGTTTTTAAAATATTTTTCTAAAATGAATCCACAGACAACTGAATTGTAGCTGTTTTATTAGATGATCTGTGGTTATCTGCTTCTACTCCATCAAAACCAAACCAGAAGAAACAGTCATTGTAGAAAGTGAGATATTACATGTACATGTGGCTTAGTAACAAAGGAAATATTTTCAAGCAATAAAACATAACAAAAGTCAGGTTAGTTAGATAGTCCCCCCTTCCATTTTTCGGTAGCAGTAATACTTATTTTAGTGGTGACGTAGTCAAGAAATTTGCCACAAGTAGCTGTTGTGCGAACTTTTTTAGCTCCTGTCTACCTCTAAGTTTGTGATAAAATAAATGCTTAAAGGAGAATAGATATAGTAAAGGTGTGTGGAAGGAAAGATAAGAAAAGGAAAATAGATTTGTGTGTTGTGGCATATGGAGACCACAGTTTTGGTGCTACTGTAAGGTTGCCTGGCTCTAGTGGCCATGTTTTGACCACTCAAAGTTACTCAACCTAAACATTAAGTTTATAGTTCAGGAAATTTGCTAAAGACTGAAAATTACATTTGAAAATGAATCCATTTGAATTTTTTCTTTAAAATGGACATTTTAATTTAAATAAAGTTCTTAAGTAGAAACAATGCCAGTGACCTGAAAGTATTGTATTTTATCATAAAATTACTAACTTCCCAATAATTACTTAGCATAAAGTTTCATTCTTTAGCATTTTTTTTTTCCTCTCCAAAAAAATTTTGACTTGTAATCTGTTTGCCGACACATTTATTTTTTTCAGCCCTCATGATGTATTGGCTACACTTTTAAACAACCTCAAAGTTCAGGAAAGGCAGAACAGAGTTTGTACCACTGTAGCAATAGCTATTGTTGCCGAAACATGTTCACCCTTCACAGTACTACCTGCCTTAATGAATGAGTACAGAGTTCCTGAACTGAATGTCCAAAATGGAGTATTGAAATCACTTTCCTTCTTGTTTGAATATATTGGTGAAATGGGAAAGGACTACATTTATGCTGTAACACCATTACTTGAGGATGCTTTAATGGATAGGTAAGTCACTTGAATTAAATGTAAGAAAATAGTTATAATTCTTCCTTTATTTTAAAACTTATTAAAATAATTATTATATGACCTATTTGTTGTGATGCAGTTAAAGAAGGGGAATACTAGCCTGGATTTTTATAAAATTGTAAATAAGACTGTTGTTATCTTCAAATAATATGTATGCTGTAGGGGTTCCCTAAATTTTCTCTTCTGAGTGTCAGCTCCCCTTTCGTATCTTTTAGGCTAAATACATTTAGAAAAACAGTAGTTGATCAACTTTTGTTTTAAAAATTAAATAAAGTCAAATATAATTAGAGGAAATGATGAGCATGAGCTTATTGGTGTGACAAAGAGCTCTATCCTTCTAGCTTTTTGTTATTAAGGTGAAGCGAAGATTTCTGTTAGGCTTTTACACTGTTGAACTTAGCCTGCCAGAGCCACACTATTCCATTGCAGGCCCCCGGTTATTCAGATGTTAACCACTGATACAGTACTGCTGGAGTTACTGGACAGTCAGGCTCCTGATGTCTTTAACCACCTAGACTGACATATAGCTTTAAACACAAAAGGAACTGAGGAATGTATAAGGGAAAGTTGAAGGTCCAAGTAGTAAGGGAAAGGACTGTTTCGTTGGCTCTTTATTTTTTAGGAAAGATAGGTTACTCAAGTTAGACCCCATTCAGTTACTTTTATGTACAGGTTTAAAGTTACTCATTAATGACCTTCCGAAAGGGAAACTTAGCAGGACTCAACAAGTGACCACAAGGTATATGTGCAAGTTGTGGAGACAGAATAAGAACTGTGCTCTGTAGAAGCCTCGCCACCTGGGGCCAGTACAGTAAGAGTCAGTCATACTTGGCTCCACGTTCCTCAGTGAGATGTGCCTAAGCTTACAGTGCGGTCATTGACGTATGTGACCTGCAGTGAAAAATTACCTTCTGTGTGCCAATAAGTTGAGATACTAACTGTCAAAAATTACTAAATGAAAAGAAACAATATTTGGGAAATTTACTAATAAGGAATATACTGCCTTACTGTGATGCCTAATAGAGTAAACATTATTATAGTAAATAATAAATAAGAATGCTAATAAGTTCAAGTATTTTTTTTTCTTATACCTTTAAGGTGCTCTTACCTTTGAGGGCAAAGAGCATAAAATCATTTTTATACCCATCACAAACCCATTATCTTATATTCATACTTATTGAGTAATTGGGACATGAATAACTGAATGGTTTGTTAGAAACATAAATTCAGTTAACATAGGAGATGATAGAGTTCTTATTTCTGTAGGTTTGAAAAAAATTATTGGTCCTTGTCTTTCTCCCCAAATAGAGTTCTTGAATAATACATAAAATTTATAAGGGAAGGGATTTAGCTTTAATTTCGTTATCTATTGTATACTAGTATTGAATTACTTTCAAAGATTTATAGAGACATTATTGTTAATCATTGATAGGTAAGAGTCACACATCCCCTTTTTAGTAGCATACTAAAATGTGCACTGCATAGGGCTCTCTCGCTCATATTCCTTTCAAAGGTTAATTAGAAAATATGGCTTATTTTTGAGCCATAATGAGGTTTGAGTCATTAAAGCAAAAGTTCTCAAGTAGAATCATTAGTCATTCTAAAGGCATTCTATATCAGATACATAAGGTGAGAGGATGACTCTGCATCTGGTCCATGCACTGAATTTATAATTTAGTTTCTAATGGGCAGGCACATATTTCCTGTAAAACTTTGTTTTTAACTTAACTAAGTTTGTTAAGACTGTGTCTTAACACAGCATTTTCCCCCTGTTAACAGGGACCTTGTACACAGACAGACAGCTAGTGCGGTGGTGCAACACATGTCACTTGGAGTTTATGGATTTGGTTGTGAAGATTCGCTGAATCATCTGTTGAACTACGTATGGCCCAATGTGTTTGAGACATCTCCCCATGTAATTCAGGCAGTTATGGGAGCTCTGGAGGGCCTGAGAGTTGCTATTGGACCGTGTAGAATGTTGCAGTATTGTTTACAGGTAGGTTAAAGATTTTTAAAAGATTACTCAATGAAAAAAGTAATTTAGGTGAATTAAATCACTGTTCCTAATTTTCATAGGGTATGTTGTACCCTATGGGAAAACAGTTGTAGAGGGAGGGGGATTCGATTTTGTCTGCTGCAGTTTTGTGCAGTTGTAAGTTTTTTTCTCTCTTAAAGGGAAATGTTTGGAATCATATCTTTACGGTTTGTTTGTTAGTTGTGTTAAGGTTGTGTATGTTCTTGAAAATTGAAATAATATATAACCTTTTAATTATTCTAGGGTTTGTTTCACCCAGCCCGGAAAGTCAGAGATGTGTATTGGAAAATTTACAATTCCATCTACATTGGTTCACAGGATGCTCTCATAGCACATTACCCAAGAATCTACAATGATGATAAGAATACCTATATTCGTTATGAACTTGACTATATCTTATAATTTTATTGTTTATTTTGTGTTTAATGCACAGCTGTTTCACACCTTAAACTTGCTTCAATTTGGTGATGTAAACTTAAACATTGCAGATCAGTGTAGAACTGGTCATAGAGGAGGAACTAGAAATTCAGTAGCATGATTTTTAAATAACCTGTCTTTGTTTTTGATGTTAAGCAGTAAATGCCAGTAGTGACCAAGAACACAGTGATTACACCCACTATACTGGAGGGATTTCATTGTTAATTCATCTTTATGAAGATTCGGAATTCATTCCTTGTGTTTAAAGGGAATGTTTAATTGAGAAATAAACATTTGTGTACAAAATGCTAACTTGTGTGTGTTTTTTGAACATGACTTGTAAAATGCAGAACTTTGATAAAGTATTGGTTTGTGTAGAATAAGTGGCTTAATTTCATTTTCTGTCACCTGGTTTGTAGAAAGTTAGCAGAATACAAACTATATAAAGTGATGGCATCTTTGTCAAATTCCATTGTTCTGTTGATAATGACAGAAGAGTAGCTTTGGGGGTGTTCACCTCAAACTAGCACAACCATTCCATCACCATAGAAAATATAGCACCTATGTTGAACTGTCTTGAATGATATAATTTTGCTCTTACATAGCGCCTTTCATCTCTTGATTTCTCAAAATGCTTTATGAACATGAAGGGAAGTGATTCAAGTCATGTCCAACTCTTAATGAGTCTGTGCTTAGAAAGTGGGGAAAGTATCTTTATTTCAAAACTGCCTTCTACCTATTGGGAGTGAGGCCACCTAAGAAATGCTAATAGAATAAGACAATCTTTGGGTTTTTTTCCATGTCATAAGCCACTCCTCAACACTGTGTTCAGTAAATACCTGTTGAGCGCCTACTGTATACCAGCCACTGTGCTCAGTATAGGGGATGCAAAGGTGCTTTTGACCCGTCCCTTGCCCTTAAGAAATGCAGTATGATGGAAAAGGGGAGATAACGTCTAGTAACGTAGTACTTAGGTGCTGTGATAGTACACAATGGCAGCAGCTAAAATGTCCATGTTTGCTTAGTTTTACATTTAGTAGTTAGATAATAAGTTGAGGTGTCAAGCATAAACTGAAATGCCACTTAATTCTAGAGGAACCAAGCATTAAGGCAGTAGTTACTATTTTTTTGGTAAATATTTTCAGCTTTTCCTAATTTTCTGGCCAAGAATTTCTTAGTTTTAGTCCTTTTACTACCCCTAGCTGTTTTGTTTTTGTCTCCCTGTCAGTACTTCTATGAACTCATGAGAAATGAGATTCTGCAGCAGCATAGGATGGCTCTGCCACTGTAAGTAAAACTATGTGAGGAAGATTAGCCCTGAGCTAACATCTGTTGCCAATCCTCCTCTTTTTACTGAGGAAGATTGGCCCTGGGCCAACATCCATACCCATCTTGCTCTACTTTATAATTGTGACGCCTGCCACAGAATGGCTTGATGAGCGGTGCATAGGCTCACACCCGGGATCCGAACCTGTGAATACCGGGCTGCTGAAGCAGAGCACGCGAACTTAAGCACTGCGCCACCTGGCTGGCCCCAGTAAAACTGTTATACTGGGACTAGGAGGTTTCTTCTTCCTACTGTTAACAGTTATTAGGGCTCCCTGTTTTGGAGGCTTATATGAGAAATAGCTTGTAATTGACTGACTTTTACACAATTGATAATGAGCATTAACTAATTCTCCAGGCAGAATTTCTAACTCCTTATTGTTCCTTTGTGTGACATAACTGACGACATGTCAATGTGTACTAAACCACAATTTCCAAAATCATCTTTCTGTTAGAAGTTTTTGTAACAGTAGCCCCATGCCACTTTAAATGTTGCTGTTGTCTCTGGTTGATGTCAAGTGACCTTGAGTAATGACTAATCCTGAAAATTGAAGAATACAATTAGATTTCAAAGCCAAAATTTGATTTTTAACCAGTCTTGGAAAAATTTAGTTATATTTTTACTTTAAGTACTTGCATAAGTTCAGTTTTCTTGGGCCCTTGCTATTTATGGAAAATAGCAAGGAGTGAAGGAGACAACTATACCATAAGTGACTTTTTACTGATTCAAATAATTTGAGGCCAGAGAGGTGAGGGAAATAATGAAGGCTACAACCCTAGAAGTTGGGACCAAATTGAGGCTCACAGATGTTTGGATTATTTTATATGCTTATTATTGAATAAGGCAAGCATTTTGTGATATAATCACATGAAAGACGCTATGTGAAGTTTTAACTATCAAAGCCTTTTTCTTTCTCATTTTCTTTTGATGTTTCTTAAAGCCAAACTAAGCAGGAAGAAATTAATGTTTTTAAGGGGACAGTGGGTGGGTTTTTCCGTGGGCTTATGTTGGTTTTTCTGTGGGCCCTCTAATGGAATTGATCTCTTTGGCTGTTCAATTTTTTTCGTATTGTATTTTTTAAATTTGTTGTACGGTGCCCTGTGAGCATCACGTACCACCAGATAAATAAACTTACTATATCTGAAGTCTTAGACCAGTTTTTAATCTTAGTTGACTCTGTTATTGCACTACACTCTGTTGTGGTTGTGCCATTTTAATATTGAGCTCTTTGGGTTGTTTTCTAAACGGGAACTTAATGTTGAAAAACCAAAGAACTTTTTTATTAAATAAGAAACTGAAAAAGACAGTTGCAGCCAGAGGTTCAGTTTTTTGGTTCTTTGGTGTCTAATGCTTCTTCAATCCCATAAGGCTAAAAGAGGCAGAAACTATAGCTATTCCAGGGTTTTTCCAATTTTGGCGTTACTGACATTTTGGGCCAGATACGTCTTCATTGCAGGGGTGCTGTCCTGGACATTGTAGGATTTTGAGTAGCATCCCTGACCACTACCTACTAGATGCTAGTAGCACTCCCATCCCAGCTGTGACAACCAAAAATACTTCCAGATACTGTCTCACATCCCTTGGAGGGCAAAATCTCCCTTGGTTGAGAATCATTGAGACTATTATTTAAGCAGAACTCATGTGTCTGATTAAATTAAAACATGTATAAAGCGTTTCATTTTAGGCAGCAGTTGCTTAGGAAGTAACTAGAAATACTATTTTACAGATACTTAAAATACATACCTTGGGTGAAGCCCTGCCTGCCTCTTGGGGAAAGCAAGCTAAAAACATGTAAGAGGTTGACGCTGTTTGGTCCTCAGGGCATCATGTGGCACAGTTGGAGCCAGGTGCGCAGCACAGGCAGGAGTGCCGGTGGCTTGGTGTTCCACTTGGAATGCAGTTGTTCAGGGCTCCAGTTGTCACGTGTGAGGGGTATGAGTGGAGGAGGAGGGTAGGCAAGGCACAGAGACCCTTAAGTGTGGATAGGAAGCCGTAGAATTTAAGGCTACTTGATAGGGAATTTAGATTTGCAAGGCAGTCAAGGTTTACAGGCAGGAGGGAGTAGGTTTTAAGCAAAGTCTAGCGTATAGGTCAGTGACATTTCTAGTGTTCATGCTAGAAAAACTTAAGTTTAAAAAATTTAATAGTCTATTTTGTAATCTAAAAAGACTAAAAGGACATGCATGTTATGTGGCACAAATAGACTTTTTGGCTTGACTAATGCTAAATTTTTTTGGAAGGAGATTTTTAACAAGTTAGTGAGAGGCTCTGGAGGGAATTTAGTCTGAAGTGTTATCTTGGAATATCTTTGTGCTAGGAAGAAACTTGCAAGTAAGATCAATTGTTAATTGTTCGTATGTCTAACTCCCCCCAAACTTAAAATTTTTCAAATATTGAGAAAAGTTGACAGAATAGTACAATGAACACCTGTATATCCTTCACCTAAATTCAACAATTAAAATTTTGCCACACTTGCTGTATATATGTTTTTAAATACTGTAATTTCATGGAACAGTTTTCTATCGGTATTACTGTAGAGAAATTTGGGACTAGATAAAATAGAGAAGGAGGCTGATGAGCAAAAGAAAGCAGTTAACTGCTTGAATGAGCTTCTGATGAGATGGAAAGAGGTGGAAGTCAGGCCACAGATGGAGGGATTTTCTTGGACGGAAAGAGAAACATCTTTCCCTGAGTACATAAGGAAGACGGTGTGGTAGGATGTAGGCAAGAAAAGTGTATCCATGGCATGCCAGAGAGCATCAAAATATAAAAATAGTTTTATTGCTACATTAGAAACAGACTTAAGTGAGGAAAATGAGACTTGTACAAAAAAACAAAAAAATTGAAAAACTCGGTAAAGAACAACTCGTGTCTGTAGTATGTAACATATAAAAGATGTAATATGCAACTGAATGATCTGCATAGTTTTGATCACCAAGGCAGAATGTAGTTTACACATTTATGAAGAAAAATTACTTAGCACCAACATGATCGCCAAGGAAGAACAGTTCATGTGTCAAATGTTTAGGTTGTTGCTGCTCAAGGTGTAGCCTGAGATCAGCAGCAGCAGTGTCACTTGAAGCTTTTTAGAAATACCTTAGACTCCACCCCAGACCTACTGAGTAAGGATCTGCATTTTAATGAGACCATCAGGTGATTTATATGTATGTTAAAGTTGGAGAAGTGATAGTCTAGGGCACCACTCCATTCCCAATGTGGTAATGATATGGTAATAAAAGGGACAGAAGTGCTAATTTAGGTGTGGAAGCAGCTGGGCCTATAGATACAGATAGCCAAGAGATGGTCAGAACACTCCCAAGATGGTACTTTGCTGAAACCTGGGTGAAATCAAAATGGAGGGAACAAAAGAAGGAGAAATTTTTGTTGTATAAAAGCAATTGCTTTTTCCAGTAGGGTTGTGCTATGGACTGAATGTGTCCTCCCAAATTCATGTGTTAAAACTCTAATCCTTAATGTGATAGTATTAGGAGATGGGGCCTTTGAGGTAATTAAGTCATGAGGGTGGAGCCCTCATGAATGGGGTTAGTGTCCTAAGAGAAGATATAAGAGCTAGCCCTATGTTGACTCTGCCTTGTCAGGATACAGTAAGAAGATGGCCATCTGTAAACCAGGAAGCAGGCAGGCTCTCACCAGACACTGGATCTTGCTGGTAACTTGATCTTGGACTTCCCAGCCACCAGAACTGTGAGGAATAATATTTAGGCCACCCAGTCTATGGTATTCTGTTACAGCAGCCTGAACTGACTAAGACAGGCTGGTAAGGTCAATGTAATTAATAAACTCAGAGGTGTATATCCACCTTGCTTCTCCTACTTACTAGTTGACATTGGTTGTAGGAGAACCTTGGACTGAAGAGAGAGAGGCTTACCTCTTGAGCCAGTCTGAGCTGGACTGGGGCTGGAGCCAAAAGCCTGTTGAGAATCCTCTCCCTGTCTTTACTGTGCCCGGAGGGAAGAGTAGAACAGGGAGTCAGCATAGTACAGGCTTACCAGTTGACTCTGGAGTTTGTCCTGTTCAAGTCCTGGATTTATAACCTGGATATGCCACTTAGTAGCTTCGTGACCTTGGGCAAGTTATTTGACCTCTATGCTTCAGTTTCCTAATTTGTAGAATGTGGATAATAATAGTCCCTACTTCAATATGTGGTGGTCCTTGTGAAGATGATTTGAGATAATGCCTATAAGGTAAAATGCCTAAGCATAGTGCTTAATAAAGGCAAGAGCAGTTGCTGTTGATATAGTTCATTATCTTTATTATCAGGAGGGAGGAGGCCTCTCTTGTCATTGATAAATTAGAATGGAGATTGGCAGGTGGTTTGAGGAGAAGCACTCGGGAAACAACTCTCGAGGGAATAAGTGAAGGAACTCATCGGGGACATTTAGGATTGCCTCAGAGTCCCAAGGGATTCCAGGGCATTCTCTTCTATTGCTCAGCAGCCCAGGTGGATGGAGAAAGTATTTGGTTGGATTGATCTGCAGGTACTGTTACCAATTTCACCTTGCTCTGGTGGGACTCCAACCCACATTTGGAGGAGCTCCGAGGAGGGGCCCATGGGTCGACCTCATGCCTGTGATCCAACCCTTCCCCGGAGGGTTCTTTTCTGTTCTGTGTCGTGGATTTGAAATGAAACCGAAGTGTTGGACAGCACAAGCTTTTATTCAATGGCCAAAGAATGGAGAAGTGGGAACTATGTTCACAAATCAAACTCTCAGCTCTTGGGGTGAATAAGCAGCTTTTATAAGGGGTCGAGGTAATGAAGGGGAGGAATATTCATAGTATTGAGGGAACAGGGCAGGCTTTTCAGGGGAACAAGGGTGCCACCTCTTCTTTCCTTATTTAGTCATATCCTGCTGTTGCCATGGCAATTGTTAACTGTCATGGCACTGGTGGGTGTGTTATGTAGCATGGTAATATATTACAATGAGCGTATAATGAGCTGCGGAGTCTATGTCAGGCCAAGTCAGACGCCATGTTGCCTGCACCCAGTTGTAACTGGTTTCAACTATATGTCTCAGCCATCTCCTTGTTCCTTTTGTTGTGGTTTTCTGTAAACTAAAGAGAGCATGTTAGGCTTGTTCTGAGCAGGATTGTGCTTAATGTCTTATGGGGCCAGGGGCCAAGGTAACAATACAACAGTAGGAGCGAGAGGATTAGGGGATTGGCATGGATGCAGTTGAAGACTTGAAAGCAAAAATTTGCTGTTCAAGTGTTCAAATCACTTTAGACAGAACTGGTGTCATTCAGTGGTCAGAAGCACAGTCCTCAAATTTTATTTCTCTGGAGATAGTGACATGATTCTCCCTCAACTACTTAACTAATGAGATATGCAGTCCAACACAATTTCATTTTTGGTTGGGCATTTTTACATTTTCATTGCATTGAATAATCTTGAACAAATGGCCTATTTGGCTTTTGAGTTTATGAAATCATACCTTTAAGGGTATTTGTGAAATGTATTCTTAAGGGTGTAAACAGAGTGTCTACAACTTAAGTCAGGAGGACCTCATTCCTTCGTTCATTTGACAAATATTTACTAAGTGCCTACTCTTACAAGGCCAGCTGCTGTAGGTGTAGTGAAAAGATCCTTCCCTGAGAGATAGTGGAGAAAATATTGAAATAACAGTAATAGAGGAGATAATGCCAAAACAACACTGCAGGTCATGTTCTAGTTCAGAGGACAGAGCTTCCTTCATGTGGGAGAGGGGGAAGAGAAAGTCTGGTTAGGAGGGAGCTTGAGAAGGAAGGTGCACTTGAGCTTAGCTTTTGAGAAAAAGTCAGAATTGCACATATGGTGTTGGAAAGGGAGGACAAAGAGCTTTGACAAAGTATTGGAAGCTTGGGTTGTCTCCAAGAAAATGTAGGCTGGTGGGCAGCCCAAGTGATAAGAAATAGTGGAAGGTCAGATGTAACCCCAAGAAGTTAGGGCCAGTATCTGACATGTCTGTTCAAATCTGAACCTCCAGCATCAAGTACAGTTCCTTCCTTACTGGGTACCCAATACATATTTACTGAACAAAGAACAGATGAGATGTAGTTTGGCTTCAGTTTATAGAAAGCCTCCACGGCTGTTCTTTAAACTTTATAGACAGTGGGTAACCACAGAGTATTCAACATTCATTTATTTGACAAATATTTATTGAAGGTTTTAAAGTAGGGAAATGGCATGAACTGAACCATGTTGCAGGAAGATCAATATCCCTAGTTCATTTCCTTGCTCCAGAGCATAGGTTTATACAGAGTTTATCCAGCAAGTGTTCTCAGAATAGAGTTGGTTCAAAGAAGACACTCAGGGGGCCGCCTGGTGGCGCAGCGGTTTAGTCCGCGCTTGGCAGCCCAGGGTTCGCGAGTTCGGATCCCGGGCGCCCACCGACGCACTGCCTGTCAGCCATGCCGTGGTGGCATCCCATATAAAGTGGAGGAAGATGGGCACGGATGTTAGCCCAGGGCCAGTCTTCTTCAGCAAAAAGGGGAAGATTGGCAACAGATGTTAGCTCAGGGCTGGTCTTCCCCACACACAAAAAAAAGAAGACACTCAGACTGACCAAACTGTGGCCCCCACCCAACACCTTTCTCCCTTCTCCTTAACTGTGATGCTGTGGCCTTGCTGGGCGCTGCCTCAGTGCTAGCCAACCAGTGCAGGAGAACATGGGCCAATTGTGGAAGGGACTAATATCAAGTTGGTTTCATGTTCTTCAAATTACTCGCTTGTTTGCTTCTTTCCCTAAAAGTCTAATCTTTAGGGGTCTGGGGGTGTTAGAAAAATGATTTTTTTATACCACAAAGGGATCTAGAATGTTCTGTATTTTTCAGGGGGAATGGGTAATAGTGAACCTTCCAAAAGACCATGGCTAATTTGACTTGCAGACTGAGGGGCTTCCTGGACATTTTCCACATGAAGAGTTGGGATGGATGAGCTGTCAGTGTTGTTCTTGGGATGTGGCACTACAGTGCTCTGGCCAGCACCCCCAAGAGATCATTTATCCATGTCATAACAAGGTAAGAAAACAGAAGCAGCTAATGCTCTGCAAATTTTAATAATATTTCTTTGCCTCCACTGGAAATTATACATGGATCCTACTTCCCTTAGAGGAAAAAAATAGCCTCTTCTTTCCAATGGAGAAAGGAAAGTCTCTTCAATAAATGGTGTTGGGAAAACAGGACAGGCCACATGCAAAAGAATGAAAGTAGGCCATTATCTTTCACCATACACAAAAATTAACTCTTGAATTAAAGACTTGAAGTTAAGACATGAAAACTGTAAAACTCCCAGAAGAAAATATAGGCAGTACACTCTTTGACATCGGTCTTAGAAGCATCTTTTCGAATACCGTGTCTACTCAGGCAAGGGAAACAAAAGAAAAAATAAACAAATGGGACAACATCAGACTAAAGAGCTTCTGCAAGGCAAAGGAAACCATGAACAAAATGAAAAGACAACCCACAAACTGGGAGAAAATATTTGCAAATCATATATTCAACAAGAGGTTAATCTCCAAAATATATAAAGAACTCATACAACTCAACAACAACAAAAGAAACAACCTGATCAAAAAAATGGGCAGAGAATATGAAGAGCCATTTTTCCAAGGAAGATATACAGATGTCCAACAGGCATATGAAAAGATGTTCAACATCACTAATCATCAGGGAAATGCAAATCAAAACTACAATGAGATATCACCTCACACCTGTTAGAATGGCTATAATCATCAGGACAAAAAATAACAAATGTTGGAGAGGATGTGGAGAAAAGGGAACCCTCATACACTGTTGGTGGGAATGCAAACTGGTGCAGCCACTATGGGAAATAGTATGGAGATTTCTCAAATTAGTAAAAATAGGAATACCTTATGATCCAGCAATCCCACTACTGGGTATTTATCCAAAGAACTTGAAATCAACAGTTCAAAGAGACTTATGCACCCCTATGTTCATTGCCTCATTATTCACAATAGCCAAGATGTGGAAGCAACCCAAGTGCCCATCAACTGATGAACGGATAAAGAAGATGTGGTATATATATACGATGGAATACTACTCAGCCATAAAAAAGACAAAACCATCCCATTTGCAACAACATGGACATTGAGGATGGACCTTGGATGGATCAAGGATGGACCTTCAGGGTATTACATTAAGCAAAATAAGCCAAACAGAGAAAGACAAACACCACATGATACATGGAAGATAAACAAACACATGGACAAAATAACAGATTAGTGGTTACCAGAGGGGAAGGGAGTTGGGGGTGGGCATAAGGGATAAAGAGGCACATATATGTGGTGACTGACATAATAATGTACAACTGAAATTTCACAGTGTTATAAACTATTATGACCTCAATAATAAAAAAACAGATATGTGGTAGAGTCCATTTTCATTAAACATTTAAAATTTCCCTGAGTGTCAAGTATATTATGCAATATAGTGGCCCATTTATTCCAAGTATATTATAACTAGAAATAGATTAAAACTGGTGTACTGGATTATATATAATATAAATTTACCTGAAAGAAAAATAAATGTTACTTAAAATTTTTAAAAATAGCCTCTTCTTGCTCCTATAAGGAACAGAAGTTTGTGATTAGATGTTAATGTTATCAATCACTTCCACCCAAGAAATGTTATTAAAGGGATCAGGCTACCTAGTCCTTTTGGCGCAGTTTGTGAGTCCAGTCTACAGAGGTTTACCACGGCCTCCCTACCTGAGCTGTCTCTCTGTCTTCAAGGGTCCCAAACAATTTGGACTTCTGGGAAAAAAAAAGTGGCCTGAAAAGGGATGGATGCTAGCTGATTATTACTTAATGTTATCTTGGATAAAAATGAAGGAAAACCCTGTTTGAATGCAAAGCTGTTTTCTTGTGTGCTGAAATTTTTAGCTTGCTGGTTTTAATAAGAATCACTTAATTAACTGAGGCCTAGCAAAGAGAAGAGAATCATTCCTGATTTTGGCAAGGTCCTAAAACAGTGAAATATGGGCAAATGAAGAATGTTGTCGTGATTAGAACCTTGGTGTTCAAAAGGAAAAATTACGAAACCTACATTCATTCAATAAGCCATTTAACAACATGCCTTACATTTGATGAGTGCTTATAATTTCCAGAACGCTTTAGCTTCTAGTTGCTCATTTGTTCCTTACAACAGCCTCATGAAATAGACATTTATCATACCCATCATACAGAGGAGAAAATGAAGGCCCAGGGAGGTTAAGTGGCAGTGCCATTGTTTGACCCATGGCTGGTCTGACTCCAAGCCTATGGTCTTTCCACTGATGCATGTATTTAGTGTTATTTTTAACTATTTTAACATCAAAATTAGTTTTTGACTCTGTTGTTCTGAACTAATGAGAAATTTATCATTTTTTTGGAGTGGTATCATTTTCTTACCCAAATCCTTTAGGACTGATAAAGTCAAGAAGTCACTAGGAGACAAAGGGGAACTGAAAACCTTGTTATAGAGCATAGGAATAAATGCACGTTTACTGTTTGATGGAGAGTGAACTAAAGGGAAAGAAAAAGATAATGGAGGGGGGCTGCCCTGTGGCGCAGCAGTCAAGTTCGCGCGTGCGCCGCTTCGGCGGCCCGGGGTGTGCAGGTTCGCATCCCAGGCGGGGACAGATGCATTGCCTGTCAAGCCATGCCTGGTGGCATCCCATATAAAGTAGAGGAAGATGGGCACAGATGTTAGCCTGGGGCCAGTCTTCCTCAGCATAAAGAGGAGGATTGGCAACGGAGGTTAGCTCAGGGCTGGTCTTCCTCCCCAAAAAGAAAAAGATAATGGAAACCTTTTGCCTAAAGGCTGTTCAAAGGGAAAACATGACTCACTGAAATATGAAGCACCAAATGGAAACGAGATAAATTACGGAAAACTAAATGATTAATGTCTTGGGGGGTGTGTATTCTGACAAAGACAAAGCTGCTTTCCCGAGGTGAAACAATACGCCCAGCACTGAGAGGAAAGAGGGGAAATGAGCCCTAAATTTTAAGTATCTCTCATAGGTTGAGTTTTCAAATCCCATAGATGATCACTGTGTTTTTTTCCTTGGTGTTTCTTTCTGTTGTCTTGGGAACAGTAGCTCTGATTGTGTGCAAATCCTTATTGGCTATTTATTTAATGGCTCCCTTTCCTGATTCAAGTCTTAAGATGGTGTATTTAGTTAGCGAGCAGAATATTGTGCCTCTCGTGGATGTAAATGGGATGCATGCAGAGCACAGGGCAGCTGCTGGCGCATTAGTGGGATTTTCTGCTCAGCTGGCCACCTCAGGAAACCCTTTGCTCTCCTTTGTCTTGACCTATGACCTGGCCATACTCTGAGGCAGAGATGAAGTGGCCCGAGGCCAGTTGTTAGGTGGAGGAGTGGCAGCTGGCTGCAGGGAGTAAGCCCACCACATAATGCACTTCCCCTTTTGCTGTGGCCTGAACTTGCCACCTCCTCTGTGCTTCTCTGCCCTGGCACGCACAGTTGCCACTATCTGGAAAAGCCCTTTGCTTCCTACTTCACTTGGCTGACTCCTGCTCTTGCTTCAAGAATGGACTCCCTTTGCTTAACTTGGAACCCACAGGCTAAGGTGCTGCATCCGCGTGCTGCCCCAGCACCTGGTACCCACGTGCCCCTCCTCGCTCCATAATGCTCACCCACTCGCTCAGGTGTCTCCCCCAGTGCTCTGGGAAAGGCGGGAGCCTGCGGACTGGGCCAGCACCTGTCTGCTGCTCAGTGCCTGTTCGGTGAGTGACAGCTGCCCGGATTATTTCAGACAGATTGTTGCTGCTGTGATTATTATTCCTGTTGTGCAAGAACTTCTAGGCAGCAAAGCAAGCAGGCACATTTTTAAGTAAATAATTCTTTGGTTTTAATTCACAACGTGTGAGAATATCCCATTTCATCATGTGATTGAGGAAACCTTCTAAACAGCTGTTCTGTAAAAACCTTTGTGCAAAACCTGTAACATTCTTGGCTTCTGACAGGGGGCAGCAGAGCCCATGAAAACAAAGGGGGCTCCTTAACTGGTGGCTTGCAAACATTCAGAGCCCGTCCTTGAACAATTTTCAGCGAAACCAGCCCCTGATATGTGACAAACCTCACTGTGGAATAAAGACTTTAAGGTAAAGGCTGGCTTTTATTAATTTAATATTCTTTGAAGGTACCACAAATGATTTCCTGCTTTTTTTAAGGAAAAATAATTTATTTTTTAAAATGCAAACAGTCATTGCCCTCATTTTATTACTGAGAAGGGAAAACTCACTCCTCCTCCTGTGCGTCTCCTTTACTTTGACACGGACACTTCATTTCTGACGCTTCACCACACGTGTGGGGGTTTCCTCCACCAAGCAATTCTCTGCAACACCAGCTGGCGGTCCTATAATTCAATTCAACTCTGATGCAGTCTACCTGGAGATAGTATCAGATCCCACAGGTCAAGGGCTCAGTCCCACAAGACTGTTCCCCCAGCCCCCACTTCAGATGCCAATCTCAAGTCACAGGTTGTCACCTGTACTTCTGACTGAGTGACCTTAAATCAGGGTTCCCATGACCCCCTCCTTGGGTTCAGTAATTTGCTAGAATGGCTGACACAGCTCAGGAAAACACTTATCTTTACCAGTTTATTATATAAGAATATGATAAAGGATACAGATGAATATCCAGATGGAAGAGATGTGTAGGGCAAGGTATGTGGGAAGGGGCGTGGAGCTTCCATGCCCTCTCCAGGGGCACCACTCTCCTAGCACCTCCACATGTCGCCAACCCAGAAGTTCCTTGAACCCCATACCTTTGGGATTTTTATGGAGGCTTCCTCACAGGGGTATGATGAATCATTAACTCCATTTCCAGCCGCTCTCTCCTTCCTGGAGGATAGGGGATGGAGCTGAAAGTTCCAAGCTTCTAATCATGGCTTGGTCTTTCTGGTGACAGCTCCCATCCAGAAGCCCACCAAGAGTCACCTCATTAGAACAAAAGATGCGAGGCCAGCCCGGTGGCATAGCGTTAACTTCGCGCATTCCCCTTTGGCGGCCTGGGGTTTGCCGGTTCGGATCCTGGACGCAGACCTACACACTGTTCATCAAGCCATGCTGAGGCGGCGTCCCACATAGAGGAATTAGAAGGACCTACAACTAGGATACACAACTATATACTAGGGCTTTGGGGAGGCAAAAAAAAGAAAAAGAGGAAGATTGGCAACAGGTGTTAGCTCAGGGCTAATCTTCCTCAAAAAAAGAAAAAAACCCAAAAAGAACAAAAGATGCTCCTGTCACCCAGGAAATTCCAAGAGATTTAGGACTTCTGTGTCAGGGACTGGGTCAAAGACCAAATATTAAAACAAAAGATGTTCCTAGTGCTCATATCTCTTAGGAAATTACAAGGGTTTTAGGAGCTCTGTGCCAGGAATTGGGGTAGAGGCCAATATATATGTCTATTATTTCACAATTACAAAGTCTTAAAAAAGATGGGTGCTTGTTTTTTGCAAACTTGCAAAATGATGCTTGGGCATGAGATATTTCCAGATGGTATTAGGGAGAGTGTCAAGATTTGCAAATTATTACCAGATGCTGGGTCTAGCCTCCCCCATCCCCCTTTGGGGAAAAAAAGACAAAGTAAATAAGAAAAAAAAGAAAGGAATTGAGATAATAACTAAAGCAAATAGCTAGAGCCTAAATTGTCCCTCTCTGCCAATTATGACACGAGTCCCAGGGGGCCAGTCTCATGCCCCACGCACCTTTCTAAGTCCAGTGCCCAGAGCAGGCCCTAGCATGTGGCAGGCAGGTACCCAGCAAACGTGTGTGGAATTGAATGAATCCCTCTGGCCTGATCACCTACAAGTTCTCCAGGAGTGTTCCTGAGTTGTATATTACATCCACTTGTCCCATAAATACACATGAGTGAGGAATTTGCACTCAGAAACATGATCCCTCTAGGCATAGACTATCCCAGGTCCAACTTCAGGGATTCTCCATTATTTAAAATCATGTAAAGGAGAGCAGGTGAAAGGTAAGGGACCAGATTCCATGTGGTTGCCTGGTGGGTTTGCCCAGGTAAGAGATCTGCAGGTGGGCTGGATCTGGTTGGCAGAAATTTGGCCCTCAGCCCACATGGTCAGCTTGAAACCAGGAAGATAAAAGAAGTTGGCAGGGTGCCCAAGGTTCTGTCGTGTCCTCCTCTTAGTCTAGAAATCCTGGGTTAGTTCGGCTCTGATTCCCTCCTGTCCCTCTTTCTAGCATTGCTGTAGTACCTTACATGAGGCTTTCCAATCTTTCCGTGTTGGTGGTTAGACCTCTGTCCCCATCTCGGTCGGTTAGCTCCTGTTTGTACTTCTCAGAGGCAGATTCTAAAACAGGGCTCTTGGCTGTTAAGAAGAGTCTGGCCGTTTCTTTTGAGAGTAACTCGGAGCCTCTTACGTGACTCCCCTTCGTTTGTTTGTTTGTTTAGTGGTTTCACACGATTCACCCTGTGTGTAGAGACAGCAGTTCTCTTAAGGGACAGTGCGGGTATTAAGAAACCTCTCCTAGCAGATGAGTTAGATGAGGGGACATCCTGGGCCCATTGGTCACCTCGATTGTTAATGACAGACTGCCGTAATGGGGATCACTGAGTGTCTCAGCCATGGGGGTAACAGAGAGCACTGAGGATGTGAGGGGAAGACTCTCATTAGAGGCAAACCTCTCCACAGAAAGGGAAATGGATGGAGACACACCCAAGATGGTAGGGATGAGGAGAATAGTCTCCAAAGGGACAGGGCGTTTTGAAGTGTCTGTTCCTGGGCCAGGCTTCATATGCTCTTTATATGCTTTATTTTATCCAGTTGCCACAACAGCCTTGGAAGTAGGTATCATTATGCCCTTTTCTCGGATGGGACGACTGAGTCACAAGGAAGTCAAGTAATTCCCAGGACAGCTGCCCTGAAGACCTCTAAGGACACCATTCACATAGGGGTGTGATTCACATGAAGCCGCATGTAAGCAAAACCCCGTTGAATTATGCACTCTCACACAGCTATTAGGAGGCAGAGCCCAGATCCGTACGTAGGCTGTCTGGCTCCACAGCCTGGGATCTTAGCACACCTTCATAGTGCATCTTCAAAGACAACTTTTTCTGGAACCCACCGTTGCCCACTCAGGCCCTGATTCACGTCCTCTCCAATCTAACAAGAGAGAACGTTGCACAGGTTATAGCTGTGGGGGAGAAAAATGAACTCTGGACCTGGAGTCAGAGGCCGGGGTTTGAGTCCTGGATCTGCCACTGACTTGCGTGGCCTTGGCCAGTCACCTCCCCCCTTCACACGGCATTTGCCTGTCTGTAATATGAAGAGAAGGGTGTACCCTTGTCTCGGGCTTAGGGTGAAGACTCTGTGAGATTAATAAATGTGAAAGTGCTTTGTAAGCTGTGAAGTACTGAACAAACGTAAGGGTTAATACAAAAGCAAGGGAATGCCTGGGGCTAGCAGGCAGCCATTTATTATTTGGGCTGATATGTATGTGGAGTAGTGACTTTTTATGCCTCATTTGCTTCTGTGAAAAGTGTACAAGTGACAGTATCTCGAGTCTGCAGAGAGGATGGGGCCTTTGTGTGCGTGGCGGGTGCTGCGAGGGCTGAGGGAGGAGGCCAGGAAATGAAAACCATGTGGCTCCGAGTTGGGCCTTGAAGCTTTAAGCTTCCCCACAAGGAAGAAGAAAAAAAGTGTGCTAGATGTTCTTGGGTGATAACGATGAGAAATGTGAACAAAGCCTATGTTCCTTGGCTTTTTCTGTTTCTCTTGAGCAAATGTTTCTGTTCCTTAGGCCTCTTAACAGCAAAATTACATTTCATTTGTTGAAATATGACAAAATTGGGCAGAATCAGAGGCTCCAGCTGCGGTAAAAATGAGCTATAAAATTTAAATGTCTTCAGTAACTTGGCCTCAGGCATTTTCTGGAGTTAAAAAGAAGAGGAATTGTATGAACTTGGATCTTACTTTTTCTTACTGTCCTCTCCTATGGTGGCCATGACTGAATGCGAAAGTGCTCACGTTTAGACCTCTAGCCTTTAAGGAGAAAGAGCAAAGAAAGTTCTGTTTAACCCTTCATTATATCTCTCACCCACCATTGTCGGAAGGATCCAGCTGGTTGTCTAGAAAGGCACACTGGAAAAGTGCCATCCTTGAGGGTTGTGAGGGGACATTTATCAGAGAATGTGAATAAAGAAAGCAGGGTGGACACCTGTGAATCAGACGGAATTGCTGGGCAGGATGGAAGTCAAAGGATTCTTGACCCTAATTTGGAAAACTGAATTATCCAGAAGGATCATAACAAATGTAAGGGTGTATATGGGAGGGTGGGGGGGACAGAGATGGAGAGGGAGGGAGAGGAGGGGGAGAGAGAGAGAGAGAGAATTTAATAACACACAGATGCTATGGTCAGGTGTGAACAATAAGTAGCTCTCACATCAAAAGTATTGAAGCAGAGCAGAGAAGTGCTGATACTTGTCATGGGATACTCTCTAAACAGATTAAAATCACGTATCTGAATGAAAGGGGCAGCTTCTCAAACACCTACTTTAACAGAGAGCTTTCATCCCAAGTGACTGAGATTAGCAACAAACCCCTCATGAAACCAAATTAGTGAGATGATCCCTGGTTATTAAGAAAAGGAACTGGAAAAAAGAGGGAAAGTGACTTTTCTCATAAAAACGGTCAGTGGTTTTACATTCAAAGTTTTGAGGCAATTCATTGACTCATAGGAGCTGGAACGACTTCAGAGATTCTTTCATCCAACCCCCCTCAGATGAGTAAACTGAGACCCAGAGAGATTCAAAGTCTTGCCCAAGGCGCACAGGGGAAAGGGGCTAAGCCAGCAGGAGCTCACAGTCCTGTTTGCACCCTGGATCCAAAGATCAGTGAGGTTTCCTCCTGAGGCTGGGACTTAAGATACAGGGGCAGTTGCTCTGGGATAAAAAGTTGTCACTTTTAATATTCCCTCATTTAAAAAGTTTGAATTTAACATCTGCTACAGAGAGGAAAATAAATTCCAACTGGCCTCCTTTTTCATTTTGTTTTATTTCTCATTTAAGAGTGGGGGTGGAAAGAGGGGCTGGAAGTTGAAAGACAGTAACATGAGCCACGAAAGCACTGTGTGATCCACAATTAGAAAGCGAAATGCTTTACAGATGCCGCCGAAAAAAAGAAAGAGAGAAAACAAAGATAAAAAGTCAGTCTTGAACCAGTCCTCGTCACCTTCCACATCAACCAGGTAAGAGAAATCAAATGCTAATAAGTAACATGTCCATTAGAAACTTCTTGAGTATTCATTCACCTGGCACAAGTGACAGTAGAGGATATGTGACATATATTTTGTGTTCAGAAGATTTCTGTGCTTCTTCCTCCTAGTTCTGAGCTAATCAAAGAGGATGTTCTTGTCCTGGAGGTTCTTTCTTCACAAATCTAGAATGAGACTGGGGATTCCAAGCGTAGAGAGGGGCTGGTATGTGACTAGCTGCTGTCAAAGTAGTAGGACTTGAACTCGCCATCCTAGCCAAAGCAGGCGAAAGTTCATTCTTGGGTCTGTCCCTCTCTCTACACCAGGGCCTCACTTGCTATTCAGCCTGGCGGTAAACTCCCCCTAAAGTTAGCTATCTTTCCCAATAGGCTTTTTTTTTTTAATTAAGCCAGAACAAATCTAAGAGAAGTTGGAAAGATCAGGATAGACGCTTCTTGATGATGTTCTGAAGGGATTTAGTCAGTATGAGTGAGATTTCCCAATTATTGCTGAACATGGACTGGTATATTTCCCTCACTTTAGATTATAAGTGATCATGGTGGATATTTTATTTCCCTAGAATATTGGTGATTTAAAGGGTTTTGATTAAAAATACATTTGGCTACAAGTAGCAGAAAACCCAGTTTACAGAGGCTTAGACACATGAGTTTCAATTTCTTACTTGACAAGAAGTCCGGAAATAGGAGTCTGATGGTGTTGGTCTGGTGGCTAAAGATGGTGGCCAGTGTCCTGGTAAATCTCTTGGCCTTTCCCTCATAGTTGCAGTACATCGAATAGTAGCCAACACTCCCAAATATAAGGCAAAAAGAAGGGGGGTAAAGGGAGGCCAGGTGTGTCTAACCCTTTTTATCAGGAAGGCTAAAGCTTTTTCAGACCATGTTCCCAAGCAGATTTCTGCTTGTGCCTCATTGGCCAGAAATGGGTCACATGGCCACCTCCACTTGCATAGGAAGATGGAAAAGCAAAGAAGGATTATCGTGATTAGTTTAGACCAATTTTGATCCATGTGAGACTGGGTGCATTGCTTCTCCGAACCAAATCAGGGTTCTGTCAACAAGGCAGAAGGTGGAGGATGGTGGAAGGTCTTGAGTAATCACTAGCAGCGTGTATCATTCAATGGATTTCTAATTTAATGCATTTACAAGTGTAATCTTTACTGTTAGTAGCACACAAAGCATATTTAAAATGCAGAGATTTTTACTGTTATTTCCCCTTGCTTCTTTACCTTTGTCTTGACAGCTTTACAGTTTTCATAGAAATGGCCACTGGCATCTACTTTCTTAAAAGATGCATTGTTAAGACTAACCCCAGCCGTCTGCCTCCAGGGTTCTGAAATGCGCAGAACTACATTAGTTTCCTGGTACATAGATCTTCATGAACAGCTGGAAGTAATTTCCAACCTAAGCATTTCACATTTCATGGATGGGTGAACTTTACAATAACTTTTGAAGCAACTATTCTAAAGCTCATGCATCTTTGATTGGACACTTGACTAATCCCATCCATTTCACTGGTGCTGAAATATTTAAAAACTCTAAAAAGGTCCTTACTCAAGTTGTAAAAGAGATACAGGAAAGGCACAAAGAAGAAAATCATATCTTCTCTGGTCCCTCTCGGCATATTCAGTCTGTTCTCTACACAACAGCCACAGCGATCCTTCAGAGTGAAGTGTTCCCGCTGCTGTTCTCAGTCCCCCTGTGGCTTCCAGTCATACTTTGACAAAATCCAAAGTCCTAAGGATGGCTTTCCAGGCCCTTCGTGACCTGGGCCCTGCCCGTCTCTTACATTTTCTACCCCTCCTCACTCTGCTGTGGCCACATTGGACTTCTTTTTTGTTCCTCAAATAAGCCAACCATGTTTCCGTCTCAAGCCTCTGCCTTCACTGTTCTTTTGGTCGGGGATTCTCTATTCTCAGGTGTTTGCGTGGCTTGCTCCTACCTTTATTCAGGTCTCTGCTCAAATGTCACCTTCTCAGAGAGCTCTTCTCTGACCACCCTGTTTAAAGTATGACCACCTCCATCCCATCATTCTCCCCTCTAACCTGCTTTATTTTTCTACAAGGCCCTTATTATAAGCTGACATTATATTATACATTTATTGGTTAACTTGTTTGTTACTTGTTCCCTACTAGACGGTGAGCTTAACAAGAGTAGGAACTCGGTTTTGTTTACTTCTTTATCCTCGGTGCCTAGAAGGGTGTCTGGTCCCAGTAGGTATGCAGTAAATAAAAATTAATATTTGTTGGATGAATAAAAGTTTTAAAAAACTGATTCTACAATCATCTATTCAGAAGACTAATAAGTGGATTGGAGCTAGTTGGCAGTTGTTTTTCCATGAGTATACTGGTATTTTATTTAATTCATAAGAATAAAACTTAGTAGGGGCTGGCCTAGGGTGAAGTGGTTAAATTCACGCATTCCACTTCGGTGGCCCAGGGTTCACCGGTTCGGATCCTGGGAGCGGACCTACTCACCACTGATCAAGCTATGCTGAGGTGGTGTCCCACATAGAAGAGCTACAACTCTACAACTATGGTACACAACTATGTACTGGGGCTTTGGGAAGAAAAAAAAGAAAAAGAGGAAGATTGGCAACAGCTGTCAGCACAGGGCCAATCATCCTCAAAAAAAAAAAAAAGAATAAAACTTAGTAAAAATCCTCAATTAAATGAAACAATATTACATTGAAATGTGGTTCTTTCTTGAACCATTCATTAAACAAATATTTATTAAGTGCCTCTGCCTTAAGGAAGTGCCAATGATTTTTTTGTATTTAATGTGTTACCTCTATATTTCCCCATGGAGTTAACTCTACATTAAATATTAATAAAATGGACCAGGAGAAAGGTTTCTAAGAGTCCCTTAGGACTCAATTTTTGGCCCTGTTTCATGAACATGTTTTACTGACGACATGAATGAAGCTATGGAAGCTCTTGGGCCAATTTAGTAAATGATAGGGAACCACTTACCTCAGTGATGTTATGGAATCGGGATCCTAAAAATGTCTTGACCAGCCTGAAGTAATGAGATATCCACCAAAGGGAAAAAATCAGTTGATAAGAGGACATGCTCCAAGAGGGAAACTGAGGGTTAATAGTGGCATATTGGGACGAGATTTAGAGTTACAATCACTATGACTCAATAGTGTGTCTTGGTCATTACTAAAGTGAGTGCAAATTTAGCTGGGCTAATATAATAATATTGCTATATTATTAATAGCTCATATAATGTATATTGTCAGATACAACACCAATTTGGACTTAGTAAGGAGACACTCTATTCGAAAGGACTGTTGGAAGGAGGGGAAAGAGACTACTGCAATAGGGAGAACACTTTGACCCTGAGATCTGCAAGCTTCTGAACAGTCAGGCAAAAGAGTTTCCTTTTATAGAGAGGAGAAACAAAGAACCAGGCAAGGGGAGTGGGAGGAAAGGGAGGCCTGAAGGGACAGTAGATCAGAGCACTTTACCATGAGGCCAGTCTCTTCTCTGCTGACTCAGGCTAAGGGGGTCAAAGGCAGGGGTCTGGAGGAAGGAGAGAGGCTTAACCAAAGTTTGATTGGGAAGAGCAGTTCAGCTAATCATTTATGAGGCAAAGAAAGGGAATTTTGAGGGTCTGTGTTTGCCTTGTAAACAAGGAGGGCATGCGTAGGTCTTATTGAAGTTGTATGAGGAAAGATTGTTCCTTTCTCCAGAACACAAAGAGGGGGAGGTTTCTTAACCTTCACTGTTTTCCAGGATCACAGGGCTCAGGTAAAATTCAACATTTATACAACAAATAAATTATATTATGCATAATGTACAAGTTATAATTATACTATAAAATATAGCTATTGCATATAAAATATATATTATATATAACATATACAATATTATAGATATATACATACACACACACAA
This sequence comes from Tapirus indicus, assembly GCA_031878705.1. Classification (NCBI taxonomy): domain Eukaryota; kingdom Metazoa; phylum Chordata; class Mammalia; order Perissodactyla; family Tapiridae; genus Tapirus; species Tapirus indicus. Next base: position 105,114,402 of record CM062926.1, on the reverse strand, counting down.
CAGCTAGTATAATATAATGTCAGCTGCCTCTTTAGTATCGGGGAGGTGAGCATCGGCTTTGCTGTAGTCAGATACTGGTGGCCCAGAAGGGCAAATATGGCTCACATGTCCCCATATTATTTGGCCAGCACGTGATTTAGAGTTTTGAATAGGAAAGCCTTAAGTCAGGGCTTAAGTCTGGCTCCCATCACTCCTGTCTTTACCCTGGGCCATAGCCACACGTTTACCTTTAGTTAGGGTCTGGATCTTGAAAGTATCTGAACTTGCATCCCCTAATCAAGAGTATTGTGGGCTCACCCTTTGAGGAATGTGGACAAACTGATCATATTCAGGAAAATCAACACAGATGGCAAAGGAACAGAAACAATGGCCACCATACGAGGAGTCTGGAGATCTAGTCTGGAGAAGGTGGGGTCGGGGAGGGATGGGAGAGGCCATCATAACTGTCTACAAACACTAGAAGTGCTGTCTTGTGGAAGAAGTAGACTTGTTCTGTTTGGTTCCAAAAGGGTAATACTAGGACAAGTGGAAGAAGTTGCAGGGAAATAGATTTTGTATCAGCATGAGGAAGCACTTTCTGAGCTGCCTTCAGAAAGCAAGGCTCTCCCTGTCACAGTAGGTTTTGCTGCAAAGCTTCCCGGTGGAGCTGCTGGAGGGGATCCGACTATTGAATGGGTGTGTTGGATTAAGTACTTTTGATGTTCCCTTCCTACCATAAGACTCTCTGTGAAATAAAGTAAAACTTCATTATTTTGGCCTCCTTTGATTTAGAATGAGTATAAATCTTGTCAGTGGGGTAGGATGAATCTTTCCTTTATAACATTTTATAATATAATATTTATCATTATTTTATAATATTAAATAAATCTTTTAAAAAACATTTAGAAAGATAATTTAACTACCTAGAATCAACCGGTAAGGAAATAATTTATTGTTATGTGCATAACACTGTTCTAGGAGTTTCATGGAACAATAAGAGAATGTAGAAGGAAGATACATTCTCCAGGGGAAGATATGATTATACGCGAAGATCTGATAAACCCAAGAAGCAATAAGTGAATCAGAAATTATGTTTATTTGGATCTCATGTATTTACAAAATAAAGTGAAATTAGACAATAATACTGTGCTAATTGTCAGGAAATCTCAATAAGAGTAAGAGAGGGCTGGGTGAATATAGTCAGCGTGGTTTACAAACAAAATATCAGGACACGAATCAAAGATCACTAACCAAGTATTTGAAATCAGACCATTTCCGAGAAAGAAGGTCTGTATTATCACTAAACAAACAAATTGAAAAGAGTCATGATGGAAAACTTCAAGTAGGAGGAAGATCTTGAATTTGTCCTTGGATGTTGGCTATGAAGAGAACAACCCAGGCTGTGAGAGCAGCTTAGCAGTAGGCATGGGGAGGGGAAGGCTCGGGGATGACATGCACATTGTCCAGCTGAGGGAGGATGTGTGCCAGGAGTGGAGGGGAAGAGGATTTTTGGACGGACCCGCTGTGATAGTGATAGAAAACGAGGCAGGATGTTTGCGCTCAGGGCAGTAGGGAGCCAAAGAATGAAATGAGGTGAGAAATTGAAAAGGGCAGGTTCCAGTTCATCCACTAAACATTTATTGAGCACCAGGCACAAGATGCTGAGGATTGCAGTACCCTCAGGGGTTTACAATTAAGTGGGTGAGAAGGACAAGGAAACAGCATTATGATTCCGTGTGACAAGTCCTAGAGAGAGAGCACGGGGTGCACACGGCGCAGAGGAGGGTTGGGAAGGGGGCGGCCCACTCCAGGGGGGGGTTGGTGTAATGTCACGGAAGGCCTTCAGTGAAGTAATATCTGAGCTGAGTTTTGAAAGACGGGCGTGTGCGGTGTTGGGGAAGAGGCCAGCAAAGCCATCAGCACATGCAAAGTGACCTGGAGAATAAGTGGAGGGTAGGAAGGTCACAGAGGCTGGAGTGCAGGACTACGGAGGTGAGGTGAGGTAACAGGTGAGGGTGGCGGGTGGGCCAGGCCAGGTGAAGAAGGGACTTACACAATACCAACTATAACGAATTGGTGTGCGCTATCATTTTTTTTAGGGTAAATCAAGCTGCAGAGTGAATGAGATTGTGGAGGGACTGAGAAGAGAGAAGGCGAAAGAGGGAAGCCTGGGGAACCAGGTGGTTTCCTTTTATACACAGATCATCGTCTCCTACATACTGAGCATCTGCTGTCAAAGCAAAATTCCGGGGGCTCTGCCAGGCAACACTGGTGGACCTAGTTTTAAGCCTTTGTACCAAGGTAACAAAATATTCATTTTCTTGAAGAGAAGTTTCTGTGATTCGTAGTCTTTTGTTTTTGTTTTTATTTTTACTACTTAGAATTGGTTAATACTTTTGTTGTAGGTTAAAATGCTTTCTCAGGCCTGGTTGAATAAATCGTGGCATATTTTTACACTAAAATACCAGTCATTAAAAACGATGCCATGGAAGACTATCTAATGACATGGGGAATTGCTCATGTTTTATAAGTGAAAAAAAAAAAAAGCTGCTACAAAACAATATCTATGATATTTTTTTTTTTAAAAAAAGAAAAACAAACAAAAAAGATTAGTCATTCCTTCTTTCTGAGTCTCATTTTCCTCTCAGTAATAAAGGTATTAGATGATGGGTTTATTACCCTCTATGAACAGTGGTAGAACAGGATGAAACATAGGGAGAAGCTATTTCAGGCCCCGGCTTCACTTCAGACAGTGTGGGACTATGATCCTTCAGAGAAGAGAAACACAGAAGATGAGTCCCCACATTCCCCCCAGCTTTCTGTCAGGAACACGTTCTAGACTGTGGTGCAGAGGTGGAGCCCAGGCAGAGAGCGGTGTCTCACTGAGTGGCCATTCTGTGGTTGAGAGGGCAGAGATCAGAGTCCAGAGCTGCTGAGGTGGTGAGACCTTGTGCAGCAGGATACCACAGAAGAGGCAGCTGGGCAGAGGGGGGTCCCTGGAAGTCTGCATGAGAGTTCTCCTGGGGTTTTAAGCTAGTGCTGGCCGCTCACCCACAGGACAGACTCCACAGGGCCCAGTGGAGAGAGAGGATTCTGACGGTGAGGGTGGAGAAAAGAGAATTGACTGGACATAGGCAGTGCAGTGCTTGGAGATGCTGGAGTTCTGGCCAAGCCAGAGTGGAGAGACCTCTCTGAACACCTTGGGAATTCAGTTAGGACCCAGAAATGCCATGCCATAGGGATAAGAACCACACTAGATTCAGGACAATAGCAAAACAGTCCCACCCTAACAACACCTAAAATTAAATCTGACCTGACCAGATTTGGCAGTAAATTTAACCACTTGCCAGAAAAAATTCAACACCTCTAAAGGAAGACAACATAATCCAGATTCCACACAAGTAAATAAATAAAGGTATTAGATCAATGACGTCTAAGACCCCTTCTAATTATAAAATTCTGTGACCTAGAAAGAATACCTTGTTTTCCATTTGGTTTCCTGTGTGTTCTCTCTTCTTCCTTCCCATTTTACAGATCTGGAAACTAAATAGTAGTTCAGTAATAAAATATTATTTACATAGTATTATTTAATCTTTAAAAAATCCTGATATGTATTAGTAGGTTGTGTGATATGTAGATATAAACATTTAGTATTTATTGTGTACTTAAAACTTTGCTAAATATTAAGAATTCCACAAAGAAATTCCACCTTGAAGGAGTTTATAATTCAGTTGGAAAAGAATGGAGATTCACGTATAAACCGATGAATAAAAATGATGAGCAATAAAAACAAAAACAAAACCATACCTTCCATCACCACATAGAAACAAGACCAGAGAAGAACCCATGACCTTAACACATGTACAGAGTTACTCCTGGGCGACTTATTATTCAACAGAAAAGGAGACATTTTCTTCTACTACTACCACGGAGGCCCCACCGGCCCTCCCAAAGCTGAGGTTCTGGGAAGGACGCCCATTTTACTGGCTGACCCCCCTGCCCTCCTACACACACAGACTGGGGAGGCTGGCCTGGCCTGTCGGGTGCTCAGCTTAGCCCTCCCTTACTGCTGTTCCTGCTCTCAACCTCCTGTCTCCCTGAAGAGGCCCTGCCTGCTGTGTCTCTCCTCCCAGAATCACCTGCTCATCCTCACTCGGGAGGGAGCCAGGTGTGGATGAGTGCTGCTGGCCCCCACTGCCGAGGGCTGAAGGATCTCAGGCCATGGAGAATAGCCACTAATTTTATGCCCTCATCAACTAAGAGCAGGGAAATACCAGCAAGTTCTGCCCTTCACAGGTCCTTTCCTTTCTCCCTTCCCCAGGGTGGTTACCTCAAGGGCAGGGCCTACTTATTTACACCTAGACTTGTTCAGAGGAGCAAAGACTAATTATTCATAGCTCGTTGGTTTATCTTGGTTCCTAAAGTAGTAACCAGAATATTGTGGCCAGGTCTTGTTGACGAGCACAAAATTATCTTGAGTTTACTCTAAACAATATATTTGAAATGAAAACGTAAGAACTCTAACTTCTTTCTACCAGGCAAGATTGTAAGAGTTGAAACCTTAAAATACCCTCTCTATATAATTATATGAGTTCTTTATTTGGATTTATATTATAAATAATATTTATTTATGTTTATTACGTATATTTTAAAGAATGCTTATAACTCAGTAAAAATGTCAGCAGTCCATTGTAAAATGAGCAAAGGACTCAAAGGACTCAAACAGTAATGCATGTGGTTAATAAGCAAACATAAAGATGCTTAACTAGTGAATAACTGAAGAAATGCAAATCAAAACAATAAGATGACATTTTCAACTACCAGACTGGTAAAGATTTAAATGTTGATGCGAGCATAAGAAAAGATACTTTCACACACTGGATAAAATTGTAAATTGGTAAAAACTTTCTGGAGGGCAATATATATTCAATTTAAAAAATCTGTATACCATTTTTCCTAGGCATTCTATTTTTAAAAATTTCTAAGGAAATAATTGGACAAAAGGCACAAAGATGTAACTGCAAGCATGTTAATTGTAATTGTATGTATAGTAGTGAAAAATAGTACTAAATGAGTGTCAACATAGGATGAGGAGGCATATTTTAAAGACACAGTGCTCAGCTCACCCATTAGCTGTGAACTGTGATGATATTTTCCATAAAAGCTTTCCTGAGCATTAGATAATTGGGGCCAGAAAGGTCAGTGAGAAATGTCTCAACAGCTTTACCATGGTGAGTTGACTGTGTAATAGGCACTTAATGGAAAGGCAACTTGCCAAAATGGATGGCTCTCTCCCATACTGTCCTGGAGCCTACTATTTGTCTTTCAATAAAGAACATTTTCAACCCACTTAGAAATGGAAAATTTAGTACAAAGCTTCCAATTGTTTTGGAGGGGGAGAGAAAAAGAAACCCTAAACTGATTCAAAGAACACAGGGACTAGAATTCCAATTGAAACCAGATGTTCCCATTGTGGTTGTGTTTTAATGGCTATCAGCAGTCAAACCCTAACGCCCACATCTTCAACATGGCCCGGCTAATGTGAATCACCCAGTAATGACTGGACAAATCACCTGGTTCCTTCATGCACGAGAAACAGATAACTATACTAGTAGCTTAGGTTTGTGGAGAACTAACTATGTGCTGGGCCCCATGCTTAAGCATTATATCCACCTTATCTCATTTAATTCTAGAAACCCATGGGATCAAGTGTTTTCTCCATTATATAAATGAAAAAGTTGAGACCATGAGAAGTTAATGGCTTGCTTAAGGTCATCCAACAGGGATTCAGTCCCAAGGCCGACTCCACAGCCTGGTTCTTACTCCTCATGCTGTACAAGGAAGGAGAGATGGACAGGGAAAGAGAGACGTAGAAGAAACGGTCGTAGCAGGGCTGATAGCCAACTGGTAAACACCAATGTGACCACAATGATCATCTAAATATCACAGTATTTCCACACTAATCGGTGAGTAGCTGCTGCCCTTAGCCTCTCCCCACCCCTGGTGTTCTTCCACTGCCCTCCTTGGGCCCCCTGGGCCTTCAAGCAGAAACTAAAGGGGTCACACCTGGTCCAGCAGGCCCTCAGGAGCCCTTCCAGGGCCTTCTTTTTGGGCAGCGTGGGGATTATGTGTCTGCATATGATCCCTGAAGAGGGGGAATCCCCAGTGTTAGAGCAGAGGCAGAGTCAAACTGTTTCCGAACCAAGTGGGCTCACCTCCTGGTGAGGTAAATAAGACTCTACACCAGTGGAAGTTGTCTCACAAAGTAAAGTATATTTGCAGCAAATAGGAGGCCATGAGGAATCATTTCCAAAGTCATGGCGTTCCCGAACAAAGGGAAGCAGGGAACTTTATTTTGGATGGGAATGAATATTCAAGAGGGAGAGGCAGGTATTTGCCTGCATAGGCCAACTGGAGAACGTGCTTCCACATAATGAGGCCTAAGCTCCTCCTGGAGAGATCTTTGCTTAAAAATAAGGCAAAGATCATGGGTGCAGCTCTTGGGGGAGGCTTGGTCAGTTTCAGGATGTTTGGTGGTTACATCTCTTTAACATATAAAAGGCAAAGAAACAACTTGGAAAAACAGTTAACTGCTTCGAACCCACCTCAGAGTTCCTCAAGGCACCTAGTCAGTGACGAAACAACTCTGTTTCATACATTAAAGGTTCCCCAGCGCATCAGGCATGAGTGGATCCCATGTTTGCTCTTTGCTGCCACCCAGGGTCCGGTGCATGAGGTCTGGGCTTTCCCTATTGTCTCTTCTTTCCTGCTGGCATTGTTTTGTGGGAATCAGAATTGGCCACGTCAAAATGTCTATTTTCTCTGAAGGAGGCTTTGCCCTTTCCCCGTTCCCAACTGTCTAAGGGGTTTGGGATGGAAGGCCTGTCCCTGGAATGGGCCATCACCTTGGATAACTCTGGGTATCGATAAACTGGGAGGGTCTTTGCTACGCTCATTCTTATCAAAGTTCTGTTTAACAAACATTTACATTTGTAAGGGAAATCTCCATTGGTAAAGGTATCTCCTTCTCTGTACTGGGAAGAGGGGCGGATGACCTCATCTCTAGAAACTTGTCAATGTGGAAGGCGAGGACTTAAATCTGCATAATAACCTTACTGTGCCTTTCTGGTAATCTCCCATAACTGACCCACCCTCAATATCCTCCTTTGTCTATTTAAGAGGAGAACGTCTGCCATTTTGTCGAGAGATAGTTTCCCTGAGTCTCTCCCGTATATATATGTTATAAAGCTTTGTTTGATTTTCTCCTACTATTTGGCCTCATGTCAATTTAATTTGTAGCCCAGCCAGAAAGGACCCAGAGTGGGTAGAGAATGCTCTTTCTCCCCTTCGGTTTCCTCACATCCTGCTTGGCACTGTCAGCTACAGGGCACAGCCTAATGTGACTGTGGCATTTGGAATTTGGGGGAATTTTATCAAATCTAAGACATCATTGACTGTGAGGTTCATCATTATTTTATGTACCAGGAAGAAAGAAAAAATCTGCCAACTAAACAGGGACACATGAGAGTGCTGTGCCATCATGAATGAGCCACACCAGCCTCTTGTTGCTCTGAAATTTCTTTCATCTATTCTGAAGGATTATGGCAATTTCTCCTGCCTCCGGTTGCCATGACAGGCAATCCTTCTGCCCGTTTCTCCGTAATAAAATGTAATGCAGATTCATCTCCTTGTGGGTACACATCTTCCTATCTTAAGTTCTATAAAGGCTGTGCTTGGTCTACTGCTTTGCTAAAAATATGTAAATGTGGTCATTCCTCCTAAGAAGAATATTTGCATCTTTAATACCAAATTCACACTCCACTGTTGTTTCCATTTTCTGCTGTGCTGTTTCTAGTGAAACTTTCCATATAAATGTTGAATCATAATATAATCATTCTGGAGACATTTTAAATGGTGATTAAAGCATGTAAACTATCAACAGTGCATATAACTCAATTAAGGTGGTGATAATGTGAGCAACTAGGACCAAGTTCATGCAAGCACAGGCAGGGACAATTCTGTCATGATTACTGCCTGGTCAACAGTGATTGTAATATGTATCCTGATTTCAAAGATTTTGAATTTGAAAATATGTGTCTTACAACTGATTAAAATGTACTTTGTTTATCTGAGGTAAATCAATCGAACTTTGCAGATGCAAAAACTGAGACTCAGAGACGTTAAGCACAGACCTCATGATTGATGGAGCTGGAAGTCACCCAGGTCTGTCTGATTCCAAAACCCATGCTCCTTTCCATATAAGATGATTATCTGAATTGGGAGAAAAGTCTGTCACATGTGAATATCGAGGACACTGTTGGTGTTTTACCTTGTCCCTTCAGCAGCCTTTACCAGTTGTGTTCCCACCCATAGCTTCTGGAAGCTTCCCTCTTAAAGGCTTAACCTTGCAACCTTCTTCAGAGAGCTACCCTAGGGCGACTGAAGCAGCTTAACCTGGACACTTCTCAGGGCTGAAAGTTCATGGGAGTTTTCACGCCTTCAGGGCAGCCACAAGGCAATGACTGACTATTAATGCAGGAGTAGAAAGCCCGGCTCCTTTGCCTTGCGGCAGGATTCTGTGGTGTAACTGACCCTCCAGCATTTCCCTCAGGATCAGGCTGAGGCTGTGACTTCACCAACCTGGCTCTGGCTTCTCCCCTTTCCTATCCTGCTTTCCCACTCTCTTACTGCTTTCCTTGGAGCCCTTCCTATATCAATCACTTGCACACAAATCCTCATCTCAGGGTCAGCTTCTGGGAAACCTGACTCCAGACAATGAAGAAATTAGTGAATAAGGCAGCATTAGGAATGGATCCATAATGCGGGAGGAATCTGCTAGTTGAGGCCAGCCCTTATCACTCTTCCAGTCTTCGAGCAAGTCCTGAGTCTCATTGTTACATTCTGACCAAGTCACTCTACTTCCATCTTCAAGTTCTAGGAGCTTTAGATCTTGTTAAGTCCTGTCCCCTATGGGTCCCAGGTGAGATCCCTTTGGACTCCTCATCGTAATGATGACCTTTGCCACATTCAACTTCAGCTCCTGGGCTGGAGGCTTTCTGAAACTTCCCCTAGGAATCCTGTTTTCATTCTTGTCACTATTCAGGCCCAAATCTAGGTTATTCCAGAGGCCATGTTCCTGGGCTTTGCATTTGGGATCAGTAAAGCCTGGATTTTTCTTCTCTTTTCTTCTTATAAACATTATGATTGAGTCACACGGTGCTGGAATGGGAAGAGCTCTGAAAGATCATCTGGCCAATCAGACAGGGGAAGTGACTTGCTTAAGGTCAAAAAAAGAGCTGGGAAACAAAGTCTAGAAACCACAGTTCTGTTTCTAGTACTGCCATGCCCTTGGCTCTGGAGTTAATGTATTTCTGAGTGAGACACAGAACATATCTGGTTTCAAGGAGGAAAATTTCCTCCATTTTATCTGATAAATTCAAATGCTACTTACATCTAAGAATACCTAAATTATTCTCCTTTAGATACTTAAAATCCTCAAGACCTTCATATTTATCTTTCAATGCAGAAACCTGATTCCTTCACCTCCTATCTGGGATGCCCTAGAAACTTCAGTTTACTTCTTGGGGTGGGGACAGTGTGTTTCCCTCACTCATGCCTGTGTAGTGGCAGAGCTGCCTCAGGATTCTGTCTCTTTCCCAGCTGCCTGTATAGGGCAGATCACATGAGATCATTTAGGAGAAAGCACATTCTTATAATGGGTTACCTTCCCTTTGGTCCCTGCTTTCTGCTGGGTGATACTGGGCCTTCATGAGAGAAGTAGATAGACCAGTTTCTTAGACTTCAATCACCCATATGCCACCTTCATGATTTTTACCATATCCTCATACTACACATTCTATTATCAATTTAACATTCCTATTTAAATGAACTAAGTAAATATAAATATATTATTTAAATATTTAAATTCCTGGGTAAGTTAATTTAAATTATTTTAAACAATAATATCTGTGTAAACCCAGGTTTGAGGTGCTAGTTACATTCCTACCTAATACGTATTAAAGATAAATGTGTAACCATTAAAATGGAAAATTCTGTCTATAATCATCTCATTGACCCCCAATAAGATGTATGGCATGCTTCGAGAAACGAATCTCTGTTGCATGTTGGGTAGCTAGTAGCTCCCGGCAGTTCTCAGCTGGTGCACAGGGTGTCAGGTGAACCCTTCACAAGAGGGTGGGGGGTGCTGTCATATTTTGATGAATTTGTAACAGAAATTCTTCCTGGGATTCAGTATACATATATTTATATGATGTCTGTCAACTGGAAAGGCTGAAGGGGTTGTGTGACACAATGTACAATGGCATAGAACTTGCTGTGGGTAGGACATAAGAGGCATAAGGAAAAGTGCAAGCCGATGCCAGAGAAAGGTCCTCTGTTGCTTGGATGTGAGACATAAGGTCATTGTCTTAAAAATATATAATAGAGCATGCTTAGGCAGTGAAAGGGTCTGTTCAAATAGTAACTTGGTGTTGAAGGGTGACATCATAACTGTGTCTGCTTTGAAGGTCACAGTGACATTGTTACACTGTAGTATGATTTCATTGTCATTATTGCTAATTTGTTTGCTGTTGTCTGAAGAAGTCTTTCAAGTGTGCCACTGGTGTTCAAAAATGTCCTGCAGACCAAACAGGTTCAGAAATGCTGGCATAATGCTTTAGGCCAATTACAACACACACACCCGCTTAAAACAGAGGCTCTTAAGGGTAATATTATTGCTGGAAATTTCTGGAAAACTTGCAGGCCAACAAGATATCAGCGTGAGAAGCAAATCTGCCTCAGCCATTGATAACCCCAGCCACCAAGTCTTCTCTTTGTACAGCATGGGTAGACGACTGGTGGAGCATGGAGGAAACGAGCCATTTTGCTGCTGAAGAAGTCCTGAATGCCTTTTCTGTCATTTGCCTAAACTGCCACTGAATTATTTGAGGTTACATCTATTTCCTCTGCCTAATTCCACTTATATAGTCTCTAACTTATTTAAGTCTCTAACTTTTCTTATTGAATTAGTTTTGATGAGTTATATTTTTTCTAGTCAATTATCCACTTAATCTGTTTCCAGGTTTATTGCCAAAAAGTTGTTCTTTGTATTCTCTTATTTATTTTATTTTTTTGGTGAGGAAGATTGGCCCTGAGCTAACATCTGTGCCAATCTTCCTCTATTTTGTATATGGGATGCCACCACAGCATGGCTTGATGAGCGGTGTGTAGGTCCACGCCCAGGACCCGAACCCGTGAACCCTAGGCCGCCAAAGCAGAGCACACAAACTTAACCACTATGCCACCAGCTTGGCACCCCATATTCTCTTATTTTTAAAAATCCTTGTTGTATTTATAGTAGTGCTGTCTTTTTATTCCTAATTTTGTCTATTTATGCTTTCTCTTTTTATTTCTTTACCAACTTGCCAGAGTTTTGTCTATTTTTTTTAAGTCTTCTAAAAGAGCCAAATTTTGGCTCTGTTGATTGTCTCTGTCTTAGCTTCTTTATAATCCGTCTTTACACCATGTACCTTGACATGCATTGCAATATTTGTATGTGAAAACTCCCCTAATAACTCAAAGCTGTTGCTCTGAATGAATGAAAATTCCCCTTATCTGGAAAAACTTTAAAAAATTTCCTGTGTGGGCATATTTCCTAATTTTCTGTCCACTTCTCTAAACTTGTTTTATTATTGCTGCTTGAGTTCTATTCCTCTGGACAACACTCTCCCCAGTGAGGGGTTTGTTCCTTCTCAGTTTTATTGCTGTTCAAACTCTGAAGCACAGCTAGAAAGTCCTGCTTGGAGGGCAAGAAGTGATTAGCACATTTTATTCTGGAAAGCTCAGGCTCAAGTTGAGCTCTGAAAGATGACTAGAATTTGGAGATGGGGTGGGGGGCAGTGGTATTCTGGGTAGGGCTGGAAGCTGGTATGTGTGGACAATAGAGAGAAGACCTTCCCACCCACCTCCCCAAAAATCCTGGAGAGTCAAACTAATCTCCTTCAACCAGCCTCATCTCGACCCTGTTCTCTCTGGCTCTCTGTGCCCAGGACTCAGGCCGTCTTTCCCAGTCTCAAATCTGCACTGCTTCCTGTCACCACAGGGCCTTTGAACATGTTCGTCCCTGTGCCTGGGACTCTCTGCCTCATCCCTGCCACTTTTTCCTACTTTATTTCCATTCCCCTCTCAGATATCTGTTTAACCTCTGTCTTCTCTTCATGAATACTCTTCTCTTTTTAAAAAATTTTTTATTGATGTCTTAGTAGTTTATAACATTGTGGGGTTTTAGTTGTATATTATTATTTGTCAGTCCCCATATGGATGAATCCCTTCACCCCTTGTGCCCACCCCCCACCCCCCTTCTCCCTGGTAACCACCAACCAGTTCTCTCTGTCCGTGTGTTAGTTTATATTCCACATATGAGTGAAATCATGCGGTGTTTGTCCTTCTCTCTCTGGCTTATTTCACTTAACATAATACCCTCTATGTCCATCCATGTTATGAATACTTTTCTGATTCCCACCAAAGAAAGTCAAATTCCTCTATTGCAACTTATCAAGAGTGTAATTTTAGATTAATTATGTGATCCCATGTTTAGTGCTCCTCTCCCTCTCTGGAATGTAAACTCCTTGAAGGCAAGAACTATGTTTGCTATTTTTTCACCTTTGCCCAGTGCCTCAAGGGTAACAGTTGTTTTAATTTTCTCTCATTTGCTAATTAGTTAACACATAGCTGAACAGTGTAGAGATGTACAAAGTCGATCTCTAGATCTAGTCGATCTACTGCTCAGTATTTGAAAGGCCTAAGTTATTCCCATTTATTAAAAGAAATGAAGAAGTGTGAAACAGACTCAGAAAAATTGTGCTATTTTCAATGTTTACACTGAGGTAATTAACACTTTAACACATACAACACAATACAATATAATTGTGCCACTCACAAGATAATTACAGGTTTATTAAATTATTCTTTCGCAGTGCAATCAGGCAGTGTGGACTGGATTGGGTACAAGCATCAAGGCATACGATGCACGTCTTTCTTCAACCCATCATTTCATCTGATGGTTCTCTGAGTAGCCTCCTCCCTTGAGGCCCTTCGTGAAAGTGATGCCCAAGCCATACCCCCTTCTGGCCACTCCCACCTCGTGATAAGGCTAGGTTTGACCATGGATATTAACTTCTCCAAAGAAAGAGCCAGGTAGAGGAACATTTGCTCAGCCTTGGAAAAGGGGGAGATAGGGAGACAGACCCTGGCAAGTTCTCTCCTGCACAGCATCCACCCTGACCTGGGAATACACCCATCTCACCTGTGTGGCAGGTCAAGCCCTAGAGACGAGTTGGACGTGTCCAGTGATCATAGCTTCCGTGGCCCTGAATTTAGGCTCAGCAAACAACACATGATTATAATCAGATTTCCAGCGTTCGTAGTGCTCTGATCCAGGTAATTCTCTCTCTTTTTTTTTTTTTTTGTGGGGAAGACCAGCCCTGAGCTAACATCTGTTGCTAATCCTCCCCCTTTTTGCTGAGGAAGACTGGCCCTGGGCTAACATCCGTGCCCATCTTCCTCCACTTTATACGGGACGCCGCCACGGCATGGCTGACAGGCAGTGCGTCGGCGGGGGCCCGGGATCCGAACCCGCGAACCCCGGGCTGCCAAGCGCGAACTAAACCGCTGCGCCACCGGGCGGCCCTCAGGTAATTCTCTATTAATGCCCCCGCCAAATTCCCATTTAGTATCATTGGAATATTGCTGCATAGGATCGTCCCTACGTCCAGCAATTCTGGGAATATCTGAACTACCAGACAATTTCTCAAAAATGTATGTTAAGGGATTTAATGAATATAAAAAATATTGTATAACACCTACTCCAAAAGTATAGGTGGATAGATTGCACATGGACTATGAGAATTCCTGGGTTAACAACAATCTTTAAAGGCTGTTCATTTCACTCATCTTTTCTTTTCCTTGTAGAGGAACGAGAAACCTTGAGATGCACTTACCTTTGTGTTCAGCTTACGTGTTGTGTGAGTAGGAACAAATGTATTAAAGTGTTCCCAGCCTCTTTTATCCACTAAACAGAATTCTGAGTCTGGAACTCCCACCTTGCCTTTTCCTCCAAGAGCTGAGGAGGATTCTGTCTTTGCTAGGTTTGTTTTTGGACTTTGTGATGCAGAATTGGGACAATGGTAGAAAATAGAACATAGAAGAGATGGGTTGGGTGTTTTCATGGAAAAAGTCCAAGATTTACTCACAAGAGAGAAGAAAGAGGGAGGATAAAAGGGGGAAAAGAAAGAAGAGAAAAGTCCAGAAGTATGAGGGCTTTGTCTTTTTCTGAGGAGTTTTATAATTGAATGTTGAAGGTCAAGGAGGGAGAATATGGACTTGAGGGGCAGTTCTTTTCCACATGGAGGACACTGAAAGTGGTGGAGGTGAGAGAGAGGATTTTTTTAAAGTAGTGTTTTGTTTTGTATTAAAAATATACTTCCCTATCCTTGGTGCTTTTTGAGAGAGATGATAGTAATGATTTTATTTGCATCAGTTTGGTTGCTGGACTGTTGCTTTGAATGAGAAACTGCTCTGAGATTGGACTTCTTGGGACCCCAGTTCTATCTGAGTTAGAATTAGATATTGGAATAAAGCAGTTGTTTCCTTATTGAATAGTCTTTCTTTTTTCCTCAGACTTTAGATCTTCTGTCCTGATTTGGTCAGATTATGGTCTTCCAGGAAGTTGGTGGCCTGGATATAGCTTAGCATCTTAGCCTGGGTTCTCCCAAAGCAGATCCTGAGGCAAAGATCTGAGTTCAGGTAGATTATTGGGAACGCAACCCCAGGGGAAGTGAAACAGGAAGCAGCAGCCACTACATGGATGTGGACACCAAGGCTGGCACTGGTGTGTGACTGGTGCCCGATCCCGTAGGACCTTCTGAGGAGCTTTATGAAATGTGTCTTCAAACCGTCCTGGCAGGGAAGAGAAAGGGAGCGCGTTCACCCACTGGTTCCGATCTCTTGGTCAAGCATGGTTCACAGGCTTCAGTTGTTCTGGGTTCTTGGCTGGTGCCCGCCTGAAAGTTGAGCAATGTTAAAAGAGAAACTGAAGCATATTAAAAATTTTAGCGTTTATTTGAGCAAAAATCTATTCGAATAGGGCAGCGCCAAACCAGAAGTCGTTAGGAGCACTCTGCCAACAGGAGCTCAGGAAATACATTTATAGAGAAGATGCGGAAGCAAAGCAAGGAAATTATTTGATTGCTTGTAGCTTAAAGCCTAGTTGGCTGTCTGTGATTGGTTGTTCTTAGGTTTTGATTTTGTAACCTTGAGCGTTTACAGGCTTAGATTTCGGTTTGCTTGGTAGGCCGCCAGGGCATTAGAGCTGCCTCAGTCTAAAGGCCTCCTTGTTTAATTCATTTAACAGCAGGTTCTCATGGATAACCTACTTCATGAGGTTACAGAAGCCCCAAAGCATAAAGCAAAAGGCTCCTGGCATGGAACGGAGACAAGGAGGGCTCGGGCTGTACCTGCTCAGAGCTGGTCGCAGTCTACCTGGAAATGGGTGTGTAAAACCGAGCATGTACAAGAACAGAGACTCTTGGGAAATGGCAGTGTGTTTGCGTGGACTGTGTATGTTAAGGAGCAGAGGGAGAGGAGAATGTTGAATGAGACTGTGCAGCCTTATGGGCTGAACCGAAGAATAGGGACTTCATCCTGAGAGCAAGGGGCAGCCGGTGGAAAGTTAATGCAAAAGAGCGACCCAATCAGATTTGTGTTTCAGGAAAAAAAAGCTGGTAACACTGGTCACAGTGTACAGGATGGATTAATGGGGTGGGTGGCATGTGGGTGTGGGGGGTTGTTATGGAAATTGTGAGACTCGTGAGGAGCCAACAGATGGTCTAGGTGAGAGAATATGAGGGTCTGAAATAAGACTGGCAGCCAGGGGTTACTGAAAGAGAGGTCCAACAGAGAAAAGCTGACCATGAACTGGTTCAGTGGTGGGCCTGTGACCCAGGCTGAGTAGAGCAGTCTCATTCCCTTTGGATCCCAAGCTGTGAGGATGTGACCCCAAAGCTAGTGGCTGCCTTGTTCTCCACCGTGTGGAGATACCGTATCTGAGCTCTTTTTAAACACTTTGATTATTGTTGAGAAAGACAATTTTTCAATACCTAATAATTAATGTACACCCTTGTTTTTGTTTTGTTTTTCTTCCAGAGCTGTGAGAGGGAGGCCAATACACCTCAGATGCTGAGGGGTACAGGGTGTGTGTGTGTGTGTTTGTGTGTGTGTGTGTGTGTGAGGGAGAGAGAAAAAGAGGGAAAGAATGACTCAATTCTGGGGTTCCTGCATCCAGTCTACCCTGAGGCAGGCTCTGAACCCTACTTTCCATGGTTTGATGGTTTGTTTATATGAACATGTAATTTCCTCTTTTTGGCTTAAGCAGCTTGAGTTGAGTTTCTCATAATCAAGAGTCCTGACTAAAATAACATCTTTGTGCCTAAAGCTTTTTTTCTACTTTAAATTATTTCCTCAACATATATTCTTTGAAGAAAAAATAATAGATCCAAAATTATCACCAATTTACACCATCTCCAGAAATGTAGAGGAATAACTTATTTCACTATACTCTTTCAAGTATTGAGTAATGCCATTTTTTAAACCTTTGTTAATTTCTTAGGTTAAAAAAAATCTTGTTTAAAATTATCTTGGGCGGCCGGCCCTGTGGCACAGTGGTTAAGTTTGTGTGTTCTGCTTCGGCGGCCCAGGGTTTGTCACTTAAGATCCTGGGCGCAGACCTGCTCACCGCTCATCCAGCCATGCTGAGGCGGCGTCTCACATAGAAGAGCCACAACTCTACAACTGTGATATACAACTATGTACTGGGGCTTTGGGGAGAAAAAAGAAAAAAGAGGAAGATTGGCAATGGATGTTAGTGCAGGGCCAATCTTCCTCCAAAAAAAAATTTACTTATTTTTAATTACTGGTGAGGTTGAAAATATTCCATTCTATTTGTTTTACATCTTTTTTTGTGTGAATTGTCTAGTTATGTCTTTTACCTATTATCTTTATTGGGATCCAAATGTTTTTGTTTTTTTAAAATCAATTTCTATGAATTCTCTCCAGCTAAAGACCTAATTTGCCTGTCATATTTATTTCAAATGTTTTCCCTAGCCTGGTTGCTTGCTCTTAATTCTGTTTATTGTTCTTTTGGAGATATAGAAATTATAAAATGTTATGTAGTTACATTTGTGTTTTCTTTCACAACTCCTATTTAGCAGAAAATAAAGCAGACCTATTTTCTGCTCTTTTGCCTTTTTACATTGGCTACAAATTTTTGGTTTTTTAAAGCAATGACTTTTAAAAATAGAAATCCTACATAGTTAATGTGGCAGCCATGGTGGCCCTGCTCAGCCCTCCTTTCGAGAAAGAGCTCCCCTCTCAGCTCCAACCCGTGGAGGATCTACCGCCCCGTCTGAGCCGAGACCACTCTGCCCTGGCAGCTCCCCACGACTGACTGAGCCCGGCGTGGGGGGAACTGGGCCCGGCCATTTCTGCCAACACAGGACTCCTCTAGGAGCAACCTGTGTGCTGGAGCCCCCTGTTGGATTGAGGGAAACGTCCTCAGAGCTGCACTGCCGTGTGGAGCAACTTCTCGCTTATCTTGCTTCCCCTTTGCTGGTGTCAGTCCGACATTGAGGTCTGAAGGTTTTCCCTGCCTACTCCTGCTCCCTCCACCCTCTACTTTTCAGAGGCATTATCTCTGGCACATTTATATTCCTGGAGGACACAAATGACAGTTGTTATTTAATAATGAATTGCTTCAAACTAAGTCCTACCATTTGAACACGTCCACTAGTGCAGGTAAGTAGACGTAAAATAGTTGGGCAGCTGGCTGGATGGAGAGATGGGCCAGGGATGTACGTCTGTAATGTCCTCCATGTATCCTCACATCTAGAACAGTGTCCGCACGTGGTGGGCACTGACATGCTTGTTCAATGAATGGACAGATTAAATAGTTTTCTAAAAATGGGACCGTACTATATTTTTTCCATTAAACAAAAACAGTATTGAGTTTAATTTTACTTGAATTTATCAGAAGGAAAAGCTTTAGTAAAACTTAAGGAATTTCTGAACCACAGAAAAGATTTATTACCAGAAAAGGTCATGGTTTCTAGTAGGATCACTCTAAGATTTAAAAGTTTAAAAAATATTACTTAATGAAAATTGACATTCTCAATCATTTCTCCAGCCATGGAGAGCATCTGAGAGGGGTGCTCCTTCTTGAAGTGAGGTCTAAGCAGGGCCTCCATGGCTGCCACATTAACTATGTAGGATTTCTATTTTTAAAAGTCATTCCTTTAAAAAAACAAAAATTTGGGGACAGCCTGGTGATGTAGTGGATCAGTTTGCATACTCTGTTTCGGTGGCCTGGAGTTCACAGGTTCAGTCCTGGGCAGGGACCGATGCACCGCTCATCAAGCCATGCTGTGGTGGCATCCCACATACAAAATAGAGGAAGATGGGCACAAATGTTAACTCAGGGCCAATCTTCCTCACAAAAAAGGAACAAACAAAAAAAAAATCAAAAACAAATTTGTAGCCAACATAAAAAGGCAAAAGATTTTTGAATCCTGTCATCATCCCTGAAAAAATTCCCTGAGATTTAAAAAAATGGAAGCATGTTAAATCTATGAATTTATTTGTGATAAATTGACATCATTACAATATTCATTTTTAAATCTAAAAACATATGTTTCTGCATTTATGCAAATCTCCCTCTCTCTTTGACCTGGATTTGCATTTAAAAAAATTATACCATGCAATATGTATGCCATATACCATATATACTGTTATACCATAAATGTAAATACCACTTACAAGCAACCATATGATAATTTAGGACAACAGAGCCTGTTGTCCTCACAAAGGATCGGGGGTGTGAAGACTGAGGGAGGTAAATAGCACTTGTAGCAACATGTCCTGGTCAGATGGGGTCCTGCCACCTGTCCTGGGCAGCATGTTCCCAGCTGATCCCCAGGCCCTGACCCTCATTTTTGTTCAGCTGATCTTCTCCTTGTTGGCAGGAGCCTACTAGCCACCAAAGGAACTAAATGCTGGGTTTTACTTCTCAGCTTCCCTTGCAATGAGAACCTGGACATGTGACTCGAACAGGCCATTGAGATATAAAAGGAAACCTGCTGAGTATCTAGGAAAGATTTTTCTTCTCTAATGAAAGGGAGACAGGCAGGAAGAGAGCCCATCCCCTCACTTTCTTCCTGTCTTTGAACACTGATGTGTGAGAATGCAATGCTTGGAGTGTAGCAGCCTTTTTGCACCATGAGGGGAAAACTAGGAGAGTCTCACAAAAGCCATCCCAGAGACCTGGCGTCATCATGTCATTGCCTCTCTCAACTCTAGAATCGCCTGTTGGAGTAATGGAACGTTGTCATTTGTGTGTCTTGTCACATGCAGCCAAAAGCATATTAACTGATACTTTCTGGGTCTGCCTTTGCCTTTCTCAGCTCTGTGTCATGCAACCCATTTCTAGTTGCTGCTCCTTCCACTTAGAATGTCTAGGTGCCCTAGTTAATACCTCCAGATCTCTCCATTTCTAGCTGTCTGCCCGCCCATACATTCCTCCTTCTCCATGGAACCTCCCTATTGCACTAGGAGCCAGCCTCATCTGCTCCTGGGCAGAGGCCGTCTTCTATCCTTGCTCTATACCCTACCTGACCATTTGTCAACAGCTTAAAAACAACCCAAATTTTACACGTCACGGCTATTGCACACATATTGGTTTTATCTGCTCATCGTTTACTCCCTGCTCCTCCTGGGAGCGGTGTCCTCACTTCCCAGGAGGAGCTGCTCTCCTTTACTCTCAGTTCACATTGTGTGAATTGAGTAGATCTCATCCATTTTGTTCCAACTGGCTGCTCTTCCATCCTCCTAACCATCATTGATTGGTTCATGTGTGAGCAGTGACCCAATGTGAGCCAATGAGCTCCAATCCTGGGACCTTATTTTAACTAAATGGAGAGAAATTTATTCTTTCTGCTAAGATTGCCAGTGTCAGTTTGATGTAAGGCTGGAGCTTCTGGGGCCTATGGAAAGTTGTGCTAAGAAGAAGTCAAAACAGAAAAATACCAAGCAGGAAATAGAGGGAAAAAACAGGCCTGGTGACACTGGGTGAGTCCCTGGACTTTTCTATTAAGTGACACAGTGATTTTCCTTTTTGGCTTAGGCCAGTTTGAGTTTGGTTCCTGTCCCTTGGACTTACAACCAAGGAAGTGCTGATCACTCGAGTGTCTGTAAACTAAAGGTGCAGGCCTCAATGACCTTTGGGTGTTGACAGCCTATTACCCTCATCTCATAATCACAAGGCCTTGGCACTGTCCCCTCCCTAACCTCAGTGCCCCTCAGCTATTTCTCCTGGTGGTTCATGTATACATGCATCCTTCATCTCCAGTCCTGCCCATAAGTCACTTGAAGGAGGGCCTCACCATTGTCCAAGCTGCCAGGGCCCTCCGTGAGGACTGACCACCCTACTGCACAATCTCAGTTTAGGTTCCATTACAAACACAAAGCAGCTACCATGGATGAGAAGGCCAAATGGGTTCAGTGTGTAGCAAGATTGAAATCCCTCAGAGCCACGAGAAGAAAAAGTGCATAATGTATTACCAAAACGGTGCATTACATAGAAATCCAATTTTAAACAATGAGATTTTTAGAGATATTGACTCCGTGAACGAAAAACCAGCATTCAGAATCAGTGAGGAAACCCACAGCACTTCTAAGGACTCATGGAAACTTGCTAAAATGAACACATGTGTAAGCATCTTAAAAAGAAACTGTAAAAAATGCTAAAAGTAAAATTTCATTATTGCCTTAAAAGCCAAGAATATCAAGTGTGTGTGAAGAACTACTATGTGGGGCTGGATTTTGTCCACAGTTTTAGTGAATAATTCAAAAATGACTCCGAATTTATTGTTAGGTTAATGGTTTTTTTTTTTTTGTAAATGTTTTTTTTTTTTTTCGTGAGGAAGACCAGCCCTGAGCTAACATCCGTTGCTAATCCTCCTCTTTTTGCTGAGGAAGACTGGCCCTGGGCTAACATCTGTGCCCATCTTCCTCTACTTTATATGGGACGCCGCCACTGCATGGCTGACAAGCAGCGTGTCGGCGGGCGCCCGGGATCCGAACCCGCGAACCCCGGACTGCCAAGCGCGGACGAAACCGCTGCGCCACCGGGCGGCCCCAGGTTAATGGTTTTTAATGAGGACAACTGTCTAGATTAAGGTCAAACCGATTCAACGGTTGCTGCATTTTGGGAACATAAATCCTCAGGAAATCTGTCAGCATAAAAGAGACACTTCAGAAGCCAATCTCTTCTGTTCTTTAAAGAAGTGCTTAATGACTGGTCCATAATTTGTCAGAAGAAATAACCGTAGTAGTGGAAGTTATCCCACAGATTTTTCATGAGAGTCCAACAAAATTAAGGCTTTTGGCTTGATGCAAGATGGTGCCCGGTGCAATCACAGTCTGAACAAAAATGAGTTCCAATTTCAGTTCAAAAATGAGTTTGGCCAGTCGATCCAAGCATCTTCCACCAAAATGGCTTTCCAGGGAATACCTGGGTGACCTTTTTATTGGCCTGGTATATTTCTATTAGACTTTAAAATTGTAGTTTAAAATTGCAAGGAAATGGGGCCGGCCCAGTGGCGCAGCAGTTTAGTTCACGCTTGGCAGCCCGGGGTTCGCCAGTTCGGATCCCGGGCGCCCAGCGACGCACTGCTTGTCAGCCATGCTGTGGCAGCGTCCCATATAAAGTAGAGGAAGGTGGATGTTAGCCCAGGGCCAGTCTTCCTCAGCAAAAAGAGGAGCATCGGCAATGGATGTTAGCTCAGGGCTGGTCTTTCTCACAAAATAAATAAATAAATAAATAAAATTGCAAGGAAAAAGAGATGGTGGGTGGGTGGCTGGGGGGACTTGCAGTTTTGAAAGATGTTGTCACCCAATAGCAATATGTGGACTTTCGTCAGACAAATTGTGAAATAAATTTATGACCCTTATGAAATGATTGGAAATTTTAACAACTACTGAATATTTGATGACATTAAAGACTTACTGTTGATTTTTTAAGGTGTGATAATGGTATTGTGGTTATGCTCAGAAAAGAGAGTCATTACCTTTTAGGAGCCATACTGAAATGTTTGGGGATGGAGTGATAGGATGTCTGGGTTTGCTTCAGAATAATAAGGGGTGATGTAGCAGATGGGGGTGTGGGAAGAAACAGAATTATCCATGAGCTGATCATTGTTGCACCCAGGTGATGGATACGTGGGAGTTCATTTTGCTATTCTATTTCAGTATATTTCAGTATTTGTTTAAAACTCATCACAATAAAAAGTTTAAAATATTGTTTATTTCCTTTGGCAGCATTTAGGATGTTTCACCATAGTATTATTTTTCGAGGAGTTGGAATATTGGACTGAGTTTCTTTTTTCCAGCTTGTTCTCCATCCTTAATTATTAGTTTTCCTCAGGGCCTCCTTTCTTTTCATTCTTTTCCTCTTCCCTTTATTATCTCATTTACTGCCATGGCTTTCATTTTCAACCATTTGCTGACAAATCTCAAATCTGAATGTCCTCCTCTATATCCAGTCCTATCTACATATTTCTCAGCTTGGATGTCCCACAGGCACCTGACCCAACTGAGCTCATCTTCTCCATTCCCCAAACCTGTCCTTTTTCCTGAATCACTCTCTCGGTGAGGCCGAGAATCATGTGCGTTTCTCTGTTTGGCTCATGCCTATTATTCTAGTTTTTACAATTAGGAATTGACTGTGTCTTATCTTATAGTTATTCATTTCATTTCATGAATCGAGTGTTTATTGACTTCCTGTCATTGGGCATTCTATTATCCTGAAATTATATGTCTCATTGCCCAGCACAGTGCTTGGTATAGAAATAACTGTCAAAGATCTCTTGTTGACTGATTCTTCTGTTTTTATTAATGAAACATTTCAAGCATGCAAGAAAAAAAGATTGAAGAATAATAAATAATGATCCGTGTGCCCACCACCCAGCTCAGAAGTAAAATGTTAGAGAGAAAATTCAAGCCTCTGCATACCCTCCATGATCCCATCTCTCTCCTTCCTTTTCCAAAGGCCATCATTGCCCTCAATGTGATATTTATCATTCCAATAAATATATTTTTAACACTAAGGAGTATTCTTTTGAATATTTCAAACTTCATATAAAATATATGATATTGTTGTGTATTTTTACAGCTTTGTTGTCATGTTATATTTTGGGGATTTATCCCTGTTGGTGCATGAGGCCAGTTCATTCACTATCAGCGTTGTATAGCATTTAAATGTTGTTTATTTATTCATTCTCTTGCTGATGAACGTTTAGGTCGTACTCATTTTTCCACTATTATAGACATGCTACAATGAGCATTTCTCCTGTTCATATATGGGAGTGGAATTGCTGGGTAACTTTGCTAGATGTTACCAAATGATAAGTGTTTATAATCCCAGATTCAAGTAGGACAGTTCTTGCTGCTTTACATTTTATCAACATTTGGCATTCGCAGACTTTTAAATTATTTGCTCATCTGGTGAGTGACTCATTGGGATTTTAAATTGCATTTTTCTGATAGCTATTGAGCATCTTTTTAATGTGTTTATTGGCCATTCAGGGTTTTCTCTTTGGTGAATTGCTTGCTTATATGTTTTTTTAAATTGTGATAAAATATACATAACAAAATTTTACCAATTCAGCAGCATTAAGCACATTCACACTGTTGTGCAAACTATATATTTTATTAATTTTCTATTTTAGTGTGTTTAAATTGTTACCCACTGTAAGAACTTTATTTTATACCGTCATCCAGTATGTTCACATGCATACACACACAGATCTGTAACCGAAACAAAAAAATTTCACAAAGTAATATTTATCTTTAATGTGTGGTATGTAATCAGATATTTTCTATTCTAATCTATTTTGTATTGATAACTACTAGTCCACAACCCACGAAATTGATTTCAGGACTCACTAATGGGTCAACTACAGTTTTAAAAACAGTATTTTATTAGATTTTTTTCACGTATTTTTATATTTTATTTTGGATACTAAGCCTTTATTGTTATATCCTTTGAAAATATCTTTACTAGTGTAGTTTGCCTTTTAACACTATTCATATTTTGATGTACTGAAGTTTTCTATTTTAATGTAGTTAACTATTTTACTTTTTCCTTTATGTTTTGGACTTTTTGTGTCTTGTTTTAGAAATCCTTCCTTTTCTCACAGTCTTAAAGATGTTCTCCTAAATTGTTCTCCAATTTGCTATAAAGCTTTGATTTTCTACTTAGATATTTAATCAACCTGGAGTTGATTATTGTGTATGGTGTGAGATAAGGATATAACTTCAGTTTCTTACCGTACAACAACCAATTATTCCACCTTCATTTATTGAATAGTTAGTCTTTACCCCACTGATCTGCAGTGCCACCTCTGTCAAATATCATGTTCCATATATGAGTGAATCTGTTTTTGGGGTCCCTATTTTATTCTGTTGATCAATTTGCCTATTTCTTTACTAATATTATATTGCCTTAGTTACTATTATTTTATAATAAATCTTGACATCTGTTAAGGTATATTTCCCTGCCTTGTTCTTCTTCTTCATAATTGTCTTGGCTATTCTTAGCTTTTTGTTGTACAAAAATTTCAGAATTGAGTTGTCAAGTTTCACGTGAAAACATGTTGGTATTTTGATTGGAATTACACCATAATAGATCAATTTGGGAATACTGAAACATTTAAAACATTGACTTTTCTCATCCATTAAGATGGAATACCTCTTTACTGAGATCTTCTTTAATGTCTTTCAATAACGTTTTATAATTTTCTCCAAATAGGTTTTACACAAATTTTGTTAGATTTATTCATAAGTACCTTCTAGTTTGAGTTTCTATAGTGAATGGTATATTTTCTTTTTAAATTATATTTTCTAATTTTTCATCAATAGTGTATAGCAGGAGTTGCAAACTATGGCCTGTGGGCCAAATCCAGCTTGCTACCTCCTTTTGTAAAGAAGAACATAGCCATGCCCACTCTTTACATATTGTCTGTAGCTGCTTTTGTATTACAATGGCAGATTTGATTAGATAGGATAGAGACCATATAACCTTTAAAATCTAAAATATTCACTATTTGGCTCTTTATAGAGAAAATTTGCTGACACCTGATGTACAGGAGCACAGTTGATTTTTGTATATGTATCTTCTATCCAGTAACCTAGCTGAACTCACTTATTAGTTCTAATGACCTAGATGTTAATTCTCTTAGATTGTTTATGTAAACTGTCATATTGTCTATGATTAATGAGTTTTGTTTTTTTCTTTTATCTTGGTCCTTTTAACAATGTTGAATAGAAGCAGCAATAGCTGGCCTCCTAGCTTTTTTCCTGACTAAAGAAAATGCTTCTAACCTATTACCATTAAGTAACAGATTAGCTTTCAAGTTTTAGTAAATGCCAAATCCACATTAAGGAAATTGTCTTCTACTTTTCTATTTTTCATTTTAAGAGCTGTTTTTAATCATTAATGGGTGCTGAGTTTATCAAATACTTTTTCTGTATCTATTGAGCACCTGTTGACCATGTGCTTTTCTTTTGACTCTTTGGCCATTGTGTATTATCGTATGAAGAATCATTAGAACAAATAAAATGTATTTGTATTTTTCTCATTTCCTTTTGCTTCCATTCTTTGACAATGAGACCTCAATTCTGTTCCACCACACAAAGTTATCATATTAAAATGAACCTCTTGGCAATAACTATAGTGGATGCTTCTGGCTGTATCTGAATTGAGATTAGTTAAGTGGTGTCAATTCACATTCCACCACAGGAAATTCCGCAGGTGGTTTCCTAAAGCCAGAGTTGTGAGAGAGGGGAGCGGGAGGACAGCACACTGCTTGGCCTCCATCCCCCAGGCCCAGGCCGTAGATGTGAACTCTCCAGGGAGAGGTATGCTGTCTGTATCTCTGCATGGAACACAGCATGGTGTTTGTACAGTATGGCCTGAAGAGGAAGCAGTGGCACTTGGCACACTGAAGGTTTTATAGGTTTGGGAGCACCGAAGACTGTGTGACTGGAGGATATTTTCTCTCTGCACTTCAGCAGAACGTTGGCAAAGCCATGGGGCTGGCAGAAGATTGCAGAAGCTCAGCAGGCTCTGTGGATTCCCAGCGAAGTCCTGAGAGAGAGTAGGAGCAGCACGCATGTGTTGATTTCTCCCTGGAACACTTGTGAGACACCCTTGTGACTTCCCAGAGTCACTTAGGGTCTGGAGTGGAGGTAGGGACCACTTAGCCAGGAAAATATTTGGGTTTAAATGCTAACGTAACCATAGGCTGCTGGAGCTTGAGGGATTGGGGCTCTATAACCCTACCTGCAACATTCTAAACATTATCTGCAACTTGCATAAAGCTTTCACATGTCAATAGAGCTATTGTGGACCTTTATTATGGCTCCTAAAGACTTACCAGTGAGCTATTTGGTGGATCTGATGTCTGCCAGCATATTTTTCACCATGGGCTACGCACTGGTAATTACACAGCAGAGAAATAGTAAATGCAAAACACACAAACACATTTTGAGATTCTTTTGCTTTGTTCTTGGTGGCTGCATCCAACCACCAAAGTGTCAGGCACTAAATCTTAATTCTTTCCTGTTTCTACAAAAATTGAGGGTACTTTCCTATGGGTTCTACCGTCACTGGTTGACAGCTACATGTTCTTAGGCTGGATGGGAAAACCCAGCTGTATCTTTTTGTCTCTGAATGTCATTAACTGATTTTCAGGTATTCCATGAAAACATGGCTAGACTTGGCCAAGCACTTTTCCCCCTGAGTGTTTTCAAATATGCACATATGAAGAAGTGTACTCGCATGTTCCTTATTCATTTACTGCTGAATGTTCCACATCTTGCATTGCGGGAGGTAGACTCTGCCCAAGGAGCTTATTGAACCAGTTTTAAAACTGCTCTTCTACGAAAACAGGAAGTCACAATATACCAAATATCAAGCAAATTTGAACTTGAGGGGAGTTGGATTAGGTTCAAAACTTTGAATTAATAAATTTGAACTGGTTCTAAATCAGGGCATTGATGAGTCCCCTAGTTTCTGGTTATTTTTCTTCTTTTATGCTTGTGTGTGTGTGTGTGTTTATACAATGCTCACTTTGTATGCACTTTAAAGTGCAGTGATGAGAAAAAGAAATTTCTATGTTTTGATTACATTGGATTTGAGGAGGGAAGAAAAACAATCCTGAGGCAACAGTCTTGGAAATTCAGAATGCATATTTAATCCTCTATGAGTGGGGTGACTTTTGTCCTGTTCTTTGTCACTTGTTAAAGCCACCGAAATGGGGGACATTTATACTTAGTGATTCATTTTAAAGATATATTTCACAGATTACTTAGCATATTATTGAAAAGAATGCTTTGCAAAGATAATTAAAAAGTGCGTATGGTATATATTATAGACTGATCCTATCCTTTTTTTTTGGTTGGGGCTCAGGAGGGAGACTTGGAAATGTTCTAGGGCCTGAAAACATAGCATAAAACTAATACAACTGCTATGCCCTGTATTTCTTTAGTGGATAATGAAACTGTAGAAGACGATTTAGAGAAAGAAGTTTTGAAGTATGAAGCCATCAACTTCTTAACAACATCCTATATGAAGAGATAATTTTAGTTCAGTTAATAAAAATTTAACTCAAGAAGTATCATGTGACCAGGCACTGAGCGTACTTGGAATAAAAAGATGAATTTGAAATGGGCCCTGCCCTCAAGGGGTTCACAGTAGAGTGAGAGACAAACAAATCATCGATATTTAAAGTGTTATGTCCAGGGGTAAGAGAATACATAAGGTACAGATATTGTACAAAGGGGCCAGGGGTAACCGTGTCTGGGGCAGTGAGGGAGGATGGTGAGGGAGCATGCAGCACCTGGCACTGTGCCTGGCACATAGGAGAGGCTCCTTAAATGTGAGTTCCCTTCTCCCCTTCCTTTAGATATAATGTGTTAACCTTTATATGCAAAGATTATGATGCCACTGTGCAAACATCAAGGGGATGTGGATTTAGAATTCTTTCCTTGTGGAGTGGTAAGTTAGTACTGATTCCTTTGCATTTAAAAATTGTTGGTTTTTCTGGGGACTAGTGACCAATACTTACAAAATTGCTTAATGCAATGGGCAAGCTAGGAGCAAAGAACAGACCCAGAAATCAATACTCAACTATAACTGGGCTCTGATGTTAGTGTGCCAGCCACATTTGCTGAAGGTTCTTCTGTCTTTGTTTCCTTTCAGCAGCATGGAAGCCTATCAAACTTCTAAAAGCAATACTCATTAAACTTTTCCTGAGCACCCAAGAGTATAGGTGGGTAAAGACTTACCCCTATGGCTTGGGAGTGTGAAGGCTTGGTAGAGGGATGGAGGGAGGCACTGTGGTGTAGTCCGCTGCAAACACACAATGTTTGAAGTCTCAGGTTTATTTAAAAGGTGTATGCAAATGCTACAGTCCACATTATCATCTATCTGTTTATGTGAATATGAAAATACTGCTTCCAGTTACCTACCCAGGTAAATGATTTAACTTCCTGAATCACCAAGTACAACGGAGGCTCCAGGAAGAAGAGCTACGTTTATCCTGTGATTTCTTTAGTCCTTCGTACACTGTTTTGAACAACTTGGTCTTAAAGACAGAAATAATAATAATAATATATATATCACAGATTGTGTGACCAGTGAATGAACTGATATTGTGGCTCCATTACTACATTCCTCATTTCCCCTGTGTTCTATCTTTTGAAGCCTCTGGCTGCTCATTCTAGTTCAAGATGAGACACAGAATCTGGGCTCACATCAGCAGCACAGGCGTTAGCTTTGTTACTGCACAAAATTGGGGTTCACTTGCCCGATGTGCATAAACAAGACAATTAATTACCGCATCAGCCTTTGGGCAAAGAGATCAGCTTTATTCTGTGAGATCAATCTGCAAGGAGAAGAGGGGGCACGTGCCCTCAGATTTGTCTCCCCAGTTCAGGATTTGGGGCAAAATTTAAGAGGTTAGGGAGAACAGGCTGGCACGTGGAAATGTGGGTGAGACAGGTTTTGATGGGTGGGTTTCAAGCATCTATGGTAAGGTTTTAAACATTTATGATAGGATTCTAAACATTTTTGATGAGGCGGGGAAGGAATTTTAATACTGAATCTTCCTGAATGACGGACCCCTTGCTTCTGATAAGAGTCTGACTTTAAAGTTCTGGTCGTGTCCCAGTCCTTGGGTTCCGTGGGAAGAAGGATCTTTGGTTCCGTGGTCATTTCAGGTGGCAATTTCTTCTTTTGTGCATGCCCTGGCTATGTGACTTCACAGATTTTCTGAAAGGCAATTCTTAACCACTCTGTTGATAAGAGATGGGATCACTTGACTTGGTCTTAGAGGGTCTGCAGTTACAAGGTCTTGTACATGACAGGGTGCAAAGGGGTCTCTCATGCCTTTCCCTAGAATCACCTCATTCCTTGTCACTTTCTCTCTATGAAAATACCATGCCAATTGCTCTCTCTCATCTGTTTGTTTCTTTCCACTTTTCAAAGCATTCTTCACATACATTTTGTCATATCATTCTTAAGGTATTCAGGATGACATCCTTAGCCTTATGTGACCAGTGATAAACTCAGGTTTACCTAGGTTACATGATTTACTCAAAGTTGCATTCATTCAAAAGTATTTACTTTGCATCTGCCACATGCCAGACACTGTATAATGAACTAGAGACACAAAGGTGAATAGAACACAGTCCCTGCTCTAAAAGAGGAGTTAGGAGAGTAAATAAGCAATTATAGGACCAAGGGCTAAGTATAATAACAGGGGTTAAGCAGAGGGCACTGAACGAAAACTTGAGGGAAACTCCTAATCCAACCTTGGGAGGTGGAGTGAGTAAGGGAGGGCTTCCCAGGTAAGTGAGATCTAAACTGAGATCTGCAGGATGAACTAGAAGAAGATGACATTGGGGTGGGTGAAATTATAAACAGGAAATAGCAACATGCAAAGGCTCAGAGTGAGAGGAAATAGGGTGCCTCAGGGCTGCTTTGAGCACAGTGTATAAAGTGTGATAAAGAGGCAAGGGCGCCATGTTTAGTCTCACAGGTTGTGTACTGCAGCACAGCACCACTCCAGCAGCCACCATTCACATAGACTAGGAGGTGAATGGTGCCTTCCAGAGTTGAGCAACGTGGCTTCCCTGCAAGAAGAGTGGTGGGTGGAGTGAGTGGAGGACCTTGAAAACCAAGCTTGCTAAGGTGTTTGTAAACAGCCTGAAGGCAATTCGAAGGGGAGTGACTTGATCAGGCTCGCATTTTAGAAAGATTGTACTGCCTGTGAGTTGGAGAATGATCCAGGGAAAGCAGCAAGGAGCCTGTTCCAATAAGGCAGGTGAACATTGAGACTGGTCTGAAGGGAAGTCCTGGAAATCGGGATTAGAATAAGTGATAGATTTAAGAGATACGATGAAAACAGTATTGACCAGACTTGGATGAGCTTCAGCTTTTGTTCTTAGACCAAACTGGGTCCATGGTGGTGTCATTTACCGATATGAGGAACACAGGAGGATGAGTGAGTTTAGGGGAAGATTTTTAATTCCTCTGTGGACATGCCAAGTGTAAGGTGGTTTTGAGACATCCAAGAAGGAGAAGTAGGCAGTTGGACGGTCTGGAGATCAGGAGAAAAGTAGTTGGCCTAAGACATAGAAATGCATTTTGGGCCAAAGACAAAGTGTTGTCAGGACGTACCCGCGTGGAGCTGGTTGGAGCCGCTGTGCAGGGGAGTGGGCTCAGGGGAGATGGAGACGGCTGAGGAGGTGAAGAAGTGGAGATAAGAAAAAAAGAGAGAGGAGCAGTTAACAAATTTTGTAAATTTGTGTGATCATTTTTCTGGAGGGAAGCTGTGAATGGTGCCCCAGATGCTACAGTGTCCCAATGAAATTGAAGGACCACCACTGCACTGTAAAATGCCCCATCAGGGGTTTTTCCTCTGTCATTGGAGCTTGACGCTGTCACTGGCTTCACCTCCTTGGCTCTTCTTAGCAGCTTCTCTTCTCTCCTTTATCCCCAACCCCTTTCTATTCTAAGACAAATCTTGCTTTCTCACCCTCTACTGTTTTTGGTTTGTTTTTCTAAGATAGCTGTCTAAAAAAGTTGAAAATAAATGAGTAAGAATTTTAGAAAACCACAGTAAACAAAGGAAATTTTAACCCAGAGCAAATGCAACATTCATTTTAGCAATGCTTCACAGGAAGAATTTTAATACTTGATTTCTAAATCATTGTAATAACTTACCTCTTTCTACTTATTCTACTTCTGAAAATTTTTTTGTGTTGCTGAATTTTGCACTTTTGGTAGGAAGTGGGATTTTGAGTGGCATTAAAAAAAAATCTTAGTATATATTCAGTAGAATTACTGCATTCCCAGGTAATATTCCCTCCACTTGCATGTTTTTAAAATCAGATAGTTTGCCATTATTTATTGAATTTGTACTTAGTAGCCAGCACTATAGGGGAGACCAAAGAAGTATAAGGCATGGTGAGTGCCCACTGTCAACACAAAATAACCAATAATCATTCTATAGATAAGAGAAATAAGGTGAGTTTACTTGAGCTAGAGTGAGGATTATAACCCGGGAAGGCCTTAGAAAGCATTCCAGAGAAGCATGGTTTTCAGAACAGTCATATCTTTTTAGAACAAAGAACATACATTAAACATACCCAGGATACATTTTCATCAAAATTTCAAAGAGGTATTCAGTTACAAATTAGCAGGTTAACACAACCAGTGATGTCAGGAAGGGGACTAATCCGGGCATTACCAATAGGGCATTACCAATAAGGCATAAGGCGTTACTTGTAGGAGGGGAAGTATACATTCTTATCTTAAGAGAGTGCATTCTTTAATGGTTAAGCAGGTGTACAATGTATGTCTGATAGGCCATAAGTCAGGCTTTTTAGTTCAAGCTGAATCAGTTTTGAACTTGAATAGTTACCCCATATACCTCAATATGTGAGAATCTCTTGTCATTTACCCCATTTAATCAATAATCTCTTGATAGAAAGCATTGCTGATCAAATATTGTCCCGTGGTGCCAGGGTGGTTTCTGCCTGCCCTGGGTCCATCTCCATCATGTCCCTCGGTGCTAGGCTTTTATTTCATTGATTTGCCTAGTTATCCACAGTGGGGGGAAATAGTCAGATATAGTGGACAAGTAATATATATATATAGAGAGGTATATATTAACAGGGGAAGTGTTTCCTAGGTTATGTAATTTGTCAACTATTTTTAGATTATCACACAAACATTGCACATGTGCTTTTACATGACTTCCTATAGTTACATTTTTTATAACAGTTATAGAACAGGTAATACAATACTTGATTAGTTTAAAAATGAATTCATAGGCATAGCTTTAATAAGAAAAGGAGATTTGTCCAGGGTTGTATGATTGATCAACCATCTCAAATCAGTGAACAATCATTACTCTAGCTTGCATGCCAGTCTTACAACAACGAGCAAAGAAAACATTAATTAGTTTGAATATTATGACTAATACAAGAATTACAAGGAGTAATAGAGATAGGAATTGCAATCTGGGTCACAAATGGAAGCCAATACTGGAAGGGAGCCAACTAAACAAATTGAGACTGGGTGTAGGATCGCTAAAGGCATTCACCTGTTTGTCTCATGTGCTCCAGCAGAGACGATACGTTGGAAGATTCATTGGGTATAAAAACACAGCATTCAGTTTGAATGATATATACATACCACCTTGGGATGCTGTAAGAATATCTAAGGCCATTCTATTTTGAAGGACAGCCTTTCTCATTAAAGACATTTCAGTATCTAATAAGACTATTCCTGCTTGAATAGGTTAAGGGCTTCTGTATGTGATATGACATCCTCTAGCCCCAAAGAAGGAACAAATATAGCTAGCTGCTCAGTGGTCATACCAGTGGAACACTGAATAAGCCCATCTGGCCTTAAAAAGAGGAAGATTGACAACAGGTGTTAATTCAGTGTGAATTCTTCCCTGCATCCAAGGGAAGCTCAGGGCGCAGTCTTAGCCATCCAGGCAGTAGCCAAGGCCAGAAATTTGTTCCACATAACCCTTGAGTTCCATCAGGAGTCACCCAATAAATGCCTGGTTTTCGAGACCAGTCTGTTCCGAATCAATCACTTCCTTTAAGTATGACAGTATTTTGAAAACCTTAAATGGAACAATTATAAAATAGGTATACAGTTTAAGCATAACAAAGTTTTAAATGAGGAGATTTAAGGTTGGGAAGACAGGCCTGGTCTGGAGTCTTGGGACAGCTGTCTGCGACAGATGCCGTCTTCTTCTCATCCTGGTTTGGAGATATTTGC
The DNA here is from genome assembly GCA_031878705.1 of Tapirus indicus. Taxonomy (NCBI): domain Eukaryota; kingdom Metazoa; phylum Chordata; class Mammalia; order Perissodactyla; family Tapiridae; genus Tapirus; species Tapirus indicus. The sequence continues at coordinate 105,080,954 of CM062926.1, read as the reverse complement.
ATTGGTTAGCTGAAGTTGGGTATCAGAAATAGGAACTGAAACCCACTCAGGTGAGGAAGCTTTTTTTTTTTAAAAGAAAAGTGTGAATCCATGAGTCTATGCCTTTTGATTCCACAGTGCATGAATTGGTTAAAAGTACCTGGTATGGTCCTTTCCAACAGGGCTGTAAAGAGTCTTTTGTTTGATGCTTCTTCTGATAAATAATTCTCCAGATTATAGTCCATGATCCTTAAGGTCCAGGAGCTCTCTGTGAAAAGAATCAACTACCAACTTCTCTCTCTTTTTTTAAGTGCCTCAATAAGACCTTGACAATAATTAAGGTATTTCCTTTAAGCAAAGTTGGTTCATACATTTCTTTGTCTAATTGCATAGGCTGTCCAGTTATTATCTCGGACAGAGACAGCTGATGTCTACCGAAGTGTGTAGATCTAAGATTAAGGAGCACTAGTGGAAGAGCTTTAGGCCATGAGAGATTAAATGCCTCTGAAAGCTTTGCCAATTGAGTTTTTTGGCTTGCTTGTGTGTTTTTTGTTTTGTTTTTTTTAAATTGATGTCTTAATAGTTTATAACACTGTGGGGTTTTAGTTGTACATTTTTGTTTGTCTGTCACCATGTGGATGTAACCCTTCACCCCTTGTGCCCATCCCCCACCCCCCTTCCCCTTGGTAACCACCAATTAGTTCTCTCTGTCCGTGTGTTCACTTATATTCCATATATGAGTGAGTTCATGCAGTGTCTGTCCTTCTCTCTCTGGCTTATTTCACTTAACATAATACCCTCTAGGTCCATCCATGTTGTTGCAAATGGGACAATTCTGTCTTTCCTTATGGCTGAGTAGTATTCCATTGTATGTTTATACCACATCTTCTTTAACCAATCATCAGTCGAGGGACACTTGTGTTGCTTCCACTTCTTGGCTATAGTGAATAATGCTTCAATGAACATAGGGGTGCATAAGCCTCTTGTGATGGTTGAGTTCATGTCCATTGGGTAGATGCCCAAGAGTGGGATTGCTGGATCATACGGTATTTCTATTTTTAATTTTTTGAGGACTCTCCATACTGTTTTCCATAGAGGCTGCACCAGTTTGCATTCCCACCAGCAGTGAATGAGGGTCCCCATTTCTCCACAACCTCTCCGGGATTTGTTGTTATTTGTCTTTGTGATTATAGCCATTCTAATGGGTGTAAGGTGATATCTTAGCGTAGTTTTGATTTGCATTTCCCTGATTATTAGTGATGTTGAACATCTTTTCATGTGTCTATTGGCCATCTGTATCTCTTCCTTGGAAAAATGTCTGTTCATATCCCCTGCCCATTTTTTTTTTTTTCTTTTGTGAGGAAGACCAGCCCTGAGCTAACATCCGTTGCTAATCGTCCTCTTTTTGCTGAGGAAGACTGGCCCTGGGCTAACAGCGTGCCTATCTTCCTCCACTTTATATGGGACGCCGCCACAGCATGGCTGACAAGCAGTACATCGGCGGGCGCCCGGGATCCGAACCCGCGAACCCCGGGCTGCCAAGCGCGAACAAAACTGCTGCGCCACTGGGCCGCCCCCTCCCCTGCCCATTTTTTGATCGGGTTGTTTGTTTTTTTGTTGCTCAGTTGTATGAGATCTTTATATTATATTACTGAGATTAATCCTTTGTTGGACAAACGATTTGTGAATATTTTCTCCCAGCTGGTGGGTTGTTTATTCATTTTGATCCTGGTTTCATTTGCCTTGTAGAAGCTCTGTAGTCTGATGAGATCCTACTTGTTTATTTTTTCTTTTGTTTCCCTTGTCCGAGTAGACATGGAATCTGAAAGGATCCCTTTATGTCCAATCTCAATTAGTGTACTGCCTATATTTTCTTCCAGGAGTTTTATGATTTCAGGTCTCACTTTCAGTTCCTTGATCCATTTTGAATTGATTTTTTTTTTTTTTTTGTGGGGAAGACCAGCCCTGAGCTAACATCTGTTGCCAATCCTCCCCTTTTTGCTGAGGGAGACTGGCCCTGGGCTAACATCGTGCCCATCTTCCTCTACTTTATATGGGACGCCGCCACAGCATGGCTGACAGGCAGTGCGTCGGCGGGCGCCCGGGATCCGAACCCGCGAACCCCGGGCTGCCAAGCACGGACTAAACCGCTGCGCCACCGGGCGGCCCCCTTGAATTGATTTTTGTATATGGCGATAGGAGATAGTCTACTTTCATTCTTTTGCATGTTGCTGTCCAATTTTCCCAGCACCATTTGTTGAAGAGACTTCCTTCTCTCCATTGTATGTTCTTTGCTCCTTTGTCGAAGATTAGCTGTCCATAGGTGTGTGGTTTTATTTCTAGGCTTTCAATTCTATTCCATTGATCTGTGTGTCTATTCTTGTACCAGTACCATGCTGTTTTGATTACTATAGCTTTATAGTATATTTTGAAATCACGGATTGTGATGCCTCCAGCTTTGTTCTTTTTTTTCAGAATTGCTTTAGCTATTCGGGGTCTTTTGTTGCCCCATACGAATTTCAGTAGTTTTTGTTCTATTACCGTGAAGAATGACGTTGGGATTCTGATTGGGATTGCATTGAATTTGTAGATTGCTTTAGGTAGAATGGACATTTTAACTATATTTATTCTTCCAATCCATGTGCATGAAATATTTTTCCACTTCTTTATGTCTTCCTCGATTTCTTTCAGTAGTGTCTTAGAGTTTTCATTGTATAGGTCTTTTACCTCCTTGGTTAAATTTATTCCCAGATATTTTATTCTTTTTGTTGCAATTGTAAATGGGATTGTCTTTTTGAGTTCTCTTTCTGTTGGTTTATCGTTAGTGTATAGAAATGCAATTGATTTTTGTAAGTTGATTTTATACCCTGCCACTTTACTGTAGTTGTTGATTATTTCTAGTAGTTTTCTGATGGAATTTTTTGGGTTTTCTATGTATAAGATCATGTCGTCTGCAAATTGAGAGTTTCACTTCTTCATTGCCTATTTGGAGTCCTTTTATTCCTTTTTCTTCCCTAATTGCTCTGGCCAGAACTTCCAGTACTATGTCGAATAAGAGCAGTGAGAGTGGGCACCCTTGTCTTGTTCCTGTCCTCAAAGGAATGGCTTTCAGTTTTTCCCCGTTGAGTAGGATGTTAGCTGTAGGTTTGTCATATATGGCCCTTATTATGTTGAGGTACTTTCCTTCTATACCCATTTTGTTGAGAGTTTTTATCATAAATGGATGCCGGATCTTGTCGAATGCCTTCTCTGCATCGATTGAGATGATCATGTGGTTTTTATTCTTCATTTTGTTAATGTGGTGTATTACATTGATTGATTTGTGGATGTTGAACCATCCCTGTGTCCCTGGTATAAATCCCACTTGATCGTGGTGTATGATCTTTTTGATGTATTGCTGTATTCGGTTTGCCACTATTTTGTTGAGGATTTTTGCGTCTATGTTCATCAGTGATATTGGCCTGTAGTTTTGCTTCTTTGTATTGTCCTTGTCTGGTTTTGGTATCAGGATGATATTGGCCTCATAGAATGTGTTGGGAAGTATTCCATCTTCCTCTATTTTTTGGAATAGTTTGAGAAGGATAGGTGCTAAATCTTCTTGAACGTTTGATAAAATTCTCCAGGGAAGCCATCTGGTCCTGGGCTTTTATTTTTTGGGAGGTTTTTGATGACTGTTTCAATCTCTTTACTTGTGATTGGTCTGTTCAGATTCTCTATTTCTTCTTGATTCAGTTTTGGGAGGTTGTACGCGTCCAAGAATTTGTCCATTTCCTTTAGGTTGTCCAATTTGTTGGCATAAAGTTTTTCATAGTATTCCCTAATAATCCCTTGTATTTCTGTGGTATCTGTTGTAATTTCTCCTCTTTCATTTCTAATTTTATTTATTTGAGTCTTCTCCCTTGTTTTCTTAGTGAGTCTGGCTAAGGGTTTGTCAATTTTATTTATCTTCTCAAAGAACCAGCTCTTTGTTTCATTGATCCTTTCTGCTGTTTTTTTGGTTTCAATTTCATCTATTTCTGCTCTGATTTTTATTATTTCCCTCCTTCTGCCGATTTGGGGCTTTGTCTGTTCTTTTTCTAATTCTGTTAGGTGCAACTTAAGGTTATTTATTTGGGATTTTTCTTGTTTCTTAAGGTGAGCTTGTATTGCTATGAATTTCCCTCTCAGGACCGCTTTTGCTGCATCCCATATGAGTTGGTATGGTGTTATTTTCCTTTTCATTTGTCTCCAGATAGGTTTTGATTTCTCCTTTAATTTCATCAATGACCCATTGGTTGTTCAGGAGCATGTTGTTTAGTCTCCACATCTTTGTCCCTTTCCTAGTTTTTTCCTTGCAGTTGATTTCTAGTTTCACAGCGTTATGATCAGAAAAGATGCTTGTAATGATTTCAATCTTCTTAAATTTATAGAGGTCTGCCTTGTTTCCTAATATATGGTCTATCCTTGAGAACGTTCCATGTGCACTTGAGAAGAATGTGTACTCTGCTTTTTTGGGGTGGAGTGCTCTGTATATATCTATTAAGTCCATTGCATCTAGTTTTTCGTCTAAGTCCATTTTTTCCTTATTGACTTTTTGTCTGGATGATCTATCCATTGTTGTAAGGGGGGTGTTAAGATCCCCTACTATTATTGTGTTACTGTTAATATCTCCTTTTAGGTTTTTTAGCAGTTGTTTTATGTACTTTGGTGCTCCTGTGTTGGGTGCATAGATATTTATGATTATGTCTTCTTGGTGAAGTGTCCCTTCTATCATTATATTCTGCCCTTCTTTGTCTCTCATTACCTTTTTTATCTTGAAGTCTACTTTCTCTGATATAAGTATGGCTACTCCTGCTTTCTTTTGTTTGCCATTAGCTTGGAGTATTGTTTTCCATCCTTTCATTTTGAGTCTGTGTTTGTCTTTAGAGCTGAGATGTGTTTCCTGGAGGCAGCAGATTGTTGGATCTTGGTTTTTAATTCATCCCGCCATTCTGTGTCTTTTGATTGGAGAATTCAATCCATTTACATTTAGAGTGATTATTGATATATGAGGGTTTAATGTTGCGATTTTATTGTTCATTTTCTGGTTCTTCTGCATTTCCTTCATGTCTTGTCCCTTGTGTTTCGGACTGCAAATTCAATTTGGTATTTCTGCATGCTCATTCTCTTGGTTTTCTCTTTATTTGTCATGTGTGGTTCTCTTCTGGTTATTTGTTTAGTGGTTACTGTGAGGTTTATATAAGCGATCTCCTGGATAAGATAGTACATTTTCAGATGTCTCCTTTTTCCTGAGGCTGGGTCGATTCAATCTCTTACCTCTTCCCCTCCTTATTTGTTATCTCTTTATTCCATCTTGTGTCATGAGTATGTGTTTCCAGTGATGAGCTTGAATTAATTTTTGATGTTATCCAACTGTAGTTTGTTCTGGTTTAGTCTCCTTGCTTTTCTCCTTGCTGAAATCTTTGTATCCCCTTTCTCATTTGTTTTTTTTTTTCAGGCCTAAGGGCCTTCTTGAGTATTTCTTGTAGTGGGGGGTCTTGTGGCGATGAACTCTCTTAGCTTTTGTTTATCAGGGAGAGTTATTATTTCTCCATCATATTTGAAGGATATTTTTGCTGGATAAAGTATTCTTGGCTGAAGGTTTTTGTCTTTCATGATTTTGAATATATCATTCCAGTCTCTCCTAGCCTGTAGAGTTTCTGTCAAGAAATCAGCTGAGAGCCTGATGGGCTTTCCTTTGTATGTTATTTTGTTTTTATGTTTAGCTGCCCTTAATAATATTTCCTTGTCATGGATAGTTTTCAAGTTTGCTACTATGTGGCAAGATGATTTTTTATTCCTGTTTATATATTTAGGTGATCTATTGATTTCATTCACTGTTTCCCTCTCGTTCCCTAGGTTGGGGAAGTTCTCAGCCATTATTTCTTTGAACAAACTCTCTGCTCCTTTTTCTCTTTCTTCTCCTTCTGGAATACCTATTATCCTTATGTTGCTTTTCCTCATTGAGTCTGATATTTCTCGAAGAATTTCTTCATTTCTTTTTAGTCTTAGCTCTCTTGCCTCCTCTATCTGGAACGTTTCTGTGTGGCTATCCTCAATAATGCTAATTTGTTCCTCCATATTGTCAGTTCTGCTCTTTAAAGACTCCATTTTTTTCCACTATCTCGTTCATTTTGTTTTTCATCTCCAATAATTCTGATTGTTTTTTCTTTATGGTTTCAATCTCTTTTGTGACGAAATCCCTGAATTCATTGATTTGTTTCTGTGTGTTCTCTTGTATTTCGTTGAGTTTGTTTATGATAGCTATTTTGAATTCTCTGTCATTCAGGTTATCAAATTCTGTGTCTTCGGGGTTGGTTTCTGGGTGTTTGTCATTTTCCTTTTGGTCTGTAGCCATAACAAATTGTCTCATGGATCCGACCGCTGTATTTTTCCTCTCACGTTGAAGTTGGTCCTGCAGTTTCCACCTGCTGCCACTGGATGGAGATTGCGAGTGGTATGCTCTGAGCCCGCTGCAGTCCCTGGAGGGATTATGCTGAAACACGGGGTGTGTGGGGCGAGGGGTTCTCTCTTTCTCCTGCTCAACCCGGGGATTTCCTTTCTGGCTCTCTTAGGATGTTTGCTACACCCCCTAAACAGTCCGTTGTTGCTTCCTGGTGGGGATCTCTCGACAGTCTGTGAGAGCACCTGGAGGGCGATATTTTTCCCCCCGGCTGTGGGCCTCCCCTCCCCCCTCTGTCTGTGAGCTGCGCTGTCTTTGCCGATTGATTGGGGTGGGGGAGTACAACTTCTTACCTCTCCTCACGTCCTTTTGGGCTTCCCGCGCCTCCACTGTCCGATGTATGGCAGCAGGGGTTTCTTAGAAGTCCTTTGTAGTGTTTGATTGAGCTCTGTTGGAATGCGAATGATGTTTTCATTCTGTCTTAGGGGGCAGAGATTCAAAGAGGGAATCTCACTCCGCCATGATGCTCTGCCAATTGAGTTTTTAAATTTTTTTTATTGATGTCTTAGTTGCCAATTGAGTTTTGATTGTGCCCTTAGTTCTTTCTACCTACCCTGAGGATTGGGGATGGTAAGCACAGTGGAAATGCTGCATTATGGGCCAAATGTTACAAATAGGTTTAATCATTTGTCCAGTAAAATGAGTTCCCTGGTCACTATGTAACTCAGTAGGAATTCCCCAAACAGGAATTATTCTCTCCAACAATAATGTATCTAAAGCCATCATTCTTCTGCAAAGAAATGCCTCAACCCAAAGAAAGAACACATAGATCATTACAAGATATACTTACATCCTTGAGATGGTGGCATTTGGACAAAGTCCAATTGCCATACCTCAAAGGGTCCCTTAGGAAGGGGAAAGTGGCCTTATGATTCATGCAATAGCTTCCTTAGATTATATTTTGGAGATATAACACGAGTGTAGGCTTTATGGGCCATTATGGAAGAAAGTTTCCAAAAGTATCCTTTTCCCCATAAAATCATCTTTTCAGGTTCCCAATGGGTTAATTGGTGTATATGCTGGAGCAGTAGCAATTGTGCTACTAGCAATTGTGCTACTAGCAACTGTGCTCCAATAGGTACTATGGGTTTCTTATTGGGCCTGAACCACATCTGTAAGAGGTTGTCAAAAATTTCCCCTTTTGACTGCCATATCTGTTTCTATTCTTCCATGGCAATTTCTTGAGCCTGTAGAAGGAAATCTTTTACTGGGTTAGCAGAGTTAATGGAAAGTAACAGGCATTCTCAAGGCTGGACAGCATATCCAGGTTGATAATGTCCTTGCTTATCATTTAAGTAAGACCCATCTGTAAACTGGATTAGATAATAGAATGCAGTCATGGTCTTTTCCTCTTGCGATGTTGGAAGCAAGGTAGCAGGGTTAAAATAGAGAATAATATTTCTCTACGCAATATAGCCTAAGAAGGTTTATAATCATTTACTCAACAATGCTTCCCATGCAATTTAGCACACCAAACAAGCCTAATTAGTATCTTGCCTTTTATAGGAAGGGAGAACAAATTTCTTTGAGAAGCCCAGGGGCCCTCTGAAAATTCTCCCCAAAAAGTAAAAAAAAAAAAACAACCCACAACTTCATTTAGGATATCAGTTTTGGGGAGCTTGTCAAAAATATCAAATTAAAACACTTGGCCAAACAAGATCAAGGGGTTGCTGATCTTGTCGCCATGAAACAATGCTGAGTTATCCATTCAATCAAAGTGACAACAGAAACAGTCAAAAGCAAACAGAGCACTAAAACAGTCAAAAAAACCTTAAGAGTGAGACCTCAGTCCTTTTGAACATAGGAAATTACCTTAACAAAACATAGATCTCTGTCTTTCAGGTAAATTTACTCTTTAGGTAAAGAAAAACCTTTTATAACCTCTTTATCAAGAGCAGACTAAGGGTTTAAGAAAATTATCCCTTTTAAGAGAAAGAGAAAACCAAATTCTAATTTTTGTACCAGGTTACTTCTGATATTAAAACTTATTCACTGAAGTAAATTTATTCTAACCTTACCCAACTTGACCATGCATAAAACTCTTTCCTCAGGGTTCCTCTTCAACAAACCTTCTATAACTTTCTTTTTACCTTCAGAATTTATCCTATGCCTTTCTTTTTTCCTCCTAGTACTTTGGGATAAATTTATCTTTCTTAACAAAACAAACAAAAATATTTCCATTCTTTATACCTTCTTTACTGAAAACATACATCTTTCCTTGAATACAAAGATGTTTTCCTTAATTTTTAGTAGTTTTAATCACATATATTAGAATTTTCAACCCTAAGAAACCTTAATTTTTGGTGAAAACTAAGTAAGCAATTATAAACTTTCTTTTACTTTAGCATTTTATGGCTTGGCAAATTTACAAATACCTTTCATAATTTCTAAAAACACATTACTTCATAGTATGATCTTTTAATAAAATACAAGATGTGTTTACTAATAGACCTAAACACCTTTTAGTTTCTCTGTATTAAGAAGCCAAGAGTAGGTAAACTTATATTTAATAACTGATGCCTAATATTTTATCTTATTTGGAGGTGACCTAGATATTTAATGAATTTTTATCACTTAAATTAACCTAGCATAACTTTAAAATTTCAGTTACCAGAGAGATTTTGGAAGTTATCTTAAATACATATACCATAACACATAATTATTGTCAAAAAAGTTCATGCAACACTCATTCTTTCACATCTATTTAGTTACTTGATCCCAATAATTATTTAGATTGCCTACAAGACTTCATAAGACATTAGACAAAATTACCCATCATTTTAAGTTATTATTTTTGTTAACCAGTTTTGTATTAGAGATAACATCAGCTTATTTGACCAATAAATGTAGAATAAAGTCTGCATGTCTGCATCATATCCAATGCTGATAACTGAGGACATGCCTATTTTAATCAAACCAACAAACTTAAACAAGCTTTTATTTACTGAAAATTATTTCATATCACATTAACTTGAAAGACATTTGGGTTAGTTGCATTTACAATAAAATTTTTAAGTGCTTACTTTAAGCCAATTCAATAGAGCTTTTTAGAAATTATACCATCTGGAGGTAAAATATCATATATATATATATATGTAACATACATATATAGACACACAACAGACAGATGCAACAAAGACGTTATAACCTCTGTTTTAAAATTTTCCTTAAATTTTTGGGCAAGGGTGCTTTCACAGAAGACTGCATTTGCAAGAATTTCTTTTCTCATTTTTTTTTTTCTTTCAGTCTTAGGAATCTGGGATCAGCTAGATATTCCCCTTTTGTTTACACTTGCGCAAGTCTCCGGAGTAGTGGCGGTGGGGGGGGGCGGGGCGGTGCCTGGCCATTTGAGAACTGATTGGGCTTTTAGAAGCTCGATTTCTCACTTTTAGTTTCATTTTGCTATAAAGTCTGAGCAACGTCTAAGGACCGTGTAGTGGGTCAGAAGTGTGCTGCTTGTGAGTGTTACTCCCTAAAGAAAGGTTGTAAACACTCTTTCACGTGCCTTGGTTTTTCCTGTCGGCAGCCTAAGACAGCCGTGGGGTCTCGGAATGTGTGGGTGACCAACCCTCATGTGCACTTCCCTGGATGAGCCTTTAATTAGTTAACATGAATGATAGTGGAGTTCCCAATGGGACTCCTACACATGGTGAGAATTTGACCCTCCAACACTCCCGCTAAGGTTCTCAGTCACCTGAGAATGACTTTCGGCTGGGAGGAGCTGGTGTCCCTTCTCTTCAGAGCTGAATACATTCAGACTCCCATTTCTCTATCAAGCAGTTTGTTCAGACTTTATAAACACAATTCTTTCCAATTTAAAGCCAAATTAAAAAGGTCAGCCTGCCCCATTCACTCCAAAGTTCCCCCTAGGTTCCCCTGGCCTAGGAAATTCCCCCTAGGTTTCTCATTCCTGGGAATTCCCCCCTAGGTTCCTCTTACCTAGGGTATGTACGGATACCCCCTTAAGACACCTGATCTTAAGGTTTGAAACAGCTCATGTAAACTCTGGACCATCAACTTAAAATAAGGAGGTCTGGGTTTCAGGAGAACTCACCAGGGTCACCTGGAGAATGCAGTGATCCGGAGGGCTCAGTGGGCCCCTATTGGTACTGAATGCTGGTTCAGTGTAGATTCCAGGTGGTCTCTGGCGAGTTTCTCTGAAATCCTGCCAACTACGCCAAGAAATATTGACGTGAAATAACCAGTAACCATTCTATAGATAAGAGAAAAAAGGTGAGTTTATCTGAGCCAAGGTGAGAATTATAACCTGGGAAGGCCTTACAAAGCATCCCGGAGAAGCATGGTTTTCAGTACAGTCTTATATGTTTTTAGAACAAAGAACATACATTAAACACACCCAGAATACATTTTCATCAAAATTTCAAAGAGGTATTCAGTTACAAATTAGCAGGTCAACATGACCAATGATGTCTGGAAAGGGACTTATTACCAATAGGGTATGGGGGGGAAGTATGCATTCTTATCTTAAGAGAGTGCATTCTTTACTTTAATGGTTAAGCAGATGTACAATGTATGTTTGATAGGCCATAAGTCAGTCTTTTTAGTTCAAGCTGAATCAGTTTTGAACCCAAATAGTTACCCCATATACCTCATTGTGTGAGAATCTCTTGTCACCACTAGAAGTTTCTAATGTAATGATGGAAACAACACATATACAAGATAAAATATGAGAAATTATAGAAGACCAATACTCATAAAACAATTAAATACAATAGATGAATAACAGCAAATAAAACAATGGTACTTAACTGAATGCTACTGATTATACATGTGTTAGAAGGTCAAGGAAAGTAAAGATCAAGATCCAAGGAAGGCATCCCTATTTGCAAGAACATAACTGTCAACAAATTACACCACAAATAACTTTATAATATTTATTTAAGAAAAAGCCTACCACATTTCTTCTAAGATGTCATCTTTTCACATTTTAGTACAATAGATATAACAGCTAATGTTCATCTTGCACTGACTTTGTATCAGGTGATGTTTGTCAACGCAAAATAACCAATAACCACTTTATAGATAACAGAGAGAAGGTGAGTTTTAGTTGAGTCAGAGTGAGGATTATAACCTAGGAAGGCAGTTTCCACAAAGGAAGACAGGGTTCAGAAGCATGGTTTTCAGTACAGTCTTATACCTTTTTAGAACAAAGAATACACATTAAATGCACCCAGGATACATATTCATCAAAGTTTCAAAGAGGTATTCAATTGCAAGTCAGCAGGTCAACATGACCCCGATGTTGGGAAAGGGACTAATAGAGGTAGGCGTTACTGATAGGGCGTTAGCAATACTGGTGTAGGAGGGGAAGTATGCATTCTCATCTTAAGAGAGTGCATTCTTTAATGATTAAAGCAGATATACAACATATGTTTGATAGGCCCCAAGTCAGGCTTCTTTATTTCAAGACGAATCAGTTATGAATCAGAAGTTACTGCATATACCTCAATATGTGAAAATCTCTTGTCATGTTCTAAGTGCTTTACATGTGTGGACTCATTTAACATGGAGCATTTAGTGGGGTGGAAATATTTCATCTTCTGCCCCCTGAAAAGGTGCTATTAAACCATTGATGCAAACTGAAACTCCATGGCTGTTTAGAATCCACCCACCATGCGCAGAAATAAATGGTGCTTATGGATGTAAATTTATAAAAATTACATTGACGAAATATTCTAATCTCCTTAGCCCTGATGGCTGGGCCCTTGGTTCTGTTTTGTGATAGCTCTAAGACACCCTTGAACGTCCTGTAGCTTAGCCCTTCAGTCAAAGGTCACAACAGCTTCAGAACAGAAGAGTCTCCATGCTGAGTTAGTGAGGGAATCTCTTTCAAAATTTAACCTCATTCATCAATCATTTCCACAGCTCTGCTTGTGGTTTTCCCCTGGGCTGGGAAGGTGGTTCTGATTTGTTTACCAACAGGGGATCAAAGCACCAGTGTAAGGTTGAAATCTGTGATTACGCTGGGTTGGATTCCTTAGGAAGCAGTGTCTGAGATGGTTTGCTGCTGGCATTATCGGAGTGTGCCTTTTGGAATACCACTTGTGGGGCAGGAGCCGCAGGACTGGGCGGAGGGAGAACTTGGTCTGCGGTGCAGTTGCAGCGTAGACATGGGCTGGTCCCAGGGGGAGCTCCAGAGCTCAGGTGCCCTGCATGGAGGCCAGGGGTCTGGCCTTTGTACCCTTGCCCTCACTGGATATGAATAGCCCCCAGGGAGGGGTTGTAATCTTGGGTGAGGCAGTTACTTTTGGCTGAGGGCCATTCCTGCAGGGGAGGACTCAACTTCAGGCTGTCAGCAGGAAACACTTTTAGCAGCTGGGGGCATAAGGGTTTTGGTCCTGAAGGTGGGGACTAGGTGGCACACTACAGACACTACAGTGATAAATATTCATATGTTTACATGTTTTATATATACATAGGCATATATGTATATATACACATATATATACACACACATGGATATATAGACATACACATGTTTATGTGGGTATTTATATTTATAAAATTTTAAAAAGCATAAATCAAGTAAATAAAACCACCACAGTGAAATGTGATGTACTAAACTGGGCAGATTTATTAAAATCATAGGCTATGATCACTACAGTATAGTGGTTCTCAGGACTGCCCCTTAGGGGATATTTTTGAAATCTGAGAGGGCACATTTGGTTGTCACAAAGAGTGGGGATGTTCTAAGAATTTATTGGGTGGAGATCAGAGATGCCAGGTGTCTTGCAATGTGAACTTTCAGATGTCTCATTGGATATTTACGTAGGTAAAAAAATCTGTTTGTAATTATCTTAGCCTAGAGCTTAATTCTTTCTGCATATAAACACAAAGTTTTGTTTTGCTTTGTTTATACAGTTTCGATATTCGTGTTTTTTCTTATTCTAGGAACGCAACTATGTTGTTGTATTAGTCAGGAAAACAAACCACAGAAATAATTTAACATGGGGAATTGCTTAACCAGGTGTTGGAGGACCGGAGCAGCAACAAGGGAGGCAGTGTCACCATAGGGCTGGGCATAAAGGGGAAGGTTAGGGTCGTCAGAGCCACAAGCGCAGAAGAGAGGCTCCTTTCCTGGTGACTCATATCTTCATTCCCAAAGGGTCGGAATCCATTTTTAACTTCCTTTTAAAAAATTATAGTAGCTTTCCATTAACTGTTACTATAGAACATGGAAGAGCTAAGAGGTACCACAGAAAATCCAGAACATGATCCTCCCTGTCCTCATAGTCCTCCCTGTCCCCACTGGGAAGCAGCAAACCAATTTCCTCTTGGTACTTGGAACCAATCACCCCAGCCAGGACAGTAACCCCTGCTTTGCCTGATTTTTTCCATAGCATGAGGAGCCCAGAGTGGTCAGGTACCAGTCTCAACTTCCAATTCGATGGAACCATAGTTGTGATCCCTGGTGGAAATATTCCTCTATTGGGAAGGAAGAACTCTAAACCAGCAGAGCTCAAAGTTATAGGCACTCGAACAGAAATTGTGTGAATGGATTATTGAGTGCAATGATGAGAGGAATCACTTACACTACCCCCACCCCCTTGATTTTTGGACCTGTGTATTTTGGGAGAAATGGTACCATATATTGGCTGCTGACTCAAAGCATATGCTGCATCCTATAAGAGAGAACTTCAGTCTTTTCGTGTGTAGTTTCCCAACGGGCATCAGAACTTCGTAGGTTATTCCATCATCCTTCCATGTCAGCTGCTTCTGGCTGTTGATGTATATGAAAAGACTGGTAAATTCCATTTGCAGAGTCCATTGCTGTATTTCTTTTGCTATGAAATGAGTTCCTTGGAAAGAAGTAATATAGTGTAGAATACCACAACAGTGAATAAGGTATAATGAGTTCATGGGTGGTGGTACCATCAGAAATATTCTGAGCATAGAAAGCAAATCCATCTCCACAACACATGTCTATTCCAGTGAAGACAAATAGCTGTCCCCTCTATGATGGAAGGGATCCAATATAATCAATCTGTTACCAGGTGACTGGCTAGTCCCTCCCGGAAATGGTGGCATATTGGAACTCAAGGGGTGATCTCTGTGTTGGCAGATATAAGCTTCACTGTGGGGAAGCCCATGTTCTTGAGCCCATGCATAGCCTTTATTGCTGACTCCATGGCTGCTTTGTGCAAGCACTGTAGTAGATGGAGACAGAGACTGACTCCGCCAGATGTGTCATCCCCCCCATTACTGACAGCCTTCTCTGAGTGGAGGCCCTTTGGTGAGCATTCATATGGGTCACAAATATCCTCACACTTTGTGCCCACTCTGGGAAGTGCATCCATATATCTTTTCCCCAGACCTTCTTGTCATCAATCTCCCAATCCTTTTCTTTCCAAGTTTCTAACCATTCAGGAAAACCATCAGCCATTGCCCATGAAAGAGTGAATCTATACCTCTGGCCGTCTCTCCATCCAGACAAAGTAGACATCCAATGCACTGCTGGAAACTCCTTGAACTGAGAGAATTTCCCTTCAGCACTATCATCAGGGGCATTCCTCACGGGAGTTATAATGCTAGAACAGACCACTTCCAGCTTGTGCCAGTATATTGATGAGAATTGTATGTCAACCAGTTAACTGGTTGAAGATGAGGAGACAATACACCAGGAGTAAGTATCAAAGGAATCTGAGTCACCTGCTAAGGCAACTGTGCTTTCTGGACCTGCTCAAGCTCTGTCTCTTACATACTATTTCCATGTGATGAGGGATTGCTCTTGTGCATGTCTAATCTTATGGGATGATGGGTCAGATAACAGCCAGTTCACACTGGGAGATGAGGTTGAATAGTTACTTGATGTCTCAGGGCAAGTCATTCAAATTCAGTAGCAAGCTAGGTACAGTTTCTCAAAGGGAGAATTGTTATCTGCAGAAGAGGGCATGGCTTTGCTCTAAAACTAAGGAAGTCTGCATTGTGGCTCTTCTATCAGAGTTTGCCCTAAGCTCTATATAATATCCCTATTTGCCACAGACACGTCAAGTATCATTGGATTCTTCTGGATCATCAGGTCCTGCTACAGAGTCTTCTTTTTCTCTTATTCCTGATAAAAAAATGCCAGCCTATGGGTTACTAGGCAGACAGGTCAGAGCACCACACTCAAATGTGGTATGTATTAATTCCAAAAATCCAAAGGCCCAATAAGTATTGTGTCTCATTTCTAGTGGCAGGTGGTGCAAGGGGCAGCAATCTCTCTCTCACTTGGAGGGGATATCCTGATGTCTTCCAGATCAATGGACTTCCAGAAACTTCACTAAGGAGGTGAATTTTCTTGGGATTGATATCCCACCCTCTGGTTCACATGTGTCTTATTAAAGCATCTAAAGTATTTCTTACTTCTTGTTTATTAGGTCCAATCAGCTTGATGTCTTAAATACAGTGATAAAGATCTCTGCAGACTAGATTATGGCAGAGACAGGAGAGTTTACATCATAGACAAGACTGTAAAGCTGTACTGTTGGCCTTGCCATATAAAAGAAACAGCTTTTGGTGCAAACTGAAATAGATATAAAAGCATTTGCCACATCAGCAGATGTTTACCAGGTACCTAGGACTGTGCTGATTTGCCGCAAAGATAGCACATACAGAACAGCCGTTGCAACTGGCATTACCATCTGATGAGTTTACAACAACTCATGGTTATTCTCTAAGATCCATCTGTCTTTGTACAGGTCAGACAGGTGAGTTAAGTGGGGGAAGTGACAGCGTCACCACGTCTGCATCATCCACATCTTTTATGGTGCTACTAATTTCTGCATCTCTCCAGGGATGTGGTATTGCTTTTGGTTTTCTATCCTGGTGGCAAGAGGAATTTCCATAGGCTTCTACTTGGCCCTTCCTGCCACAATAGGCTTTACTCTGTGGGTCAGAGAAGTAATGTGGTGATTCTGCCAGTTATTGGGTGTGTCCATTCTAATTATACACTCAAGAACTGAGAGAGTAACCACAGGATGGGTCTGCAAACCTACCAGATCCATGGTCATTTATCCTTGGGTGAAAACTCCATTTATCACCTGACTACCATAGGTCTCCACTTTGATTGGTGGACCCAGTGATATTTTGGATACTCAGGCATTAGCATTAATTCAGAAAGAGTATCTAATAATCCCTGAAATATCTGGGTATTTCTTTTTTCCCAGTGCACAGTCACCCTAATAAATGACATCAGATTCCTTTGGGGAAGGCTTAGGCGAAGATTTGTAGTCTATATTTGTAGCAATGCTGCAAGGTTCCTCCTCAAGGGGACCAGCCTCCCTTTCAATCAAGGGGCTCTGTGTCTGTGAACTGGCTGAGGTATGGAAACTGGATGAGAAGGATGACTTTTCTTTTTGATGGCTCAAGTCAGGTTTCAGGCAGAAGAACTAGAGTTTTGCCTGTTCTAAAGATCAAGGAATATTTCAAAATTCTGCCCATCTGTTTCATTCCTAGGGTCACCTAGGGCATTACCAGATATGCCTGTAGGTCAAGACGTTTGAGTACTACTTTGTCCCTGCTGCCCATTGTAGTAGATATGTCTACCTTGTCCTTGCCAGTTAAGTGCTGCCACTTGGCCATTGCTATCCCAGGATCCCACTTCATAGAAATCAGGGAGCCATCTCAATGGAAGCATCTCCCACCCTCATATCCAGCTACTACAGAGCTTTTCTGGTGCTCCTCTTACTAATGTATTTCTAAATGCCTTACTGTAGAGACCGTCATCTGCGCCTCTGGGGTTTGTGGTTTGGGGTCAGTTGTACAGATTACAGATGATAAAATCACTCCAACATTCCCATCGCCATAAACCTTTGGATTTCTTTTTCTACATTATGTGAGGGACATTCTGTCATCCTGATCTCATTGAATATAGACCTCCACTCATTTCAACATCATGAAATGAATTGAAAGGTTCATTTCACCAACTAAGCAAACTGTTGGATTTACTTTCAATGCATGAGCTAACACATTAAATCCAAACTTTCTGGTAAATGCACACATATCAATACATTTAGCCCAATAATTTGCTCTTTATTTGGTTTGGAACTTGATCAAGAACTGTTCAACCTTTCACAAAATCATGTCACCTATGACACTAATGTTGATATTTGAGTTGCTAATAAAACACATTCATATTGGTCTGCATTTGTAGTTCTCTCATTCACAATGGTTTTACATACAGATGCAAGCATCTTACTATTTATTTTGTCTTCTAATAGAGTTGTGCTATAGCATTTACTTATTGAAATACACATTAATTATAAATTACTTTCCTTTTATTTTTCCTTTATTATACAATTAGGACATTATATTGGTTTTTTTGAAATTTGCATAGGTAGGTAATATTCCCTATGAATTTCACTTCAGGATAGTAAGGGGAGTGTTAAAAATACTAGTTACAAAGGGGATGACAGGTCTGATAGGGCTGAGAACTGCTTGCTCCTCCTTTCTATTCAGGCCCCAAGAACTTATGTGTAGACATGAACCAAAGTGGATCTTGAGTGCATCCACCAAATTAAATCATTTGTTATCACTCTTCTGAAAGACAGCTATGTTAGTAGAGAAATCAGTGTCCTATTCAGTGTACTTACGAAGCCATGCAGGATGATATTATTAAATAAACATACCAACAACAGCAGTGAAGAACTGCCTCATAGATGCAATAAAGGCAATCTATTTTGTGTTTGAGGAAGCCTTGGAGAGAAAACTTTAGTCTCTGTGCACCCCTGACATCCGAGGAGTGGAAGCCAGGTGAACGCTTTCTCGCTTCCCCTTGTCTGCATGGTCGAATCACATTAGATGGTTAGCGGATACAAGGGAGGACGCTAAGCAAATGCTACCACTCCCTTCTCTCCTTTCTCACACAGAATCTTGGGGAGGCTCTGACAGTGGGGAGGAAGAGTCCACACTGGATTTGTGAATGAAGGGTAGATATTTTGTCTTGAGCTGGAAACTCTCTCTGGGGTTGGCTGTTCAATGCCACTGCCTGTGGGTTTGCTCTCTGGGGCTGCCTGGGAGCAGTACCACACCCAGTCTCCTAACTAACTCTTCCTCCTCCAGAATCTCAACTCTTGTCACTTTCTCAGGGAAGCCTGCCCTCCCCTACCACTCTGGTCCCATTCCTTTGTCATGGATCCCTTCAGAAGCATTTTGCCCCTGTGATGCCTTATCTCAGTTGTAATTACACTCATCAGTGGTGACTAGCGGTTTATGTCAGACACCTTTTAAACCTGTCTGTTTATGCTCCCTCTTTCATCCTGTGCCTAGCCAGTATCTGGCACAGAGTAGGCACTCAGTACATAGTTGTTGAATGAATAAGTGTTTGCTCCAAATTCCAGAGGTCGTAGCACTCGCAACGATTATGAATATTACCATCATATTTGTATCCCATGCTGCTTGACAGCTGAGTCTTCTGTCTGTGGGAAGCACGGTAACTGGATTTTGTAGAAATGAGTGAGTCAGGACTGGTGGGGACACTCAAAAGCCCCATTTATAACCTCTTTTCTTCTCCAGTAACTCTGCTCCATCTCCACCCTCCCCAAAACAAAACCCAGGGTTTGGATTTACCGGTGGGGTTCTGTGTGTGTCTAGCTGGAAGGTGGCTGGAGAACAAGGTGAAAGGGCCAGAGCCCCTGTCCCCCACCTCCCAAATGTGTTACAAACACTCGCGAAAGAATTACTCTGTGTCCAGGGCCTCCCCGCAGTAAACAAAGAGAGCATCAGAATTACCGCCCTGACCGAGGTGGGATAATTCGGAGTGCTGGGCAGTCTGATTCCGGTTTAGGGGGAGAGGTTTAGGGGAAGGAGTGTGACCCAGTCTCCCAGTTTAAAGTTGGTGGCGTGCGAGTGGCAACCTTTCTTGCCCCCTCGGGGTGTGTCCGCACGGGCTCGCTCATCAGGCTGCGTCCGTGTGTGTGTGTGTGAGACGGGGCTGGGTTGGACCCCGATCAGCCCCCGGGGCGCCCCTGACCGCGCTCGCCCTGGGGCCGCGGGGCAGCTCTCCCGGGCGCAGTGTGCAGGTGCGGAAAGCAGGCGGCAGTCTGGCCCCACGGCGGCGCGCGGCTGCGGGCGCGGGCGGGCGCTGGGGCCGCGGGCTGCGCGGCGCGGCTGCGGGCG
This sequence comes from Tapirus indicus, assembly GCA_031878705.1. Taxonomy (NCBI): domain Eukaryota; kingdom Metazoa; phylum Chordata; class Mammalia; order Perissodactyla; family Tapiridae; genus Tapirus; species Tapirus indicus. The sequence goes on along the minus strand of CM062926.1, from coordinate 105,061,375 downwards.
GCAGGAGGCAGCGTCGGCCCGGGCGGCGCGAGCGAGCGAGCGCGCGGTGATGTCAGTGGCGGCCCGGCTGGCAGCAGCCGGTACTTCCTGTAGAAAGGCGGGCGGGCTCGACTGCAAGCCCCACTAGCCAGTGTCAGCCTCTCGGCGGGAGGAGGCGGCGGCGGAGGAGGAGCAGGGGGAGGGCTGTCAAATTCGGGAGCCAGATTTTTTTCCCTTCCCCTGGCAATCCCTTCCGCTTCCCCGGCTCCCGGCGTGACATCTGCGCACCGGGGACCTGTATGTGTGTGCGCGCCGAGGAGCGGAAGAATGGCAGTGCTCAAACTCACCGACCAGGTAGGGGGCGGCGGCGCCGGCCGGCGGGACGCGCGGGCGCGGGGCGGCGCGGAGCCGCGGGGGATGGGGGCGCGGCGCGGAGCGCGCCCGCGGGCTGTTTACTGGCGGCGCAGGGGAGGAGGGTGTGCGGCCGGCGCTGCACCGAAAGCCGGCGGCGGCGGCGGCTCTCCTCCCCTGCGCCGTCTCCGCCCTGGGCCGTCGGAACTGCGCGCTCGGCTCGGCGCCCGCGGCGCGCCCGGGGCTGGGGCAGGGGCTGGGGTGCTGGTGCGCGGGTGTGCGCGGTGTGCGCGGGTGTGTGTCGTCCGCGGGCCCGGCCGGGCAGGGGGAGGGGAGGCACAGGGGCTCCTCCGGCTCCTCTGGTACTGCGCAGCCCGAGGGGAAGCTGGTCCGCGCCGCCGGGAGGAGGACGGGATGGAGAGGGAGAAAGGATCGCAGCCTGGGACCCCTCTCCTAGCCAAGCCGGAGCCCGGCCCAGACCGCGGCTCTCGAGCGGTGGGGCTGTCTTTATCCGTTTGACGTGACCTCCTGACTTCCTCTTTAGTAGCTCGAGGCTGTGTGTGCGTGGTGCGCGATGGGGACCCTTGGAGGCGGCGCTCTCGGCTCTGGCCGGTCTCTCCCAGGGGGAGGTGAAGTCTGGCCGGGGGCTCCAGTCACAGGCGGTGAGCTACCCTCTGCCTGTGTCCATCAGCTTTGTTGCTTTCCTTGCTGAGACATCACACAGAGCAGCTCTGGAGTCCTGGTTCGGAGAGGTGGGGTTATTTGCTGAATCGGTTGACAGTCCTTACTGCAGGTCTGTGGAATGGAAACACCCCACCTTTTCGGACTCTGCTGCTCTGAGGACACGGACACTCACAGGTGCCCAACCAAGTTGCATGACAAACTCTTTGCAGCTCCTTCCACGAAAAAAGGAAACAGCTTTCTTTTTTTCCTCCTGCCATTTACTCGTGGGTAGGGAAATGAACATTGTTTGGTGGTCCTATTAGGCGGAGAGGCGGTCTTCACTTTGCCACACGCCGTCACACATGCCAGTCCTTGGTCTTAAACATCTTCTTGAGTGGGTTGTATCTGGTTCCTCGCTGGCCCGGGTTAGTATCCAGCAGAACATCCTGCGACTTAAATGCAATCAATCACCATAGTGATTTGCTCCCCCGCCTTTTAGATTCAAAGTTTTGGTTTGTCTTCCCTAAGTATTTACAGCCTTTTTTCTTTTTGTGGGGTAGGGATCACCGAATTAAAATTCATGTTGTTAAATTTAGCAGGAGGAGCAGCTGGTAATTGTGATGAATCTACGTGTTGCCATTGGTTCCACTGCATTTAAAAGTGTTTGTAAGTTGATATTAGGATTCCCTCCACCTTTTGGTCACATACTTCGACAACTGTTAGACATTTGCTTGTTTTAAATCTTCCAGTGTTAGTCTGCCTTGGTCTTGTCATCTTTGCTGGTGCAAGTTAATTCCTAATTCTTCAAAGTACAAAACATGCTTCTCATAGGCCTTATTGTTATCCCCTACACAAAAGAATTTCACATAGCATTTTAAAGTTGTAAGGGATGCTAAAGATGATCTTAGTGTGAATCCTTCATTTTTTAAATGAAGAAACTGAGACCTGGGGATGTAAAGCATGTCTTCCTCAAGGACCACAGCTGTCGGCCAGTAGAGTGGAGACTAGCTCCTGTCTGCTGCCTTCTAGGCTCTTGTGCTTTGTGCTAGAGGTTGTAAGACGCCTCCGTCTTCTCATTGGATGTGTTGAAGGAGCTACAAGAAGGCAGCCTCTCGAAATGAAGATCAACACTAGTGAAACGTGTATTATTTAGTCTTAGAAGGAAAGGAAGTTATTCTTCAGGACTTACCAGAGTAGAGCTTTCAAAGACGTTTGCCTTTAAAAATGTTTCTGAATACATCCCCACTCTTCCCCCAGCAAACTAGTTTTACTGTGGAGAGAGAGAAAGAGTCGCATAACCTTCATTTGGTTCCATCTCCTGATGCACAGAAGGAAGCTAAGAAATTCTAAGATTCAAGAGCAGCTGAAAATTGCCAGCCTGTCTTGGGCAAAGCCAGAGGGAGTCTGGGTGAGGAGGTGTTCTGGGCAGGGTGGCGTGGAGTGCTGAGCAGCCATGGTTTCTGTGGGGCTTCAGGTCCAGGAAGTATGTGTTCTTTCTTGCCTTATATAGTCTTACCTTTCAGCTGGAAACTAAATTCTTAGAAGCTGGTTCTTAACCTCACCAGAGGCTTAAAAATCGTTTTGCTAAACTGCTGACTCAAGAATTTTGCTCCATCATTGTGGGTGGGGAGCCGTCTGCTTGGAATCCCTGCCTTAGAGTTCATAGGGTACCTAGGTCTCCATTCAGCTATTTGTAAAGCAATCACTTAATTCCTCTCTCATCTGGTTAACCACCTATCTGTGAGGTGACTCTTGATTTTTGCTATGGCTCTTGGATTCTTAGCTTGAAAACACATTCTTGCTGTTGATCTCCTGAATCGCAAGTCATCTTGGTGCCTGAAGGAAAGAGTGGAAGAAGATGACATTTCCTGTCCTGCTGAAGCTGGGTGCAGGAGCTTGTTGGGTTGACGGTGGTCACTACGTAACAGGCAGTCCTGCCCTGATGTCTAGATCATGCACGAGGAGGAAAACGCCTTTTCTGACCTCTGTTTTGGGAGAGTAAAGGGAGAAAAGAAAGGGGGAAGGGAGAGGCAAGTGTGTGGTTTTCAGTTTTTTTTTTTTTTTACTATGAGAAGGAACTGGGAGCTATTTCTACAAACAAACAAACTTCACATTTAGCACTTCTGCATTTGTTACTGTGTCTCTTCTGTTTTCCTCTTCACACAACATACATAATTTTTCTTGCAGCATTAGCGGGACCAGCCATCCTGGTTTGCCCAGGACTGAGGGGTTTCCCAGCAGGTGGGACTTTCGGTGCTAACACTGGGAAAATTTTAGGCAAACCAGAACGAGTTGGTCACCCTGTGCAGCACAGAACACGCTCACCTGTGTAATTAACATAATAGTGTAATTATTTCCTCACAGATGGACATTAGGAGGTTTATTTATATCTTCGGTAAAGTGAGGTAATTTTAAGTTTGCGAAAGAAAATTCTACTACATACACATCTAATGCGTTTTGGCTGAGATGGCCATGAAACTCTTTGCAATTTGATTTGAGATTGAACTTCTGGGGGCTACTCATTACGTCCTATAGTGTGTGGTCGTATCTTCAGCTTGGCCCCCCAAAGAATTTTCTCAAAGCTATGAAGCAAGAATGGTAAGTTCTGTTGGACCTCTGAAGTGTTCACTGTTCTTATCTGAATTTGCTGGTGACAGCAGATGCCCCCTCCATCTCCAGGGCTGCCTGTGGACAAACTGTGTCAGCAGGTGGCCCTTTTTGGAGCTTCCTTCCTGGAGGCCTTCTGGTTTGGTGTCCCCTTGCCAAGTCCTAGCTCACACTTGAGTCACCCATCTCCCTGCCAAAGGCAGTGGCTGGCAGCTGTGGCGGTGGCAAGAAACTAGAAATCCTGTAACTTTGAAAGAGGATTTCTAGCCATAGCGTGGGGCCTTGGGTCGAGTTGCGTCTTTTTTCGGGCTGCCCTGTCTTCTGTCACTCTCTCCAGCACTGGGCTTTCAGCAAATGCTCCACTCCAGTCCCGCCTTCAGCAGAGAAGAAGGGAAAAGTAAGGCTTTTATTCTTTGGACCCTTCTCTGGTTGATTGGGGGTCCAGTCACATGGTTTGGGGAGTGCCCTTGAAGGCTGGTGTTTCACGGCAGACACCTACTAATGGCTTAGGTTTATTGTGATCTGATTGTGTGCTGGGCCTTCGAGGTGAATCATCTGTCTTAATCCTCACAGCCGCGCCAGGAGGTAGGTGGTGGTGTGGTTCCTATTTTACAGATGAGAAAATAGGAGCAGAGAGGCCCATTGACTTGTTCAAGGTCACACACACAGTAAGTGTTCGAGACCAGTGTCCTGCCCTGACAGTCTGATTGCACAGGTGGGCTCCAGCTGCGAGGCTATACTTGTCATAGTTGAAAGGGCAATGCGTTTGGAGGGTTCGGGGTGCCTGCTCTTATTTACCAGGCCCCCGTTGGGTGAGCCACACTCCTCCTAGCTCTTGGGGCCGGCTTTGGTTCTGTCAGAGTCGGGAACTGCTCTGAGGCTCTGCTCCTGCCTGACTCGTGCCTAGCTTATCCGGTCAGCCTCTCACCTCCCCGCCCTGGTGAGTGACACGTGTGGGTTGGTAGCTTGGTGATTTTTTTCCTTGGTCATTAACAAATAAACCATAACTATGATCATTGTAGAAAAATCAGAAAGCTAGATAAGCAAAAAGAAAAACAGTTAAAACCATCTGAAGTCTCTATCCTCTGAGATATCTACCCTTGACATCTTGGTATAGCTCCTTCCAGTCTTCTGTCTGTGTAACCAGGTAAAATTTTTAAACTTTCCACGTGATAATATCAGTATCTTTTTCTTGAGCACAAAGCTGATATCTGTGCTGTCTAGACCAATGACTTTTTCAAATAAACTGAATTTACGCTTCTCTTAAATAAAGGATTGGCTGCTCTGGTGTAAATCCAGCAGTGGCACAATCTAACCCTGGATTGAAACTTTTACTTCCTCTTTTCCCCTAAACAGAGAGTAAATATAAACTCGAAAAGGCACAGTTGTTTGTGCCAGAAACAAGACTGAAACATTCTTTAAAAAGATTTCTGTTTCAGCAATATACTGTGAATTTTTATAGGCTCAAGTATAACATGAAATAATTTAAAAATAGGCAGGAACTACAGACATCTGATAATCCTTTGGTTTTCAGACTTGCATAAACTATGGCTCTCCTCGTTTTCACCAAAGAAAATTCCATATTGAAGCTCAATATATAAAAGAGATTGGTGGGAGTAGAGGTCCCTGAGGCCCTTTCAAAGATTATTTGGGTTTGGTGTTATTCGAAAGCCCCTTTATATGAGAAAACTATTGGTGAGTAGTTCAGTGGTTTTTTCTGACCATCATATACTCAACAAACAAACATTTATAAATGTTTGTAGGTGGTTAGGAGTTACATAGAATTTGGGTGACCATATCATTTTGATCCAAACTGGGACAACTTTGAGAATGGTAGAGGGTACTATTAAATATTAAGCTGGGGAAACAGATGTGACACAGGACTGTCCCAGGTAAACCTGGATATATGGTCACAGTATGTAGGCTGTGTTTGCTCATTTCAGGCTTGAAAGTGGCAGTGAACTAGGTTGATTAGTAGACTAGTCACTCTCTTTCAAGTCAGGTTTCCACTGGAACAGTATTATAAAGATTGTTTTATGACCGTATGCCAGTCCAGAGTTGGAAAATGGCTTCCATTTCACACATCGGTGCTGACCAGTTGGTTGGGGAGTTGCAGGAGCAATATGTCAGAAACATTGTGGCTCTTGCAGCCGAGGGTGGGGGAAAATGTGATGACTGATTATCAGTGTTTGCTGTGGGTATAAGATAAGGGAGAGGTGGCATATGTTGTGCCACCCTTGGTAAGTCAAGTTAACCTCTGTGGGCTTCAGGTTCTTTGTAGAATGAAAAGGTTCCACTGGATGCCTTTCCTGTACCTCGGCTCCACCCTCTCCCTCTGTGACTCAGCCATCTATTGGAGGACGTGCTCTTTACGAGGTTTGTGTCGTAGTCTTCCTCATAAATGTGGCCATGCAGGGTTATTTGCAAATGAGCTCTCATTTAGCTCTCTAGGTGACAAAGTCAGCTAACTTCAGTTTCCAGGAGAGGGTTTTAACAAATGTCAATGATTTAGGAACTGATTCCTGCCCTGCCCACCCCCCTTCATTTATAGATAATCTTGGATTATATCTCAGATTATTGGATATATCTAAGATTATTAATTTTATAGATTATTGATATTATACATTATTCCTTTATTCCCCTTTTACCAACGTCTTGTGTGCCTTCTGCCTGCCATCAGCTCGGAGAGCAGGAATTTTCTCTGATCAATGTTCATGCTTGTAAAGGAGTATGTAGCCCAAGAGGTTGAATGAATGATTCATCACTCTAGTTTTTATTATGATATTCATAATTTTTAAGGATCCTTTCACTTGTCTTCCCTTTTGAAAGCTGAACATTTCTCTAGTACTCTTTCAATTGGGCCAAGTAAAGAAGAAGCGTGTAGTCCATCTTTGGGCTGTTTCAGGCTTTACCAAGCCAATGTTTGCTCGTATTTCATGGTTTCACGTGTCTGTAATCCCCTCAATCCCAGCCTCGTGAGTCATAGCATCCCAGTATAACTTTCTAAGGTATCATTAATACCAGGAGACCATTTTGCCCCAAGGGAGGCTCCAGAGCTCCTAGTAAAATTAGAGAGATTTGTAGAAACATCTGAGGCTTAGACATGCAACATTTAATCACAGTTCTAACCTGTCTCTGAAGGTTTCAATGTTAAATTGCTTTTGTTTTGCTTTAGTTTATTTTTAGGATAACACTAGATCGGGAATCTGAAGACTTGGATTCTACTCATAGTTCTTTTTCTAATAGTTGTATGGCTTTGGGCAAGTCCTGGCCTTAGTTTCTTTGTCTGTAAAATGGGAGTGAGTGGGTGGAGAATCCTCTAAATTCCTTCAAGCTCTAACGTTCTAAGAGAGCACCCTGGGCATCTCCCTGTCACCCTCTTCTCAACTGAAGAATCTGAAGAATACTTTTGAATCTGGTTTCAAAAGTATCTGCCTTCCGTGAACTTCTGAGTTCCCTCCCAGTGTGGGGGTGGCAGCTTTAATGTTGACCAGGTCTGAGAAACACACACTGAGTTCTGCCTAAGGGTCAGGGGTCTGTTTCCCATGAATGTCGTCTTCTAGGATCTCCAGGAGCTTGGTTTCGGGGACACAGATCCTTGGGGCTGTTTTCAATGTGGCCCTTGGAGAATCCCCTTGAGGCTCTTTCAAGGCAAATGGAGCAAACCTTGCAGACCTGTGTTTGCCTCTTGTGAGCTGGGGCCCACCTCGGCCTTCCTCAGAGGTGCTGCTGCAGCAAACGGCCTGGGTTTTCCCAGGCAGGAACCTGTTTTAATGAACTCCACAATAACAGCTGGGTCTAATAGGTCTGTTTCCCAACTGTTGGCCCCCAAGATTGGGTGCGATTGACACAGCGACCACAAACTTTCTCAAGAAGAGAATTCCTACGTGCAATCAACGGCCTCTGTATGTGTAGATATGCTCCGTCTGTGAAGGAAACTTGTTTTGCTATTGAAGACTGGCAGGATGCAGAGAAAGATAGGAAGTGAGCACAGAAGTGTCAAGACAGAAAGCCAGGCAGAAATGCAGGTCAGCTGGGACAAATCAACCAACCAATGATTAAATAATGGCCTCCAAAGTGGGGTGGATGCCTTTACTCCAGGGGTGAACAAGATGGCTTATTGAGTTTGGGAAAGAAATATTAGAATTCATGTTTCTTTTAAATAAATTTTTTATTTTTGTGTATTTTAAATATATACTGTATACTCGTATATAAGTGAAATCCTCTTAGGTCTACTTTTCACTTTTTACCACCTGGCCTTTTTACCTACCACTTGGATTATTGCAGCAGGCTTCTGACTGGGCCTCCCCGTCCAGCCTTGGCCCCTACTCGCTACTCTCAACATACCTATCAGAAGGATAGAACTCAGATCGTGTTGCTTCTCTACTCCAAACTCTCCCATCGCACACAGAGTGAAAGCTAAAGTCAAGAATGGCCCAGCAGGCCCCCTCCACACAGCTCCTCCACTCACCTGTCCAGCCGTGTCTCCTCCTGTCTCTCCTGGCTCCTTGGCTCCAGCACGCTGGCCTCCTCCCTATTCAGTGAACACGCCAGGCCCCTGCCACTCCTGCTGCCTGTGAAGCTGTTTCCCAGATATCCGCGTGGTCCACCCTCACCCTTCTCAGATCTTTACTCAAATGTTACCTTCTCAAGGAGTCGTTTTCTGATCACTCTATTTAAAATGCTCACTCTATATTTCCTGTCCCTCTTTAAAAATTTTTCCCCATAGTACATGTCCCTTATACCACATATTTTATTTTGTGTGTGTGTGAGGAAGACTAGCCCTGAGATAACATCTGTTGCCTATCCTCCTGTTTTTGCTGAGGAAGATCGGCCCTAGGCTAGTATCTGTGCCCACCTTCCTCTACTTTATATGGGACTCCACCACAGCATGGCTTGACAAGTGGTGCATAGGTCCGTGCCTGGGATCCAAACCTGTGAACCCCCGGCTGCCGAAGTGGAGTGCATGAACTTAACCACTATGCCACTGGGCCAGCCCCCACATATTTTATTTTTAAAAATAAAAACTTATGTGTAGGAGAGATGCAAATAGCAGGGCAAAGTTGTTTTTTCTTGGTTAGCTTGGTTCATTCACTGCTATATCTTCAGCACTTGGAACAATGTCAGGCACATGGTAAATGCTCAATAAATATTGGTTAAGTGAATGATATAAAGAGATATGTGTGTGTGTGTATATATATACATGTTCAAATACTCATGGGGCGCTCAAACAAAAAAATTGGAAACACTTCAGTAAACAGAACTTCCATCTGTACACTGGAATATTTGATTTCCCTTCAAACAAAATTCAGAGAAATTTTTCTGCCCCATCAAAAGATAAAAGGTTACATATCATCATCTTTGCTGGTTTTATTTCCCCTCTTTTTAAATTGGGCTTTTGATGGTGGGGATGGGTTACACTGTAATTAGTTCTGAGCCAGTTCCATTTCTTTACAGGGGAAGGATCGGGGTGACACTAGGGAGGGGGAGATGTTTACCCTAAATGTTATGGAAGGGACACTCACACCATGGCAAAGTGGGTCTCCTAAGTAGTCAAGCAGTCAAGGAGGGTCGAATGAACTCCATCTCCATGGCAACAGCTCTGCTGGAGTCCTTGGCTCCCCGTCTTTCCACAAAGGATAGGAACAGGTACAATAAAATAGTTAGAAACCAGATAGAATTGGGAATGAGAAGACAAGACGATACTCATGCTTTATGTGATTTAATCCTAACAACATCTCTATGAGAGAGTGGCTATTATCATTCCATTTTGCAGATGAGGAAAATGAGAACTGAGAGGTTAAGTAATCTGTTCAGGGTCCCATGACTCTGGGATTCATATATGGGCAAGCTTGACTCCAACACGCACATTCTTAGCTGTTCTGCTTCTGGCCTCCTGAGAAAAGCATAGAATCTCAAGAGGCCCTTTTCCGCGTGGACCTTATGGTCGTGTTAGAGACAGAGAAGGCCTTGTGCATGGAAGGTCCTCGTCAAATCTTTATTGAATACACGTGGCGTATGAAACAGCTCTCAAACCAGGTATAGTGCAGGTTTAGACTACATTTTGGGGTACTGACGAGGGACTGCAGGAGTCCAGAGACGGGCAGAGTTATTAAGAAAGGCTTCAGGAAGCTGGAGGGAGTCTAGCTGATCTTTGAGGAAGGGAATGATTTAGGCAACAGATGGGAGTGGAAGGTGAGTGACATGCCATGCACCTGTCAGGTAACCTGAGGATTGTGAATTTATGGAAGTATGGCATTTGTGTTCAGAAGGCAGAAGAGGAAAGAAAAGAAATATTCCACAAGCAAGCTTGGTAGGTGAGGTGTTTGTGTATTAACAAATCTTTTTCACTTGAGTTCTTCTGGTAGGTACTACATGTCCTCTCCTGGAGACATAAATTAATGAGTTTGTACTGGGCAAAACTCATTGTTTCCATTTGTTGCATAGGCATGATCTTTTAAAAATTTATTTGTACCCCACCCAATTCTTCAAAAAGAATTGAAGCATAAAGTTAGGTGTTACCTTATGGCTCCTTCTGCCTCCATGATACCCCTACTTGAATAGAATGTTGCAAGGTTACTTGTCTTGGCAACATATTGTGGACAAATGTGTGTCCTGGAGTAGCGTGGACTTCACTGAAAGAGGCTGGATGGTCTTCACGGTGGAGGACATTGATGGAGTAATGTAGTAGGTCTGGAGATGGCCTGTTTTTAACCTTATAAAAATTTTTAAATAAAAAGTTACTTTAAAAAATCCAGACTGTGGAGAATCTACAGGAAAGAATAATCCCATTTCTTGAAAAAAAAATCAATTGCAAGAAAAAAAGGGAGGGGAAATATATAGATTAAATGAGAATTAAGACTAATTGGATTCTGATTCAAACAGACTTAAAAAACTTCTATGAGACAACTGGGAAATTTGAATACTGACTGGATGTTTGATGATTTGAAGAATGAATATGATATTGTGGGTATGTTTAAAAAGAGAGTCCTTACTTTATAAAACCTTAGGCTTTGCCCAGGGCAACTAAATATTTTAGTGACTTACTCTTTTTGGAAGCTGTTTCTTTTTCTTTTTACTTCTTCTTGCTCCCTTTGTGCCCCTCCACTCTCTCTTGATAGAATATCTTCAGTAGAGTTGTTAGAAGCCTTTTTGATTGTCAGAAGAGCACGCAATTCTGCTAGTTTTGTTGCCTAAGGAAATATGCTTCTGAGTTAGTTGAGAGGTTCGCCCACCTGTTGACTTAGTTTGAGTGGCCCTTATAACTCAAGGCAGATATTTGAGCATCTGCCTTAAAATCACATCTTGTGTGCCTTTAGGAAGACCTAGATTTGGCTGTCCTTGTAAATATTTCAGTGTAAGGCATTACCAGGGGAATTTAGATATTAGAGTCGCCAAAAATCACTTTGTTAACATTAACTTTTCAACCATGTTTCTGTTTAAACTGGGTGGATTTGAAGATGGCGGGCAGTTCTGAGGTCTCAGGTGCAATGACCTTGCTGCGGCGCCCCTCGGTGCAATGACCTTGCTGCGGCGCCCCTCTTCTTACTTGAGCAGTAAGTGGGTGTTGGTTGTTGCCTGCAAGGATTTCAGGTTGCTTTAGGCTTGCTTCCTACAAGTGTGAAAATCCTTCCATATCCCTCTTAATGGAGTTCAGATTTAAGAATAAGCTTGAGAAATGGCCAACTGCAACTTAAATAAATGATATTGCCATGAGTAATTTAGAATCCATGTGATTGGGTTTTAGGTACTTTGGGGCCTCAGTGTAATTATGTCTAGGGGCCCATGATGCGAGTGTAACATTTAGTTGCTAATGCTCCTTTTCTTAGCAGCCAAGAAGAAACAATCTTCTGTTGAGGAGCTCTGCTCTTTAGCAAAGAGTCTTATATCAAGGTTCCAGAGTATTTTATTACAGTGTTTATAATGTTTTAAAATATTGTGGCATCTCACTGAACAATTTTCAAAAATATTACATGGGAGTGGCATAGTTAGGAGGGTACTGAAGTCGATGCCTGGAGATCTGGGCTGTAGGCACCTCTCTGCTCCTAACTAGCTGTGTCCGTCTTCCTGTGACACAACTTTCCTCAATTGTAAAATGGGTATAATAATACTTGCTTTATAGGGAAGTTGTGACAATCAAGTGGGAAAAGCCTTTGTACAGCAAGTGGCCCATGGTCGGCACTCAATAAATAGTACTTGAATCTCTTAGTGGTTCCTCATTTGTCCTATTAAAGAGACTAATTCTCTAGGGTCAATGTCAGCTCTATGAGAATATGATTTTAATTATTTTTTGTTTTAAATTTATGCCATTTATCTGATATTCTTTCTCTCTAACTGAAACCACATTGATAGAAAGTGTTTCTGTTTGATCTATTTTTGTGTGAAATCTCCATACTTAGGTTTGAATTGTAGCATTTGGTTCCTACAACTTTAGCAGGGGCATTTTTCTTTCATTTCGGTTTTATCAAATCAATTAGTTTATTTGACTGAAGAATCTTAAATTTAAATAGATCTAGGAAGATAAATGTGTGTTGAAAAAATTCTGAGGAGTTTGCAGTCATTCTGGGTTTAAGTTGTCAAAAAGAACTGAAAATTACTTATAAGAATGCCACTTCCTCTTCACAGAAGTGTAAAACTGTGTCTTTTTGAGGAAGTGTGTAAGAACAAAATAGTTGATAGAGCAGTCTTCATAAAAAATCATCATGGCAGAATTTCCGGAAAGCATTGGGGTAAAATTTCAAGCCTTGAATGAATATATAACAGGATAGAAAACCATAAATCTCTCTGAAAAATGTGACTAAAAAAGTCAAATGAAGGATCCTTTGTAAAAAGTCACTTTAATTTGGAGTCTTCTTTCCTTCTTAAAGCTACAGAATGCTGTTTAAAGAGGAGGTAAATTAAACATCATTGGCTACGTGTGTGTATTTCAATTCTAAAATATATTTCAGTTTGAAGATGTATCCAGTTAAGGTGTAGGGCAAAATAAAAAGGGCCACATGAAACGGAAATGAGAATCGGTACCAAAAAAAAAGCAAACCAGAGTAGAATAAGAAAGAAAAATAGGAGAATAGGAGAAGAGAAACATATTTTAGAAAAAGAGGAAAGGAACTAGGAATGGGAGGGAGGTTGACCATGTTACTTTCTGAGGTGAATGTTGGAGATGCTCTTGAACTTTAAGCTGAATTGGTCATCCCTGCTATACTCTACTCTTTAAAATATATATATTTTTTCCTTGAGGTAGATTAGCCCTGAGCTAACATTTGTTGCCAATCTTCCTTGTCTTTTTCTTGAGGAAAATTAGCCCTGAGCTAACATCTGTGCCAGTCTTCCTCTACTTTTTATATGTGGGTCACTGCCACAGCATGACTGACGAGTGGTATAGGTCCATACTCAGGATCCAAACCTGTGAACCCGGACCGCTGAAGTGGAGCATGGACTTAACCACTACGCCACAGGGCCGGCCCCAATAATTTTTAACATTGATCACTGCTCTTCAGCCACATTGACACTTACTTCTTGGAGTTCTAGGATTGGAATAACCAAAGTGGAGGTTGTAACTTAAGCTGCAAAAGAAATGACCAGAGCTAGGTGCCCAGAAGGCTGGAAAGAATCAGGCTGATGGTTATCTGGCTCATCCTGCGGGTCCTCGATGCTGATACAGACCCTTCAGAATCAGTGTGGTGACTGTGGATAATACATTATTTTACACAGTGAGAAGGCAGGTGTTGGAGGCTCCTGTGACTAGTACCTCATTTCCTGTGACATCTCTGGTTTTAAGTACCCACTGCCTGTCCCTGTGAGTTGAACTCAAGGAGGTCATTTCCTCATCATGGCTCTACCTTTTCAGCTCTCCTTGAATTGGCTGTGAGACCCTGGCCATGACCCCTTTCTGGGCCTCAGTTTCCTCTGAATAATTGGGACACTGGCGTAGTTGAGCTTGCAGCTTCTCCGGCCTGCTATGGGTTTAAACCAGAGGTTGCAGACCACTGTCCACAGGCCAAATCCTGTTTTTATATGGCCTGTGAGCTAAGAATAGTTTCTATGTTTTTAAATGGTTGAAAAATATCAAAAGAATAATATTTTGAGACACATGAAAATTATATGAAATTCAAATTTCGGTGTCCATAAATAAAATTGTATCAGAACACACCCTGCCTCATTTGTTTGTATGTTGTCTGTGGCTGCATTCGGGCCACCAGAGCGGAGTTGAGTAGTTGCGACAGAGCCTATGTATATGGCTGGCAAAACCAAAAATATTTACTGTGTGGCCCTTTACAGGAAAAGTTTGCCAAGCCCCGCATTAACCCAAGCCCAGACTGGGACCATACTCTTCAGAAATTGAGTGCTACACTCTTATAGCCTTAGTATTACCTAAGCTGCACTTTGATCTACATTTAATTAGATTGAGATGGGAATTCTTGCTTTTATTATTTTCTCCAGGAGAAAGTAGAAGCTTAGTTAGCTTTCTTGGTATGCTTTTAATTAAAAAAAAAATCCTCTTTAAAACAATAGTTTGTTTGTACTCAGACCTTTTTTTTCTTCCTCTAGGAATCACTGTAGAGAAGGAAGCCATATGTTTATATTTTAAATCATTTGCCTTTTAAACTGGATTTTTAAACTCCAGATGTGGACTCAGAAACAGTTAAAATGAAACGGTACTTTTGATTCTCTCCAAGAGCCAAGATCGGGGAGGAGATCTTTACCTCTTACGTTTGAAAGCAAAACAGAAATCTTAATATTTTCTGTTTCCCATTGTGTGCGAAAAATACTGTTTGTAGTTTCTTTGAATAGAGACTCTGGATTAATATGGGAATGGAAATGGGTTTAATTTTATGGAGAGCCAATTTAAACAATTAAATACATTTTAAAGATACACTTAATTATTACAAGTGGAAATTATAAAATTAAAAAATCTCAATAGTATTTGCTTATCTAATGTTTCTCATTATTCTAGAAAGTTCTCTCTGAAGCTAAGTCTGGTAATTTCTGTGTGAGTTATGAGTTTGGGTGAGTGAGTGTGTGTGTGTGTGTGTGTGGTTTCCACTGTTCATGTCACTATAATTATAAAGAGAACCAGCCTCCCACTCTTGTGCTTCCAGAGTCATTTGAGTTGGTCTCAAACTCCTTCTAGGCCTGGAGTTCCTTTTGATCTTGGAAGAAGATGGGCACCTTGAACTGGTTAGTGAGGGGCAGAAGGAAGGTCAGTCAACACATGCCGTCTTTCATTTAAAAGTTAGCTTCATTTTTCTCTTCTGACCCTCCAGAGAAAAAAAATCACAACTAAAGATACTTGTTGATAAAGAAGATTTGTAAAGAAATTCATGTGGTGTATAACTTTAGAAAACATTGACAATGACTCAGTACCTAACCTCTCTGAAGACTTTCAACATTTTCTGAACAACATCTTAAATTATCTAGGGAGACAGGAGGTGAAGGCGAGAATCTCCATTTTTCAGAGGGAAACACTGAGGCCAGTGATTGTTCCTTGGCTTGCTGACTCTTAGTGGGGGTAGAGCTTTTGTTTTTCCTGGCTCAGTCTGAGGTACGTTGCATTTGCCTGTCCTCTTCTTAAACAGCACTTGTAAAATCACGTGTCGTCTCTACAGTTATATTTAGGATATAGCCTGAAACACTGTATAAACACCCTGTGATAGATTACTGAAGTCGGCCGCCTGGGTAATTATTGTGTGGTTTTAGTATCATATCATCCACATTATCCAGATTAGAATGTATCACCCGCTTCTAAATCTAGAAGAGGGAGCCCATTGTGTGCAGGGCCCAACGGATATTGCCTCATGGCTCCCCTTTGGGTGAAGAACTCTGTTATATAGAAGTCTGTGGAACTTCATTCTTGTTTGAAAACACTTGTCACTGGTAAGAGTGCTGAAATACTAAGGCTTTTCCACGCCCTCATCCCCCAAATGCCTCTATAATGTGCTTTGTTTTCTTTTTTAGAATTTCATGAGAATTATCTGGAATTGCCATCTGAAGGGAATGTTTGTCACAGAACTGCTTAATCTTTAGATGTGTCTAAATACAGATGTATTTAATGAGCACTTTCATTTTCCTTCTTACATGAAAGGGGGCGAGTTTCTTCGTTGAGCCTCTCACTTCTGGTTTTAATCCATTTTTAGCTCCTTGATTACCGTGTGGCTTGTGGAGGTTGGAGCTAAGCCACTTATTTACTCTTTACTTCTGGGGAGAAGTGTTTGCACCCCCACTTTTAGTATGCAGAGCTCTGGTTAATCTGACGGTAGGTTAGCAGTAACTGTTGAATGAACGAATGATCTGGTGCCAGTTCCTGCTGCTGTGCTTTCTCCTTCCCAGTTCCTTACATTTACCTTCTTTCCTCCTCCTGGAATCTTTACCAAGAAGAGAGGAAGGACAGGACGTGATTTTTTGTTCTATAAATCACCCTAATAGAAGGATTGGTGGTGGAAAATATTGCCAAGTTTTTTGGTGGACTTTTTTTCTTGGTACCTTGTTAAGTATGTATAATCAAGAATTGTGTGGCTGATAGCTCAGTGTGTCATGACATGAACAGATCTGAATCAGCCCTCCCTCTGCTCCCACCCCCAGCCAAGGAAATAGTATGAGAGGAAATGTTTGGTTATCATTTTTTTGTATTTGCAAGATTTTAGGCAGACTTTAACTGGGACAGCTTTTTAAAGACTTGCACAGGAAGTCATTGTTAATGTGGGTTCTTGGCTTAAAGTATCTAGCTTAGTCTGGCCCAAAGGAGGCAAAATATGATTCCCACCACTGACCATGGGTGGACTGAAGGGAGGGCCAAGCTGGGTCATCTAATGATGCTCACGAGCAGCTCTGCAACATTTTTACCCCCAACTTCCACCTCTAACAGATTTTTTTTGGTTTTTTTGGTGAGGAAGATTGGCCATGAGCTAACATCTGTGCCCATCTTCCTCTATTTTGTATGTGGGGTGCTGCCACAGCATGGCTTGATAAGCGGTGTGTAGGTCTGTGTCTGGTATCCAAACCCATGAACCCTGGGCTGCTGAAGTGGAGCAAGTGAACTTAACCACTACACCACTGGGCCAGCCCCTCTAACAGATTTTTACAAATTATCTATCCCCTTGCATATTTTTTAGGTTGATATCTAAAGTTTTTCATCATAAAGTTAGAAAGATACAAAGGATGTAATTCGTGGCATAATGTAAATACTGACTTTTAAAGTGAAAAATTTATATCACTGTTTAAAATGTATTGAATGGAATTAAACGCTATTGTGATTTGATGTACCCATCATCACATAGAAATACATGAGCAAGCACTCTTTAATAGTCGAAAATTTTACATTGTTTCTTTTTCTTCCTGAACTCGTACTTCCACTTCCTCATGCAGCGTTTTATCCAAATGTAATATATTTTTAAAAATCTGATTATCCTATGATACTCTGCAATAAAAATATGATCCTAAGGTGCTAAGAGTTAAATAAATTTCTGGATTGAGTTTGTCTTTATAATAATTATTAACAATCTATCAAAAGTTTTATACATTATTAATTTATAAAGTGTATTACAAAATTTGATAAATTATTAATAAAACATTTAAAGTAAAACTTTAATTCTTGTTTGAAATGCGTTTCTTAATCTCTTGATGAAGGTTTCTTTCTTGTTTTAAATTAGTTCATGTGTTTTTGGAGAACATAACTTATTGCTGAAATGATACAGAGGTATTAATTAAAGGAAGTTCTCCTGACCTGCAGTATTTTGAATGTGCCCTTTCTTGGCACCAGAACGTTTTCATACCTTAGAGGCAATTCCCTGGTCAGAATCAGAATGGGTGACAGGTAGTTCTACCTTTTGTCAAGGGGGAGAAGGAAGGTCATGAAGAGGGGAGTGTGACTCCTCAACCACAGGCAGATGCCTTTTAGCAATGTGTACATATGGGAGCTGAGGGTCTATAATGTGATTTCCACGAAACAACCTGGGCCTACATACCCTCACAGTCTTCCCGTACACCAGGGGCACAAGGCCCCCAGCGTGAAGCCCATGGCTCTAGAGAGGCAACCCCGGAAGATCTGATGTCATCATGTGGGATGGCCATTCCTGTGCCCCTGGAGTCCCTTCTGTTGGCGAAGTCTGGGTCACTGGGTCACCTCCAGTGTGCATGACAGGCACATTAGTCAACTCTCATAGGCAATACAGATTTCCTTTGAAAGCTTGTGCTTGTAATTTTGAAAAACCAGCCTAATATGTGTTAAAACTTTAGGTAGAGGGATATGTAACAGGTCTTTACATATGTTCTCACTTAAAAACATTTTAAATTAATTAACCCAAATAACATTTCTTTCGTGATCTCTGTGTTTCCATAGGACGGTCTAGTAAGTAGATACTTGATGAAAAGTTGGTTTTGTGTGTATGACAGTTTGGGCAACTTATCTCTCCAATGTTTGAAACTTTATTTGATGCTCATGAAGACTTCCTCTCGGATGCATTGAGTCAGGTCTCTGACCCTCCTTAGATTCCATTCTGAGTAACTGATTGAATAATACCAGGTTGGTACTAATGGCGTTTCTCATTAGATTTTAAAATTTAGTTAGACTTCGATGTATTTGAAAGCTAATTTCGTACATTCAAAGACCCAGATCCTGCTTTTATAACTGATTTTTGGCAAACCAGTTGCTTGAGGGAATACGTCTGACAGCTACTTTGGTTTGTTTGTCAATTCCTGAATTCGCTAACAAGTCCCCAGATTTCCCAGATTGAAAATAGATATTATGTCTGTGTAGTTACTTTACAGAAAATGAGGTGAAATATCTAGATACAAAATTCAAAATGATGGACGGTGGCGTGTGTGTGTGGAATGGATTTGTCTGGCTTTTCCGTGCAGTGTTTCCACAGCATCGAAAATGGTTCTTCAGAGAGAGTGCTGCTATGTGATGATGAGTGTTGCTGGTCCCTCTCGTGCTCGTCTCTAGACCAAACAGAAACACGCATCCTCTCTGCCAAGTATTCTGTGAAGTCACAAGGCAGGCCCTACAGCACAGCCGCTTTTTCTTACGCTTTTCCTTTTCTGGCTGCCAGAGATTTAACCTCTTCCTCAACTCTTTTTACCCATTTTTTTCAGTTGGAGGATATATACTATTATTTAGTATATCTAGTGGTATAAATTCTTTCTTAAAAAATAGGTTTTATTTTTTAAAGCAGTTTTAGGTTCATAGCAAAATTGAGCAGAAAGCACAGAGTTCCCTTATAGTCCCTGCCCCAACACATGCTCAACCTCCCCCACCATCAACATCCGGAACCAGAGTGATGCATTTGTGACAATCAATGAACCTGCATTGACACATTATCATCCAAAGTCCGTGGTTTACATTAGGGTTCACTCTTGGTGTTGTACATTCTGTGGGTTTTGACAAATATTTAATGACATGTATTCACCATTATGGTGTCATACAGAATTGTTTCACTGCCCTAAAAATCCTCTGTGCTTCACCTCTTCATCCCTTGCTCCCCAGTAACCTCTGGAAACTACTGATCTTTTTATTGTCTCTATAGTTTTGCCTTTTCCAGAATGTCATATAGTTGGATAGATTCTTTTTAAAGGGATCTAAAAGGATAAGAGGATTTTGGAAATTTAAGGGATCTTAGTTTCCATTCTGTGGCCTTTTCATGCTTACCAAAGTTACATATTTTTCAACAGTTTGAATAGAAACCAGCTTATTCAGCTTCACAAGCAAGAGAGTACTTTGCATTATGTAAAGTCGAGTTAAATATTTCTGGGAGAAGTAAAGAGAAACATTAAAAAAAATCAAGGTGGAGGAAGTAGAAACAGACATTCTTTCTGTCTTAAAGGAACTCAAAGAGTTATTATTATTTTTTTTGCTGAAGAAGATTCACCCTGAGCTAATATCTGCTGCCAATCTTCCTCTTTTTGTATGTGAGCTGCCACCACATCATGGCCACTGATGGACGAGTGGTGTAGGTGTGTGCCCAGGAATTGAACCCCCAGGCCGCTGAAGCAGAGCACGTTGAACTTAACCACTAGGTCACTGGGGCTGGCCCTCAAAGAATTCTTAAGCCAACTTTGGTTGCCATTTTGATAACATTTAGGGAGATCTTTGGATTAAATAAAAAGAGATTGCTTTCAAATTGAGAGAACTAGTATTAAATAGAAATATGCTCAGTTTTATTGCAAGGT
The DNA here is from genome assembly GCA_031878705.1 of Tapirus indicus. NCBI lineage: Eukaryota > Metazoa > Chordata > Mammalia > Perissodactyla > Tapiridae > Tapirus > Tapirus indicus. The sequence goes on along the minus strand of CM062926.1, from coordinate 105,041,611 downwards.
GGAACTGGAATCTATTGAGGCAAAAGACATTAGGAAAGTCTAACATGCTTTAATAGTGTCATGGAGAACTCTTGTAGAGCAGCAGATGACTGTGTTGGTCAACCAGCTGCAATGGCCAAATGGAAGTGTTCTCTTCCTTGTGCCGAATTGGCCAGCTTGCCCCTTTACTTTATAAACTGGGGTGGCAGCGCTATCGGACTCACCCAGAGTTAGCTCTGGGGCTGAGGCATTTTGTGTGGGAGACAGAATGGTTGAATTACTTCCACTGGCGCTCAGTGATCAAACTGGCAGCCTTGATTGGTTAGAGGGTTCTCAGAGGTGACCACACTGAAATCTCTTCTTTTTTTCCGAATCTGACACTATATCATTTTATTGATTTCTTTGAGCTCTGTACAGGTTCTGTGTCAATCAACCACAAATGGGATTTTGTGTTTTCCTTCCTTTTTGTTTCTGTAGTCTGTTTGACCAGGGTTTATTTTGCAGGAACTTGTGATGGGGGGGCATGCCTGAGACTGACAAACAGGCAGAGTCTTTCGGGCTGTGACGCTAGGCTGTTAATAGCTTAAGAAGCTGTTGGTTATGGAAGTCAGTCATAAAGCCACAGAAGGATTTAGCTTTTTGAGAAAGTAAAAATCTACTTAGCATGTTTATGAGAAAGGAGTGACAGTCATTACCCCATTAGAGCAAAGCATTAAGGCTCCAACATCCAGCTAGAATATTTCCCATAGTTTTGCAAGTCGCTTGAACCCATGGCTTCCCACACTTTGAACTTGTTTCCTCCTGTTGCTCCATCACACGCAGGCTGCTGTGTACAGATCACAACCCAGAAGAGAAACAGGTGAGGACTCGATGCCTCAGGTAGTATTTTATGGCATCAGACATGCCCCATTGACTACTCTTGGCCACCATGGTCCCAGCCACATTCCTGCAGCAGGAGGGTTTGTGGAATGCCTTGATGGACATTTTGCAATGTGACAGGCCTTGCGTAACTCAAACTCCCTAACTGTTCATCACTTTCTGCAGAACGTATTGTAGGGAGGCCGAGGGATTCGACTCGAGGCTAGGGGGTGATACTCACAGTTGTTCAGCGGGTAAAGCTCCTGGGTGGGCTTCAAGGTGCACTCTGCTCGCAGTGCCACACAACTGGAGTATCACTATTTCTGTCATGTGAGAAAGGCCCTGCTTAACTAGCAGAAATATATTTCTGTAGTAAGTACTGCAGGCCTTCGTATCTGAAAATTTAACAATTTAAAATTGTTTGAGGAATCATATTTCTAGAATTTATTTAACACACACGTAGTTTTTAACTACATGTTCCCTTAATTTCTTGTTAGATCATGTGGTGGTAGGTGCTAAGGTTTTAGAGAAATTAATGGAAAAATTTACAAAAGAGTAAATGTCATATATATGATTATAATTAATTATAATATAAATATATTAATTATAATGTAAATAATATAAAAATATAATACATAAATAATAATTATTTTTTCCTTCTAAGAATTGGGACAAGGACTCCATTGCTTGATTTTCTTGGTGAGGCAACTTGGATCTGGTCATAGAACATGGATATCGTGAGGGATGATAGGAAACCTCTCGACCAAAATGCAAGGCAAACTCAGAAATCCTGGCAGCCTGCCAGAGGCCCGAGGGACCCTCGTGCGTTCTTCCTGTGCAGTTCCATGATGTTGTTTGCAAATGGATTTCACTAGAGTGAGTTCTGTCTCTTAATGTCACTAGGTATAGATATCTGCCCATCTTTGTAGGCATTTTGGGAGATGATCTTATACCAAATGAACATGATATGTGCTTGTTCATATGAGACCTGATGCTTTATTCTCTCCAGAAAAAAATGTAGACATTTCAATATTGTACATTCTGTTAAAGCATTTTAATTTTACTTTCCCTGTACCCCTCAATCTAGCAAAGAGACAATATCCTGGACCTTTTTGGGAGACAGTTGTACAACTTTCTATTCATTTTCTTTCTCTCGGCGGAATGGGAGTTACTTTGCTTAATTAAAACTGGAAAACCATTGTCAATCCTTGTGTAAGGCACTGACCCTAGGTCATTGCCATCAAATTTCTTTTGAGGCTGGTAATTTCCAATGCCAATACTAAGATGTAAAGTACCTCTTTGGATGAATCCAGCAGCAGATGTGTTTGGAAAATGAGGAAATGATGTTGCTAACTTGCTAACTATATTTTGAGGGATAGTGTAATGGGGTGTAGTTTGACTGGTATTTCCTCTATTAAAGGAATGCAGGCAAACTTTTCTCCTTGGACTTTAAAATGTATATATTACCCTAAAAGCCTCCTGGGAATTTGAAACTGCTACTTGCTTGCTTACAACTTTCCATCATTTTCTTCCCAGCAGTGGAAGGGAAATGTAAATCTTGTTTAAATCCACAGCAAACTTTCCATATTCTGAGACTTGTTGGTAGGTGCTAATTCTGAATCAGTGTTCTGGCTAAAACCATGTAAGATGATTCTGATACAAATATGGAAACTACAGTCTACCGTGTTTTCACTGAAATGTTTTACTTGGAGGCGTTAGAGAAGGAAGACCAAAGAGGACTTGGTAAGGGCAGTTGGTCATGGTGTGTGTGTGTCTTGAATGCTAGACTTAGCAGTTTATAGTGAAAGACTGATGTGAGGTGTGTGGGAGTGTGTCCTAAGAGTTTGAGGATGAGCCTGGCATTTGGATACAGGTAGTTGTTTAGTGAGTTCCAGCTGGGCTGTGGAGTGGTTTTGATGTGGTGTGATGAGGCCCTGGGAACACATGGCATATCTGAGGGCCACCCTGGGATGTTGAGAGGTGAAACAGAGAGGAGGCAGGATGTTTGGAATTTCAGAAGGTTGGGAGGAAAGCGATTGAGCCCAGCTTTTCACCTTTTTTACGTTTAGGGAGGGTGAAGAAGTATTTGAAATGGAGTGAGCAATAACTGAAATATATAGTGATTAAAACTGTGGAAGTGGGTGAGTTCTCCAAGTGAGAAGAGAAGTTGAATGGATGATCAGTGAAAGGACCACCTACTTTTATAGGCAGAGAGTACACTATAGGTCTCTGCTTTTGTGAATTAAAAATACGGCAGCTTCCAGAATATTACTTGGCAAGTTAACTAGTGGTGTTGTATATCTGTTTAGAACATAGTTTATTTCATAGTTTATTCATAGTTTATTTCATAGTTCTTTTAGAGGAGTTTCTTGTAGATTTTTTTTAGAGAAGGAAACACCACAGGAATACTTCTATAGAAGTGAATTTTTGTGTGAGCTTCTAAGCTTCACTTAGATTATCCCCTACCCACGGAATAGGTTAATTTTTCTTGCCAGCACTTGGAGACTGGTGAGGGAAGTCGATGACCTCTGTCTCTGAACTTGGTTGCCCTTCTCTGACACAGCCCAAGTGACACCAAACTGTACTAGTTAAGTTTTCTTACAGTGAAGCCTACTAAATTAAAAAATCCCATTATGATGAATTCCCTACAGAACAAACAAAATGGAATACAATTCATTTTTTCCACCTATAAATATTTATTGAGTCCTGTAAAACTTCATGTCAGTCTCTGGGCAGAGCCCTTAGATACATCTTTCTATACCTATACCTGTTCGACTGAAGTTTTGATATTAATCTTGATGTTTCCATATAAAGCAATTCAAGTAAAAAATTGCTAACATGATGTGCCTTTTTGATTATAGTAAATATTTAGTTTCCCTACAAAATGTATTCTTAATAGAAACCCAACTATTGAAAGTGCAGCAAATTAAGTACCTGGATGACAATAATTATTAAATAAATACGTATTTTGATAATTTATGGCAATGATTTCTCAAAAAAGTTTAACATAGCGATGAAGTCACTGGGATCTCTATTACCAAAGTGGAATTTTAAAATTGCATTTCCTTCTTGCAACCATGTTTATAACAATAAAGGAGCAATAATAATGGGGGTGGGTGGCGGGGAGGTAAAGCTTGGGCCCTATATCAGGCTTGAGTAGGTCAGGGTAAGGTCTGATAAGGGAGGAGTTAGGATTTGGTGTGGAGAGATTTCCAATATTGCACTGTTTCAAAGAGCTGCTCAGTGATCTCCGTCTTCCGTTACTTAACTGGGCACCAGATGTGGAAGGGTTTTGTAGATGGAGGAACACTAAATTACTGTCTTTCCCTCTTTTGCAGCATCTCTCTATGGACAGTATGCCGTATCCCCAATTCACTGAAAGGCAGGGAATATTATTCTTAGAAACATTTTTATGAGCCTAGAGAGACAATGTTGTGAACAGAACTAGGGCTTAAGGATTTAGTGTAAAGAACATTCTAGTAGTCAAAGACTATTTTTTTTACTAAAGAAAAACAAAATCTTAGCTGGAGAGGTTTAGGAAGATATAGAAAGAGAGAGTAATGGGGAGAAAAGGACGAAATATGTTGGGAATTGATTGGTAACATGAGACTGATAATTGGTAAATTAGTCTGGTAATCGGTGGTTGACTAACATGGGTAGCTGTGTTTATCATTGATCGTGATACCCCTGGGCCACTTACTTATCAGCAGTCAAATCCGTGCACGATTCCTAGTCACCACGGTGTCATCAGCAAGGCCCCTCGAGACCGTGAGTATTTGGGGCCGTCTCAAGGCTGCCACACTCTGCCCTGACAGACTTAACGGTGGAGTCAGCTCGAAATCTCTCCCTTTCTCTGTGAAGTTTGTGGTTCAGGCACAGGTAACTGAAAACAGATGTGCTGAGTGAAAACTGCTCGTTTTTTATTGAGCTTTGGTGATGGGGGTGGGGAACAGAATCTGCCTCTTACAAACCCTCTGTGCTTTTGTTCCATGCAGTTTTCCAATCTCAGCAATATTTGCCCACGTTCTACCAGATGCTTTCTTTTTGTTTCTTAGAGGGACCGCTGCCCAAGGTGGAGAGCAGCCGTAGCCTCCTTTTCTTCGTGCTCCTTTCTTTCTCCCTCTGCCTGTGTCCTGGCCATAGGCTGCACATGGCCCTGTGGGACCCAGGGTGATTTTCCCACCTAGCAGTCCCTCTTAGGATTCTGTTGTTACACACTCATTAAGCTCTTAGATAGCCCTAGGGATGGAGTGAATTGGCAGTCCGGTCACATGCTCAGGTGAAAAGAGAGGGCAGTGTGATTGGACAGCAAGGAAGAGGAATAAGGTGGTTTAAAGACAGAAGTATCTCATAAACCATGGTCCTCGGGTGGACCAAATTCTTACAGTGGTGACCGCTAGAGAGTGATGCAGCAAACCTTTCCTGAGTGTGCTCTGTGCAGGGGGACAGGTGCGACCCTGGGGAAGCTGGTAGGAGGCCCGGGACCCAGGAGCCTCACAGTCCTACTGGGGTGGGGGGAGGCATATGGCAGTAAATAAGCCATGGTGCAGGGCAGTCCCTGTACGGTGCCAGCTGATCACTACCATGGCCACCCAGAGGGGAGAGAGCATCCAGGGTGGGAAGTTTCCTGAAAAGCAACTTTGTTGAGGATATGTGATTTGAGCTGGTTTTTGAATGCCTCATGGTTGGAGTTTGACAGACTTGGAAGAAGGAGGAAGGGGACATTGGGGTGAAGGTCAGCAAAGCAAGAGAGAAGGAATCTCCGCGCAGGGTTTCCTGGAGCAGTGAGTGACTGTTGGCCTGGAGCAGAGGGTTTGCACTGGCCCTGGGGACACAGGGGTTGGAGAGAATGGGCAGCAGACTGGAGGCCCCTGAAAACTGCTAAAGAGTTTGGGTTCCATGGGGAGCCTTGGAAGACTTTTTATCAGGGGTTGTGATGTGTGCGAAGTAGTGTTTTAGGACAAATAATCTCACCATGATGTAGAGAATTTAGAGAACTCCAGGCTTATTTACTGCCTGGACTGTGCCATACTGCTTCGCAAGCCATCTTCCAGTTAGAAATGCATTTTTATTGTGCACAGGCGGCCCCCTGGCGTTGTATTAGGAACCGACCCTCACAGACTTGTTAGTTAGGAGAGGAAAATGTTTATCACCGGCTTCTCTTAAATCCACGGGGGCAATATTTTATCAGTCTTTGAAATGTGGGCTGAATGATGGATATGCGATCGACTCTTAAATACAGCCCTGCTAAGCTCAGCACTGCAGTCCTGTGGTTATGAAATATCACCCAGCCTGAAATCATAAGAAAAAACCCCCTTAGTCTGACCTACTCACAATGTGATATGAGAACCTGACCTTTGAAGGGATGGGGGGGTGGAAACTGGAGAACCGCTGAGTGCACGAAATGCAAATAAGAATTCCATGCGGAGGGATTCTTCTTTTGGAGTTTTTGGTCTTCTCTTGGATGTTTCCTCCAGTCCACACCACTTGTTTCTGCTCCACATGTTTCCAAGGCCAAAGGTCTCTGCTCGGAGATTTGAGGCTCTTGCTACTGACCCACGTGTTGAACCCAAGAAAAGGGAAAAGGATGGATGGGCAGAGGGGTCTTTTCAGTTAAAAAAAGCCGGGGCCACAGAGCAGTGCTTTGATTGGAAATCTTCATCCAGAAGCCTCTAGTCTCCTGGCAATGCAGCTGGAATTTGGGGGAGCCATGGGAACGGAGTGTAATCCATTGGTGTTAGTCTTGCCCCAGTTTAGCAGAAGAAATTCTCATCGCCCACAAGGCCTGAAGTAATTGGCCCTGCCTTACCTGCATCACCTCTGCCAGGTCGGTGTAAGTCTGGTTCAAAAGAAACCTGAAGTTTGACTTCGACTGGTTACCAATGGGCGTTGACTGTAGGTGATCAAACCAAGATTTCATTCAATGCAGAAGCCTGGTCCTCTTCAAACTCTGGACTTGGGGTGTCAGTCTAGTGAGAACACAGTCAGGTCGACAGAGGGAAGGAGCAATGTAGAACCAGTGAGTTTTCCTTAGGGTCCTGCACACAGAGAAGTGGCCCACTCAGCTGTCTCTGACCTGGGACCTCTTGTCCCTTGTGTCATACTCTGACTTCCCCTTTGATTAGCCAGTCTCATTTCACATCCATGAAAAGTGCAGGCCTCCTCTGTTTTCCTTGTCATTTCATTCCCATTCTCCATGGACATGTGGCAGCCATTACATGATTGCTCATAGTTACAGACTCTATTTTTAAATGATATGGCAAATCACTGGTTTAAAGAATACATGGAAGCTTCCCTGTATTATTGGGGGGACCCTCCATTGCTTGCTGAGATTGCCGCACTCCCTATCTCAGCTGCTCCTTAATCTCTTTCTATCCCCTGCTGCCCTTCCAAATGGCTTTTGAGACATTGGTTCTCAAAGTGTGGTCCCCAGGTTCGCAGAATTGGCTTCCCCTGCAAACTGTTAGAAATGTAAATTTCAGGGCCCTACCCAGGATATCCTGAGTTGGGAACTCTGGGGGTGGCCCAGCCATCTGTGTTTTAACAAGCGCTCTAGGTGATTCTGATGCATGCTATACTCTGTCTGAGTTTGAGAAACGTTTACCCCACAATGGGTGGCTTGATCTTTCCCTTTGTAGAGATAAAAATAAATTTTATATCTATCTGGATGCATGTCCAGGATGCAGAATAAAAACAGAACCTGATGCATTTCATCTTCATTTCTATTCATTGTTGATGATTTCTGTATTAGAATGCGGAAGCTTAGCACTTTGCAATTTAACAGCTAGTTAAACACCACTTAACCCCTTAGCACTAGCCAATTGCTTTTCCTCCGAGCATGTTTCCATCCCCGCCCTCCCCACCAGTACCCTTCTGATTGCTGCAGTCACTCACTATTAGGCTAATTTGCTGCTCTGGGAGACAGTGTTAAGATGGCTCTCTGATTAGGTGGGAATTGATTAAGCAGAAGCTGCTTTGTGTTGTTGCTAGATCAGTGGAAGCAACGAGAGAGCTCCTAAGTCTGAGCGTCCTTCCATTTTGCTGTTGCCTCAATTAGGTGACTTTTCTGTGAGTCCTGACTCATTAGCATCGGTGACTCCTCAATGCCTGTTCTCGTCCTTGAGTCTTTCCAGCCGTATGTGAATGATATTTGCTCAGGATTCCTCATAGTGGTGGTTTTCTGTCGTCCTGAATGTTGGTGACAAGGCGAATAGCAAGATGGAAATGCAGCTTTTGGATTGAAATCATTCTTGAAACTCCCTGGGCCTCTCCCATACTCCCCCCCCCACCACGCCCCTTTCCTCTGAACCAGGCCTGATATAGCAGATGGTTAAGCACTGTCCTCCTGGGCTGGAAGACCTGAAGTTGACTTCTCTCGGCCACAGGATCTTGTTTGGAAAGACCTGGACAGGAATGGTGTTTACCGCAGAGGGTAGCAGTGAGTTTTGAGGGAGACAATGTATGTAAAAGGCCTCTGCAGTAGTGCTCCCCAGAGATGAGGCCCCTGCTCTCACTGTTTTTCAGATCCCCACTCCAATGCGCCCTCCTCAAGACACCTCCCCCAGGCTGGCAACTCCCCTTCTTGAATTCCCATAGCACTTTGTTGGTGTCACTCTCTGGCATTTGACAACTATGTGTCTGACATGTTGTTACAATTTACCCTCCCCTTTTAGACTGGAAGCACCTCCAGGCTAGGTGATGGCTCTGTGCCCCCTTTCTCCTCCATAGCTGTGGCTGCCAAGCCTGGATGAACATCAGAATCACCTGGGGAATGTTGAAAAAATACAGATTCCTGGGTTCTAACCCCAGAGAACATTCCGGTGAGTCTGGGTTGGAACCTAGATTTTTCTTGAAAGCTGCAGATGTTTCTGCTGCAGGTGGGCCTCAGACCCCAGTTTTAGAGTCAATTTCGTAAGGCAGTAGTTCCAACTCCATCAAACCCAACATACCCTTCATATGTTTTGTAACATTCTCTTTACTTCCTGAAATGAAACTCATAGATAATAGAACTCACTTACATACACTATTAAAGAAAAACAACAGAATACTCTAACTGTAATATAATGGAGAAATAACACGAAAACAATTTATAATAAAGTAGCTTGTATTTCAATATGTGCACAGCTACTTTAGAAGACATAATGAGATAGGTATTTGCTCTTATAATAAATTAGTTTGGATTTAAGAAATGTTCAACTGAATATTATCAGTAATCTTATATATAAAAAACCTTAGAAATAAGGGCTAAAAAAGTCTTTTTATGTATATCACTAAGAATAAGACAACTACAAACGTAGACAATACAGGTGTGTTAGAGGAGACTCATTAATCGTGAGTGACTTGCCTGAAACTGTCATGATTTTTGGAGATGGGAAAAAATGCTTGGTAAAGTGCTGAAGTGAGTAAAGTACACCTTTCCCTCGATTTATAGGGTAATTGAATTCCTAGAAAATTCAGTGTCTTTAAAACTGAACAAAATATTTTGGTGAAATGCAGAGTTACGATCTAGACTCAGATAATTATGTAAATTTTTTTTCTGTTTTATGAAAGTTCTGTGGGACATGGGACAATCCATCATCAAGAGGGAATTGTGGGAGTTTAGCATTCCTGCTCTCCCCTCCCCATATGCCAGCAGAGCCCTGCAATCAGTGCAGCAACCAAAAGCCCCTTACCCAGTTCCAAAGCCTCTAGGGGCAGTGCCGCCCCTCTGAGAACCACAGTGAGAGGGACAGATGGACATCAGCTCTAAACTGTAATCATCACAGAGCCTTTGTGGCCCCAGGAGGTTGCCCCCAGTACACAGAGTTCTGTACATATTTGGTGAGTATGAATGAATTACCAGACTTTGAATACTTGAAATAAAGGGCTCATATGCAAAAAAAAAAAAAAGTTTATGAGCTTGATTTTTTTTTTTTTCCTAAACCAGATTTGGCCTCTGCTCTTTGTCACATTTCAGAAACCCTGAGGTACTTAACTCTGCAAAAGGGCTTTGTTGCAGGTTGGGTTCTCTGGAAGCAGATGCCGGCCTGGAATTTGGGGTGCAAGATGCTCACTAGGGACCAAGCCCCAGGAAGGGAAGGAAGCAGGATTGGGCAGAGGAAGGGTTGGAAAGACCTCAGCCGTCCTGGTGGGAGGACATGCGGTCATGGTGTCCTATTCTGGGCCGGAATTGCTGGGCCTCAGTCACCGGATTGTGCAGGTGGTAGGACCGGTGGGATCTCAGGGAGGCGGCTCTCTGCCGCTGAGGCCGACCCCGAAGGACCTGGCGGCTGGAGGCCACGTGCTGACCGCACTCCCCACAGCTGGGCGGCAAGTCCTTCCCAAAGGGGGATCTGAGCAGCTCACCTCTGGTCCCCCCAGGCTTTCATGTGAATCCTGACTTGCGCCTCACAGTAACCCTAGGAGACAGGCACAATTGTCATTCCCATTTCATAGATGAGGAAACTGAGGCTTAGAGAATTCTCACTCATTTCCCTGGTGTTAGTACCTAACTAGTGTCTCAGTGAGGACTGTACTCCAGGCCGTGCAAATGTCAGGTCCCCTCGGTGATGTCCACTTGGGCTTGACGATTCTCATTCATTTGTTCATGTGGTTGGTGTGAAGTGCTGTGCCCCATGTCCTAGTGGGACAACTGAGCTGCTGAGGCCTGTCCCATTCATATTGTTTCTTCCATGGTTGGTTGAGTAGCTTACAGGTAGATTGCCACAGTGGGGTAGGAATATCTGAGTCCTTTTCAATTCCCAGCTTTTATTACCTGATCAGCTTAAGGAATTAATTTTAAAAATCCTTGACATGCCTGAGAGCTGCTTGTTTTGTGATAAGATTTCCCTTATAGGTTGTTTCTGGCATAGACAAGGACATTTGATTTAGGGCCTCTTGAAAAGAGTGGCTTGGGCCTTCAAGATATCACTTCCCAGGCTCCAGCCAACTGGACTCAGTGGGAGAACCGGCCGGCTGGCGGTGCCCAGGAATCTGAGGTGCCTGCTGGGCGCACTGGCCTGCCTCCTAGCCCGCCCCTTCCTCGCTCTGCTGGGCAGCTTCAGTTTGGGCTCTCAGTGGCCCACTAAAAAGACTTTCAGATCATTTCCAGGTCCCGCGGGGGGAACTACTATCTTTACTAATCAAAGGCAAGGCATTTCTGCTACTGTGTGTTGGGATAAATTTGGCTTTTTAACAAATCAAATGGGAAATGATTACTGGGTTTCGCGGTTGGCCATAGGCAAGTCCGGTGAACCCTTTGGATCCTAAGCCTTATTAACTCCAACAGGTGAAATAAACACTACATAAACATAGTTCTTAGTATGATAGTTTAATATTTTTGAGGCCAGAATTCTCTTAAAATAGTTTAATTTTTAAAAATTACAAAATATATGCTCATTGTAGCAATGCAATCTCCTGTCCCCTCCAATGCTGTCCTACCCTTTCGGTCATCAGTGTGAACAGTTGGGTGAATTTCCTTCCCTACCTTTCTCTCTGCTTGTTCAAACATGTATAAATATATTCACCCACATGTTCTTTCCCTTCCTTTTTAATAAAAATATGATTCTAAATATTTTGTAAATTGCTTTATTCACAAAACAATGTATTATGGAACTTTTTCCCCTCGGGTCAGTATATAGCTTCATCGTATTCCATGGTGTGGATGTGTCACGATTTATTCAACCATCTCCCCTATCGGTGGACATTCAGATTGTTTCCAGTTTTGTTATTAAAACAATGCTGCCATGAAAATCGTTAGTCCTAATAGTGCTTCTGCGGGCACCGTGGAGCTGGGAGTAGGGAGGTGAACAAGAGAGAGGTGCTCCCTGCTTTCTAGAAGTTTACACTGCAGTGGGGGAAGCTGTGTATAAACAGGTAGAGCAGTTCACGAAATAGGAAATAGCAGTTAGAGATAAGGGCTCTGAGTCAAATAAAGCAAGATGCTGTATTAGAGGAAAGGCCTCTTTCAGGAGGTCAATTTACGCTGAGACCACAGGACCTGGGAGCTGGCCCTGTGGACTCCTGCAGTAGGAGGGCTGCAGGTGAGGGAGGTTAGATTCTCGTCCTGGGGTCGCTCATGAATGGGGTCGGCCAGATAATCTCTGCCAAAGTTGTAGTGGTTCACACTCCACCCAGCAGTGTCTCAGAGGCCCTGTTTCCTCACACCCTCCTCAGCTGTAGGTATTATTAGTCTTTCAAAATTTTGCCAATCCAATATGTGAAAAATGGATTATTTCCCTGAGGGTTAATGAGGTTAGACAGCTTTTTATATGTTCATTGAACTTTTCACATTTCTCTTCCTTGAATTGCTTATTCATTGACTTTGCCATTAAAAAATTGGATTATCTGGCTTCTTCTGACCATTTTGTAGGAGCTCTTTGTCTATCAGAGTCCATTGCCTTTTATGTGTCCTGACTTATTTTCTCTTCGTCTTTCCAATTCTGGGATTTCTTCAGCCCCAGAGAGACACAGCCCTCATCATCCTTTGGAATTCTGAACCTTGGGCCTTGGGTCTATGAGCTTTTCAAAGGCCTAAAAATATGCCTTAAATCAGGAAAAAAAAGTTTTTATTGACTTCTTGAATGCTAAAAGAAAACTGCAAAATCGAAGGTAATGGATATTTCATCAAATGCCTGTAAAACATAACTTTATGTCAACTAGTCATTTACAACTCAACTCAATATATAGTTATTTATAATTCAAGTTAATGTATATTTAGTGTGAGGGGTGAGTATATTTTTACACATTTAATATGGTGTGGGGCTTCTAAATGAAAGAATGGTTGGCGGCCTTGGAAGATTTTAAGCCGCCCTCGAATCTCCCAGAATTCTTAAAAAGAAAACATTTCCCCCATTCTGCTTCTCCTTCCAGCTCCTTGATCTCTCCTTTTCTGTGCTCTGTCTTGGATTTGTCTGCATTGGTGCCTCCTGATCACTTGGAGCTCTGCACGCAGGCTGCTGCTCCCACCACGCTGTGACTATTTCTCCTCAATCCCCCTCAAACCTCCCAACTCAGTGTTGGTTCCTCACGAGTCCTCCCCCGACTCTTCCTCCGTTGGCCAATTTCAGCCATTCCTTCAACTACGTGCACTATTTGCCGTATACCGCCTCCAGTCCTTTGTAGAGGAAAAAGAATATAAATTTTCAAAAGAATCTGCACACCCCTCCCACCACCACAAACTTTTAGTAATGACTTACCACGAGAGTATTTTGAAACTTTGATTCACAACTCATTGGTGGGTTGTGAATGTAATGGGCTGTGACTGCATTTAAAAAATAAAATAGGACAGAAAATATAATTTTATATCACATGTAGTAGGGCAGATATTGTCTCATGAAACTTTTGTTAAAGTTATGTATTTGTGTGTGACAGGAGTGGCCTCGTAATTTATGGGATCCAGTACAGAATGAAAATGCAAGACCCATTGTTAAAAAATTATTAGGGATTTCAAGATGGCGACAGCAGAGCTCTTTACCAAGAGTGGGGCCCTTCTGAGTGCCGGGCCCTGTGCGACCACACAGCTTACACGCCCATGAAGCCAGCCCTGGTGTGTATGTGTGTGTATGACCTGGATTGAGATGTAAAATTATTTTCTTACTGTGAGTCACAGGCAAATAAATTTGAAAGCCACTGTTGTAACGTGTGCCAAGATTTGCATGAAAGGGTGGCCATGGATACCCAGTGTGGGGCAGTTGGTTCTAAACCATCTGTGTTCAGTCACCCCTGCTCTGGTCTGCTCACCTCTACCTTGCCAGTTGGCCCACTTTCTCTGTTCCTGCCAGTGCCCAGTTTCTGCTGTGTTGGTGCCCGGTTGGTTATGTCCAGCTCCAGCATCTCAGCTCTCTTGTCTGCAGTCACCCTCTCCCTGGCTTGTTTAGCAAGTCTGGGGAAGACACCTCCTGGGGGTCCTTGGGGAATGGCTTGGACACTGCTTACAATTAAACGCTAAGGTTTCTCTTACTTCCAACCAGATGTCTCTCCTTAGCATTAGTCTGCTTATTACTTCTTAGAAATTCCACCTGGATGTCCCTTATGTGCTTCAGACTCATTTTCTTCCTCACCTGTCCATCCCCCTCCAAACCTGCTCTTACTCCCTATATTCATCACGTTGGTTAGTGCCACTACTGTTTACTCAGCCAAGCTTAAAACTGTGAGGGTTATTCTTTATTCTTCCATTCTTCCTTCTTCTCCACCTCTTCAAATCCCATGAGCTGCCAAGTCTTGTCGGCTTGGCCTCCTACATAACTGCTTTGAGTCTGTTCTCTCTTCTCCAAGTCTGGCCGAGGGTCTGACACCTTGGCACAGCAGGCAAGGCCCTCACTCTGGTCCTCACCTGCATTCCCTTCCTCAACTCCCACCCTACGCCCACCAAGCCCTGCTGCAGCCACAAATCTGTGCCCCTAAGTTCTCAGGCTTTTCCACTGTAAGCAATAGCATCCTCCCATACATTTGGAAATGTGGGGGCGTTAGTTATAGTGACTGGGAGTTGCTGCCAGCGATTAGTGGGTGGGGTCAGAGATGGCAAATATCCTGCGGCGTGTGGGACAGTCTCTCAAACAGGGAACTGTCCCACCCAGAACTGCAGGTTGCTACCCTGTTGAGAAACAGAACGGTGCTATTTCATGCCTCTGTCCTTTGTACCTGCCGTTCCCTTGGCCTGAGATGCCTCTCGCTGACCTCCGCCTGGGGAACTCCTACGTACTCTTTGAGCTCCGATTAAAAAGTGCCGCCTTCTCTCTCAGTCCTCCTGCGTCCCCTTTCACACTGAGGTTAGTCGATTACCCCGCTTTGTTCCAGGGTGCTTGTGCCTCCAGCAGAGCACTTCTTTGAGTGTGTCTTTCCCTGCCAAAGGGCCGGTCTTATTCCGCTCTGTACTCCTCGCACCTAGCATGGTGCTGGCCGGTGGTGGGCGCAGTAAGTACAGAGGGTAGAATGCCTGAAATAAATGAAACCCGTAGGCTTTCAGTCACACAGTTCATCAATTGGGCTTTACTTGTTACACCTGAATTTTATCATCTTCCCTCCCAACCCCTCTTTTTTCCTTTCTCAATTGCAGCCTTTCTAACTCTGGCACGCCCTTCTTCGTTACTATAGATTGGCTATCTTCCATAGTTACAGCCATCTGCGGTTCCTCGAGGCATCTAAGAATTGAAATAGATCTTGGCCATCTTTGCTCCCGAGGTGTGATTGCAGTAGTTACAGCTCCTGTTTCCAAGGCGACAGCCTCTGGTTCCGGGTGGAGAGCTTCTCCTAGTGGGTCTCCATCAGGAGAGAGGAGTCGTATGGCTTGCGTCTCCGTCGGCAAACTTTCCCCGCTTTATTGCTTATAAAAGGCCAGTTTACATTAGAATAGGGCAGGGATAAAATAATACTCTGCTCTGGCAATTTTAAAACTTTATTGCAGCATCCTACACATACAGAAGAGAGCACATATGGTAGTGTATATATATATATCTCTCTCTCTCCGTGAACACAGGTATGGGTAGCACTCAGATCAAGAAACAGCACCCCAAAGCTTAATGGTTTTTCATGGAAATGTTGGATTCTTTTTTTCTAATGTGCATTTCTTGTTTTATCTAAGAATCACTTTTATTTCTCGAACTGACTTTAATCTAAGATCCTGTGAGGTGGGGCCTGATTTAAGACCCCTGGGCAATCAGCCCACAGGTTAGATAGGGAGCTTTAGATCTTTCCTCTTTAAAATGCTGTTTAAAAATGGGAGTTCCCAGCATTAGGGAGGTTCCCGTGGATTGGCTCCCCCAGTCTGATGGACTCCCTCTGTTGTTTGAAAGGAGCACCTACTAGGAAGGCCTCAGCCCAAGCTGATTCCTCAAGCCCACGGGAAACAGACACATGCAAACACGCAGACCCCTCTCCTCACCCCATCCTCCTGTTATTTTTTTAAGTCATGACTCCTTGTATGTTAGTTGGTGCAAGTAGGATTTTGGAATCAGATCATTCCAGAGTGAATCCCACCTGTCATCCATGCTGTGTGACCATATGCAATTCGTTTTACCTCTCTGGGTCTCAATTTCCTCACCTGTAAAATGGGAATAATGTATTCCTCTTGCAGCCTTAAAGTGAGAAATAAATGAGATGATGAACGTGAAAAATACTGGCCTTGTGCTTGATTCTCAGAAAGTCACAGCAAATGGTAGTTTCCTCTCTTTTCTCACCCAAAGTTGAACATCGTTCGAGCCTTCATCACATTATTCCTAGATAATTGTTGTCTCCTACGTGAGCTCTTTGCCTCCTACTTCCCCTGCCCCAATTCATCTCCAGTGCTTCTTCCTCCAGATGTCCCTCCTTCCTGAACCTCTGCTTCCACCTTTGCTATTCCCTTCTCAAAAAGACCAATAGATTTTCATGGCATGTCTGCTAAAGCCTGGCATAGGAGGACTTCATAGGTTGGCTGGAGAGCCTGTGGCTTATCACCCGTAACTGCTGTGTTGAGAACTGTGTTGTTTCAGGGAATAAATGTGTTGACCACACTGTCATGCATGCAGAGAAGTGTTTGAGACACATATGTAGCCTCCTCTGGGCTGGCCACTTGTCTCTTTGGTGTGCCTCAGATTCTCCTGCCTCTGCACTCACCTAGTGGCAACGCCCTGTCATGGGTCAACACAGAGGCCACTTTGCCCTTTGCCCATCGAGAAGGTGATGCCCTTGGGCCATGGAGAAGGGAGTAGTTGGCAGCCCTCTGCCCCTCTTTTCCTGTCATAGTCTGCTGGGTTCCTCAGCCTTGCCACAACCTGAGCCATTTGGCCCCTCCCTGGAGGTCCTGTCCTTGTGGCTCTGAGGATTTAAGGAGCTCCAACCTTAACTCTGGGACTCTGTGTCAAGTCAAGTCAAGCCTTTGCATTCCAGGTTGGAAAATTGGGCTTTGGTTTTGCTCCCACCTGATTCTGATGCCTCTCAGTTCCTCCTGTGGTGACTTACTTGCCCCCAGTCCCTCCAGGATGGCTTCCTCCCTCGGAACGCCAGTGGTCCCTACGGACAGACTTCCCTGCACTCCTGGTGTTTTGTTTTGGACAGCCCCATGCTAGCCCTAGACCAGCTGCCTGGTTACCCTCAGTTATCTGGGGCCGTACTTTCCAGATACCCTGCCTCATGGAACAGTTGCCTCTTAGTCCCTGGAAATGTCACTCTGAAATAGCGTGAGTTCATTTAGTATACCCTGTTTAGTATACCCAGAACAAGGTGGAGAATCTGGAAGCAGTCTGAAAAACAGAGCTTGTGATCAGTCCAACCTGGATGTGGCAAGGTCTAAGGACCTCATTCTTTATCCTTAGGAGAAGGCCTCGGGCCCTCTCTTGGAGTCTTGTACTCTTACTTTTGACACACTGCTGATAAGTTGTGGCCGATTGGCTTGCAAGTGCACAATAAATTAGAAACAGCCAGTTATAGGCTGTTTACAATAGCGAGAAATGACAACCCAATAGAAAGAGGAGAGTGGGAAAAGTGATAAAAGCATAACAGAGCTGAAAAATTGCATAAACAATTCTGGAGTGATTCAGTAATTTAAAGCACACCAAGAGCATCTTTGAAATATAGGATGAACATAGTGGTGACCCTTTGCTATTGGTGAAATGTACGATTACGGTCTTTATAATCTTCTCAGGAAGGTAGGGAAGAGTACCACTACACCTTTTAAGAAAATTTCCACCTGAAATGGCTAAAACAAAAAGCCTTCCCACATTTATAAGGGCTAAACCTGTATTTGTCCATTCATTCATTCATATAATATTTAATGAGCACCAATTATGTACAAGACACTGTTCCAGGTGCTGAAGATATGTAAGAAAGCAAAATATCAAATCCCGGCCCTCGTGAAGATTCATCTAGAACGCTAGGCTGTACAGAGCAAGTAATTCTTCATGACTTGGAGGGTCAAGCTTTTTTTCTTTATTATTTTTAATAGATGATATGGGGAGTTTTTCTATGTTGCAAATAGATTAAATGGAAGAGATTATCTCTAAGACTTTCAAAGTTGGCTCTGGGAATGTTGTGTGCCACAGTGAAAGCCTCTGTGGCGCTTGCCTCACTCTAGTTATTTCATTTCTCATCACATGGGAAGGAGGAAGTGTGGTTTGTTTTTTGCAGGTGGGGAAATGGCGGAATGGAGAGGTGTAATGACTTGCCCGAGGTTATATAGGCATTAGTGACACTCTTCAATGCCCATCCTGGAAGAGTCCCCACTTCCAAGTTCAAGTCCCTGGGTTGGGACCATCATTCAGTGTGTGCAGAGAAAAAGAAAGGAAAAAGTCCAAATTTTAAATATAAAAGGTAAAAAAATGGAGTGATTTCGTGTTTGTGTCATCAGTCCTAAAATGAATTCCTCACCCATGGCTTTCTGGGTCAGATGGCAGACTGGAGACCTGTTGTTTATTAGCGGCTGAACTGGCTCTCTTAAGGATATAATTTCAACTGTGTTTTTCCTTTTTCCCCCTTCCCTCTGGCATGCTTATAGAAAGCTCTTAGCTGTTATTTGAGGCTTTCTAAATTATCAAAGTGAAACAGCTACTGCAACTTTTATTTTGGTCCTTAATCAGAAAGGACTGAAAATGGTGGTGTTTGGTGGAGGATTCTTTAGATGGTCACCTCTGGTTGGTTCTCTGAAAGACTGTGGGTCAGCCTGGCCAGGCAGCTGCCACCCCTCAGAGAGGGTCCACTTGCCTGAGTGGTCACTTTGCTGCTAAACCCAAAGTCGTTGTGGACAGCTTTCCCCTCGCCTGCGTCCAACTTGAGATTTTCTGCTTGGAGAGTCAGTGTTTGATTTATTATTTTTTACTGAAGGTCATTTTGATATAGGGATATGTCATATGCTTTGCATTCTAGACTGATCTTTAGTTACCTCAAACCAAATATGCTTTAAATTTTAGCCCTTGGAGGACGCGATGAAATACTTTTACTACTGGAGTTCCATTTGTGAAAAGATAGGTGGTTCGCATTAGAGCTCTTCTCTTATACCGCTAATAAAGCCAAAGCGGTGAAATGTGATCAAAAACCTTTCTTGTATCTTCCTTTTTAATATCATGGGATTACGTTCTCTTTCAAGTGTTAAAGGAGAGTGATTCCCGTTGGTTTGTGGTATTCTTGTGGCAACATTTAATGTGCTCTGTTCATAAATGGTCTCAATTATAGTACTCTCTGAGAAAGCCTACACTTAGGAGTTAAAGAATCACAAAACAAAATACTCCGTCATTTTTATTAGACAAGGCAGAGGCAGTAAAGAAAAAAAAGACAACCCAAGCTTTCATTTGTGTGTGTGTGTGTGTGTGTGTGTGTGTGTGTGTGTGAGGAAGACTGGCCCTGAGCTAACACCGGTTGCCAACCTTTCTCTTTTTGCTGAGGAAGACTGGCCCTGGGCTAACATCCGTGCCCGTCCTCCACTTTATATGGGACGCCGCCACAGCATGGCTGACAAGCGGTGCATCTGTCCCTGCCTGGGATGCGAGCCTGTGTAAAGCAGAACTGCAGAAGCGGAGTGTGGGAACTTAACCGATATGCTACCGGACTGGCTCCCCCAAGCTTTCATTTTAAAAAAGCTTTTACTTAAGGAAGTGCTTTAGCTTTTCTGTCACTAAAATAAGAAAGAACTACCTGGCATGTAGAATGGGTTAATGATGCATTTACTCCTATTTGGGTTTTTGGCTAGAGTGAGATTAGTTCTCTGAGGACTCAGTTTTGCAGGAGGCTCGCTGGGTTTTCTCAGTGTTTTTGGCTGTTGACTCTTTCATCATTCTTGTCATCGAGCCCACTATCCTTTCATTCTGTAAGTGGTAATAACTATTAAAAAATTGAGATAGTGTAGAGTCTTTTAAAGCAGATTCGGGATTCTTTTTTTAAAAAGACTTTCTTCTTTTTAGAGCAGTTTTAGGTTTACAGCAAATTGAGAGAAAGGTACAGAGATTTCCCGTACACCTCCTGTCCCCACACATGCACAGCCTCCCCCACTATCAACTTCCCCCACCGAGTGGTATCTTTGTTACAATTGATGAATCTATATCGACACATTATGATAAATTTTTTTTTTTTTAGAAAAAAACATATGAAATCTGACCTGGTAATTTTATCTGAAGTATTTTGTCCAGTTATCTGGAGTCATGGATTTTGATTTCCTGAACTATAAAATGTGATTTTTCTCTTCTCCCTCAGGGGTCTGGGAGAGGTTCAGATAGGGTTCCCATTTTATAAACAATGCGAAGGACTCCAATGCCCAAGTATGTCCTGTCTTTCTCGATGGAGGGGTGATGAGGACAAGATGAGATCTTTGTTAGATGGATGAGATGGAAGCTAGGGCAGAAGAAAAGACTTTCTCCTTCTGTGAGGATGCCCTGAGCAAAGGATCGGAAAGCTGCTTCTTGGTATGGATTACTTACTGTAGATCTGGATTTCCAGGATTGTGAAATTGGATGCTGACAACTCCAAAAGGTTGATGTTAACATCAAACGCTGACAGTGGATGCTAAAACATGGTGAGAATTTCCTTCAAGAAATCTGGAGTGCTTTCTGTTTAAGGAACAGATATCAAAACAAAAGTTGTTGAATTCTAAGTGCTTCAAGAGATGCGTTAGTTAGGATAATGGTTTGGTCAAAATAACAACACGGAAGTTTATTTTATTCTCATCTATACTGGTCTGAGCATAAGCAGACCAAGACTGAGAAGATGACTTCATGGTGTTGGGGATTAAGATTCTTTCTCTCTTATTACTATGACCTCTCTATCACACATCTTCCACCTTCCCGCTGCGATGGTTGCCCCAGTTTCTATCACTGTGGCAAAAGGGAGTAAGAAGGGAGAGCGCAGCCTCCTTTCCTTTTAAACACATGACCTAGAAGTTGCAAACCTCATGTGGCTCGTATCCATTGCCCAGAACCAGTCACATGACTACTTATCTACAAGGGAGGCCAGGAAATGTGATCTTCAGGTAGGCGGCCATGTGCCCAGCTCAGACTTCTATTTCTGTAGAGGAAAGGCAGAATGGGTGTTGGGGAGACAACCGGGAACCTCTGCTACACAGAACAGTAGCATATGTTCGTCAGTGCTGCTGTACTACCTGGCTTCTAGGCAAATTCAAACTGACAGTACACCTTTGAAAGAGGCATAATTATAATTCACAAACAACACCAGAACATATCGTGCCATGTTTATATCTTACTTAAATTGCTCAGACACCCATGTTAGGTAAGTAGATTTTGAATGTATTGTCATTCTTAAGTTAAAAGTGATTGTACTTTCTTTAAACATTCTTTTGTGGGATGAATGGACTCATTTTGGCAAGTTGGAATTTTCACACAGAATTACCGTTAGTACAAATCCATGTGCCTCAAAATGAGAAAAGCTTCAGAAAGGGCAACCTCCAGGGAGTAGGTCAAAATATTTCCTTCTGGATGGGAATTTGATTCTGCAGTTGTCAATGGTCAGTAATTAGAGTTGACTTTATGATGTTGATTCTAGGAATGGAGCCAAAACATTGCAAACTCATTTCTAACTCCTCCCACCCCCCCGTGAGTAACCATATTAATAAGTAATTTTAGGGTCTGTGTTCTAAAATAATTTTATTAAAATATGAGTGTTGTCTTTTGTTTCTCTACAAGGAGATAGTGCCAGAAAGCTCTGCCATTTATTCTTTCCTGCTGCTTCCTGTCTGGATTTTGTTTACTGCTCTCTGTTCTGAGTGCTCTATCAGAGGGAACTACTGTATGGCCAGGAAGCTTTGTTTGTATAGAAGTATGTGAATATTTTGTTCTGGTTGGTAGGAAGTGAGCTGTCGTTGATACTCAGAGCCTTTTTGTAAAGCCTAGCACGCAGCGTACATTATAGATTTTCAGTTGAGATTTTTAGTTGTGTGTGTGTTTGCATTTTGTCCTCGATTTTTCTCTTATTCCATCATGCACAGCAAAGGTGATTTTGATGTCTGAGCTCTCTCAGATCCTATTTTCCTCAAAAGGAAGAACTCGACTTGCAGGCTCTCCCCTCTGTCCATCTCTGAAGAGTCAGCAGGCCCTGTCTCCTGTTTAATAGGAGGCAAATGTTCTTGTTGGCTTAGTAGTGCGTATTGTGTCTCCAGCATTGTTCTGGTCTTTTGTTTGGCAATGAAAAGTCTCAGAGTCTCTAGGGTCCCTCTTGTCACTCCACCTTAAACATTCTTCAGGAGACTTGGCAGGAATGACAGCTACTACAGAAGAGACAGTGTGTCAGCTGTCATCAAAGCTTCATCTTTGGCGTAGAGACTTGGGGTGAAAGTTTTTAGAAAAGATTGTCTGGTTTTTTTTTTTTTTTGGTTAGCAAGAAAGCCTTTGATGATTTTTCCCTTTAAAAGATCATTTGGTTCAGGTCTCTGCTTCCAGGAAAGGTGTTATTGCCATTTTTCAGGTAAGGCACTGAGATGAATGATTTTGTTCAAGGTCATATAAGGCAGTATGGACTCTTCTCTTTATTACACCACATTATTTTCAATGAGGTAGACCCTCTGTTTATAGTTGAGCAAAGGGTAGTTATAAGCCCCAGGAGATACTTTAGGATTTTAGATAGAGTAAGAACCTAGAGAAGGTAGACGCCCTCCATGGCGAGTCTTTCCTGCTGGCGTTGTGTCTTCAGCACCAAGCACAGCACCTGGCACACAGGGGTCTGCAGCACATGCTTGCTGCCTGTTGAATTAATGACTATGAATTGGAAGGCAGTTTAACAAGGAAAAAGGAAGAGAAAAGATTTGAAAGAGAAATTTTCTCAAGCAGCCTGAGGAGGGTTGGATTAGCTTAGATGGAGAAGGAAAAAGAGAGATTATTTGCAGGAGTTTGGAAAATCATGGTGGGCTGGAGAAGATGAACCCAGACCTGGAGAATTTAACAAGGAGTTGTCTCACAACTGGACTTCTTAACTCCAAGATCTTTAAGTGCCTGTGTTTGTCCTTTCTTCTCAGGTTTATGAAGTTGTTTTTACAACAAAGAGGTTGAATCTATTTGCTGTGTTGTGTTCTCAGTGTGTAGCCCTGGCAGGGGTGCCAGAGAATGCACGTGTGCACATGTGAGCACACATGTGCACGTGTGAGCAGGAGCTGAGCAACCAAGGCCTCAGGGCGGAGCAGAAATGCCTGATTCAGTGGGCCAGCCACGAGTCCCCAGAGCCCTGGGACCGTCCTGCTTGTCACTCACTCAGCTAGTTAAACTTCTTGGACAACAGACACTGACATTCTTGGCAATACAGGAGGACAGTGTTTAAGGTTGCTCTACCTAGTCTTTAAGAACCTGGAAGGAAACTTTTAGAAATATCTTTTATGTCCTGGCCCAAGGTTTTGGCACCTGGTTGAGACCTAAATAATGAAAACTTTGGCTTCTTAGTTTTTGTTGGAAGTTGGAAGTTATTCTTCAGAGCTCCCAGAGCATTTCATAAGTATCTGCTTAGAGCAATGATTACATTTCTATCCTATAGAAAGGGATACTGAAACAAAACAAAAAAGACATATTTTGATACACCATTTGAAAGAAAGTGGAACAATCACTAATCATTAGGGAAATGCAAATCAAAACCACAGTGAGATATCACTTCACACCCCTTAGGATGGCTATTATTAAAAAAGCAGAAAACAGTAAGTGCTGGTGAGCTCATGGAGAAATTGGAGCCCTGTGCATTGCTGATGGGAATGTAAAATGGTGCGGCTGCTGTGGAAAACAATATGGCGGTTCCTCAAAAAATTAAACAGAGAATTACCATTTGATCCAACAATTCCACTTCTGGATATCTATCCAAAAGAACTGAAAGCAGAGATTTGAATAGATAGTTGTACACCTATGACCATAGCAATATTATTCACAATAGCCAAAAGATGGAAACAACTCAAATGTCTGTTGACAGATGAATGAATAAACAAAATGGGATATATACATACAATGAAATATTATTCAGCCTTAAAAAGGGAATAAATTTCTGAAAAATGCCACAAATGGATGAATCTTGAAGACATTATGCTAAATGACATACGCCAGACACAAAAGGACAAATATTATAAGGTCCCAGTTATATGAGGTATCTAGAGTAGTCAAATTTATAGAAATAGGAAGTAGAATAGAGATTACCAGGGGCTGGGGGAAGGAGGTGAGGGGGAGTTGTTGTTTAATAGGTATAGAGTTTCTGTACAGGATGATGAAAAAGTTCTGGAGATAGTGGTGTTGGTTGCATAACAATGTGAATGTACATAATGCCTCTGAATTGTACACATAAAAATGGTTCAAATGGTAAATTTTATATTATGTATACTTTACCACAATGAAAAAAGATTTGTGCAAAAAATAAATGGTTTTAAGATACTGAGAAAAAGAGATGGAAAATGGAAGTGGAGAGCGTCATGACTGTTTTTTCCCAAAGATTTGTAATCATCAGTAAAAAGCTGACTAGTACTGTGTGTTAAATCTGAGTTTTATCAAATAGAAAATCTTTTGCTTTCTATTTGTTTTTAAAAGAATACTTCTTAAAACTATTGTCAAATCATATTGAACTCGCAAATATCCAGCTTTCCTAGGTGGGTCTCTATGGACCCACATTTGGCTAACTGACTTCCTTTGCAGAATGAGCTAAAAGACAGCTGATCACCCTGACTGTAAAGAAATCCCATAACAGTTATGGCGGCTGCCTCTGAGAGAGTCCGGGATCTGCTTAAACTCAGGCACCCGCATTTTAAACCCTAAACCTGTGCAAGCAGTGTGCGTTCTTCTTAGGGCTTAGATTTATTGTTCACCTATTCCTCCATTTTTATGAAGATGGGCTGCTTTTAGACGTTTGGAGATGTCTACTGACTTCTCTCTTTTCTGCACCTCCCGAGGCACCCAGAGCATGAATCCAATTTTTTTCTCCTTCTTCCCTTTGTGTAGACTTCGCTTTAATCTGTGATCTGTGAGAAGGTTGAAGCCCCTCAAAGCACAGTTGGCTATTTATGGGGATCCATAGGAGTCCTGGATGAGGGTCACGTGGCTGCTCAAATTTCAGAGGAAGTAGTTGGCTTAGAATATGGGCCTCTTGACTTCTGTTTATGTGACAGCCTCGCGCCCCTTTCTTTTCCCGTGTGATTTTCTGAAGCACCTAGGCCTTTGTTTTAAATCTATTCTACAGGAGATTAATGTATTTGTATAAACCTGATGTCTCTTCAGAATGAATCTTAAAGTGTGTTTTTAAAAAAACTTGAGCCCGAAAGGTAGATGTTTAACTTTAGGTTCAATATATGTAAATATTTCCCCCTCATCTTCCCCAGGTTGATTTATTTCCTGATGTAATGACTATAATACACTTTGGTTTTGTTACTTTGATGCAGATACTTGTGTTCAAGTTGTCTTATCTCTTGGCTCCACTGTGCCCACATGTACCTTTTGTAAATATAATATTCTCTCTATATGGAGAATATCTAAATTTTGGAGCCTTAAAGTTAAAAGGTATTTTAAAGGCGTGTAGTCAAAGACCCATAATAGAAGGGCAGGAATCTTTTCTACTAATGCTCCTGACAGTTAGGGGCTAGTCCGAACTGTTTTAAAAGTTCACACACCTAGTGATTTAGAAACCAGCCTGGTCCACTGTTGGACATTTGCTAGAAACTCGTTCTTTTCTTCACCTGAAATCTCTCCCTTTTTAATTTTTCTCCATTTGTCTTATTTTCTGCCATCTAGAGCAATAAATGAAAGTGGTATGAATTCAATGACACTATATCTTAGCTTTGGAAATAGGTTCAAATTCTACCTCATCTATACATTTTGTCTCAAATCATGTGTACAAAAGACAGCCCCCATTAAAAAATATAAATTCAGAATATTATAAGAATCTCTTCCTATCATTTTTCTAGATTTAGACCAGATGGATTAAGACTCCTTTTTTTTTTTCCTGGCTGAGGAAGATTCTCTCTGAGCTAACATCTGCTGGCAATCTTCTTTTTTTTCTTTGCTTGAGGAAGATTAGCCCTGAGCTAAGATCTGTGCCAGTCTTCCTCTATTTTGTATGTAGGTCGCTGCCATATCATGGCTGACAGGTGGTGTAGGTCCATGCCCAGGATCTGAACCCATGAACCTGGTCTACCGAAGTGGAGCACACAGAACTTTAACCAGTAGGCCATGGGACCACCCCCAGGATTCCTTATTATTTTTAAACTGCACTTAGTATTTTTCCATTTATAGAGGCTCCTGCAACATACAGCACAGATGCCTGAGTAAACATCTCTTTATTTGGTGGGAGTCCTTATATTAAGTGAAGTGCCTGCTCTGGTTTCATTATGTGACTAGAGGGTGTGTTGGTACTCTTGGTCAGGGCTCCAGTCCTACTTTCTCTGGCTTTCTTGTCCTGGTGGATATGTAGCTGTCTGTGGTGGGGCAGCCTCCTCCCACACTGTCAGCTATGACAACAGCAGAGCACATAACAACCTGGAGAAAAGGGAATTTCACAGTAGACTGTGAACTAAAGACAGGCCTGCAGTTCTTCTTCTTTTTTGAGACTCATAATTTATAATTTACAGATTATCAATTCCAAAACCGAGACAGTTAAGGTAAGGCAGGTTAGATTGGTTCTTTCTTGCCAGGTAAGAAGGATGCCTAGTTTATATCCAAATAGGAGCCAGCAGGCTTGTTAATTTGGTTTTGCTGCCCCTGTGCCTTTTTTCATTTTTTATCTCAGAGTTATTGGGGCAAGGTTGTATCCACAGCAAAAGCGATTCACCTTCTGGTGAATGAGGCCCTGGGTTGCTGTGTTGTGCCTTTTTCCTCACTCAGACCACGTTTCTCAGACTGGAGTTCTCTGTGGTGTGCTGCGGTGAGCTACCCAGGGAGCTCCAAACTGAAGGGGCCTAGCTCCAGAAGGACAGCCCCCTAGACTGGACATCTGCAGGGACCCGGGCAGCATTTCCATTTTATCTCTCACTTCTGCTTCTCTCTGAGAATCTTCTTCATTCCCTCCCTTTCTGAACACCATTTTTCTTGACTCCTCAGACCATGTAGCGGAACACGTAGCTATAGGTCCAGCCAAAGGAAGACACATCTTACTCGCTCTCTTTTCATCTCCTCACAGTCCCTGAGTAGGGAATCTCTGTGGTCTCCCTGAGCTGGAGCCTTCCTGGTTCAGTAACTATGGGGAGGGCCTGGGGCAGCATGTTGCACAAATGGCTCTCAGGAGCTTGCTTTGTGGATGTGTTGTGCAGTTGGGAAGGGGAGCATTTGGCATAAGGCAGACAATCTGATAGGTGTGCACCCCACTGGGTATATGATGTGCTATCATATGTCTCATCCATCCTCCTGGAGTGTCTGTTTTTCCTGTAGTTTTAGGAGAAGCATTATTTTGATATTAAAGCAAATGCATAAATATAATAGGGACTTAGATGGAACATATGCAAGAATTTTTAAGGTAACCACAAGGGAAAATAATTTAATTTTGTATTTGGGATATGCTCCTCTGCTGTTAGCATATTTTGGTGGATAGTTGAGGAAGCACTGAAATTTCTGGCCAGTTACAGGCTGGAGTTGGAAGTTTAACATGAAACCATGTAGTAAGTTATTGAGTGTTTTTGCCTGTTTTGGTTCAATGAGGCGAGAAGATTTGCTGCCTGTGTATTATAGAATTGGGTACAGAATACTCTCACTGGGGGTAGCTGAGCTAAGAAACATTAATGTCATCTTTCAAGGAAGCCTGGACTGATTATTAATGTTGGTTCTAGAATGAAGCTGAATAATAAGATTGGGACAGTTCTGGAGGCCAAGTGTACTTGTAAACAGTTAACTCTTTTACTTGTTGACTGCAGGGCTGCACAGAGCTGCCCACATCTCCTCAGAGCCCACTGCACATAGCGTGACTTTCTTTTTCTGGGCTACAGAAAGAAGATAAAACACTAACCACAGGGCCTTCTCTCCGCCCAGTTGAGGCTGCAGCTGAAGTGCTTTTCTGTGATTTAAATACCTACATGGAAATACCCTGGAGAGTTAGTAAAGAATTGACTTATGAAGGCTTCTATGTTAATGTCTTTCTGGTTTTTGAGTTCATCCAAGTTTCTCTTTATACATATATATTACACACATATGTGGAATAAATACGTATAGAATGACTCATTTTAATAGAATTATGCAGAAATCAGCGTTACTGAAGACATTAATAAACTATCTACTGCTTATTGACATCTTAGAATAAGACTTCAGTAATGCCCGACAGTGAAGAGGATTCAAAAGCCACCAGTGGATAAACTGGGAATGCCACCTAGGTTTTTTATGAATTCCCTTTCAATTTTCCTTGAAGCATAAAAATAACTTCCTGAAAACATTAAGGAAAAGTTTGAAAAAATGAAATTACTCACGGTTGCACAACCCTCATCCAAGAGCTTTTGGTCCTTTCTAAACAAACAGACAACAACAACAGAGCCTCTGGAATAGGATGAAGGATCCTGAATACTTCCCTTCAGGGGTGCCCCCGAGGATGAAATGGAGGGTGTCGATCCTGGATGCCACGCCATCCTCACCTCACCATTGCAAAGAGCTAAAAGAGTGAGTTGCAGTCTATACAGAAACCGATGCATAATAATGTGCACCTGAAATTACACAACGTTATAAACCAATATGATCTCAATAAAATAATTTTTAAAAAAGTCTGTCTCTGGCCTCTGCTCGTTCTTATGTAAAAGACTAAGAGTGTAAGTTGTCTTTCAAGAGCTCTCTTCAAAGTACTACAGAAGTAAATACAGATCTTTTGCTTAGCCAGGTTTAAAAATGAAATTTAGCCTTATAGTTCTCATTAAGATTTAGTTTAAAATGAGAATTTTGCAGCTAAAATATTTGAAAACTCGGGGAGTATTTTAAAAGTATAGATTATTAGGCTGCAACCCCAAAGATTTTGATTTGTTAGACCTGGGGCGGGGTGGAAGGGAGGGCAGAAATCTATATTTTTAAAAGGCTCTGTGGTTTGGGAATAAATATTTAGGTAACAGAGGAGATAAGAGGCAGAGTGGTGGAATCTAAAAAAAGTGTGTGTAACAATGTGCCTTATGCCTTTTCTTTTCTGCTAAAAGATTGAAGAGTTTTATTGTATATGTTGTTTTGAGGAGAGTTTTTTTTCTTAAGGAAAACAAAATCTGAAGATATTGTTTTTTCCCCTCTGATTTTGCACCTACCTAGCAATTTCAGAATAAAAACATGAAAGAAATCTTATAATGGCTATTATTCCATAGTGAAAAAATAATCCTGTATCTGCAGAGTGTAGGCGACCATGGAAAGAAGGACTGGTGTATAAATGTTAATGTTATGCTAAGAATTGTTGAGTAGGGTGATCTTAGCATGTATCTTGGGAAAAAAATTAAGCAGCGGAAACATTCTTGTTCATATTTTTATCACTAAGACTGACATTTATTTCTCAGTTGTTGAAATCTAGGAGTTTTGGGAAACAAGCTGGAATTTGGGTCTGCCCAAGTGGCAGTCTAGACAAACCCATCACTGAGTCTGCGTGCCGTCTGCAGAAATGAAATTCATCCAACCTTGTTTTGAAATATGTGAATCACAACAGCACTGAGACCCAGAAAGATTAATGGGCAAAGAATAGGAACAATTTTTCATGGGAGGAAATCCTTGCAAACCTGCCTATAGGGAAATACTCCATTCCAAATCACAGAAACGGAAGTAAAAAAAAAAATAGTGAGAATCCATTTTGTGGCTATTAAATTAATACAAATATAAATAAAACAAAGCTGATGTGACCTCAGAAAATGGGCATATTCTCACATTTCTGGCAGCGATGTGAACAGCTCAGTTCTTTTGGAAGCACATGGGCAGTGGATGTAAAAAGTCAAACAAATGGTCAGACCCTTTGACCCAGTCATCCTACTCCTTGGAATTTATTCTAAAGAAAAACCTCTAAAGAAGAAAAAAGCTATAAGAAAAAAGATGTTTATTGTATTGTTATTTCTGATGGTGAAAAATTAAAAGGAATGTAGATGACCAACAATGGATAAATAAAATTGGAATATTTTTTAGCTATCCCAAATGATATTCAGGAAGACTGTGGAAGCAAAGAAAACGATTTGGAAGAAAGCAAAGTAAAATGTATATATATATATTATAATAAAATATGTAAAAATATTGTCAAGAAATAAACAATTTTATTATGGTGTTGGCAATATATGTGAATTTTAAAATGTAAAAAAGCATTTTAGCAATAAATAAAAGATATTTTATTTATTTTTTTTGTGGGGAAGACCAGCCCTGAGCTAACATCTGTTGCCAATCCTCCTCTTTCTGCTGAGGAAGACTGGCCCTGGGCTAACATCCGTGCCCATCTTCCTCCACTTTATATGGGACGCCGCCACGGCATGGCTGACAGGCAGTGCGTCGGCGGGCGCCCGGGATCCGAACTCGCGAACCCCGGGCTGCCAAGCGCGGACTAAACCGCTGCGCCACCAGGCGGCCCCCAATAAAAGATATTTTAAAAGGAGCATTATAAAGTTTGCTGTACCTGGAATAATTTTGCTTCCTTCTTAGTATAATGCAGTGAAGATGGGTGAATAAAATGTTTTTCATTTGAAATTTGAAGCAACCTTTCCTCTTTTACTAGCTTACCACCCAAAATGAATTTTCTAGCCACCTCAGTGGTCTTTTCTGCTTTTAAATTTTTGTAGCCTCCCAAACCAAGTCTTTGCTGGCTCTGGGATCAGACTGTCTGAATTTAAATCCTATTGCTACCACTTACAGGTGTAGATGCTGGAGAAATTATCTGACCACTCTGTGCCTCAGCTTCCTCATCTGGAGAAAAAAAGAGAGAGGTACAGGGAGATACACACTCCTCAGCTTTCCCTGAGCCAGCTTGCCTACTTTGGACATTGTTGTGTGATGTGTTGTCTGGAGCTGTTGCAGCCATTTTGCAGTCATCAGGGGGTGGTTGCCCACAACCAAGGATGGCAGAGCAAAAAGACGGAAAGAGCCTTGTTCTGTGATGACATTGCTGAGCCACTGAACTACTTAGCCTAGAACCACAGAGGGTTTGTTAAGAGAGGTACATAAATGTCCAAATTGCTTAAGCAAATTTTAGTTGTCTGTTCTGATACTTGCAGTTGAAAACATCCTAACTGGTAGACAAGGTAAGTTGAATTGTCATTGTCTAATGCAGTAATTTAAAAATTATGCCCCCAAAAGAGTTTGTTTTTCATGAGTAGATTAAAATTTCTGGAATAAGTCAGCATTCTCTTGTTAGTCTTT
The DNA here is from genome assembly GCA_031878705.1 of Tapirus indicus. NCBI lineage: Eukaryota > Metazoa > Chordata > Mammalia > Perissodactyla > Tapiridae > Tapirus > Tapirus indicus. The sequence continues at coordinate 105,010,598 of CM062926.1, read as the reverse complement.
CACCTTAAATGTAAGATTTTCATTGTAGAAATAATACTTAAAAAATTTAACCTCAGTTAATACCTGTCTTGTATATTTTGAGCCTAGAAACTTTTTTGAAAACTACTTTGATAATGAAAGTGAAATATAGATGGACTTGTCTGCTTTTCATTATCAACGTGAAAAATATTCTCAAATAACTACTGTAATGATGGAGACATTTTGATGAGAGTGTGTGTAAACCTGTAATTCTACAATTGATGATCCAGCTGCAGCTTAAATGTTTTGAATATCTGTTTAAAAATAAACTTTAATGCAGTTGATGAAGAGATTATGTGTTTTAATGGACGTGTTTGCTGAAATCACATATCTAAAACAAATAGGAAGTTGTATTTTTCCTTTGCTCTGTCATAAAATCTTTTTGCTCTCCAGTGTACTGTTTGAATAAAGTCTGCTGGTGGCCACCAGACTCTCCCACACATGGAGCAAAATTGGGAAGTTCCTCCTTTTTCCATAATGTGAATCTTGTCCTATTTCAGGAAGGTTAAATTGGCAAAAATTGCTTGTCAAATGTGTTTTCTAGTGGGATTTTCATAACCAAAGTGAGCTTTATACCACATTTCTTTTTGCATTTTATAGAATTTTCAAGAATAATGAACTCTTTTTCTCTGCATAGTTAAAAATGTTAGTTCTCCCTAAGCAAAACTTTTACTCAACTGCAGCACCCCCACTGTCATTCCCCAAAGTATGTGTATTTCAGGACTTTCCTCCACATGGATGCCACATGCTCCTGTTTCAAGTCACTCCTCATCTTCCCAGAGATCCTTCTTTATCTGTAGCAAATATCTGCTCCCATGGTATTTCACCATTGCAAGTTGGTCCCTCCAGAGAGACAGAACCAATAAGAAGTATTTATAATAAGGAGTTGATTCACATGATTATGGAAGCTGGGAAGTCCAAAATCTGCTGTGTGGGCTGGCAGGCTGGAGACCCAGGAGAGCTGGTGCAGGTATCACTGGAATGGGTGCAATTTCAGTCCCAAGGCAGTCTACTCAGGGAGGGTGGTCTTTTCCTTCTAGTCAGGCCTTCAACTGATTGGACGAGGCCCACCCACATTATGGAGAGCAATCTGCTTTACCCAAAGTTCACTGATTTAAATCTTAATCTCATCCAAAAACACCATCCCAGTTGACACATCACAGTCCCCTCCAGGTTAGAGGTAATTAGGTTCTGCTCTCTGTCCTTGTAGCAGCATTGGGCAGGAAGCCAGGAGGGACAAATATGGATGTAGTTACTTTCTTCTTCTCTGCTTCTGGGTTATTCAGGTATTTTGGGAGGTTGGGGAGAGTGGGAAGGGGGATGATGAGGAGAAAGAGGCCCTGTCCAGAACCATTGCTTATGGTGCACAGTTGATGGAGTGAGTGTCTTAAGCCCACAGAAACCTGGACAGAGGGCCCTGTTGCCAGCCGTTTCCCAGTTCTTGGGCACCTCCACCCCTCAGCTTGGGCTCTTGGTCTGAGTTGGGCAGAACCCTTCCTTACCATGGCGGAGGCTGTCTGTGTGGGGAAGAGTCTGAGACAATAACTGCTCTTCACTGCTGGGCCCCTTGGAGAGAGGAGACTTGCTTCTTGTCTTCACTCCGGTGTGTGGTTTTGGGTATGTTACTCATCATCTTTGCGCATCAGTTTCCTCATCAGCCAAATGTGCAGAATAATAAAGCTTCAGAACGTTGCTGTGGGGATTATGTCAGAGGTTATGTGTAAGCGATTTGTATCCTATAAAGCACTATAGGAATTAAGTTTGGGTTTTTACTTAATTCCACTTGTTGCCAATGGACAAAACCTAATTTATATAAAGCAAATGATTTTGTTCCAGATACCCAGGACTTCCGCCAATATGATTGCCCTGTGATAGGTTTGCCAAATTTTCCTTCAGGAACAAAAGGGTATATTGTAAAGAATTTGTTTCCTGGATTGGGGAGCTATATTTCAACAACCTATGCCTGGCTTCCCTCCACCCCCCACCCCAGTGTGACTGGTCACACATCTGGGATGCAGAGCTGTTAGCGCCGCCTTGCTTGGAGGCCCCTGCTGACAGTGAGGAGATGAATAATTAACCTAACAAGTTCTTGTGCAGTTTCTCTGTTGCCTGGTGTCATGTCCAGAGATTAGACTCCCTGGCAGACGCTGAAACAATTTTTTTTCCTATGGCATTGAAAATAAACACCATGCTTGAATGAAATGAAAACTGACTGCTAATTCATTAGCTTGGACGTTCATTCAATCAACACGTATTCATCGCAAGGAATGCATTGTGAATGGCTTTGTAGTAAGGAAGTAAGGAAGGAACAAAGAAGAAGAGAGGGAAAGAAGGCTGGAGAGATACAGAAATACTTGATCACTAGTCTGGAGAGTTTGGATTTTATTCTGTTGATGTTAAAACATGGGGATTGCAGGCACTGGGCTTGGAATTGGACTGCCTGGGTTCTGATTCTGGCTCTGCTACTTCCTAGCTCTGTAATCTTGGGAAAATTACTAAACCTCTCTGTGCCTCAGTTTCTACCTCTGTGAAATGGACACAATGATAGTATTGTACCTATGTCACAGTGTCATCATGAGGATGAATGAGAGAATGCACAAAAGCCACTTAGAGTATTGCCTGACCCTGGGAACTCTGTAGGTGTTGGAGCTGTAGAGAATGTGTGTCAGGAAACAAATCTGGCAGCAACAGGAAGGTCGGGGGGCCACAGTGGTGGTGGCTGGGGAGACTGTTGCAGTATAAGCAGGACACTTGGCAGCACCAGGGGCCTGGGAATTCCAGCTGCCTTTGTAGGGATGGCTGGGCAGAGCAATTGAAGAATGTGGGGGTTATTCATGGCAGGGCAGAGTTACTTGTGGGGTTATCGCTGGACTCGCATCTTTCACCCCATCTCTTCCTTCCGTTTCCTTCCTCAACGCCTGGCTTTCATCAGGGCTCATGTCTGCATTGTGCTTATGTTCCTGATGTCATTTTCTGGTTTGGGGACAGAATGGAACATTAGGAATGGAGCACGTCAGGAGAATCCAAAATACTTCTCCCTTTTCCCACCTAGTTTCTGTTTTCTACTTTCACTTCAATGAGACAAAAGAGGTTGCATGATATCTGAGCACTATATTAGGAAATATATATATTTTTTCTCTTGCCTTCTTAGTTTTTAAAATGTTTCTGGAAGAATTTGGGTACAACTTTGATTTGATCAGCCTTGATTCACTTTCCTGTCCTTTTAATTTTCCCTGAATGCAAACATATTCCAGTGTCCTTAGAAGTCACGGTCAGTTGTGGTGGCTCCAGTGCCTACCGACCTAGAGTAATTTGTTCAGATAAGGAGTTGTGGCCTCCTGTGGCAGTCCCGCAGTTCCTACCACTATCAGGAAAAATAACCCCACAAACAGCTTTGCTGTCAAGACTCCCCCTTTCCCTTTACCTGATAAAAACTATGCCAAATGGCCTTTTTATTTTGTAAGGTAGATGAACATCCTCAAGTTTATCTGCTTTGTAAGTTGAAATTTTCATATATTTTCTTAAAGCGAGCAGTGTATGTATGCCTTCAAGACTGGCTGTCCACAGAGTCACTCGCTCATCTCTGTGTTTGAATGGAGGGACAGATCATCCTGATACAGCCAGGAGGCAGCTAAAGAGACATTTAATGTCACTGCTTGAGATGTAGAGCTGCTCCCAGACATTGTCAGACCAAAGCGTGGCATTAGTTAGATTTGTTGGGGGTAGAAAGTGAATGGTAAATCATCTTTGTAAATGTCGTAATTTTCCTCATCTTCTGTTTTCCTGTCTCTCCAGCAGTGGTTTCAACTGCCGTGTGAGACCCACATGGCATTCTGTCCCAACTCTATCCTGACATATGCTTGGTGACAGTAAATAGAAACGATTATTAGCAAATAATATTAAGAACATCACAAATGGATAATCCTTCAGAAAGATACGGGAGTAAGCAAACATTATTGTCTTCTGTTTATATACTGACCAGTCCAGAGGCTGATACATTCTTATTTGCTAAATAAGAGAGTGGGAAGCGATTTTCCCCCAATGCCATTGTATTCTGTGATATATGCGTTTATCTCAATTTTCCCATTTCCCCATGGGGAGTTGCCTAACAGAGTCTTGTCCAAGCATTTAAAAAATTACTCTACTCTGTGTTGCTGCTGCCATGAGCTATTAAGAAACTTGAAACTTCCACAGCAGCTGTTTCCTCTGTCATTTATAGCCACTCAAGTGGGTTTGCATTTCTTGGCGATTTTGAGGTGTGGCTCCATGTATGGGGAGTATTTGGTTATTTTGATATTTTTGTTGTGGAATATGCTGGCGATGACTGTGATTTATACGTAGGTCATCGTGTGTCCGTGTTCATGGGTGACATAACAATAGTTCTATGCTTATTAGTATTTGGTTGCCTAACTCCCTAGTTTGGGGCTCACAAATCTTTCCCATGTCCTCTTTGTATGTTTTTGTAGCCTTCGCTTATGTTTTTTTTTTTTTTTGTGGGGAAGACCAGCCCTGAGCTAACATCCGTTGCCAATCCTCCTCTTTTTGCTGAGGAAGACTGGCCCTGGGCTAACATCCGTGCCCCTCTTCCTCTACTTTATATGGGACGCCGCCACGGCGTGGCTGACAAGCAGTGCACGGCGGGCACCCGGGATCTGAACCCGCGAACCCCGGGCTGCCAAGCGCGGACTAAACCGCTGCGCCACTGGGTGGCCCCGCACTTATGTTTTAAGTGTAGTTTTAGGAAGGCCCAACCACCTCGAACTTATTAGTACTGATTTAATCAACACAAAATTTAGAGTTGAGGCCCAAGTTTCCCTTAGTTGTAAAACATTTTTTGTGTGTGTGTCTTACAATAAAGCTTCTGTGGCATTGGATTCCTTGTTTCTTAGGCTCTTTAAGACTTCTTTTGAGCTAGTCTGAAAGTCTTCCTTGCAGCTATTGGCTGGAATAGGGACATCTTAAGACAAATTCAGCAGTGTGAACTAGAAACATATTGCATATTTGGAGAACATATGTGTACGGTAAATACTAAAACATGGTAGACTTAGTTTATTTTTGTTTTTATACTTTGATTTGATTTGTGGGAATTTATTCCTTGAAATAAAGAGCTTTTCTAATATAGTTTTGTGGGTCCACTTTAGTCATTAGAACTTGTGACCAATGAGATTGAAGGAGATCTCAACACTTTCTAGAAACTCAGTTCCAGCAGAGCCGTAGTTAGAGCAGAACAGTACAGTTTCCCTAAGCAAATCAGTTTGCTGCTTATTTGGCTAGTCACAAAATTCAAGCTCTTAACTCAGGTCTGGAAGCAAAGGAACATATACCTATTTGTGGCCCTTACATCTGGCTGCGGTTAGCCCAGAGAAATGGCAAGTCTGACCCTGGGGCTTTCAGCTGACATAATTTCCCTGGGTTTCTCCCCTTTGAGTTGTAGAGAGACTACTCTGAGATTTTCTGGTCTCATCTTGGGTGCTGAGGGAAGTAGAACCATGTCCTTTGTCTCTCTTGAGAGGTGAATCAAGTCCCAAACTGCCTACATTAGAGTGTCCTGTTGACCATTCTTGACCTTCGCCCCAGCTGAAAGGAAGGGGGCCATTCCCAGAACTGTCTGAGAATATTCCATGGGGAGAACAGCCTAGCGGGGTGAGAAGAGTTCTTTTGTTCCTGGGGAACCTGGAGAGGTGGCTATCTAGTCACTGTGGTTGTAACTGGGGAGAGAAATGCCTTAGCAAGAAAGTGGTTTGTAGACTTGCTAAAGATGGACTCCAATGTCTGGCTCCTCCTATCTCTTTTGAGAAACCTGGTATAACTGGAATTGAATTTTTTTTCCTTTGGCTAGAATTAGAATTTGATTTTACTTTTCTAGATAGTCCAAGTTATTATGATTATCAAACTGTAATTAAGTAAAACAAAGCAACACGTCATATCATCAAATATTTGCTACATAGATGTGTTACAAATTCAGTTTTTCTATGCTGATTATTTTCTTCATCATTTTATAAACAATATTAAATTTATTTAGATAATTAGCTACTAAAATAAATAGTGATGAAGAAGGATCTGTTTTCATGGAATTCTCTAAGAATAATCATACATTTCCTGGCACATAATAGGCACTCAATTAATTGATAAAAGAATCAATGGTAGAGTTTAAGCGTCTATTGATAGAGGTTTATTTACAGTGCACGCCAGTAAGTTTTTATATTTAGGATCCTATTAAAAGCCAGCCCTGGTGGTCTAGTGGTTAAGACTTGGCGCTCTCATCACCACGGCCTGGGTTTCTGTCCCAGTCAGGGAACCACACCAGCTGCCTGTCGGTTGTCATGCTGTGGCGGCTGTGTGTTGCTGTGAAGCTGAAAGCTATGCCACCGGTATTTCAAATACCAGCAGGGTTGCCCATGGTGGACAGGTTTCAGCAGAGCTTCCAGACTAAGACAGCCTAGGAAGAAGGACCTGGCCACCCACTTCTGAAAAAATTGGCCATGAAAACCCTGTGAATAGCCACAGAGCATTGTCTGACAGAGCGCTGGAAGGTGAGAGGATGATGCAGAAAGAGCCGGCAGGGTTCCACTCTGCTGTCCACAGGGTGGCTAGGAGTCACAATCGATTCAATGGCACTAACAACAACAAAAACTATTAAAAGATAAATCAAGAAGCTAAACCTAAAAGGAGACTTTTTAAATAATTCAAGGGGAAAAAAATCACAATAGTGTAAATATATATTTTTAAGATTAATTTTGTACAAGTATTTTTATTATGTTTGCAGGCTTTCATTTATTTATAGTAGTGGGAAAATCTTGAAAGAGTTTCTTTTACTGTTTTAGGCCACTGGCACTATGTAGTAAATCATCAAAATAAATTCTTTCTTTTTATTACTTAATATCAGAACCTGGCATACTGGAAGCATACAATAAATCTTAAAAAACAATAAGCATCTCTATTTCTTACAAGAAAGAAAAATCTCACCTTCAGTTGCTTCTGATTTTTAAAAATATTAAAATAAAATAGATTCAAATATTATTTTTTCTTTTATCACCTGTAACTTTTTTCAGATGAAGGCAATATAAATTCATTACCTAGAACTTGGAAATACAGAGAATTAAATTACCCACAAACTTCAGTACCCAGAGATAGCCCTGTTTGATTTTGATACATTTCTTTCTAGACCAGCATCTTGCCATGTATATTCTACAGACCACTTGCCATAAAAGATGAACAAGTGTTGAATTAGAAAATCTGTCTGTTGTGCCCCTCTTGGAGATCCATAATGCATATTGACAACATTAAAGGCTCTGAGAAGGTCTGGAGGAAAGAAACTTTTTTCATTTTTAATTAGTGTTTTCCAAACTTATTTTACTACTAAGCCCTTTGTGTGTGTGTGCATGTGTGTGTAATGCCTATTTTCATCCTCACGCTTTGACACATTTAATTCTATTTTCCTTGTCTACTTTTAAGACATTAGCTTTTCTGAGAGTCTGCTTTGGCTGTGGGAAATTCCCCTGGGATTTTTCAGGCCTGATCTTTTGGTATACCTCAGGAAGAGGACCAAGAGTCAGAAAGAGAAACTTTGCCCTGGAAAGGAGGAATAATCTTCAAATGCGTGATCGTTGTGGGCTGCATAACAAGGTTTTGCATACCTTCAGTCCAAAAACCAAATGTATTCATGGTCAATAGGATGCTTCTGAGTCTTCGCCAGCTGTGGATTATGCATCTGGGGAAAGCTGATGGAGAGCCTTTGATCACGGGCTGGATTGTTGTAGAATTCTCTGACTGCAAAGAGCAGACAATTACTTTTAAGAGAGGATGGGTGTGTGTTGGGGGTGGTGGTGGAGAACATACCATAACATCGTGACGTTTGGTTGTTGTGTAGTGTTCCATGTCCTTGGGTCTGTCTTTCGGAGATGACTTCTGTCCGCAGTAAAGCAATACCACATGGTGCCGCGGTTAATCAGAAACACATCCTTCAGAACTGCTGTGGCCACACTGAATCTAAACTGGGTGTGGAGCACGGTCACCCGCAGAGAAGGGCCGGCTAGGAACGAGCGAGGGAACATCTCCAGCAGTTTTGTGGGGGTTTCCTTTAAGCTTCTAGCAACTGTCAGTAGCGTCACTAGATTGCTGTTTTGGGAACAGTTTCAGGGATTTCCATCTTGCTTCTTGCCCAGCTCTTCCTCTTCATTTCGGAAATGCCGGGAGCTTAGTGGTTGAAGTCTGAACCTCTCTTTCTCTTAAAGAAATTACCAATCTGGCTTGACCTACCTCTTGGATATATATTTCTACATAAGTTTTCTTCTATAAACAACACTTCAACCATTGGTACTTTAGGAAATGTAGAAATCGTATGACCCCAAACGCGTATATTATAAGGGAATGTGTTTGAGAGATTCACAGAAACATGAAAAGCTCTTCATCTGGCTGAAAACCCACACTGAAGCCATTTGAGAGGAATCAGACTGATGGCATTTGGGTTTTACGTAGGTGTTCACCTGGTCACGTTTTCACCTCCTGTTCAGGGTCTGAAATCCGTCAAGATGTTGAGACTCCCGTAGACTGGTTACTCAAGCCAGGAAGGTGTGCGACAGAACGGGCACGTATATAAAACGTGAAACTTTGTCTGCCTTCCGGGGCAGTGTAAATGGGGAAAAAATTTTATAAAGTTAGAAAGTAAAATCAAAGCAGGACGAGAAACACATTTCAGCACTTGTGTGATGATAACGCAGCTTGTCTTACGTGGATGCTAACTTGTTTGCTCAGTCGAGGCTCAAACTACTTCTCGTGGTTGAACATGCAGGTTTTCTCTCCCCTCTGGTCAGTCTTGCTTGCTTAGACAATGTCCACTGGAGGAGAGACCTGCTGTTACCAGGAACAGCAAACTACATTCCCTCAAATATTTTTTGCAATCTGTGGCAGAAACCGCTGACTGTCCCCCAATATTCAGCCTTCCTTTCCTTAAAAGTAATATAAGTTTCTCCTGGAATAAAGACTGTATTTTCTAGCTTCCCTTGCCACAAGGTGTGGCTCTGTGAATACATTCTAGCTAAAGGACTTAAGTGTGAAATTTTCAGAAAGGAGGAATATCATCCTTCTTTACCCTGTTCTTTCTTTCTGATGCCTGGAATTGGGTGGGATGGCTGGACTTGAGCAACCAAGTGCAACATGAAGTAGAAGCATGAAGTAGATTCTGGGGAGTGTTTTGCAGCAAGATAGTTGGGACCTGGGTCCTTATCACTGTAGAACACTATACCAGTCCTTGGTAATTTCCTATAGACCTTGTTTGTGAAGAAGAAATATACGTCTATCTTGTTTAAGCTGTTGCTGTTTGGGGTTTTCTGTACTATGCTGCTGAACCTAATTCTTCCATCATATTATTCTATCCTTAGGGTTAAACCAGTTTTTTGTCAGGGTCATGATCACAGCACAGACCAAGATAAACCAAATTCACTGAGAAGAGTCAACTTACTAGCACTGTGCCGAGACAGTTGAGCAGTCAGTTTTCAGAACAGACTCTTTATCTTCTTCACTGCATCCTTATGTGGTCTGACCATTTACTGTGTTAGAGTGTCAGGATCCAATGAGAATCCAATGAGAGCAAAACAGCCATAGTCTCCGTCCTGATAGGGCTTACAGTCTGGTGGAGAAGATAGATATTAATCAAAGAACCATGCACTTATAAAGTTACTCTACAAACTGTCATAAGTGCTCTGAGGGAAAAGCTCAGGAAGCTACAAGAAACTATATAACAGGGGAATCTCATTTAGACAGAGGGGTGGGAGGGGCTAGTCAGGGAAGGAAGGCTGTCCTGGACAAGGGTCTTCTGAATCGAGATCTGAAAGGTGAATTGGGTTTAGCTAGGTGAGGAAGGGTGTATAGGATGTTCTAGACAGAGGGAATTGTCTGTGCAGAGGGTCTGAGGAAGGAGGTAGTGGTGCATTTCAGGAGCGTAAGGCAGCCATCGCATTACTGTACATGACTGGTGCACAGAAAACAAGGGAAAGCAGTGGAAATAAACTAAGTTTATTTGGCAAGGATGTCACTTTTGTAAGGAATTATGTTACCTTTTATTACAAAATTATTTTCAAGAATCTGATCATTTAATTCCAAATCTGTCACAAAAATTGATAAAACAATCAGAGCTTTTGTGTCTTTGGGAGTGATGCTCTGGGACGTGTGATTAAGCTCTAGGTGTTTTTTTGTTTGTGAAAGTCTCTCTCGTGATTTACATATTGTGTATCAGCTGTCACACAGACATTTGCACAGGTGGACAGTGGGCACAAATGGAACCAGCATTAAAGACATCACACGAATTGAAGCTTCCAGTGAGAACATTAATGCTGGGAAATATTTTTAATGAGCGCATGCTCCCTGGGGTGGAGCCCCCTTCCTAAAAAAAGGAGTTTAGCAGAGTATCTTGAAAGCAAGTGAGTTCACAAGTCTCCTTTTCTGAGAAAAGTATTGCTGAAATGGTACCTTTTAAGTTACTGCTACGGAAAGTAAAAGCAGCAGAGGCAGGAAAATATTTATTTTCCAAAGATGTTTTATTTATAGATTGGTGAGTTCTTAGAAAAGATGATTTAATAATTGATTCCTTCTTTGTTTGGCACAAATACAGTATTTTGTGCCTTTCTTTTCAGCATAGTAACTAGTACTGAAACATTGAAGAGTGTGGTACTATATGAGAACAAAGGGCGATTCTTAGGGAAAAAAATAATACAGTCAGCTATTATACACGGCCCACAGTCGATGGCAAGCGACTTAGAGGAGTCGAGTTTGCTGTAAGAACGAGTCTTTGCTGCCTCTCAGCAGCTCTGATCTATGCCGTGGCCATCTCCGCGGCAGCCAGGCATCAGAGAACACTTTGTTTTGTCTCTTTTCTTGACTTCTAGTGAGGGACAGACAGCAATGTCTTGCTTCTCCCCACTTTCCCTCTAATATCTCTGAGAGCTGAGATGCCATTGTTGCTTCTGTAGGACTCAGTGAAAGACAGGATAATATTCAGACCTTCCCCTTCACTGTATCCTCAGTACACACTTGGACCTGACCTCGTCCTTTCGTTCTCTTTTTCTCAGTAGCTACTGTGAAATTTCTTTCCTTCTTTCTTTCCCTTCCATCCATCCTTCCTTCCTTCCCTCCTTTCTTCCCTTTTTTAGTAGTTTGTTGAGGGGGAAGATTGGCAGTTTGGGGCTTAGATCAAGACTATGTTTGTGATAAATGGAGAAGGAAAATTGCAACTTTTAAAAAAACTCCATAAAAGGGATATATAGGGAACACTTCTAACCATAGAGTTGAAAGAAACACTAGGCCCTGTAGACCAAACCAAGCCTCAACATTATAGGAATAAGTTAAACCAGAAATCTTTGATAATATCCTCTTTTTTATTGTCCTACAGAAATATCCTGTTGCTCCTTTGTGTCTGAGTTCAGGCTCTATCATGGGCTGGCGGGGGAGGTGAGTTCAGGATCCCCTTGAGTTTGGGGGGTTGTTCCGACAGTTGTGAACACTTTTAAGACAGGGACCATGTGTCTTCTCTGGTCCTAACTTAGGCAGCAGACACACAATAGATGCTGAGTGATGGTTTTTTAATGTATTTACACACAGTCAGCCTTCAGGAGAGGAAAAGTGCCTAAACCTTAAATTCTTCGCAGAGAAGTCTTGTGCAGCCTGTTGGGTCTGCAGGAGGGGTAGGGGTGGGGACTCTGGTCATAGTGTTGGGTCTCTATTGAGCCTCTGTGTTGCATCTGTGGGGTTTTTACCTCTTGGAGCATTATTTCCTCTGGCCCTACTCTCGCCAAATGTGCAATTATGCTTAGATTCATTTGTCTAGGTGTCTCTTACAGTCTGAATTTACCACTTTATGGTCATGCAACAAATGGCCCTCATCAGCTGACTGTGTTTTAACCCTCACTGCAGTGCTGATGGCCCTATTAGAATGACTTGCTTGATGTTACCTCCCTTAATTTACTGCCGCTGTGAGCTCCCCCAAGAGCACTTTATTGCCCATATCATTCATTTGCTCACCTAATCCTGGGCTACTTTGCATTGTTAGTTAATTGTTTCATCCCTATAAGCCTCATCTCTCTGCTGTTTTATAGCTTCCAGAAGGCAGAGGTTGGATCTTAGACTACTTTTGAGCCCCTCTCAGCACATAGTAGGTGATCAACAAACATTTGAATTTGGAAATTCCAAGTGAAGATAGTTTTGCTGTTGTAGAAGATTCTAGCACCATCATTCTATTCAGTTCTTTTATAGAACCCAAGACCATGCTTAACTGCATAGACAATTCCTATAGAGTGCTAAGATTTTCACATGCATGCCTTCTTTCTTTGATCTTAGCATTGTTTGTGTGTGAGCGAGTGTGTGTGTGTGTGTTGAGGCTGAAATTTGTCATGCTTAACACAGACAGCCCATAGGGAGAGACCCATTCTCTCTCCAGGTAAAACATAGGACGGATTGAACAAACCCTATTAACAAGGATTACAGAATGCAGTTTGAAAGATTTTGCATTGAGTCTAGACTGCTAACCCTCTCTTTAGCTTCTTAAAAAGGCTTTATTGAATTCATGCTATTTTTGAAAAAGAGCCTTCTACTTATCACTGGGAGGAAGGGGATATTAGAAAGAACTTTACTGGGTTTCAAGTGAAATTTGGAGAGAGGCAATCAAATGGAGCCCATTAGCAATTTAACTTTTTTTTTGTTTGGTGAGGAAGATTAGCCCTGAGCTAACGTCTGTGCCAATCTTCCTCCAGTTTATATGTGGGTTGCTGCCACCGCATGGCTGATGAGTGGTGTAGGTCCATGCCCGGGATCTGAACCCACGAACCTGGGTCACTGAAGTGGAGCATGCTGAACTTAACCACTGTGCCACAGGGTCAGCCCCAGCAATTTATCTTTAGAAGCTTAGCAAAGCTTTGTAATTTTGGAAATTGGGAATCACCAAATTTCTGTCAATAGGGTTAAGTAAAGTTTGGGATATTTACCCAATAGAAAACCATATGCTATTAAAAAGAAGGCATGCATGACATGGGAAAATCTAAAGTCAAAAAAGCAAGTTGTCAAACAATTTGTAAAGTGTAATCCTAATTACATAACAAAACAAAATGAGAGATTTCTATATGTATGCACATATAGTAAATTTGCAGAAAGAAGTCTGGCAGGATGCACATCAGACAGACTGATGGTTGATCACCTCTGGGAAGTGAATATAGGTGGGGTTTTTTGGCTTACTCTGTATATTTTGTATTGTTTGAAATTTTTAAATTAAGAATATATGTATATATTATTAGGTCATGAGAAAAAAAAAGAAAAAATACAGCCAATGGTCCATAGACATTCCCCTGTCATTCTAGCTTTGTGGTGTCTTATGAGAGAAAACTAAAAGAACAACTGAACAGTATGTAGTTTTTTTTTTTTTTTTTTGTGGGGAAGACCAGCCCTGAGCTAACATCCGTTGCCAATCCTCCCCTTTTTGCTGAGGAAGACTGGCCCTGGGCTAACATCCGTGCTCATCTTCCTCCACTTTATATGGGACGCCGCCACGGCATGGCTGACAGGCAGTTTGTCGGCGGGCGCCCGGGATCCGAACTCGCGAACCCCGGGCTGCCAAGCGCGAACTAAACTGCTGCGCCACCGGGCGGCCCCAACAGTGTGTAGTTTTAAATTGTTTAACTGCATTATTTTTCTTGGCCAAAGGTGAGTGCAGTTAAACTTGAGTTATTGCTAAACAATGAGAAGCTGTGCTATGAAATAGAATGTAAGTAGTTTCTGCTTATTCTCTTTGTTAGGTCGATTTAGAAGTCATCAGATGTTGATTAAAGAAACAAGTAGTGCACTTAATTTAATAGTATCATTTATGTAATCAAATTTGTATTTTCTAGCAGTTCTACCTTGGTTAGAGACATTGACTTTCTCAGAGGCATATGGATCATTTCCGGGAAGAAGCTATGAGGCCACATTACGAAATGCTTTTGCGTATTTTGTCCCATTGGATCCGTTTAAGAGCAATGGATAAAGGAGGGCAGGCTGCATGAGTTCTGTTTAACACAGGAGGAAGCGGTGCTAGAGAAAATTAGTATCTAAATCAAGTCATAGAGCTCGGAAGTGATAGGGTCAGGAACTGGATGGAGCCAGGCTTCCAATTTCAAATTTTGTTCTCCTTCTGCCCAGCATGAGGGTGTGCACCATGGCAGAGCTGCCCAGGGTAGATGTACTAGGACAATATTTTGTGCCAATAAAGCCTAAACGATTGAAAGGTGTTGTGAGAGGACATTAGGCTTGAAGGAAGAGGATAAGGGTCAAATAAAATAACAAATATGAAAGAACTTTCTTGAAAACCATTTTACAAATGTACAGCGGTGTTTTGGTTTTCAGTGTGATAACAGCACATTCCCTGTCTTCTTGGCGTGCTTGTGAGAAGTGCCCAGGAGCTCTGCTCTCTTTCAGTCTGGAAAGCTGATGCAGAGGAAGACGAGAGGCAGGGAGGGAATGGAGCCAGGAAAGGAACCTCGTGACCTGACTTCCATTTGGATCAAATGGACTCACGGCCATTAAGAGAAGCTTCTTTCTAGGAGGAAGTGGGCCCAATTTCAGACTTTAAGGGGCTCCTCTTCCTTTGTGTGGACAGATTTTGAATGACAAACATTTTTGGAATTGTGCCCATCCCCGTGTGCCATGTCATTGGAGTGGGGATAGTGGATCCATATATAGGGCTTAGATCAAATGTAGTTCACCAACAGCTGCCACATGGGGGCAACTTCCTGTATCGTTGGGTCTGGATGAGGTTTTGTGACGAGCTGCCTTTTGAAGGCGAGGCTTTCTGCTTCATTACCAGCCTCTAAGGCCGCGTGCTCCTTTGAGCATTGGGTTTCTTAGGGACGGATTGGATTATCACCTCCTTGTTGTTGTTTTTTCCGTTCTCAGAATGGCAGTCTTGAGAACCAAATACCTTCATTTATTCGAAAGGTCAGAGTGTGGGACACAGTGGTTCAGAGGACAAAGTCATCCATCCACTCATTCAATGTGTATTCTGTGCCTGATATCAGTGGACACTGGAGGATGGTGATGGATACAAAGACTGATCTTGTTCTTGCGCTGTGACTCATAATCTGGTGGAGAAAGGGAGAAAGAAACATGGAAATAACTATTCTAGTAGAACATGCCAGGTGAAGTACTGGGGACGTAGTAGGTACTCAAAAATGGCCCATGAATGGAAGTGTCAAAATAGGTGTCTGAACAAGGCCCTAGATTCAAGGCCTAGAGCAGAGTTTCTTAATGACGGTGCTACTGACATTTTGGACCAGATAATTCTTTGTTGTGGGGGACTGTCTTGTGCACTGTAGGATGTTTGGCAGCATCCCTGGCCTCTACCTACTAAAGCCTATGTCTGTGGCACCCCTCACCTAGCCGTGACAATCAGAAATGTCTCCAGAAATTGCCAAATATCCCTTGACAGGGCAAAATCACCTTTGGTTGAGAACCACTGGCTTAGAGGAGCATGGGACCATCACACCATGTTTGTCAGGGTAGGGAAGGGTGTGCGGGGTAGGATGTTCCTGATTGATAATTCCGGCTCAGCTCAATTTATCCCCAAGAAGCATGGCTGCTGATAATGACTTAGGTAAAGGCACATCTGTCTATTTTTGTGAAAATCTGGATCGATTTCCTCAAACCCTGTATTCTTTTCCTTCTGGGCCCATTTTCCAGCCTTCCTTTCAGTTGTGTTGGGACAGGTGACTGAGTTGTGGCCAATGGAATGTGGCCACTTCTGGCCTCGTCTGTATAAAACGTCCCTTGCGATCCTTTACTTTGTCTCTGCTGGTTTGTTGACCGTTAGTGCAGGATCCAGAGGAGCCCCGAGGCCCTGGGAGATGATAGAGCCATTGGAGGAAGAGGCCTGAGACCCTAAATAACTCTCTGGAGCCCAGCCCTCTCCTGATGCCAATCTGCACTGGAGTGTAACGTGAGAAAGAAACAAACTCTTACTGTGCTATACCACCAAGATTTATGGGATGTGTGGTGTAGCTGTTGCTTTCCTGATTCATATACTCTCTCCTGCTCCCCCTCCTCCACTGGGTACCTATCACACGTCATAAAAATACTTCTTAATGTTACTTCTCTTTGGTCACTCTGGTGACCTGCATATGGCATAACCTAGGATATACCCCTATCTTAGCAGTACCGATGACAGAATTAATTATGTACCTTCCTAGCACACATGATTTTCCTTTTCAGATCTTCCCTGAAAGGGATGAGTGTTGGATCTGCCTCTCGCTGCCCTTTGAGACTACTAGGACCTGGTCATGGAATAAGGAGTTTTGGTTACAATCCAAGCAGAAAATTCTTCCTGAATGCTGAGTTCATAGTAGCTTTATTCCCTACTCAGTTCAAATGGTGACCTTCTTAAGGCAGAGGAAGAAAGAGGACAGTCAATGCTTTTATTGAATTTTGGCAAGACTGCAGATTATGGTGCTCTGGGGAAATGCAGCCACAGATGCATCAATGTTTTTAAAAATTCTTGGCAGTTCAACCTTTAAGTCATAAACCTCAACACAGACAGCACATCCTTGAAGAAAACTTGAATTGGCCACATTTGACACTGATATCCCACCTTCCGAGATCATCCTTCCATCTTTGCTTGTGAAATGCGAGTTCTGTTAGTTTATTTTAATCTGTATTTGTTTCCTAGATTGTTGGGTGTGTTGTGATCTCAGCGTGTTGGACAGTTTTATGACTAGCTCAGCAATCACTATACAATGTATCATTTGCTGCCAAGTTATGCAGAAGCACAAGGAAGTTTCTCTTTTCCGATTCTACAGTGATAACGTTGCACCTCTATTTGAGAGGCAGTGTAGCAGGGTGGTTAGGAATGTAGACTCTGGAGCCCTACTGCCTGGGTTCTAATCCCAGGTTAGCATTTTACATGCTGTGTGACCTTGTGGCAAGTTGTTTAACTTGACTGTGCCTTGCTTTCAGGAAGAATAATAGCACCCACTTCACAGAGCCATTGTGAGAACCAGAGGGGTGAATTTGTATATCATTATACCCAGGACTTTGGGTGTGGTCTGGCATAATATAAGTGCTTTATAAATATTATCTATGGGTATTACTAAATGCCAGGCTCTATGTTTTCATATATTTTAATTACATGGTAATCAAAAGGAGAGACCAGTTATCATTATTTAATTCATTAGGTCTTTAAACCTAATGCTTTTTAAGGACTTAATAAGCTAGAGTTACTAGAAGTCATTTTTGGCAAAATTTTTAATTTTTATATATACATATATAGACAGGAAAAAAGGATGAAAGAATGTGAAAAAAGGAGGCCAAAATGTTAGTAGCATCATCTCTGGGAGGCTGGATAATGGGTGATCTTAAATCACGTAAAATTTTCTCATTTGCATTTTCTAAGTCTCTATGTATGAGTGTATACTACCTTTTTTTTAACAGAAAAAGGAACTCAACTAATATTTTTGATATTTCCAAAGAGAATGTTATTTGTATTGTATTTACATGTGATTTATATAAAATTTCACATTAAGTGAATGTTTTTGGTCTTGACTTTTTGTGATTTTCCTTCTGCATTTTCTCCATTCGAATGAAAGCATTGGTAGGATTAGTGACACAAATTGCCACTCAGAGAGACTTCTAGAACATAGCTGCACATTTCACGTAACTTCGCTTCAAGGAGCTTTTGTTCCTTTGTTTCCTTTGCCCATGATGTCTGATAATTCTGGTAATTAGCTGGATTCCTGCCAGCCACCCTGATTTAGCTGTGGGATCAAATACTCCAGGACACAGAGCTAAAACAAGGGGGCTGCTTCCCGTTGGAAAAAGCACTTAACATCTGGGTCCCCAGGGATGAATGCTACACCGTGACTGCAGCTCGAACCCTCACAGTCTGCCTGACACTTCTCAGAGGCCTGCCAGGAAGTGGACCAGGTCAAAAAGAAATCTCTTGGTGAGAAAGGGGAGAGTCTGACAATGTGGCCTTCACCAAAATTTCTGGTTCTGTCAAGAGGGAGAGCTGGTGACTCAAGTAGAGTAATGACAACCATCTGTTGAAAGATTCCTCTGTGCCAGCACTTTGCGCGTCTGATCCTTAGTATTCACCACAGCCGTGTGAGGTAGGGGAAGTCACGACAATAACACCAATCACTGTCGCAATAACAACCAACAGCTAACACGTGCCAGCCGCTGAGCTATGCTCTTTATGTGATTATCTCATGTCAGCGTGTCAAACCTCCAAGAGGTACGCGCCATCATGATCCCCATTGTATAGATGGGAACACTGAGGCTCAGAGAGGTGACTTGACAGAGCTGAGACTGGACTCCAGGTGTTCATCGTGACAGACTGCTGAGTAGTTCCCAAGTCAAGTCTTTTTTTAGGAATTCAGTACTCCTGAATGTTTTAACTTTTTATCTGGTGATATAAATTTCTTTTCATCTCCTTTGTTCTTCCTAGTAATACTTTCATTTAGGTGCAGTTTTATGAGGATGTTTTCATATAAATTATTTCTATTTAATTATCTCTCTATGTGGTCTTCATAACCAAGCCCTGGGGCAGCCAGGACAGGAGTTATGCCAGCTTTGCCTGTGAGGAAAAGGAAGCCCCGAGAAATGGACTTGCCCCGATACACGCAGCCAGTAAGTGGCAGGAGCGGGGCTGGAACTGAGGCCTTGGGACTTCTGGACCAGTTCATTCAACTTGGCGATGGTTCTGACTCCTCTTTCTCATAGGTCAGCCAGCTTTTTCTTCCTGCCCCAAGAGGATGACATTTTATTAAAACAAAAATGATTTTTTTGGTTATTTTGAATGGTTCAGCAGGATTGGGACATGCACATGGAATTGGGAAGGACAAGCAGAGGAGACGGCCTTCCAGGTGTTTTCGCACCTTAGGTTGTGCGTATCAGGACGTGTGCACTGAACCCGGGTGGGTTAATTGTGCTTATCCCGTTCCAGAGTCTGGAAGGGAGCCAGCGATGCAACATGACCCCCAGTTCTTGAGGAGCCTGGCCCATTTCCAGCTCCCTGCACTATTTCTGCAGTCCCGTGTTCAGCTCTCCCTGAAAGCAAAGCTTCAGACCACCCGTCAGCAAATGATTCCTTTTTCAAGAAGTTGCCCTGAAGCCGTTTCTTTATATGAAAGCTTTTAGTTCATTCCTATGCTAGAAATTCAATTTACCACCGAATGAAGTTTTTTAGAAGAGGTTATTATTTCTTTTAAAGAGAAGTATCAGAAGACAGGGGTTGCTGGAAGCAGTAAAGAAAACCATTAATATAGATTGCGAATTAGGCTGCTATTGTCTGGTGAAGATGGCAGGAGGGGTGTTTTCCGTCTCACAGGGTGACAGAGTTGTCATAACAGGAGCAAACCGCCAGGTGTCAAGGTGGCAGTTAGGCTGTCCTGGTCTCCAGTAGCTCTCACCGAATTGGGTCCACACTATGGTCCATTTTCGGAATCAGATTCTGAGATCTAATTTCATAAGGAGAAATAGAGTTATAAAAGAGGGTAATGTACTAGAGAAGAATCTGAAAACGTGGGTTCTAACCCCACTATGGGACTAGTTACCTCTGAGACTTTAGGAATGTCACTTAGGAGCTCTAGGCCTCAGCTTCTTACCTGTAGGTGAGGTGGTTTGTTAGATCTGTGGTACCTGCCCCTCACTGTGCATCAGAATCACCCGGAGAACGTCTGAAAAACGCAGGTGCCTGGGCCCCATCCTTAGCGATTCAGACTTAATTGGTGGGGCGGATGCCCGGGCATAGGTATTTTTAAAGGCTCTCCGGGGATTCAAATGTACAGACTGCTTGGATTGACTCTAAAATCTCCTCTAGCTCTAACAGTCTATCTTAAAATATATGTAGTTAGCCTTTTACCAAGGGATTTATGAACTACACAACAGCTTGTAAATGGACTTACTGTAATGAAAAACACTCATCATTTTTGTCTTGGAAAACATAGAAAAGTTACTGAAGAGTTATTGAATCTATGTCATTGATTTTTAAGATAATTCTCCAGAGGAAGTCATAAAAGTTTTCTTCTTTGTGACATTAGAGATGGGAGAAAGTTAAGAGAGTTTAATATAGCCAGAAGGAAGAATTGTTCATTTTTAGGTAGCTGAAAGTGTTTTTCCTCAGAAGTTTATGCTAAGAGAATTTGTTCATAATCCTAGAAGAGGATGTTTGGGTTGCAAACTATTTTTAAGGTAAGCACAGTAATTTCTAACCCACACTACCTTTTAAGTTCAAAGGGAGAAAAATCATATTTTTATAAATGCCAAATTATTAAGTCTGTTTTTGGGTCAAAATTCCAGTCCTTGCTAAAGCAAATTACTCTTGCTTGGGAATCAAATTCTTCCAAACCAGATTTATTTTTAAATGTAATGCACTGAAAAACATAAGACTAATTGAATATTCTTTTCACTTAATTTCAAATTACCCCACAGAATTGGGCTGAATTATTTTATAGTTTATACTTGGATATCAAAAGAAAAATGAAGATGTGTGGCATAAAAGTTGATACCAAAGGTTTCCTCACAAGTACTTTCTGTTCAAATCTTTGGTCTTTCAGATCCCCAAAGGCGGTTATCATCCAACACGTAAGCGGGTCATAGTAAATCCGAGACCCAAGGTCGCCTCTCTTCCCTTTCTCCCTCCCCACCACACACATGAAAAGCTTCGGCTCTGTAATCCTCTTTTGTGTCAGAAGAATCTAGGCAAGAGTCTGAACTGTTGTTTCTTCCAAACAGGAAGTCATCCCCTCTATCCATGATAAACTTCACATTTGTTTTGGATTTAGAGCCTATGATCTGTAACAGTTCTCGACCAGGAGAGTGGAGAGTAAGTGACCCCATGCTGCATCAGGTAGGAGTAGATATAATTAGGTAAGAGGTGCTTTTAAAACAGTCAGTGTTTATACTCATTACTGGCCCTTGACTTTTCCTGAAAATGGAAAGAAAATCGAATTTCTGTTTAAAAATCCTATGAGGCTTTAAAAAAAATATTGGGTGTTAGTTTTTTAAGTACAGAAAAGCATAATGAAGAAAACAAAAATGGCCCCTAGTTCATCACCTAGTAATCCTGTAAGCATTAGAAACTCAAATGTCCAAAAAGGGCACCAAAGACCACTCCTTAGATACCTACCTTTAATAGAGAACCTTATTTTTTTTTTATTTCAGAATGAGGCTAGAATATAATAACAACAAATATTTTTGACGACTTCTTATGTGCCAGTTCCTGTTCTAACTTCTAATTCTCTAGCAACTATTATAAGGTAGATATTATTATTATCCTCTTTACAGATGAGAAAAGATGCTAAGTAATTTGCCCAAGATCATAGTTAATATGCAGCTGAGCTGGGATTTGAACCCAGGCAGCCTGACTTCCAAGGCCCAGCTCATAAACCATTTCTCTATCTGCTTATCACAGAACGTTTGGGACTCAAACCTTAGAACATTATAACTACTCGTGCTAAGTAGCTAGACTGCTGTGAAAGTTGAAAACTATCACCTTAGGTTTTTGAAGAACACATCTTAAGACCGTCTCCTTCTCCTCCTTCTTCAGGCCTACCCTTTGAGATCAACTCAGAAAAGCAAAATTTGGTTTTAATAATGATACCTGAAAGATTATGCAATTTTATATGCTGTATCAGATTAAAATTATTATGTTTATTTTACAAGGAGGAAAATGCCGATTGTGGATACGATTTATTAAAACTGATTTTCCTGTTTGCTCTCCTTCTTCCTTTTTTATTTAACTTTTTTCTTTCTGAGTATCTACAAACTATGGTTGAGATTTAAGAGGCAGAGAGCCAGTTCCATCAGAGCGATGATAATGGTGGTGGTGGTGTTTCTTGTACCCTGTCTGATGAAGCCTAGGACTTGAGTTGCCTTCTAGACCTCAGGGAACAGTTTCAGGGACCAAGATCTTTTCTCTAGTTGTAATCAACACCTCAGAAAGCCAACATTTCATAAATACAGATAGAAAATTCTTTTCCTAAATGCGTTCTATTCCACATATGGAAGTGCATCTACCACTTTGGGGGGCTTGCTTACATATTTGTGGAATCATGTATTTATTCATTCATCAATTTTTTCTTTAATTTTTTTTGGCATTTAAAAACTTATTGTAAAAGTAATAAGTGAAAGGATACAACAAATAGATATAAAAATCAGATTTATAAGAATTAAAATCTGAAAATAACAAATGGTACAGAAGATGTAGGAACTCTCATACACTGCTCCTGGGAGTGTAAATTGTTACAGCCATTTGGAGAGTAGTTTGAAGGTAGTCAAGTTGAAGCTGTGTACACCACACAACCCAGTGATTCCACTCCTGGGTTATACCCTTGGGAAACCCTTGCATCTGTGTATTAAAAAACAAGTGCTAGAGTTTTCATTGCAGCATTGTTTGTAATGAAAAAACAGACAAACAAACAAACTGAAAACAAACCTGACTGAAATGGAGAAATAAATTGTAGTATTTTTCATGCAGTGGAATACTATATAGGAGTGAAAAATGAATTAACTAGAATTATATGCACCAACATAAGTAAATCCCCCAAAGATAATGTTGAATGGAAAAGGCAAGTTCCAGAAGAATATATACAGTCTGATTCCATTTATACAAACCTTTAAAATACTACATTGTTTGTGGTTATAAACACATCCTATAAATATTTAAAAACATGTGTGGGATTGATAACTACTGATATCAGGATAGTGGTTTACTGTGAAGTGGAAGGATGGGCAATGGTTCTGGGACTTTACTTATATCGGTAATGTTTCATTTCTTAAACTGGGTAGTAGGTACATAGTTGTTTACAATGTTATTATCTAAACTGTTGTATATGCTTCAAGTATTTACAGTTTAGTAATAGAAAAGAAAGCAACTGTCTTGAAACCCTGTTGTAGTTTTATCAAAATAACGACAGCAAAGAAAATCGGGAGTAAGGATGGAAATCTGATGGGGTAACATGAGATGATCACCTTGCTTAGGAAACCTGTTGAAAGCAAGCACACACACAATGAGGAGAGCACTAGATGGTGCGGATGATGCCCTTCCTTCCAACCCTCTCCCGACCCCTTATTTCGTGACTGTCATAACCTATGGAAGACCCAGGAGGATACGAGTCTTGGGCCAGAGGAGGGATCTAAATCTTCCAGCAGAATGGGAGCATAAAATGTTTTTAAAGCTACATGACCCACAGGTGATGGGGATCTTAAAGCGAAAATAAAACCTCCACCTTCATAAAAGTTGCTGATCCTTAAAGAAAGTGTTTAGTTGTCGTTACTCACCGTCTGCGGAGGTTTTTGTCTGTTTTGTCTCCTGCCTAAAGACCTTCGGCTATGACAGAAGTTTAGGAGCCTTCCTCCTTACCATCTCCCTCTTCTTCCTGTGTCTGGAGTAGGCATTTTTGGGGGATAAAGAGAAATAAAAGTACCAAGCAGACCCTGCCAGGCAGTACAGCACACAGAGTTAGCACTGTCCACCTTAGGAGACCAGGCTGTTGTCCTAGAAACCTTTATTTACTCTCTGTCTTCCTCTGGGTGCCGTTCTTAGCTAGAGCAGACTCACAAATAGAGGATTGTAGTGCAGAAGCATTCTAATACTGGCATTTTAGGATAGGAAGAGATCTCAGACCTGCAGTGCAGCATTCCCATTTTACAGATGGCAAAAGCGAGATTCTCCTATGGGATAAGTAGGCTGACCCAGGACAGGGGAGAGTGAGACCGGAACCCGGCTCTGCCTCCCTTCACACTGAGAACTTGCTGCTGCTGCAGGTCACCTCTCCGAGTCCATCTTGCTTTCTAGTCCTCATCTTTGGCTGAACTAACAACCCTTTTCCCTGTGTTTCACCTCCAACTCTAGGACTTTTTCAGGTAATCTCCTGTGAAAAGAGACATATTATAACATATTACGTTGTCCTTTTGCTACCGACTTTCAAAATGAGCGAAAGATGACACTGGGGGTGGCGGAGAGAAAGGCATTTATCCGTAGCCTGACTTGGCCACTTCACATCCTTCGGGAATTGTTCCTGGAAGAGATGAGAGGCTGAGGCAATCTGACTTACGCTCTCCTCGTGAGGAGTGACTTTGCTCTGAAGCAGAGGCTAAAGCAGGAGTTGGAGGTCGGGCCTGCTAGTCAAAGAATAACCAAACTATTCCATTAAAAACGATTTCCTTACTAGAAGTTACGTTTTACAGTGATTCAAATCATGTAATCTAGGAGGAGAATACATTCTCCCAATTGTTTTTGTAAAGATAACTTTCATTTCAGGCGATATATCTCAAAAGCAAGTGATCAGTTGTAAGCCTACCTAGTAGTCGAAATAGAGTGGGCTCCTGAAGTCCATGTAATGAAGGCTAAGTGTCTCAGAGGTTTTAATGCTAATTTCTATTAACAGGTATATTTCTAAGCCAAGATTCTTCTGAGGCTGATTGCTGTGGCAGACTAAATGCTTTAGCTGGGAGCTTGCTTGTAATCCCCGCCCCCCAAAATATAATCAACCGGACACAGCAGTTAATTGAAGCACCCTTCCTCTGGCTGTGGGGCCTCCCGGTCCAGGTGAAGGGTGTTTGTGATTAAGCCTGGCCACCAAGGAAATTGCCAGTGTCCACCTATGACAACTGTCCATCACATTTCTTTCCCCAGGGTATATTCCTTCTCTCAAAATACACATTGACAATACTTTGACGAGCAGAGAAGGCAGAGAAATAAGAAAAACCCATTACATAGAGAAGCCATTTTCTAGGCTAACAAACATGAGACCAAGAATATAATTGTGGCTAACCTAACTCCTTGTTGGATCATAACACTGTAGGATTTGTGTGTGTGTGTGTGTGTGTGAGGAAGACTAGCCCTGAGCTAACATCCTTTGCCAATCCTCCTCTTTTTGCTGAGGAAGACTGGGCCTGGGCTAATGGCTGTGCTCATCTTCCTCTACTTTATATGGGACGCCATCACAGCATGGCTTGATAAGTGGTGTGTAGGTCTGCACCTGGGATCCGAACCTGCAAACCCTGGGCTGCCAAAGCAGAGCATATGGAACTTAACCACTATGCGACTGGGCCAGCCCCCACTGTAGGATTTATACTCAGATATTTAGGCATAGTCATGACAGAAGATTTTACTCCTGGAGAAAATGGGAATATACTGTTATTCAAATTTAAATATATGGTAAAGGAGAAGCAATAAAAGCTGTGAGGGAATTAAGGCCTACTATAAAAAGGGATGGCCTATGACTCTTATTGTTTTTTTCTACATTTAAAAATATTGTATACTTTCATTCTTAAGTCAGTTTTCTAGATTGATTTCAAAGTAATTTATGTTACACAGACTTTTCTGCTGACATAAAAAAACGTGGTCCTAGATTATTCCTCTGTTACACTTTTAATAAATTATTTGTATATGTAAGGACAATAGGGAGAGCAGCTTTCTAAAGGTTGTTAAAATAAAGGGAATCTTTTCTGCTAGATTTACCCTCTCTTTCCTTACTTCCTGCCATATTCTCTAAGGCTTCTACCCTGCCTCAGGAGATTTGACTGTTTGGCCCGATTCTAATTTCCTCTCTAGAATGTCTTCTCCCCTTGGGAGATGAGAAGCGAGCTTCCTCTGTGTATTAGCTCTTTCTTCTGTTACAAAGATAAGAGTAAAGAATGCTGCTTTAGTCATTTACACCTCATGATCCATTTGGTTAATTATCTTCTGGTCTTCCCAGACCCTGATTATGCTCAAGAACCTTAAAGCAGGGTCTCATTTGCTTTCACAGTGCTGAAAAATTTTGCTTTATATGTTGTTTTTAAAACAGCCCTCGTACCCTTAATGAATTTCTTATATTTAGCAGTCTATACTATCTATTTATTTAGTAGTCAGGATTTTGTTGGATGCAAGTGACAGAAATCCCACTCAAATTAGTTCAAGCAAAAGTGATGTTACATTCTGGGGATGGATGGTAGTGATGGTTGCACAACAATGAGATGTACTTAATGCCACAGAACTGTACACTCAGAAAAAGTGACTTTATGGGCCCCCCCATTCTGGGAAATTTAAAGGAGCTTCAGGAAACTCTCTTGTTTTTTCTCTATCCCTTGGACATCAATGTTTAAGTTCTTGTCATTCCTTTCTTAAGCTCCAGAAGTGCACATTTCCTTCAGTCTGTGACAGAGTTATGTGGGAGGCGGGGAGTGGACTGTGGGATGGGTCACAGGTGGCTTCATGGAGAAGCTGGCTGTTGAACTGTGGTTATTGGCTTGGGAGCAATTAAAAGAAGTGTTCTCAAAGTGAAGTGACCAACTTGAGCAAAGGGTGAAGATGGGAAAACGCAGGTCACGAGTTCGCTTTGGCTCTAGAATACCCTGCACAGTGTGTGCAAAGTGGAGTACAGTGGTATAGCCAAGCTCAGGAAAGGTGGCTGGGAGGAAAGGTGGCATCCCCCTGGTTTTCTAGATGTTTCTGGAGAACAGAGGGGTGAAGGGGAAGATCGGGATCGTGGCTCCTCATAAAGAAGGCAGAGACTTCTGCTCTGGGGAATTCATTTTTCATTCCTTCCATTTGAATGTCTTTTTTATCCTTTCCTTTACAGGGTTTTCTTCCCATCTCTCTGCCCTTTTATGGGACCTCTCCTGCAGTGTCCCAAGCACATAAGAATCCATCCTGTTCTGGTGTCATGATCTCAAGAATTGTTCTTTCCTTCTATCTCATTCTAGTGTATTAACTCTGCTGTCAATGTTCTTATTTATAACCTCAGCCCTCATGCTGTGGCCAGTCTTACTCTCCCCATCGATAGGAGGCAGAGGGAGCATTTTAGTCCAGGAGTGAAGGGCTTCGTTGCTAAATATCCTTTCCTCTGGGGCCAATTACTCAACTGTTTTTCTGGAAATTCTGTGGGAGTTGTATATTCTGAGCTGAACTGTAGACTTTTTAGATCTGGAAAGGACCTAAAAAAACCAAAACCAAAAACATGCCATCCAACCCGCTCATTATTGAACAGATGAGAAAAGTGAACCCCACAGTTGTTCAATAACCCTATCATACTTGTATTACCTCAAAGGATAAAAATCTCAAGGGTGCGCCTTGGGGAAGAGCGGGTGAGTGATTCAGAACCACTATTGCTCTGCCCCAAAGTGGAAAATAACCTCTTCTGGACTTGTCACCCAGTCATTTTCCTGTTGCTTAATTTCTCAATTGTTTTACACAACAATTTCAAGTGTCTTTCAGATACAGAGTAGAGTGCGCTATTTTTGCTGCCTCCCTCCAGGAGAGTCTATTATGTCATCCAAGCAAACACTAGTCTTTCTCTAGTGGAATCACTTGATTTTGGTGGGCTCTGATGACACCAACATTTTCTATCTTAAAGAATACTAATATGTTCCCCCATTGAAATCCATTTGGGAAGCTCTCCAGCCTTAGAGAAAATCTGAACCTCTGGATGTTTTGAGAGCCTTCACATGAAATCCTGTGATGTTTACTTCCTATCTGACACCCTCGATCTCTCTGCATCTTTATGGGTTTTGACTGACTGAAAAACACATGAATCAGTCAGGAAACAGGAGGTAATTGTGATTATCTAGATAACCTAGTAATGTGGAAGATAATTGGGCCATGAAAAAAGTGGAAAGTAAAGAAATGATCTCTATTTATCAGCAAAACCAGGCTCACTTGGCAAACAGTGATGAGAAAAATAGTCAAAACTCCTTCATCTTCCTGCTGCTCTTATGGACTAGTGATCTTGTTTGGGAGCTTTCACAGATCAGCCAGCTCTGCTTTTTTTATTTGTGATGGTGGCTGAATCCTTTCCTTTCCTTTTTTTTTTTTTTTTTTTCCCCAAAGGAGTGATTTTGGTTGTTTTTCTATCAATGTGCTTGCTTTCAAGCCAACCACTAGGTTGGTTAGGTTTCATGCTATTTCAGGGTGGTAAGGTTGTGTTTCCTATATGTTGATGCTTGTGAAGGCAGAAATGTTTTTCTGCTGGAAAAAGGCCAGAAAAGGTCGTTATGTGTGGGCTGATGTTGGAGCAGAATGGAGGGTCTGCTCCCTCCCAGGTATAGAAGAGGAAGAGGAAGATGGTACAGTGCATCTTTACTCAGTATCTTGGAGAGAGGTTGCCCTTGATCTCCTCCCAGGATTCAAATCAATTCCTAAAAAAGAACTCTGACTGGTCTGCCTGGGTCGTGTGCCCGCCCTGGTGGCGAGGAAAGCTGGGGAAAGTGTTTTAATGAGCAGTTTCATCTGAATCACAAGGATGTAGGAGGACAGTTCCTAAAATGGAGGAAGGTAGGATGGACTAACAAGTCACAGATTTCCCCTGCAGCGACACTGATCCTTTGGAAGGCATCGATTAGTTCACAGTAGGTACTCCAAAGAACTTGTTGGATCACTGACAGAATGAACCATGGGGGAAATATTGCTGTTCTCTCCCAGGGAGAGACTTTTAGGGTGAAATGTCAACTCATTTCCTCCATTGAGTAGAAGCACCATTCTTGTAAATTACTTCCAGATTAGGACAATAGTTTTTGAAAACCGTACCAGACACACTATGTTTTGAATGATGATTTTGTACTCTGCTCCTTCACGTGAGTTGCAGTTAGAAGAGGTAGGCAATGTCCTCTTGGTTTTACAGATAAGGAGACGGGCACCAAGGGGCGAAGTTTCAGAGCTGGCAAGGGGCAGAGCAAACCCTTGGACACAGATCTGGGTGACTTTTTGTGTTCTTTCCTGTACACCCCAGCTGCTTGGGAGAGAACCGGCAGATGCTGCTGTTAATCAAGGTTGTGAAATTGAATACAAATTGAGAAGGAAACAGCATCATAAATCCTGACACAAAAGTTTAAGGCTTTTAAAGACCTTCAATATGTCATGACTCTTGGGATCTCTCAGTTTGTTGCCATATAATGAGGCCCAAAGTCCTAACTGCAGGTTGATTTCTAAAACTACATGCCCCCGTGCCAGCAGGAGTTATGTGAGACATTTACTTTAATTAAATGGCTACTTAGTGACAGGGCTTAATATATATCCTGTAAAGTACCAGATATTTTTTCAGATACTTGGTTAACCAAGAATGTATTTCTTCCTCATTAACAATACATAGAAATGTTTATTTCAGTTAATTGAAGCCATTTGAGGCCATCAAAAATTGTTTGGGGAGACTTTCTCCAATCTCTGGTTTTAGGGATGGGTTAAGTTGGAAACTATGGATTCACTGCCTCACACTTTCCCGTTTCGAGTGTTAAAACTGAGGCATTGGTACAGGCTAACACCTTGCACCGAGAAAACCGCATGCTGCCAAATCCTTGGATTTCTGTAGCCCAGCCAAAGCCAGACAAAATAGCCTTTTCTCTACCGAAAGCAAGAAAAAGCTTCACTTGAAAAATTGGGGCTGGCTATTTACTTCTTAATGTTTTTCAGTAAACAGAGGAAAATAAAGGAGCACATTTTGCCTAGATTTATTATCCCATCATAGAAAATTCTGATGCAAAACTAAAGATGAGGTATAAACTTGCTTTTTAAATACAGCTGTTGGTTCCTCTAGTCCCTGAATTCCAGTGCAGCCCAACCTCGAGCATCCATCCAGGAAGAAGGACCTGTGACTTTTAGTCTGAGCCTTTGCTGCTGCCGTAGCTGTTGATATCAGCGGGCTTCTGTATTCTAGTTACTCTTTAAAAATTCCAAAAATTCCGAAATGCAATTTCCTCCAGACATGTGTTTTCACATTTAGTTTTTATAATGTTTCTTTTCTCTTCCAACTATAACAGTGATGGATATTAACTGTAAACTTTGAAATATACACATGAGAAAAAGAAAAAAAGGAGAAAATGACTCACCTGTAATCTAATCACTAACAGATAAGTACTCTTGACTTGTTGATATTTTCCCTCTAACTATTCTCTTTATACTTATTTATGTATGTGTATATGTACTCAAAATATAGACTTGCTATCTCATTGTATATGTTACTTAATGCGACAAAATTCTTTTTTGCACGGCTGACGTGGGCCAGGCCTTGGATATGGTTTTGTTTACTTTTCTTTCCACTTAACATTATATAGCAAATATTTCTCCAAGTCTTTAAAAATTCTTTGAAATGTCATTTTTAATAGCTGCATAATACTTTACCATTTGGATGTGCCATATTTTATTTCATTATATCCTTAAGATTATTAAGAAGATTCCAATTATTTTCTATAATACATAACACCCCAATAAACGTCTTGAACATAAATCTTTGTGCTCATCCCGGATTGTTTCCTTTGGTCAGTTTCCCACAAGAATTATGGGGATAAAGAATGTGAAGATGGGTACAGCTCATTTTAGTGCCCCTTCCTCTGCAACCTCCATCTTATTTAATTCTTTGTCTCCCGAAGTGACTAGATTGCCTTAAAGTGATTCTAAAACTCATATAGCATTAACGAAACCTAAAATATGTTTTAGGAAGGATTCTATACTCCCAAAGATACAAACGTGCAATCTCTTAAAGTGGCTGTGGTTGAGATAAGTATCTTTCTAACAAGGAATGAAAGAGTTCTAAGCTTGTTTACTCAAAAAATCTAATAAAACAGATCATTAAAAGTGTGAGAATTGTCTTGTTTATGAAAACTTGTAGTTGGTTTAAATTGGCCATTTAAAGATTGGGTGACTCAGTTGCTAAAAGCTTAGCAATGCACAGGTCCAATGCCATTATTTGCTCAATAACAGTTTTAGGGTTAGGCTTAGCAAATAAGGCTGATAATTGTGGCGTGATAAGACTGCACAGTGCTCAAGTGTTATATAAGCCTTGCTTAGCTGGAATAGAGAAATATTTACCATTGCTCTGCTAACGAGCCGTTCTTTATATCATTTAATTACCTGGATTTATTTTAGCTAAGGTTAAACATGTTTAGTATATTTAATAGAGGTCTTGAAATAACATGTGTTGAAATCAATTAGAAGAAATGCAGAAAAATTCCAAGCAGACTTTCTGTGGAATAATCACCACGCAGATATTATTTCGGTTCATCTTGGAAAAACCAGATAGCTGGCTGGAAGAAGATATACTGAATCCTAATCCATGCCAAAAAAAATATTGTGCATATTATAGACACTTCTTTTATAAACTACTTGTGTAAGCAGATGTAGAGTCCTCTCCTTTGGAAGGTGCTCCTTAGTCAACCTCGTGGGTGACATACAGACTGTGTTAGAGGGGGCGCAGCTTGCCCGAGTGGCTGGATTTGTTAGTCTGTATATGAGGCAGAAGTCATGTAGAGTCAAAATTATCCTTGAGAATCTCTTTGGAAGGCTCCACCTTGGAGGCCTACACTCTGTCTCTCAGTGAGGCCAACACAGTCAGTGTTGCCTGCAGAGTTGGAATGGATCGCTGTTTCTTTGAGCACCAGATAAGTAGTTGGCTTGCATGTAGGGGCCAACTTGTATGAAAAATATTTCTTTAAACACTAGACTCCCGCTCAGCTCTGGGAGATGTTCACACTGTGGGAGCTCGCTGGAATGAGACCAACTGAGGGAGCTGTGGGGTCCTGTTTCCTTCTCTTCTCTCTCTTACCCTGGGGCATGCGGTCACTGGGCGGGATGGCTGGTGTGTGTGTCTCTGCCTCTCCCTCGTAGTGGGTGTTACTGAATTCTTTTAAAAGAAAGCATTTGTTGATGTGACACCATAGCAGTTACTGTGATGCAGAATTTTTAGAAGTTCTTCTGTGAGGCCCCAGTGACCATATTGGTTAATACACACCATAAAAGCAGGGTGAACAAATGTGTTATTTTGAAACTAACTTATAATAATACTGTAACTTTCCTTCCCCTCCACTAAATGAGCAGCGTTTTATTGAGAGCTTGCTATATGCTAGGAGTTAGGGACACGGTGATGACCATGGTGGACCCAATCCCTGCCCTTCTGGAACTTAGGGTCTTGGTAGGTCCCCGAGAATTTGCCTTTGCCTAGGCAACAATGGTCTGACTAGATAGTCATTAAATCTATAGGGTCTCAAATATTTGGTGCAGAAAATGCTTATTTTGGGTTCTTGATTTGGGACTGTCCGATGAAAATGGTTTCTTTGAGAACTACCCATTATTTAAGCTCACACACCTACTGGTTGTAATAACCACCCTGAGAGGCCAGTTCACTTTCTTATCTGTTGTCAGCGTGCTCTCGGTGGATCGCCATCTACCTGGTTTCAGACACTTGGCCCTATTACTGCCTGATCTCTGGCATCCTCTGTGTCCACCAGCACCAGCACCTTCTTGGTTGAGTTGCTCATTCTCAAGATCTGTATGCCTGTAATATCTCCTCTCCTTCCCCCAAAGCAGTGCTCTGTGTGTGTGTGTGTGTGTGTGTGAGAGAGAGAGAGAGAGAGAGACTCAACAAAGTAAATTCCTATGCACGAGAATTTACTTTTATTACTAATCCTTCATCACTAGAGTGTTGGTCACAAACCCGGAGAAGAGGGCAAAGTGATTGGGTCCCCAGTGTGTATGTCCCTTTGGCTCTCTTCGTCTTGACCTGTTGACCTTTCATGGGACTTCCTTGTGCTATGTCATCTCTGCTTGCCATCCCTCACTATTCTTCTTATCTGGGCTATGGTTTATATTCCTAATGAACACCTGCAACCTTCAAAGTTGGTAAGAGAAGGAGAATCTAATGGTGGGGTGGGCAGCAGGACTGTATGGCCCTGACTTGGTCCAAGATTCTTGTGCCCTCAAGATGGATGCCAGGATGGATGCCTCAAGGTTGCCAGGGTCCTCATAATTCTCTGGATTAACATGATTTATTTTTCCAGGCACTTAATTTTTTTTCATCAGTCAACTAAAAACATTATTTTTAAATTGAAACAAACATGGATATCTTAAGGCATAGACTGAATTTTACATGAATTGTTAATTTTTACATGAATTTTAAGTTAAAAAATTATTTTTGAGGCAGACGCCCAGAGGAGTACATTCACTCCTGTCTTCTGTTACAAGTACTTTGGAGGAAGAGTTTCAGCAGGGCTGGTGGAATCCTCGCTCCTTAGTTGAGTTATCTGGGAAATGTCAGAAACGCGCAAAGCGTGTTGGTTGCCTTCCCTCTCTGCTCCCCATGCCCCCGAGTTTCAGGGGTTCTTGCTCACACTGGGGGTGTTCTGCTCCACGTGTCACCCCTTGTGCGTGCCTGCCCATGCCATAAGGGCTGCTGACATTAATCCTGGGTTTCCTTGGACCTGCTCAAAGGGCAGACCCAGTGGTCCCTCAGAATATTGAGAGTGAATGGTGCAGGACTGAGGTGTGCGTGGAGCATGGCTGCAGCTGGCTGCGTGGTGCCAGAGTGGGAGTCACGTGCCTAGAGAAGGGGCACGGGGCCCAGTTGTCATGTTGCCCTCTCTTGGCATCCAGGTGCACAATGGGGTCTACACACTGTGCGAGCATGTCTGTGGTCCCTAGGTAAACCCACTGATGGAGCAGGATGGGATTAGCTTATAGGCTACAACACTGAGCAGAGCAGATTCTGCCCTGGACGCTTTTGCTCCATCAAAGGCTGCAGGAGGACATCTGCCCCTCAGCCTCTCACTCTCCTCGGTGTGGAGCTGAGGCCGTGCTCAGCTTCTGTTTCTGACCTTCTTTGAAGCTGCATCTCTCGACGAGCGAGGAATGATATCTGAGCCGAAGGAAGCCGACTCATGCCATTCCATTCCATGGTCCCTGGCACCCTAATCTCTCCAAGACAAGATGTTCCAACAGGTGGGGCGATCCTTCTCTCTTAAGGCCTGTCTTGCAAGAGGAGAATTTGCTTCCTTCCTAATCTCTGGAAGAAGTCGATGGAGTTAAGACAGGCATCAGCCTTAAGGAAAATTTCTGAGTGTGCCAACTATGTCTTTGATGGCTTCCCAAAGGAGCCAGCTCAATGTTGTGTCAGTGTAGACAGATCTGGATCTGGATCCGACCTCAGTCCCTCCTAGCTTTATGACATTGGTCAGGTTGCTTCCATTCCTGAGCCTCATCTTCCTTGTCTGTAAAAGGATGGTGTTAACAATAACTCATTGTCACTGGTGAGGAGGAAGCCAGATAATGTACGAAAAGTGCTTGGCATGCCGTTGCGACTCATTAAGTGCTCCTCACAGCTGCTCTACACCCCCAAGCCCAGTGATGGATCCAGATTGGCCCTTCTTCGGAGGCTCCAAATCACATTTATTTTCCTTCCTTGTCTCTGTTGAAAACACCTATCCTCCCCTTGTTGCTGATCTGTATTTAGGAGTCAAGGGGAAAGAAATATTAAATAAACTATTTCTCCATATGATGTGACTGAATGATAATCTAACTTGCTCAGAGGTGATTTCAGCCTAAAGGGGAAACTTGAACTCAAAGGAATTTCTCTTACTCAGAGAAGTCCATTAGGTAGAAGGAGTGGGTTCCCACCATTTCTGAGCAGTTCCGTGCTTTGCCCATGTCCTCAAGTGAGGCCCCAAAGTGTCCTCTCTCCCCAGCGGCCCTCACCTTCTAGCTGCAGCTGTGTTTCCACTCCCTCTTAGATTGAATCCTTGCCCTGATTCTTTGGTCTCCTGATTCATAGGCAACTTGTGCCATGTGCTGAGGCAGCATGCTTGTCTGTCTGTCTTACAGAAGTCAGAAGCAACTGGTTTAGTATTTAACCCTTTCTAGCTTTTCATGGCCATTTCCATAAACTATTCCAGTTCTTACAGGAAAATAAAATAAAATAGGTAAATAAAAGACTGATCAACATTTTATCTTTGTATATAACTGAAGGATCATCTAGGTTTCTCTTATAGTGGCAAATAGGCCAACTGTTTTTGATTGGTAATCGTTGCCTGAAATACTTCAGTGTTGAGAAAGCTTCTGAGGTTGTGTCTATGTGAGACGGAAAAGAGTGTCATGCTTGATTAGTGATGTCTGCTAGAGGCACAGGAAGGGAAGTGGCAGCTCTTTGTCATATTTGTCATGCCTTTCTCCAATTCTCCAGCCACTAGTCATTTCATCATTTTTCTCTTCATTTGCTCTCCCACTTGAGAGCAGTCGGGGAATCAAAGAAGGTGTTTTCCAGCCAGGTTTACTCTGGTAAATGATTTAGTAGGGCTGAAGCAGGACGCCAACTAAAACTTGTTTTCTTTGGTTTTCTGTAGATTTTCTATTTATCCTCTTCTTGGTGTCCATTCACATGGATAATTAAGAGTTGTTATGAAATCACGGTTTTGGATCCAGAGATCCATAAACAACTTCAGAATTCGATCCATTCGAAGAAACTACTCAGAACATCTTGCTTTTTCATCTCTGGAGGGTCGTGAGCATGTGAACCGTAGGCAAGGAAGTGAATTGCGTTCATGAGTCATTTGAGCAGCACAAAGCAAAGCAAAGAGCCGCCTCTAATGGTATTGGCTGTCGTATCCGCTTTGCCTTTATTCTAAATGCCTATTTTTCAGATAGCCTAATGGATGAATCACACTGTGTTCTGAGAGAGGCAGACAAACAGCCTGGAGAAAATGGGTCACTTACATGGGGTTTCGGGTTATTCTTCTCCAAGGTTACCATTAGAACCCATTTGAAAGCATTAAAATGAAAGCTCTTCTTGAAAAGTAGACGCCCGGTGTGTGGCATGGCTTAGCTTTGCCCACTCACCTCTTCCAGGGGGAAACTGAACTAGTCTTTGCATGTGGAAAGTTGGGGAGCTAACAGCTCTTTCCCGAAGTTTTGTTTATCCTCCATTCTTCCCCGGGGTGGGGGGAGAGGAGGGGTGGATAATCAGATAAGTTTTTCCCAGGACTAGGGAGAAGCCGGCCGGCCAGCTCTCTCGGATCTCCGTTTGGCTCTGGTCCTGTCGGTGTGTGTGTGGGTTGTTACTGGCATCAACTGTTCTCCCTTGGGCACCTGTGGGCAGGTTTCAGTCACACCTTAGTTTTGAGGGTCTTCTGTGTAGTTACTTAGAGGGAAAATATCTAAAATACTTAACCAAAATTGAGCATCTCTTTGAGCATCCAGAGTAAAATATATATTTAAAAAGTTTGAGGAAAGCAATTTTTTAAAGCTCATCAGTACTATCCAAGACTGCTGTAAAACCATAAACCAATAATAGCAACGAAGGCCCTTCACCATTTGGCATCTCCTCTTTTTTCCTTTCTGTACAATTTATAAAAGGTGGAGGGGGACTTTGAAATTTTACTTTTAGGGATCTGATCCATTTTTTATAAGCCGATTCTGTTTGGAGGCTGGCTCATTAGTACCCAGGGAATGTATATCTCTTCCTCATTTCCGTTTTTCTCTGATTTGCCAAATGTAAAGGTTAGGATTATTCAACCATATGGGACATGATTTCCTTCTTTCTTTCTATAACACTTTTGGGAAAGCAGATTTCGACTCTGTACTAGCAATCAATGGGGTGTGCTCCCCTTTGCTGGTACACCAGGGAAAGGTATACATATAACAGACCCAAGAAAGATCAGCATGGCAAAAGAAGAAACTAGAAGAGGGTCTTTCTCAGTGACTTGAGGTCAGCGGTAATTACCTGAGCTGGTGTTTCAAGTGAAGAACAGAAAGGGGAGGGAACAAGTTTATTTTCTAAAGTACTTTTTCTTTCGCTGGCCGTTGAGATGCTGGAATGATAAAAGATCAGAGGAGTCATCTGCGAGGTCACAAAAAATAAAAATCACCTCTAAAAGAGAAGCAGCTTAATGTGCCAGCCACAGGCACAGCTGTGTAATGGAGGGTGATTCTACTGGGAATCACTTTGCTGGGATCTAGTAAAGGAATGAAAAGAATGTTGTGGCTGTGACTTAAACAACAAGGCTCCGGAGGAACGTCCCAGCCTCACCGGTGACCTGGGGCTGAAGCTGAATGGAATTATTCAGGAAATGGAATAGTGCAGACTTCTGAGATCAGAGCACAGGAGCCCCCTCCAGGCCTCTTCCCAGGCACCGAGCAGCAGACCCTTTGGACACCTGCTGCCTTCCCTCTGAGTGGAGATCCTCCACTTACTTGCTCTGTGGTCACATTTTGGGTAAATCTGAACTTGTTCCCAAAGTACCTAGTAACTGTCCCAAAACCCAGGAAGAAGAGTTTTCATTTAATTTAGTGTGAGGCCACATTTAGTAAGTTTTTAATAATTCTTCCAATTTATTAATTTAATATCCCATCCCCATTTTTTTTTTTAGTCAATCATTCTGTTCAAGGAATGATGAATTAAAATGTAGGCAAATTCTTACCTTCCATGAATGAAATATACCAAGAGCAGACAGTCTGATTTGCATTCTCATATATGAATATTAGGAATGTAATTCTGCAGAGGACTGGCTTATTAGGATATAACTTTCAGATTTACCTTATGGGGCTCTTATGTTTAATGATATTCAGAATTAATAATGGAGGAGAGAAGAGCCAGCCCCCTAATGTTCTTGACCTACTATATTATAATCGATAACATAATCAACCAGGGTGCTTTTTGCATATCATTTGATACTTTTGACAGTACTTCCACTTCCACAAACATCTATTGCCAAGCAGACGGCAAACTCCACGACAGCAAGGACAGTGCTTGTTTTTGCCCTTCCTTTTATGTCTAACCCTAGCAGAGTGGCCAGCACATAGCCAGGGCTCTGTAATATTTTTTACCAAAGGAAGGAAGGAGGGTAGGAGGGAGGGAGGGAGGAATGAAGGAACAAACGAAGGAAGGAAGATCATGTCTTTGTTTCACAGCATCTGTCTTTGTGTGGGTGACCATCACCTCTTAGGTGAAATTACTGCCACAGCCTTCCATGTGGTCTCCCTGCGTCCAGTCGGTCCTGGGCTGCCAATCCATTTCCACACCACAGCCAGTCTGGTCTTCATCAAATGTGATTCTGAATACGTCATCCCTTGTGTTAAGCTTCAATTGCTTCCTGTTTCTTTGAGGATAAATAACAAGGTCTTAGCATGGCACATGAGCGTTTGGGGCTCTGCCCTGCCTCCTTACCAGCCCCATGTCTTGTCACTCCTCTGCTTCTCTCCTTGCTGCCACGCTCCAGCCACCCTGCACTGCTTGCATTTCCCCACACATGCCAGGCTTCCTCTGGCCTCTGGGCCTGTGTAGATGTTGCACCCTCAGCCTGGAGTCCCTTTTCCCTTGTCCCCACAGGGCCCCGGCTTTGATGATATCTCCTCCTGGAAGCCTTCCCTGATAATGCAAGACTAGGTGGAGTGCCCCTCCTGTGTGTGACCCCCTACTTCTTACTGTGATGTAATCGCTTACCTTTCTGCTTTCCACTAGATTCCAAAGCTTCTCAAGGCTGGAGACTGTGTCTTAATCAATCATTGCTGAATTCTCCCCACCTAGCACACTGCCTGGCTCGTCAAGGGCACTTGAGAAATGTTTGGTGAACAGGCGAGAAGAGGGCATTGTGGTGTAGTTGAACCAGCATATGATTGGTAGCTAGGACGATCTTCTCAGTGACTGGTGGTGACCTTGGGCCGTACTCAAACTCCCCAAGCCTTAGCTTCTCTCTCTCGGGGAGATGGGATGGAGGGCGTCGCTTCTGACCTCATGTGGTCGTTGTGGAAATTCCGTGAGATGACATAAGGAAAGCATTTAGAACAGGGCCTGCTCCATAATGAGCTCCAGTAAATTGTTCTTCCCCTCTTCAATCTCTCTCTACCAGCTTGGTTAAACCATGGACTAGAACAATAGAATTCTGCATCAGAGTCAGAGGTTCAGTGCAGTGGTTGAAATCACCAGCCAGGCGGCTGAGCCACATTTAAAAAAATACACACTCCTGGGCCTCACGCCCTGGTTCTGGGATGGGGTCCAGGAATCTGTATTCTTTTCAAGTTTCTGTGTTCAACCACGATTGGGAGCCTTTGACCTAGTCCAACTTCCAACCAAAGCAGGAATCCCGCTTATATAGCCTTTGCTGGAACACCTCGGGGATGGGCAGCTCAGGGCAGCTCACTGCATTTTGAAGTCTCCCATTTATTGCTGGACAGCTGCTCTAATAGAAACCCTCCCTTGTCCATTGGGAGGGACACTGCTTCCCGACAACGCCCCGCCTTTAGCTGGGGTTCTGCCTTCCAGAGACACATGGATTAAGCCTGCGCCGTCTTCCACCATTCCTCAGATATTAGAAGTTACTGCTATGTTCCTTCAAAGGTTTTTCTTTTCCAGGCTAATCGTTCTGTTCCTATAAACTAGAGTTTGCTAACTGGCGCCTGTGGGCTACATACGGTCTGCACATGTGTTTTGTTTGGCCTGCGGTGTTTGAAAAATACTAAGTTGCCAGCGTTTAAAAATCGGGCATTTCACTGAAAAGTCTGGAGCTCCAGCATGTCTTGAAAACTCAAAAGATCTGGATTCATAATTCTAGTTCTGGACAGGACATAAATTCTTCAGATTGTTGCACAAATTTGAAGATTTGTTGATTCAACCACTCCATAACATTGTCTGCCCCCACCACTGAAATCATCATGTCCTGTGTTTTTTAGACATTTCATTATTCTTATGTTTTCCTATCTGTGCTCCAAAGTGTCAAGTGGCCTCACATTTAAAAAAGTTGTTTATTTTTATGATTACAAAAATAACATTTAACAATAAAAACTATTGTAGAAGATTTGGGAAATTACAGAAAAATAGGACAGAAAATGCATCTGTCAATAGCCCTGTTTAGCATTTTTATAAATTTCCTTCTAATCTTTCTTTTCTTGTGCATATTTATATATTATGAAGTTGGGATCACATTGTAAGTAGTTTCGTAGACTGCTTTTCCCTCGTCTCATTAAATTCCCTCAAAAGATCAATTTTAATAACTAAAATATTCTGTTTTAGGTATTTATGTATTGTAACTTTTTAAAATATATTTTATGTATTGTATGTTTTATGTATTGTATTGCTTTATGTATCATAAACTTCTGTGTATTGGACTTTTTATGTGTTGTATTTTATGTATTGTACATGTACATTTTATGTATTATACTTTTAAAAAAAATTTTTTGCTGAGCAAGATTCTCCCTGGGCTAACATTTGTGCCAATCCTCCTCTATTTTGTATGTGGGCTGCTGCCACAGCATGGCTGCTGATGACTGGCGTAGGTCTGCGCCTGGAAACTGAACCCGGCCTGCCGAAGCAGAGTGCACTGAACTTAACCACTAGGCTGCGGGGCCAGCCCCTGTATTGTACATTTATATATTGTAACTTTCTTTTATTGTAGTAAAATACACATAACGTGAAACTTACCATTTTAACCATTTTGAAGTGTATAGTTCAGTGGCAATTAGTACATTTACAATGTTGTGCACCCATCACCACAATCTAGTTCCACAACATTTTCATCACCCCAAAAGGAAACCCCGTATCATTAAGTAGTCACTTCCCATTCTTTCCTCCTCCCAGTCCCTGGCAACTACTAATCTGTTTACTGTCTCTCTGAATTTGCTTAATCTGATATTTCATATAAATGGAATCATACATGTGGCCTTCTTGTGAGTTTTGTGGCTTCTTTCACTTAGCATCATGTTTTCAAGCTTCATCCATGTTGTAGCATCTATCACTATGTGTCATTCCTTTTTATGGCCAAATAATATTCCATTGTGTGGTTATACCACATTTTGTTTACCTGTTCATCAGTTGATGGATATTTAGGTTGTTTTCACGTTTTGGCTGTTGGAACAGTGCTGCTATGAACATTCAAATACAAGTTTTTGTTTGAACACCCATTTTCAATTCTTCTGAGTATATACCTAGGAGTGGAATTTCTGGGTCATATGGTAATTCTATGTTTAACTTATTGAGGAACCGCCAAACTGTTTTCCACAATGGCTGCACCATTTTATATTCCTATCATCAATGTTCCAATTTCTCCACGTTCTCATCAAAACGAATTTCTTGTTTTGGCTGTCCCAGTTTGTCTGAAGTAGCATCTCATTATGGTTTTGATTTGGATTTCTCTAATGACTGATGATGTTGAGCATCTTTCCATGTGCCTGTTGGCCATTTGTAGATCTTTTTTGGATTTATGCATTGTAACTTATTTAATAATTTTCCTGGCTTTGACATTGGTTCCCTTCTAATTTTTGCTATCATGAATATTGTTGTTATGAACATCTCTCTACAAAAATTGTCTGTATATCTAGTTATTTCTATAGGACAGTTTCCCTGAAGTGGGATTATGGGTCAAAGGTACAATATTTCTGAGGTGTTGATATGAAGCATCAGATTCAGTACCGCACGTTTGAGGAGCACATACAAGTTGCCTGGAAAGCCTTTTTAAGCATCTGTGGTAGGATTTGCATCTCTGACTTACTGCATAGGCTCATTGGAATGGGATCTAATTTCCCAGGAGATTCTAATATGCAACCCAGCTATGAACCATTAGCCAGATTTCTTCTACGCCCATATAGGTCTTCAAAAAAAAAAGGCACTCTAGAACTGCACGTGTTAATCATCCCCGTACTCTGACCAGTTCTGAGCAGATTGGTCCTGCTACTTCCCATGCTGTGAGCAACATGCTTGGTGGCCATGCTGTTCTCACACAGCAAGCTTACCTGGACCCCTCGATAGATTTATTTTTTTCCTCATAAAATCCAATCTTCCCCTTCTTGTTCTTGGGGAGTTGATTGTTCCAAACCCATCTTTTCTGGTTAGGAGACATAGGTTTCTGCCAGCTTTGTGACTTGCGCTAGTTATATAACACCTACTCACTACAGCTAGCGCAAACTCAGGTCTCCTGGCTCCTCAGAGAATTTCTTTCCACTTCCCTCAGTGGCCTTGTTTCAACATTTTTGATTGGTCTTGATTCAAGAGGCGAAATGTAGTCGCACGTGCCAAATGTACTCGGAGTGCTTGGAAATTGAGAACAAGCCTCAACACGTCCAGGCAGGCTGTCTCCGTCACACGAGACCTGGTTTTACTGCCTTTGGCCAAGCCCAGTTCTATCCCTGGGATGAGGAAGGGCAGCCAAAAGTCCCCCTTAGTCAGGACAACGGGAGCATGATTTTAAAAGAATTGTGATCACAGTGTGCATTTTAAACCACTGGAATGTTGTGCGTTGACTGGGTAACAATTGATAGGGGTTTTGATGTTGGTGTGTAGCATGGATTCCCATATCTGGAGTTAACCTGCAAAGACACTAACGGTGTCTCCATGCCATTCGGAGCCAACATCAGGGAGAGTCTTGGTGAGGAGAAGCAGATGTAGAGCCTCCAAGAAAGGAGCCACCTGTTACGGTCAGATGGGCCACGGGAGGCATCAGGACACTGGCCACTTCCCTGCCACCCAGACTCAGACCTCAGTGGCCTTTGTGATTGGGCTGGTGCAGCAGAGGTCAAGGGCCTTTTTTTTCCTACTGCTAAATAGAAACAGACAGCAAATTACATTTTATTTAAACTCAATAATTCCCTCTCCTTATTAAAAGCCCTTATATTCTGCAATATAGCTGTCAAGATTATGTCTTTGAACTTGGCATTCAAGTTAACATCCTGGGAGTAAATTTGTTTTCCTAAAGTTTAAAAAATATGTTGAAAAGTAATTTTAGACTGGGAAGGGTAGTGAAAAAAAAGAGAATCATAGACTTCCCCGTGGCACAACCTCAGTTAAAAATTATGTCTAACTTTTAAATCTCAAATCTTTGAGATAAAAGGCACATCAATTTACTTATGCCTAATTCACCTTCAGAACTTTCTCACAGAGTGG
This sequence comes from Tapirus indicus, assembly GCA_031878705.1. Taxonomy (NCBI): domain Eukaryota; kingdom Metazoa; phylum Chordata; class Mammalia; order Perissodactyla; family Tapiridae; genus Tapirus; species Tapirus indicus. The sequence continues at coordinate 104,967,966 of CM062926.1, read as the reverse complement.
CATATATTCAGTATCAAGGCATAATGTAGATCTGGCATGTACACTGAGACTTCAAATCTTATTTACCAATATGATAGTTTAAAACAGGTTATTAAACATGTTTTATATTTAAATGGACTTGGTAAGTCAAAACATAGCATTGCAACCCAGAGTGAAAGATCAACACTGCAGTGGCTCATTTATCAATATCAACATTTTTAACAGAGTTTTTGATTCTCGAAAGAACTCAGTGTTTTGGTTCAATTACAATCACTTAAACTTCATTGTTACTTTCTTCCATTTTATTCATGTTATTTTCCAGAGGGACAGGAACCGTTTAAATGAGTGCTATTGTTTAAAGGGCACAGAACAAGGTGGGGTGTGTGTGTGTGTGTGTGTGTGTGTGTGTTGGCAGGGTGGGGTGGGGCATGGGAAGGATAGGGAGGGAAGAGATTTGGGAGTATTTTCAAGCGTATGCTGGCTGGAAGCAGTGCATTTTAAATCGCTGTTAGTGTGATGCTCTGTGGCAGCTAAACTTGGGCTTCTTTGATGCCTTTAAGCAGAGGCTGGGTGGGAGGCGTGTGAGAGGGGCTCTTTGGAAATGCAGTGACTTGGAGAAGAGACTGCTTATTGTCACTCTCCTGAGTCTAAAGTCGGTGCTGTGCCTTGGCTCATTTGTCATTCCAAAATATGACTGTTTTCCCTCCATCGATCTAAACCATTCCCAGGCCTCTGTTCAAGTCCTGCCTCTTCCGCAGAATCCACTGACTTCTTAGCCCTTCTTGTTTCCCCCTTTTCTGAACCAGAGAAGGCCCCTAGAATGTTAGGGCTAAAAGGACCTCTGAGCTCTCTCTCCAATCTGTCACGGTGCTGAAGGAAAACTTGGCATCCGTGTGCGTGAAGTCTGTAGAACATGGTTCAGTCCTGTCTTACACAGTTTAATTGTTTTGTGTGAGTTAGGCTTATTTCCCTGGCTATATTTGGCAGTCTCTGAGGAAGGGACTATGTCACACATTTCTTTTGTATATTTCATAAAAATAGTATATAGTAGGCACTCCTAAAATGCCTTCAGCTCTGGTAGCACTTTTCTGTGAAGTGCACCGGCCAGGATAGGTGCTTATAGAGGTTTGTTTGTTGCGGCACAAACTAGAAACAACCTGAGTGCCCATCCAAAGGGGAGTAATTGAATATATTGTGATATATCCATATTATGGAGTATTATATAGCTGTTAAAAGAAATGAGTTACTCCTATAGCTAGTGACCTGGGGGATGTTCTCAATATATCATTCTTGCAAATTGCAAGAAAGGGAAGTAGTAAAATTTCACTTTTGTGATAACAATGTAACCTCCTATATCTGTATGTCTATTTCTATACATCATGAGGAACGTGGGAGAAGATGTGGAAGGATACACAATGGGCTGTTAACGTTGGCAGTGGGAAAGGTTATTAAGCTTTTTCTTTACCTTGTCTTTGTATCATTGCAACAGGGAAACTATGAAGATTAAAAACCAGCAAATATAAGAGAAAGAGAAAATGCATAGAGGTTTTCATGCTTTAGAAAGTCCCTTTCCCATAATACTTCTTTCTACTTTTCAAACTTTACATGATTGAAAAAAGTTAATTTTATCTTTTGACTCAATTTTAGAATAGGAAATAAAGATAGCATTGTATTTGGGTTAGGGTTTTCTCGGTTGTTCGTTTTTCAGCTCATGACATGAAGACAAGTTTTCTTTTTATCAAAACCCAAACTATGAAGGTAGCACCCAAACCGGAAGCCCTGAGGCCCTGGTTTCTGTGGTGGATGGAGAGAGAAGTGGCAGGTTGTACAGACGCAGGATGCTAACTGGGTTCAGGGCTCGAGGAACTTCCTGTCCCAGAGCTGAACAGAACGGAATAGGCAGCTGGAGGGCCTTGCACAGGTGGAAAAGCAAAGAAAGCGAACACTGCAGAACTTCCTCCGCTGATGGTTGGGCAGCTCCGCTCCAGAGAGCCCTGAATCCCACAGAGGAAGTCGGCGAGAGTCTTTATGCATGTAGGCAGCCATGCCTGAGCGGGCTAGCTCTGGCTGCATTAGAGGTGGGGAGAGTTCGTTTACCTTTTAGATCCACATCCAGAAGAATGCTTTCCCTCATACCTGAGGGACACTCCATCCCTAGGACCTCTCGCCCAGACTCTTGTTGTGGTCTCCTAACTTGTATGACTCAAGTCTTCTTCCAGTTCATCATAGAATCCATTCCCAGAGTGATTGTCACTCTCCTGCTCAAGAACCATGCATAGCTCCCCACTTCTATGGAAGAGCCCAAATTTCTTAGCCTGGCACTCAAAGCCTTCTATGATATGACCCCTCTCTTCCTCTCAGCCTACCTCACTTCTCTCATGCTCCAGCCAAATAAAATTGTTCCCTGTACATGTTCAGTCTTCCCAGCTTCTGCTCACATTCTTCTGAGGTAGGAAGACTCCCTTCCCATTCTGTCCATCTCGACCTGTTTAAATCCTCTCCAGTCCTCAATATTCATGTCAAAGGCTGCATCTTTCAGGAGACCAGATGTGATCTCTTTCTTCTTCAGGTACTTCTCCTGTGGTATTTACCTCAAGTTGTGTAGACTCATATACTTCCTCTTACACCTCAGTAACTTCGTCAAGGGAGAGACTGGTTGTAACATCTCAGTACCTGAATTTCTTATGCTTAGTAAATTTCTTTTGTTTAATCAATCTTTGTTGGACTGAATTGAATATAGTTGTTATCTGAAATGTACCAGATTAATTTTTTAAAAACATGTCTTTCATTTCATGTTGGCAGGGTGCCATGCAGAGAAATGAAGGGTTTCTCTGGGTTGGTGTCTCTGCAAAGAAATAGAATGTAACCACCCTTTTCTGCAAAATTTCCCATTTTGTATTATCTAATGTTTTTCAGCCTCTTGGACTCCTCTCTTCCTGCTGCCTCATCATTTCCCTTTGACTTCTGTCACTGAATGCCCTTGCTGTGACATTGGGTGGGGAAATGGAGAAGATGCTTCCTGGAAGACTGCACTAAGAGAATCCCTGATAGATTTTCCTGTCTCTTGACTTTCCTGATTTTGTGGGCAGCAGGAGATCATACGGTCATCTCCGGCAGAGACTAATAGAGGTCCTGGTCAACCCACTGCCTTAGATTTGAGGGTGGTTTGAACAGCCCAGGCCAGGAAGGTGACAGTTTTGCACATCTCCCTCATCCCCCACCTGGCCCCCTGTAGAGAGATGGGGAGAGTTTAACTGCTATCTCCCTTTCTGAGAAATGCATATGGAATTCAAAGGAAGAGAACTGCAGAAAGGAGGGAGGCTTAAAGGAAAACCCTCATGGGCTTTAGAAAGACTTGACTGGGCAAAAAGTGGCTTTTGAAAGAATCCAGATTCTAACAAATTTCAGACAAACCCAATTTGGAGTTTGCCTAAATCATGAATGACTTCATCTGATTGAGTTAATCCATATATCTCATATATGGTAGTTCCATCCCCCTCAAATATAGAAATCGCCACCATCCTGATGAATGCTTTTTATTCCTGCACATTGATTTGAGTTGTTGTTTTTGAAGGACACTTGAATTGCATTATTTAGCTTCTAATTTCCAACAATTCTCAAAAATTATAATTACTCTAGACCATAAGAAAATATTACTGTAGTTAAAGATCATTTTCTATCATATTTTTTTCTTTAGGGATACTATTTCATTGTTGCCCTTATTATAAAAAGGAATGTACATACTGGGTATTAATAAAAACTCTTGTTTGTACAATGCATCTTAAAGCTGAGAACCACTTTCTGATCTGAACAAAAAAATTGCACTGAATACACTTATTACCCTGAAAGTCATCTTCTAGCTGTATAATTTTTCCCACAAAGGTCACTAAAATGGCTTATATTGATTGACATTATTAAATCACCCTCCATATTTGAAACCACATGAATTCAATATGCTATAGGATACAGTTATACAAAGAATGTAACCAAAACTAAGATAGGAAATAAAACCTCTATAACAACTTTTCAAAACAGGGAACTGTTATAGAAGTATATATTTTTTTTTTGTTTCACTAAAATTACACTGATTTAAATATTCTGTGTGAGCTAACCTCTTGGATCCACTGTGCTCTTGCTTAAATTAACTTTCTTTAAAAGTTAACTCCCGAGCACCACTTAATTAACTTAGCTAAAGTTTAGATTTGATCTCAAGCCATTTGAAACTAGACAGAGTAAAAAGAGATGTGGGTAGTTGGCAGCAGATCCCCGTAAAAATATGGCATTTGGCACTGTATGTGGGCCTTGTTTTGCTTTGCTTTGGCTCTTTATGGATGTGGCCTATTTTTGAAATGCTGTGATTTAAATTCAGTGATCAAGTGACAAGTCTGACAAAACAGAACTTACTTCCGTGGAGGTTTTGTGGGGAGAAAAATGGAAGTGTTCCAGGAACTAAAGGAAGTAACCTCAATTTCACCTGGAAACGTTAGTGTCTTGGGGGCAGGAGGTTTGGGCTATATATAAAGAGTGAAGGAAAGTGGCCGAGATGCTGAGCCAAATTTGCATCCAGGAATAGAGCAGACATCAAAGAACTGAAAACAGTGTGTTGTTTCCACTCTGTCCCTGTAAGTAGCAATCGGGGAGCCTGAGGTAAAGAAGATCGCGAAGTTCGTTCCGTGACGCCTTGGGTTTTGGCAGTAGTCTTCCAACTGGCTTCTCTAGCTCTATTCTCTCCTCCTCCAGTGCTCAGTGCACACCGTGGATAGATTAAATGTTTGCAAAGACTGGGTCGTTTTCTTGCTCAAGACCCCGGTTCCTGTTTGCCCACAAGATTGGGTTAGAACTCCTTCTGCTGGCATGGCGCTCCCCTGGCCTAGTTATTTACTTTTCCAACCTCTTCATCTACTGTTCTCCAACAGGAAAGACTCCAGTCTCATTCTTCAAAATCCAGCCTAACACCTACCTTCTCCATCTTTCTGGTAACTCAAACCCACACTGAGCCCCCTTACTTTGACAGATTGTAGTTTTTTGTTGTCTGTCTTTTGGCAAGATTGTTTTATTGTTAGTTATTTTGTTGAAAGTAGCTATATCTAGAAATATATGCACATATATAGTCACTATATGGTGTAAATGTATACATATGCATAGAGAGAATATATATTGTAACATATTTCCTTAGTGAGTTGTAAGGTGTGTAATACTTCTCCACAGGAAGTACATTGAAACTGAGGCTGAATTCCTGAGCGTGAATTATGTATAATATATTATATTTATTCTGTATTCAATATATTGTATTGAATTGTACTGGGAGAATCAGGAAAACTAAGTTCTAGTCTCAATTTTGCCACTAACAGGTAAATCGTTACACCCCTCTCATAGCTCCAAACAGGGAATTAATTTCCTTTATGACCATCAGGTGATCATAAAGGAAAAGTATAACCATATTCATTTATGATAACCTTAAATAGTAAAATTATGATTTCATGTCCCATCCAGTGGACATGAATATATAGCACACTTGGGTTAGTCAAAGAGAGATGATGTATTATTCAGGTGAGTTGCTATTATTTTGATTTTATAGATTAGACCCCTGAGTACAGAGAGGTTGTGTGACATTTTTGAGGTTGCCCAGTGTAACAAAGGCCAAGTCAGGATCAGTTTGATTCTTGCTCCCCTGCCTGTGAAAGATTCTTTCTCAGTATGATGGGCCCCTCTGCTTTACAGGTGGTATTGAGTGGGTTGTAAACTTAACTTGATTTATTTGCTCTGTAATTTTTTAGGAAATCTCCCTCGATTCCTTATTTTTCCTCTTGTAGGATGGATGGGCATAGATGCACTTGTCTGTGAAAGTTTTTGAGCTTGTCAGTTCAAAATCAACACTGATCACTATTTTTGTTGAGTGCACAGTAGGCATCCAGCCTTGTACAGGGAGCAATGCATATATTGTGTCATTTCTTAAACACATCTTGTAAAATGGCTGTGGTAACCCCATTTTATAGATGGGGAAGCTATGGCTAGGGTTTAATCCCAGGTCAGTCTGATACCATATCAATCTCCCTACTGTGGAAGAAAAAGAGAGAGAGGTCTCAGGTTGTACAAATCAACATTGCCTCTAGATTTCAATTTAACCAATACTGTTGTTTCATCATTTCCTTTTACCTAATCTTTTGTGAGTAACTAATAGCAAAGCTGACATGGCTGGGTTTCATTTCTCCTCGGGTTGGCTTTCCTCTGGTGAAGGTGCTAATGAGTAGCATTAAAGAACAGAGACATAGCCAAGGAGGATCTCGGGAAAGCAAGGTGAGACAGAGGATGTGAATGTTCCCCAAACTGGATAATTGGTCCTTGAATAACTATTTCATAGTCAATGCCTATGTGTTATCTTCATTCTGGAAAAGGTTAGATAACAAATTCATTTTTCCATTTTCTGTCTAAATATAGTTCTTTTTTCACAATGTTTGAGTATAGAGTTAATAAATAGCTACGTATAGAGAGGATATTACTGATGCTTGGAATTTTATGCTTTTTTTTGTTTTTAATGATAATTGGAAATATTACAGACATTTATTCTGCAGCATAGGCTGTAGGAGACATTTTCAGTATAGTCCTGCCTTAAAAAAAAAGTTTATGAGGACTCAATATTTTGTACAGTTCTTAAGGGAAGCAGATTTTGATTTTATGATCATCATTATCTTTCTGTAATGGATTGAACTTCTCCCCAAGTAAAGAGTGATCTGTATTCAGGAAGCCCTTAATGGCATCCTTTCAGCAGATCACACAGCAGGACCCACATGAATAGAGCTAACAAGTTTTGTCCATTAAATCTAGTGACTTGAACAAATTTTTATTATCCTTTTGTAAAAATGCAGGCACTACCTCATACAAAAACCAGTTGTTACCTAATGAAGTGTTTCAGCATGTTCATATAAGTTGATGGTTTCATATAGCCGGATTATTGCTCCATCAGCTATTAGCTACTAATAACATGCTCCCATCTTGCTTTAATGCTGTACTGTACTCAGAATACTCAAGTATGGACAGATGTTTAGGAATATCATTTTTTCCTCTTGGCTATTGATTCCCAACACCCACTCCTGATTAGAATGCAAGATGTTTTCTTTTAAACTTGGAGTCTTTAATCACTCAATCTAATCAGAAAAAGACAAGCAACACCTCAGGAATTGGAATGAAATGCTGGAGCATCTTCTTGGACTTCTTACCATTGACTATAGTTACAGGTGCCCAGTGTCAGCCTCTCTCACTCTGCTTATTTTCCGAAGCCAATTTATTAGTCAAGAACAAGCAGCTCTGACAAAGGGAATGTGAAAGTGCACCCTACAAAGTCTTAGCAAAAATCAAATTGGTAGATTCATGAGGGAATTTTGGAGGCAGGACCCACAATCTCATTGCAGGATGGAATGGGTGCTCTAAACTAGCTGCACTCTCTTTGCAGAACCCATAATGGACTTTACTCCTAAACTAATGGCATGTATAATGCCCCTAGTAGCACTTTTTAAAAGTGGAATTGAGGGAATAATTGAACTGGGTTTTGCAAATGATGAAAGTGATAGTTTAACACTGGAGTTTTAGCTTTATTCTTATTTCCTAAAAACCTGGACCCTCAGGGATCGATAGGAAAGTTTTCTTTGTTTTTCGTTTTGGTATGTACATAGTGTGTCTGTTTACTTATTACTAAGAACTCTCTCAGAAACTTGAGTTTTTGTATGGCTTGAATAAAGTGGATCCTCCAGCTCCCTTACTTCTCTTAATTATGCAACCTGAACATTTCCTCTTATCTCCCAGGTAACAAATTACCATCTTGCTCCCCCTAGTGGAATTGTCACTCTACTTCAAAGTTTGAGAAGACCGTATCAGTACATATTGATTTAGCGTCCTGTTTTTGGTAATCAGATATTTTCCCAATTTGTTTTCAAAGACTGAGAATAAAATCGAAAAATATTGCATTGGATGGGCTGATAGGGGATGGGTAGAGAAAGTGGCTTTTTTCTGGTAAACTTTCAGTTCCTAGTGTTAGCAAGGTTAGCTACATAATTTATAATGGCTTCCAAATTCAAGGGGCCCCTCTGCTCTGCACTTCTGTCTTAGGGGGTCAGATGTCATTAGGCTGGCGGACAGTGTCCTCTAGAAGGCAGCTGGCAACACTCCTGGCAGAGATGGTAGGTGCTAATAGTTGGTGATGTTGAAGGACAGGGACAGGTCCCATCTGAATATTGAATTCCGCTTGTGCCATTGGTAAAGCAGGCCCAGGAAGTGTCCTTCTTCCTCCTGAATCTACGCGAGGGACTGTGCCAGTATCCACGCACATGGCAATCATTTCCAGTTTACAGCTGCTAAGCATGCTGAGAAAATTTTAGTAACTGAAATTACTCTCTTACGAATTTAAATTTCTTTAGGGAATGATAGTTAATGCTTTCATGGCGTTGGAATCTCTCTCTTTTTTTCTGCCACTATTTGTTTTTCACAGCGTTGACCCTTGTAATGAATTTGTTTATTCAACTTTGTACCCTGTTGCACACTCAGCACTCCTATTTTGTATATGCTGGTGTTGAAATGTGTGAAACTTCAAAAAGACATACCCATACATGCCAAGGCTCAGGACTCTGCTCTTTCGCAGGTAAGACTTTGCTTCTAAGCCTTATCAAGATCAAGGCAAAAGCTGCAAACGATACAGTGGTTGCCAAATGAATGGTCAACAGAGTACAAGTACTTGATCCTTATAAGCAAGAATATTGTAATTAAAATATTCCCCCTTTCTTAAAATCACATAATAGAGATAATATTTAGATACAACTTTTTCCAAATATTTATTCTCAGGGTGAGTGTTTCCCTAGCGAAAAATAAAACAGCAGGATCGGATTAAAATCCCAAAAAAAGGGAATGCCAAAGTGCTCTCTGGGCATGTTTTATTTGGAAGTGTGGAGAAAAAAAGAAACACCCATAATGTTTTTTTTAAAAATACTACTTGCTCAAGAGTCACAGTAATTTAGTTCAAGATTTACATCCATGCAAACACACAGTTTCCTTTCAAGCAAAGTGTGTATCGGTGAAGTTCTGCTCTGAATCCTGTGATGCTTGGATTCACAACGGAGCAGATAATGACGTAGTAGGGGCCATGCAGAGCAGCAGGGGCTGGAGGTGTCCCTCTAATGAGACTTGGGAGAACAGACACTTCTATTCCACAGGGAGTGGGAGGGATTTGTCTGTGAATCAACATGTGTCTCTGTGCATACATGCATGAATGTAGATACAGAGGTGTAAGTACACATGCAAATGAAGGCATGTGCATGTGGGTGTATGTATGCATAGATGCGACTGCAGCATGGAAGAGTTACAACAATAGTTAGCTTCTTCCTCCCAATGGGTGCTGGGAATTCTGTGTATTGGCAATGCTCTCCAAAGCAGCTTTTAGCAGAGCTAGGCCCGGAGGAGTTGGGCAAGTGTGCACACCACTCTGCTGGGAATTCTGTACATGGATGATACCCTTCAAAACAGTCTCAGAGATAGGGCCTGGAGTGTTGGGGAAGCTCTACCCCCACTGCCTGCTGAGGGGCTATGCTGACGTCCTTGTCTGGCAGCTTTGTCAGGGTGGCTGTTCTTGGGAACATTCCAGCCATAGCTTGGATCCCTTGTCTTTCTTGAGAAGTGTGAGGACTGAATGCGACAGAATATCTGTGCACATTCCTTACACTCGTGAGTGGTGAGAGGTTTGCTGACCTAGCCATGTGCCCTTCGAGTGACTAACTAGTGGTGCATTAACTCCTGGGATAGGTTTGTTCCTCAGAATCTAAACTTCTCAACTGTTGATTTATCCCTGTTGATTTAACACCAAAGTCTTGTCAGACTCTGCCTCTGCTTGTCATCCTGTGGTTATTGGGGTTTCTTATTTGTTTTCTCTTAAGGTTGAAAAAGGCAGAAACATGGGGCCTGCCCGGTGGCGCAGCGGTTTAGTTCGCGCTTGGCAGCCAGGTGTTCGTGGGTTCGGATCCCAGGCACCCGCGGACGCACTGCCTGTCAGCCACGCCGTGACGGCGTCCCATATAAAGTGGAGGAAGATGGGCACGGATGTTAGCCCAGGGCCAGTCTTCCTCAGCAAAAAGAGGAGGATTGGCAATGGATGTTAGCTCAGGGCTGGTCTTCCTCACACACACACACACACAAAAAGACAGAAACGTGCGCACAAGTATTTGGCCACGAGCACAGTGGATAGAGAATTATGAAACAGATAAACATGACTCAGTATTTTTGTTGAAATCCTGAGTTTGTGTCTGACTCTGTGTTTTGTGTGAAACATAGTCCTCCACACAGGGCAGATAACCTGGAGACCTGGTGAGCGGTAGTCAGCAAGCGTGTGGAAGGATCTCCTCGTCCTTAGCAAAGCAGCCAGCTGAGACTGAACTAGCAGGAAACTTGTGTCCTTCAAGGCTTCTTCCCTGCTACTTCACTATTGGCAACTTGAGAAACTGTCTTTGAATCATGCACCTTGGCAAGGAGGTAGAATTGAGAGAGCATTTTGGGCATAAAAAAAAAAAAAGATACATCTGTGCACTTGCTGGAAGCTTTTATGGCAGAGGGGAAAACCATGGACAAATTTCTGGCATATTGGAATATTTACCTGCAATTTAACATTTTTTATGTAGTATTTCCTCAAGTACTCATAATATATCCTACTGAGAATACTTTTTTGGTCCCCCCAAATCATAATAAACACTATCAAAACCTATAAGAAAGGCAACAGGAGGGTAAAAAAAGAGAAAAGAAAATTTATGAGGAATATGATACTCAAGTAGATGAACAGGGAGAGATCAGGTGAGGCTAATGATTTTACCTTAGGCCAGCATTCACTAGTTTCTATGATTAAGTGGGCATATATGAAAAATGTAGATTCACAGGCCCCCACCCCAGATACACTAAATCAGAAATTGCAGGGAAGGGGGTCTGGGAATATTGGTTTCACAAGCATCACAGGTGATTCTTATTGTCAGACAAGTATGGGAAACTGCCATCATCTAATTGCCTACTAGGTCTAAAGTATTTCCAAAAGTTGAGTGAATGTCTGTGTGTGTAATTGCCAAGGCTTTTCATTTTTTGAAAAAAAAAGGTCCAATATTCCATACTGGCATCATTAGAAATTTCTTAATGAAAACATCTGTTGTGTAGGGTTGTATGGTCAAAGAGGGTTTTCCCATATGTTATCTCATTTGTTCCTAATAACAATCCTATGAGTGGTTGGGAGCAAGGTCATGCTCACCCCCAGATTACACATGGGAAATGGGCTCACATGTAGCTGGCAAGTGGTGGCGCTGCTTTGAACAGGAGCCTTCACCAGGTGGGGCAGGCCCAACACCAACCCCAGAGCCCACCACTTTTCCTCTTTTACCCCACACTCTAGTCACCAGGTTGACGACAGCATTTCTAACAGATTGGGTTCCTTGTGCATCAACACCTTTGCACATCCTGATCCGTCTGCCTGGAATGCCCTTCCTCCCTGTCTGCAAACTCACACTCATTTATGAAGGTATCTCCCAGGAAGTGTTTCTGGATACACTATTCTCCTCACCCGCGCCTGCTACGCGAGCAGAGCTAGCTTCTCTTTCAGCTGTGTTTCCATTGCCCTTTATAAATCCTCTACTATATGTTGGGTCTTGTTTAATGGATGTGAGTTCAATGATAAGCGCTCAGTAACGCCCCCTTCTTGCTCCCCACCCTGCCGTAATATTTTGAAAAGGCAGTGGGATGTAGTCACGTCTAAAACGCTCAGTGCTTGTTGGCTAATGTTACAGGGAGTGTTTGGGAATGATTTCAAGGATTTTCCAAACATTGACAAAGAGGTATTCGGGCGGTCAAAAACGTGGCCATTACCATCCTCTAGGAAGAGAACTGTTTGAGGGTACCAGGGAACATTATCTAACGTGAAATGGAGGCTGACAGGGGGATGTATGCACAAAACCACAGACTTGGGAGTTTCCTTGATGGGGAATTTAAGGGCCTTTCAAGGACACCCTCAACTATGGGTAATGTTCATGTTGTGCTCACAGCCCCAGGTTAGATGTGGCTGTCTGTCATGGCTTTCAAATTGTATTATAGTTATTTCTGTATTCAAGTATCTCCCTCACTAGACTTCTAGTGAGGGTGGATCTGAACTATATTTATTTTTGTCTGCCAATTGATAATTGTTGAATAAACTTTTGGAGAACAAATCTTTTAGCCATCTGCATCTGAATGCAATCAAATGTATTTAATTATAGTTCTCATTCAAATTCTCCTGTGTTTACAGCCACCACTGGTCCAAGCAATCTTCAGCGGTGATCCAGAAGAGATACGGGTGCTCATCCACAAAACTGAAGATGTGAATGCTCTGGTAGGAGATGCTGTGGTTTTGCCTGCTCAGGCCCTCTTAACCTTTTCTGTACCATGGACTTCTTTAGCATCTGGTGAAAGCTCTGGACTGCTTCTCAGAATTCTGTTTTTAAATCCACGAAATAAAATATGTAGGGTTAGAACAGAGATCAATTATATTGAAATACAGTTATCAAATGGTTAAAAATAAAATTTGTGATATAAATATATATGTGCTTCTTTATCAACACATTTAAATAGCAAGATATAGCAGAAGATGTAATAATGACTATAATTTAAAAATAGCGATGAGCGTGATGAATATTTTGTGTTATCTGCGACCATTCTACAAACATATTGTGATTCCTGCCGCTGACCGAGTCACAGTTACTGCTGACACTACTGAGGTATGCTGCCTACATTCATAATGGAAGGAAATGTGAAATTTCCATTAGAAGTTAGTGAAAATAATGATGTAATATTTTTATATCTAGAACCCATGCCCTACGGCAGGGCTTCACAAACTGCAGTCCATCACCTGTTTTTGTATAGGCTACCAGCTAAGAGTGGTTTTTATTTTTTAAATGGCTGAAAAACAATGAAAAGAAGAATACTATTTTGTGACACATGAAAATTATATGAAATTCAAATTTCAATGTCTGTAAGTAAAGTTTTGTTGGAACACGGCCATGGCTGCAAAGCTCTGCAGCTTCAGAGTTGAGTAGTTGTGACAGAGACTGTATGTGGCCTGAAAAGCCAAAAACACTGCTCTCTGGCCCTTTAGAGGGAAAGTGTGCTACCCTCTTCCCTAGAGGGTCCATGAACCTGAGCTTAATGGACGAACTAGGCATCCTGTGTGGACTCTGAAGTTGTAATGTAATGTACATGTGCACTTGTAGATATATATTTTTTTCTGTGAAAGGGTCAAGGCATTTCATCAGATTCTTAAAAGGACCTATAACCTCCAAAATATTAAGAACCACTGGATCGGGAAGTTCTTGAAACAAACAAACCTGCAATGAAGAAAGGTGAAAAGAGTTAGTCAATAATTTACCCTTTTAATAGTTTCTGAGACCTAGATCGAACAGGCAATTATATGCAGTACATGCTACTAATTCTCTTAATGTAACTCAATTACGTAAATGCTCCAGTCCATTGGGGAGAGGAGCTCTCTTTGAAATCTCCGGTGTTAGGTGGAAACAGCAGGAAGAGTCAAACACACGTGCAGTGTAGGAAGAGCTTTGCCATGGGGAAATGAATGATGTCTGAGGTTGTATCTCTGTGCGGTTGGCTGAACACTTTATTCAGAAGGTGAGTCATTTGGTGCAGCCGTTGTTCTGTGGCCATGCAGGTCAGTGTGGCTTTTTGAAACAGCTTTGGGCAGCCTCTCCCCAGCTGGCACTGAAAACAATGGGGCAATGTTTTGTGACATTTTTGTAAGGTAAGCACAGATGAGGCCAGGGCCAGACTACTTGAGAAGGCAGTTGGGCATTTGTCCAGAGCCTGTAGGGTGTGACCTGTACTTCTGAGCTGGGGGCAGGCAGGCAAGCTGACTGTCCAGTGTTCTGACATCACTGGAACTTGCCCAGCCTATTCTGTGGCTGAGGCGCAAGCCCAGGCAAGCCCAAGACAAGGCTACTATCTTTTCCTGATCATGAGCAAACAGAACTTTTGTTCAGTCACACATACCAAGAAAGATTGCACTGTCCTTTGAATGGCCTTTATTTCTTCTTAGGAAAGTGACAAACAGTTGCTGGCTGGTAAAGGTTAGGAGAGCTTAACTTTAGTTGTAACCCATCTGTATTACTGAATTAGTTAGATAGGTTGACTGCTGTAAAACATAGACCCCTAAATGTATGATGGCTCAAACATAAGAGAAGTTTAGTTCTCTTATGAACAGATAAGAGGGGTGGCTGTTTTCCACATAGGGTCCCAGGTATCAACATGTAGCTTCTAAGGTCACCCGAGGGGTTTGTTTCCCATCCAGCCAACCACAAGGGAAAGTAGAGCATGGAGGCAAAGCACAGGAGGATTTTTATGGGTCAGCTTGGAAGTGGCATAATCACTTCCACTCACATCCCATTGACCAGAACTTAGTCACATGCCACACCTAACTACGAGGGAGGCTGTGGGATTAGTGTAGCTGGGTCCCAAAAGAGTCAGAGAACACGGACTTGAGTGAATAGTTAGCAATCTTGGCCACACCGATTTTTGATCTTACAGAATTCTAGGGAATTCAGGTGATAACATTTACTTGTCTGTGCAGTGTCTTATTCATTCAACAGTTGTTTACTGAGTTCAGACCCTGTGCTAAGTGCTAGGGATACAGCCGTGAGAAGACAGCTTCTTCCCTCATGGAGCTTACAACATGGCAGAGAAGGCAACAAAGGAGAAATCAAACCATGGTGTATTTTTGAAAGGGAAAATCCAGGACACTGTGTCGGGGCCCAGGTCGATAATGAGGAACTGGTGAAGGGATGTGTAAACTGAGACCTAAGGGGTACTATTGTGGAAACTGCTTTGTGTTTGTGGGCTGTGGATGTCTGGTAGCAGGGAAGGGTGGGATAAAGGGAGGGAGAGGAATGAATGAATGAGCAAACACAAGGAGTGCCTGAGTTCCTTAGGTTGATGGAATGGCTCTGCGGGGTCCACAGTCCATTTCCTCTACTCTTGCCTCCTTAGACTCCCTCTTCCATCCCCCTTTCCCTTCCCTTAGGTGAGTAGAAGAAGACGGTTTGATCCCCTGCTGTAGTATCAGGGGTGTTGGAGACACTGAGCTGGCCTCTTCAGGTCATGCTTTTCTTTTGCTGACACTCCTTAGGGATCAGTCACTTTGACTATTTTGCTGGGGGTGGATTAGGCAGTTTAAGGAAAATAGTTGTTAACAAAAGGCATAGGGAGGTGGAAGACAAATAAGGATTGGAAATCTCAGCCCGGAGACTCATTTTAGGAGGGAAGAGAGGCTGCTAACCTGTACATTTCAACGTCAAGGAAGGGAAATAAATAGTGGAGGAGCCTCCTGTTAGCGGGAAGGCAGTATCTGTCTTCTTCCCTTCTCACCATTTGCTTTCTCTCTTTGCCCCTATTTATTCACTTAGTTTTTCTTTCTGTCCTAGATTCTGATTTTTGGCCTTTCTTCTTGTTCCCTCCCTACCTCTCTGTGTCTTCCGATGGGTTGCATGTTATTTGGTGTAAATACGCTTTGATTAGCTGCTCCTGATATAGGAAAGAATCTTATTCAGCTTTGCCTCTTGTGTTTTTCCAAACTTTATTTCCCACTAATAGTATTCATGAACCCTATGCATCAACCAAACCAAATGACTCAACCCATTGGTATTTATTCTTTTCTCACTTCTCCACTGTTCCAGTCCCATCTGCCCTTCCAGACCCACTGCTTCCTCTATTAAGTTGTCCTAACTCTTACTTCCTTTCTGCTGCCTTCTCTGCCACCTCCCAAGGCAGCCAAAGACACCTACCTCTTCTCTCAACTCCCGTAGCTCTTTATACCTCACTGATCACTTTACTTGAGTTACTTATATCTGTGTTTTACTTTCGAGAGACTATGTGCTTGATGACATGATCACTATGTCATTCATTCTCATTTGTTCAATCGCCCAGTTCAGTTCTTGAAACACATATTGAGTGAATGACTAAATCCCACTTTATTACTTATGCTGAGCCAATTTGTGGTGTCCTATTTTTCATTTTTATCAATAAGGACAAGTCATCAAACAGTGTCTGGCTTAGTGTCCCTCGGGTCTCAGTTGTGAGATTGAAAGTTCTCTTTGTAAGAATGAAAATCTGTAGATGGATTTGAGGATCAGGAAGGGTACTTGAGTCTTTCTGTGGTTTCTCTGGCTAGTGGCATGCCAGCACCTGGAAATGTGGGAAGACATTTCTACTCTCTGAGGAATCTATCTAAATTGACCCAGATGTGGCTGATAACTGGAAAGATTTTAGAAGATGTCATCAGACTAACCCAACTGAGGCCACGGTGGAGCATCTGAATTCAGAATGAATGCAGAGATTCTGAAAACCAAAATTTGAACTCCATAAAGGCATTTTTGGGATTATGCTATGACAACATGACATTAACAGACAGTTTTACTGTGCTGCAGTGGAGCTGGGATAGAGACAAATTGGCGCCTGTTGATGGCAAGTGGTGAAGACAGAGAGGGAACCATGCCATGTGGGGAGTGGTTGAAAAACCTGGTGAGAGACTTGGGAAGGACAGGAGGACTGTCCCAGACAGTTCAAACACTGTCAGGTTAAAATGGAACTAGACTTACCATTATGTCATGTGGTTGTAAACTACAGAAAATAAGATTTCAGCTCAAAATATAAGAAATAAGTTAATAGGCAGAGTTGTCTAAAGAAGCAATGAGTTGACTCGACAAGTAATAAGCTCCCTGAAAGACCGCTGGACTGGAGGTTCTGGGGGAGACGGACAGTAGCACGTACGGCTCCACTCTCCTCTGTGCCCTCGGCCAACATTGCTAATGGGTCATGACATTTTTTGGGTCTTAAAGACCAAAATTTTTTCTCAGGACAGCACTATTAAATTGAAGTTGGCCTGTAAATTGAAACCTCCTTCCCTTGCCTGGACGAAGTGATGTTTAAAGTCTCTTACAACAGTGAAAGACGACAATGCCAAGATTTGTAAGTCCCATGTGATAGCAAAGCCGTGATGTTTATTTCTTCTTTAAAAGCATCACACACAGAATGAATACACACACACACACACACACACACACACACACAACCGTTATGATACCAAGTAAATTAAAAGTAATTCTTCAGTGTTGTCTCCCCAGCGCATATTCAATTTTATTTTGTCCAATAGTCTCAAAAATGTGTTTTACACTTGGGTTGTCCCCAAGTTGATTATTTGAATGCTTCTAGTTTATACAACAAAATGATTTTGTCAAGCTGTTCATGTTTGTTATTTGCCCTAAAAGAATTTGGCTCAAGTATATTGGTGCATTTTGCTTGGTTTCTCCATTTCCAGAGAGGAAGGGATGATATGTGAATGTAATAATATAAATCCTGGGGTGAAAACTAAACATATGATGGCAAAGAATTTCTAGTGAAAAAAAGGGGAGACAGCCACTAAAACTGCAGCTCTTGACTTCGGGCACTGATTCCAGTGATGGTGGCCCGCTGGTCCCAAGATCCAAGTGAGAAGAAAGAAGTTGTGCCAAAATTGTATGATGAGGGTTTTTTAAAATAAATAAGACAAATCATCAATAGTTAACTTGTACTTTGTTCTTGTGTGTATGTGTAGCGATGTTGCACTATTTCTCTTTTTATATATTTATGCAAAATGATCACAATAAGTCTAGTTAACATCTATCAGCATACATAGTTACTTTTTTTCTTGTGATGAGAACTTTTAAGATCTACTCTCTTAGCAACTTTCAAATATACAATACAGTATTAATATAGTCACCTGCGTACATTACATCACATGATTTATTTATTTGATATCTGGAAATTTGCACTATTTAAAAAAAAATAGAATATATTTTTTGAATCCGCTAGGAAGAGTGTAATACGGCTCTATCTAAAGAACTATGAGTGATAAATTTAATATCTTCTCTAAATTTTTCTCAGCCTGATTCTATTATGTCAAATGCCCTAGAATATTAGAAATACAACCTATATAGCACAGACTTTTAAGCTTCTAGAATTTTGTGTATTTTCCCTCACCTACATATATCTTACTTGATTTTTTATTTTTTAATAAAGATTTTGCTATGAGGATAAAGACCTGAGATGTTTTGTTAGCTTTGAGACCAGGGCACCCTCTAAGTCAGAAGCTGCTGGAAATAAGGAAGCTGCAGGCAAGGGTGGCAAACTCAAGTCCCCTAAATGATAGAAGTGCACAGTCTCTGGGCCTGATGACCTGCCCAGCTCTCACCGAGTATTGCTGCACAGGAATGCAGGCACAGTGTGGCCCAGACTTTTTAAGTTTTTAAGAGAAAATACAGGAAATCACTAAATTGTTAAATGTTAGTTCCAAAAAAATGATCCAACATTGTTCAGGCCAAAGAAAACACATCTGTGGGCCAAATTTGGCCTGCAGGCCACTGTTTCGCTAACTGTGAATGAGATCAGCAAATATTCAGCAGTTAAGGTTTCTCTGGCGACCTGCCTCTGGAAATCCACAGCGTGGTCCTGAAGCTGAGGGCCCAGTGTTCTGGGGAGAGCAGTGGCCTGTGTTCCCCAAGCGTTGACAGCACTTCTGGCTCACTAGCCGAGGGGAAGTTGGTGGTCCTTTCACAGCTCTGGGAGGGGTGATTTTTGTCCTGGGGGTAGGTGCCAGTCTCTTAGAACAAGCCTGGCAATGCTGTCGCATCCCTGCTCCTCCTTGGACCAGTGCCCAGAATGTGGGGCTGTGGTTTGGATGCCACGACCTGTGTCCTGTGGAGAATGATTCATGAACTCCAGACGGCACTGAGCAGGCTACAGGATGTGGCTTCACGGCCATTTAAAATGTGTGAAGGCAGGTCTGGTTAGCATCATTCCTAATTATCCTTCAGGGGATGCTCAGCAGTTTGAGGCCCCATCTCTCCAGCACTGCCCTTGGAGGTTGGAGAACCACCCTCCGCGATGGAGAAATCTTACAAGGTATACGATTTGCACTCTCCAGTAATGGCGGTGGGTGTTTTGGGGCTATGGAAACATTCCAGGTATAATGGCATTAGTATTATTTTGCAATTGCTGGACATTTTTACAGCACAAAGAAAAATCTTGCAGTTAAAAGATATACTTTGTAAATAGCTTGAGAATGTGAACATCCCTAGGATAAAGGGTTATGGCTGTTTTCTTCACATTAGACATTAAATTTGGGGGGAGGGTGTAAATGTGAATAAATGAGCTAGGTTACTCTTAGAAGGAAAGAAGCCTCAATTGTTTGAAAGTAATGTTTACATTCAGTGCAGTTGAATTGGATGGTAGGACTTGGGTTGGGGATACTTGACAAGATCATTCTAAACTTTATCTAGAGGAATAAACATGTGAGAAAAGTCTTGAAAAAGAAAATCAGTGAGGGGAGAGTTTCACAAATATGTTAAAACAAACTGTAAAAGTACAGCAATTAAAATAGTGTGTTACTGGCACAGGAATAGTCAATCAAATTAGTGGAACAGGTTAGAGAGTCCAGAATTAGACCCAAGTGTATCTGGACATTTACTATAAAATAAAGGAGGCATTTGAAACCACTGGGATGTGAGGGATTATTTAATAAATTGTGTTGAGACAACTGGCTGGTAAAAAGCTGAACCTTTCCCTAATTTCTGGTACCAAGATAAATCTAGAGGTAAAAAATAAAAAGATGAAAGTAATGGAATGCAACAACAAGGGGGAAATATTTTTTCAATCTTGGTGTAGGGAAGGACTTTCTAAGCATAATAGCAAAGGTAAAAACCATAATGGAAAAGGTAGATACCTTTGAATATATAAATACTATAAACTTCTCTATATTAAGTCACCATAAACAAGGTTAAAAGATAAAGATATGTACAATATATGTGAAAAGCATTAATGTTCCTAATATGTAAAGAACTCTTGCAGATTATGTAGAAAAAGATAAATACCCAAATTGAGAAATGGTCAGAGAACGCTCAGAGGACACTGACCAAAGGAAAAATGCAAATAGCCAACACATATGAAAGGGTGTTGTCTCAACCTCACCTGAAATCTAAGAATTCAAATAAAACAGCCGCCCTGTGCCATTCTGTCTCCGTCAGATCAGTAGAGATGAAAATAAGGTCCCAAGGAAGGTGTAGACGAAGGAATGCTCTGATGCCTTTGAGGGGAGTGTAACTGGTACTAGTCGTTGGAGGGCAGTTGGGCAGTCTGTGTCAACATTCTGACTGTTCACACCTGTTGACACACCAACACCACTCCTGGGGATTTACCCTAAGGGAAATCACTGAACAACTATATATATATAAAAATATTTGTTGCTGTGTGCTTTATAGTAATAAGAAATTGGAAATCACCAATAGTTTCTCTCTTAAATATATTACAGTACATCCATATGTGGTAATATCATCCTATTTTAAAAAGAGTGGTTTGTATCAATTTTTGCTTGTTACATATATTTATTGATAGGTAAGATCTTCAAGATATATTTTTGAGTGAAATAGCCAGTTGTTAAACAGCATGTATCATGCGTCTATATAAATGTAAGAGGTCTAGAAGAATGTTCTCCAAAAAGTTAATTATGGTTGAATCTGGGTAGTGGAACTTTTGCTTTTTTCTTTATTCCTCTATGTATTATTAATATTTTCTTACACCTACCATGTATTATGTTGATAAGTGGTAAAAATCAATACATTTATATAAAAAACACATACATAAGAAAGCCAACAAAGCAGGTTCTAAAGTTGCTCATATTTAGTCAAGGATATGACTTTTAAAATGCACTTATTGTGTTAGTTTGAATAAGTGTAGAACATACTTTAGTGGCATGGTGCTTATTACCCATAGTGACAAGCAGACAGGTGTTCCCATCCTTCGTTACATGACAAGGGCCTTTCTCATGGGTTTAGCCGGGGCTGAGGAGGTGGTGGTAGGAGCTGTTCCATCTCAGTAGGGTCATTTTCTTCTACCACCATGCTCCCCTTTTGGAGGAATTTCAGGGGGGACCCCCTTCATTGGTATTGAAGACTGAAAATGTGTATGGATGAGATTCTACATGGCAATATCATAAAATTTAATGTCTTTTTACTTAGGTGTATGAACCACATTTTACATCATAAATTATGGAAAAATAATTTTTGATTGTTTCAATTAGGATAAAAATCAAGTAAAAGTTTCCAGACACTTTATGGTTTTATTTTCTAATTTCTTTTACAATGAGAATATACTTATAATCAGAAAAAATTTTTAAAAAAATTTGTGGAAAAGAGATAACTCATATTTTAAAAATGAATGGGGTAGAAATAATCACCTACCCAGGTTATTCTTAAAAGACATGCTTAAATTAAAAGGATATAAGATATATTTTAGATCAATTAGTTGTGCCAGCCCTGATTTATACCAAGGATATGTACTTTCGGTTTCAAATGTTAAATAACTATATAATTATGACAGCCAGAAGACTTTCCAACTGTAGTTTTATAGATGTATTATTATTACAACTGACTTGAAAAGAAAGAAATGCCAAGAGCTTAAATACAAATATTACTCAGTTAGGGAGGGAGCCTGTGGGGTGGGTGGGAGTTTTTCCCGGGATGTTGCGTGGCTGACTGTAGTCGTGTCACTTGCCAGCTTTCTGCTTAAAAGGATGTTCCTGGCGGTCAGCGTAGGACACCTATGGGTTTCTTGCTGTGTACTTTCTAACGTCACCTGAGGGTAACACAGGCCAGCTTCTCCTTCTCTGTCAGTCCCCCTCCCTACGCTCCTTCCTGCCTTTCCCCACCCCACATGCACATGGTCCGTGTGTCTGATATAACGCCTTCACAACGAAACCCTGTGTGTCTCTGCTTGATCTATCTTATTTGCTGACACGTAATCCATATCAGTCACACCAGAATGCAAGTGTGGTACAGGGAAAAGGGCACTGGGCTAAGCTCAGAGGCAGAAGCCCTGGGGTCTGTGTCCTTGAGCAATTAATGTAGTCTGACCTCACCTCCCTGTCTACAAAGTGGGCATGATAACAAACTTTTTATAAGCTTATGGTTAGAGAGATAAAATGATGTACATATATCAGTTAGGATTAGTTTTGGCTGCATTAGACAGGAAACCAGTAACGGTAAGATAGTACCTTTTAGTAAAATAGAAGTTTATTTTACTAAAGTTTAGTGGTTTTGAGTAAAATAGAAGTTTATTTGTTTCCCATGTACAGCAGATCAGAGAGAGGCTGTCAGGACTAGCATGGTACTCCATGGTGAAGAGCCAGTCTTTGTCTCTTTGTGCTGCCATCCTTGGCATGTGGCTTCTAACTCATTGCCCAAATGACCACTTGAGCTCCAGCCATTGCATCCAAATTCCAGCTAGCAGGAAGGAGGAAGGTGGAAGAAGGACATGCCACCTTTCTTTAAGGACACTTCCCCTAAGGATACAATTGCTTATATATTGTCCAGAACCACAGCAGATGGCCATGTACTCAGCTAAAAATCAGTGTCTATTATGAAAGAAAGAGAGATGAGGCAAACCAGCAGTCTCTGCCATGGTAGGTAAAAAATTTTTGTGACCTAGGAAATGTTGTGATCCTTTCTGTGATTTTGCCATCATCTACATTCATCCATTCACCACGTGTTTACTAGTGCTGGGGGGTGGCACTAGGGTTGAGACTCCTTATCCCTCCTCGTCATTTCTTAATCAAGTGTTATCTCCAAAAACGGGCTTGAAGGCTTCATGTAGCTGTGAGTTGTTTTTTTCCTGCTTTGCTGAGAGTGTGGGAACAGAACATCACTAAGGTACCATGTCCCTTTCTTTGGGAAGAGGGAGGGAGCAGGGTGACACTGGAGCATGTAATAATGGCAGCTCTCGAGCTCCCTAGGACAGACACCATGTGTGTTTCCCTCCAGCTCCTAGAGGTCCTGTCTTTGTCATCAATGCTTCATGTTGATTTATTCTTGGGTCCTCACCTGCCTTGTACGTATGCCTTTCCCACTACTTAAAACACATGTGCTGGATTGACTCTTCATCTTCTGCCCTTCTCCGCTCAAATAGGGGACACTCAGCATTTGAATAGGCAGGTATTTTGTTTGGGAAGCAAAGATGGATGGATGGATAGATGGATGGATAGATAGATAGATAAGCAAACATGTATAACCTAATGGTCAGGCAGCATTGTCCATTACTGGCTATTTCTCAGGAGGCCCCAATATGTGCAGGACCCCTAAGGAAATAGGATCTGCAGTCACAGGCTTAAGATACTCCATGTCGAAGGGATCTGGAGATGTCTGACATTCTTTCTACTAATATTCCAGGAATTGATGGTAGTGGGCCTTCTTCTTTTTCATCTTCTTGTTTTGTTATGAAAATTTTCAAACATTCAGAAAATAACCATTAGCCTCACCCCAGAGATGGAACAAATGTTAACATTTTGCCATATTTACTTAAAAAACAGAATGAAATTTTATACATGTAGAGTTTTTTCCCCTACACAAACACATGCTCCATTGTCATTCGCGTCTTTGCATAAATACCACCTCACCTGGGATGCTGTCCCCAAACTTCCTATGTAAAATAGCTCCCCTCCATTGGCCTCTAACCTCTTCTTGCTGGCACTTTTCACCGCCTGACATGTACAGTGTATTTATTTGTTTGTCTTCTGAGCGTCTCCCGCCACTAGCATGTCAGCTCCCTGAGAGCCAGGACGTGGCTTTGTTCCTGTTGACTCCTTGTCTCCAGTGGGACTGGCACCAACTAGGAACGGATGAACAGAGCTGAAGCCTCTTTCAGGCTTCCTGACCCATCACCTCCCTCCCTGCCTCTCTCCCCAGGGGGAACCACTGTCCTGAAGTTTTATCTATTCTCCCCATCCTTGTCTTCATATACTTTAATTTAATTTATTTTTAAAATTTTATTTATTTTTTGCTGAGGAAGATTCGCCCTGTGCTAACATCGGTTGCCAGTCTTCTCTGTTTGCTTGAGGAAGATTCATCCTGAGCTAACATCTGTACCAATCTTCCTCTATTTTGTATGTGCATCACTGCCACAGCATGGCTGACGAGTGGTATATGTCCACACCCAGGAACTGAACCCGGGCCACTGAAGCGAAGTGCCCTGAACCTAACCAGTAGGCCATGGGGCTGGCCCCTACTCTAATTTTATTTATACCTTTAAATCTGTGTGTGCATTGGGTACATATATGCCAGAACAATAGACAGTGTTGTGTATCTTTGAAAACATCACACATGCAAACAATTTGTATCCTCTGTAACTTGCTCGAACATTATGTGTTCAAGATTTATCTGTGTGGATATACAAGCATTTTCTTCATATATTTCATATTCCTACATTATTCCTTCTAGGATTTTATCACAGTGGGTCCATTCTTGGCTGGAGACTTTTAATCACAGCTATCACCCTTCTTTTGTCAGGGATTCTCTGAGTCTGACCTGTGGTAACAATTGTACCAAATCTAGAAATGAGTTAGAAAAATGGTTAAGATGATAAATTTTATCACAGTTAAAAATTTTAAAAACTTATCAAATTGTACACTTGGAAAAAAATAAGTTAAAAGGGGGACCAAGTATGGATATTCAATGAGGATTGTACTCATTGTAAAAATAACATCACTGTACATGATATTTTTAGAGAGTGAATTTTACTCTGCACCATTGAATACATTTAATTATAAAATTCTCTTTTTCAAGGAATTGTAATTTCGTTCTTGGAACCTTAGAAAATAGAATTTCCTCAAAGAAGAAATACAAATGGCCAATAGGTACATGAAAAGGTGCTCAACACCACTAGTCATTGGGGAAATGCAAATCAAAACCACAATAAGATATCGCCTCAGACCTCTTAGAATGGCTATTATCAAAAAGACAAGAGATAACAAATGCTGGTGAGGATGTAGAGAAAAGGGAATCCTGTATGCTATTGGTAGGAGTGTAAACTGGTATAGCAACTATGGAAAACAGTATGGAGGTTCCTCAAAAAATTAAAAATAGAACTACCATATGATCCAGCAATTCCACTTCTGGGTATATATCCAAAGGAAATGAAACGGGCTATCAAAGAGATATCTGCACTCCCGTGTTCATTGCAGCATGATTCACAATAGTCAAGACATGGAAGCAACCTAAGTGGATGGATGAATAGATAAAGAAAATGTCATATATATGCAATGGAATATTATTCAGCCTTAAAAAAGAAGGAGATCCTGGGGGCCGGCCCTGTGGTGTAGTGGTTAAGTCTGGCACGCTCCACTTCAGCGGCCTGGGTTCAAGGGTTTGGATCCCGGGCAGGGACCTACACCACTCATCAAGCCATGCTGTGGTGGTGACTCACATACAAAATAGAGGAAGATTGGCACAGATGTTAGTTCAGGGCTAATCTTCCTCAAGCACAAAAAAAAGAAAAAGAGGAGGGTTGGCAACAGATGTTAGCTCAGAGCGAATCTTCCTCATAAAAAAAAAAAAATCCTGTCACTTGCAACAACATGGATGAACGTGGAGGATAGTATGTGAAATGAAATAAACCAGACAGAGAAAGACAAATACTGCATGGTATCATTTACACGTGGAATCTAAAAAGAAAGTAAATATGTGAGGTAATAGATGTGTTAACTCGAAAAATCATGTTGTACACTTTAAATATCTTACAATTTTTTTTGTCAGTTACA
This sequence comes from Tapirus indicus, assembly GCA_031878705.1. Lineage (NCBI taxonomy): Eukaryota > Metazoa > Chordata > Mammalia > Perissodactyla > Tapiridae > Tapirus > Tapirus indicus. Next base: position 104,942,321 of record CM062926.1, on the reverse strand, counting down.
CTTCAATAAAGCTAGGGGGGGAAAAAGAAGATAGAATTCCCTTGGAGAGAAATCATATATTTCAATATATAGTTCTCCCACATTAGAAAACCTTTAATGGCTCTTCTCTCAAGGAGGGAAAACTAGAGAATAAATATGTCGAGTTGTCCTAAAGTAATATTCAGAATTGTTGGCTTTCGACAAGATTCTAAATGCCAGAGAAGTCTGTTTTTGCTTTAACATGACAACTTGATTTCAGACACAGGTACAGCATAATGCCAGTGCCTGGGTTTCTTTTAGGACACATTTAAATATCCTCTTTCTGAGCTTCCTAGTAAAAGAATGCTTGTTAGAGGACAAAGTTTTATTTATAAAGCATTTTGTAGATTTTGTAGATATAATTGTAGGTATAATTGAAAAAGTTAAGGAAGATGTTACCACCTATAATTTTGAATAATGACGACTCCATAGTCCTTGGCTAAATGTGAGACTGTTCTAGAAAGATCACATGATTGACCCTGTTTTGCATTTTGCTCATAAAAATCCATTGAGGCCATACGATGAATATCTTGTTTCTAGAGATATAGTCAGACTTTAGTTAGCTGTTTAGCAATTTCAAAACAGGTCTTGTTACTGCATTTCCTAAATTTGACTGGGATATTTCCTTGAGCCCTACTAAACTTGAGTGTTTAAAAACAATATTTAAAACACGTGTGGTGTTAAGTGAACTGTCTACCCAAGGCTGTTTCACATCTTCTTTTCAATTGGCAGACATTTAGTGAGCATCCACCGTGTTCCTGGCACTGAGCCAGGGGCTGGGACTGTGAGATGAATAGGTCGAGGTTCCTGTATTCTTGGATCACATAATCAGGGGGCTGAGACAGACATTTAACCGAGTTATCAAAGGAAATGGTCAGTGCTACAATAGAAGTAGAAATGTTCTGTCACTGTACACTCCCTGTGTGGCCAGGACTCTTAGAGCAATAGATGACTACCCTCAGTGACAGTGTCAGGAAGTGCAGGGGTGGGGGTGGGGATGGGGATGGTGGGGGAGCTTTTAAGCCCATTCACCATCTTTATCAACCTTCTCCAAGCTACTACTACTACTAATGGTAATGATAATAATAGTAATTTTTTATTGGGCAATTGGTGTTTTCTCAATCTTATGTAAAGTATGACTAAAAACATCTTTAGAAACTTTAAATTTTATTGAATTAAAAAAAGACTTTATTTTTTAGAGCAGTTTTATGTTCACAGTAAAACTGAGCAGAAGGACAGAGATTTCTCATATACCCCTTGCCCCCACATATGCACAGCCTCCCCCATTATCAACATCCCCCAACAGAGTGGTACATTTGTTATAATCCATGAACCCACACTGACACATCATTGATACAAAGTCTATAGGACATTAGGATTCACTCTTGTTGTTGTACCTGCTATGGGTTTGGACACATGTATAATGACATGTATCTACCATTATAGTATCATACAGAGTAGTTTCACTGTCCTAAAAATCCTCTTTGCACCACCTATTCATCCTTCTCTCCCATTTTACTGAATGTTACCTAACCTAAGTAGCCTAAGGTTACCTGAATAACTTAGGTTACCTTATAACCTGAGTAAGAAGTTTGCCTGAAATGAGAAAGCAGCTCCAACTAGATGGCCACACTGAAGTCCTCCCAAACACATTCTGGAATCACCGTTGAATATGTTAGCTCCTTTGATTATCCCTCCTCTTTGTGAGAGCTGCTGTGTTTAGCACAAATGCCCAAAGTTTATGTCAGGATCTGTGGCATTAAATCCTGCAGTTTCAAAACCAATGAATGTGGTGGATGTGTTCATGGCCAACTTGTTGGTCACCACCCTCCCTCTCCCATCACACTTTGACTCCCCTCATCTTTACAGAAAGGTCGGAAGTCCATGAACAGAACTGCCTCTGTACTCGTGAGGGTTGGGGGTCTTCTGTGCTCCAGATGTCTGATTACAGCACAAGCAGACCTATTTGCTTTTAGGAAAGCAGATGTTTTCTGTGTTCAACTGAGCTTGTAAAATTTCATTAAGAAGCTAATCATTAGTCCTGATTAAGTAAACACGGGATGTTTGGCATGAATATTTTAACTTCCTATTTCCAAGCTGGCTCAGCCTTTTCAAGGTTACTGATTGTCAGCTGGGACCAATCATTTTTCAGTCACCTGTGCAGTTTTCCACTTCATCATCAGAGAATCTCCCCCCACCCCACCCCCCATCAACTGGAGAAGAAAACCAAGGCTCTCCCAGAGCCCCAGACATGAAGCTGCTTCTCTGATGCTCATCAGGGGATTTTTCTCTTGCAATTTAAATAGTGAATCTCACTGATGCCTACTCCAGTACAGGACGAGAGACTAATTCAACTTGAAATTGCCACCATCTTCTATCCTTCCATATTTGCCTTTATAAACATTTCAGGCTTTAATAAAGATCACATTTCTTTTTACTGATAATAAAAAAATATATATGAAGGGGGCCAGCCCGGTGGCGTAGTGGTTAGGTTCATGTGCTCCACTTTGGTGGCCCGGGGTTTGCGGGTCCCAGGCACAGACCTATACACCGCTCATCAAGCCATGCTGTGGCAGCATCCCACATATAAAATAGAGGAAGATGGGCACAGATGGTAGCTCAGGGCTAATCTTCCTCAGCAAAAAGAGGAAGATGGCAACGGATGTTAGCTCAGGGACCAATCTTCTTCATCCCCCCCCCCAAATATATACATATGAAGATGTGCTTAATATTCAGCATTTATTTTCAAATCTAGGAAAGAGCAAAAGGGATAAGATGCACAAAGCTTAAAGCAGTTGCTGCCAGTCACTCAGACATTATTAATATCACTTGTGGGCACAGTGAACAGGAATGGTGTTAGAATGATTTTTCTCTGGGGAAGAATACATTATGACAACGTTTTCCAAAGTGTTTATCTGAGTCCAGAACAAATCTGATGAGTGTTTAAAAGGGGAAAAAAGAGGTTTCGTGGCTAAATAAAATTGGGAAGTACTACTGCAGATTTCCTTGTGTTTTAGTGATTTACAATGCATATTGCCATATCAAAGGCTCTGAGAATTCCTGCCATAAGGAAGTCTGTTCAACTTTCTTGAACTCAGTGTTTTCCAAAGTCATTTGGCTTTGAATACCTACCTCTTTTTTTTTTTTTTTTTTTCAATTTTAACCTGACACCCGGCACTGTCCCTCAGAACCAGTGGAATACACTTACACTTTGGGATATACTGTTGTAGATTGAGAGTCTCTGGAATAGTCTATGGCAGTGGTTCTTGAACTTGGGTGTCCATTAGAATCCTAGAAGTTGTTAAAATACAAGTTGCTGGGCCTCGTGCCCACAGTTTCTGATTTGGGAGGTCCAGGGTGGGGCCGGAGAATCTGTATTTCTAATAAGTTCACAGGTGGTGCTGGTGCTGCTGGTGGGGACCACACTTTGAGAGTCACTAGTCCATGGTCAGACTGGAAGGAAAACAAAAGTTCCAGGGGCTAGGGGTGGTACTACAGATGTGCTGCCATACAGTGTGCAAGTTAACGTGCTCATTCAGAGTACACTGATTGAACCTGCCGTGTGCCAGGCGTCAGGCTGGGTGCTGGGGATGCAATGGTGGGGGACGCAGGCCTGGTCTTTGCCTCCATCCAGGAGCTTACAGTGTAGTGGAAAGATGGGCAGTAAACAGGTGAAGGAAATGAGTCACTACGTCCATGTGAATGGAGAAGACCGCTGTGAGGGAAGGCAACGGTGTGCTCTGATACTGAACAGAAGGGGGTCAGGAAAGATCTCTTTGAGTGGCAGTGACATTTCAACGGAGACTGCCCATGAGAAACGGGGGCCATGAGAAGATGGGGTTAATGTTCAGTCTGGATAAAGACATGAACGAAGGCCCTGAGGAGTCGGGGGAGAGAGTGGCAAGTCCCGGGAGTTGAAAGAAGGCCAGTGTGGCTGGAGGACAGTGAGTGAGAGAAAGTAGAAGAAAAGGAGGTTGGAGGGAAGACAAGGAAGGGCCAGGTCATCAGAGCTGAGTGGAGTTTGGGTTTCATTCTAAATGCAAGAGGTTCTGGTGAATATTTTAAAAAGTCACTCTGGGTGTTGTGTGAAGGGAGAATTGTGAGGGGAAGAGGAAAAGCTGTGAGACCAGCAGGAAGACCATAGCTGGAGTCAGGGTGGAAATGATGTGCATGGAGTAGGGCGGTAGCTGTGATCGGGACTGCCATGCACGCATGAGCTCTAGGGGGCGCCACTCCCATGGATGACTTGTATCTACTAGAGGTGGAGAGGTGTGGCTTGCTTCCAGGTATATCATGGAGGTGGTGCATACAGGAAGAGGTGGCGCATACAGGAAGTGATGATGGGTTAAATGAGAGGGGCAAGGAAGAGAGAGGGGCCGAGGATGACTCCTGGGCTCCTGGCTTGAGCACTAGAGAAGGGAAGAGCTGTAGAGGAAGAGGAGACAGTTTATTTCTGGGAGAGGGGACAGAACTAAAGAACCACTTTTCAGGGGCCAGTGAAGTGACCATAGCCACTATTATTCTGCAAATATAGTAATTGGCTATTTGCTGGTACACAAAAGAAATGATGTTGGGTCTTAATAAAAATTCTTATAAGGGAGTTGCTTTATATATCGTATATCAACAGCTGCCTGGTTGCCCTGAACTGGAAAACAAATAAGGCCATTTAACGCTAAACATAATATTGTCTTTCTCTAATAATTCAGAGAGCACTTCAGAATCTCACAGAGAATATTACTATTGCTGTGTAACAAACCACCCTACAATTTAGTTGCATAAAGCAGCCATTTTATTATGCTCATGGATTCTGTGGGTTAGGGATTCAGACAAGGCAGAGCGGGATAGCTTTTTTCTGTTCCATGATGTCTGGGCTCAGCTGGAAAGACTTGTCGGCCAAGGGGACTTGACAGATGGGGGCTGGAATCATCTGGAGATGTCTTCACTCACGGGTCTGACGGTTGATGCTGGCTGTCGGCCTGAGCACCTACTCGTGGCCTCTCCATGTGGCCCGGCTTCCTCACAGCTGGGCGCCTACGGGGTAGCTGAACTTCTGACATGGCAGCTCGGGGCTCCACAGGCGAGTCATCATCGCAAAGATCTTGAATCTCTCAATTACACGGGACAGGTAGCTGAATCCATGTTCTGCTTAATAGAATGCTAGATAAGAAAGAGATTGCTGTGCTCCGCACGATGCCTCGGGCATAATTTGACTCACAGGCAAGAAGAGCCTGGTGAAGGGGAAGAGCTGGCTGCTTTGCATTAAACCGGATGACAAGGATGTCCTCACTTTGGCTGTGCGCCAGTCATGTGGTAAACAAGTATTTTTCCAGTCTCTTCCTCTTGCCCCGCCCTGAGAGGTGAAGCAACCAAGCATAGTTCATGCTTATCAGATGGTAAGAGGATGTTTGTAAACTAGGACATATAAGAACAGGTTTGAACTATTTAAAAACATTATCTGGACACAGATTTTCCAAGACCTCTACTTTTAGATCTATTTTAGTGGGCTTCATCCCTGAAGTAGCGATGCACAGTGCTTCCTTTAAGTGTAGAGGTTATTCTTGATGTGGATTTTGGGTAGCCTTTAGTGACTGGAAGATACAGGTCTGAGTTGGATGGTCTAGGCCTAAGGTGAGATCCTTGATCTAAGGCAGTAGATTCCAAAAAGGGGAGTGTAGGCATCTCAGGAAATGTACAAGATGATCCATGGGGGTAATGGAATACCTACTTCAATTCTTAAAAAAGTTTTAGTGTATATTTTTGTGCATATGTTATTGAATATTAAATATGATGATATAATAGTGAGTGTATGAAATTTATGAATGACTAGTTAAATAAATAAATAATTTTATTTGTGCTCCAAAAGTAGTTGTTTTATGGCTGACAGGGTGCTGCTCGAAGGCAGGTCTTACCACGTTTATACCTTATAGCTAATGCTTTTCAAACTTTATTATGCATACAAATCACCTAGAGAAACTTGATTGTTCTCAGCTTAGTGCAAGAGTGATTAGAATTTGGGAAGTTGATTCACACTATCTAAGCTCACAAGAGACTGATTTATAAACCAAAATGCCAAATTTATTAATTTCCGTTAGCTTAAACACTAGACCTATTGTTTATACATATTATACTTTTATTCTTGGACAAAGTAATTTCTCTCAGGATACTAAATATCAGACAAGAATTGGCTTGATGAACCTTGAAGTAGAAAGAAAACTTTGGTTCCTAAAGGATATTTGCAGGAAGCCAATATAGCCTAGTGGTGGGTTATTCTCGGGATGAAGCACGGAACATGCTAAGAGTGTGAGCCCTGGTGGCCACACTGCCGGGGTTCCCGCTGTGGCTCTGCTGCCTACCAGCTGTGCTGTGACCTTGGGCTAGGTAATTAACCTCTCTGTGCCTCTGTTTCCCCATCTGTGAAATGGGGACACTCATAGTTCCTAACCCCTCTGAGCATAATCCATGGAAATTGCTTAGATCAGGGCCTGGCACACGTTAAGAACCCAATCAATGTTGGTGATTCTTCTCTATTCTAAGAATGTTTCTTTCTAAAGAATTTAATTTTTGTCTAGAATCAGCAACTCCTACTTCTCTAGACATATTCTCATCACATAACATCCTCTTTTCAATATTCCTCGATTTCATTTGGTGCCTTTGTCATTTCAGGATCTGAAGCTCTTATAGAATAGGGATCCTTATTCATCTTTGTATTACTGGAACCTGTTACAATGCCTGGCTCTCAAAACCCACCCATAACGTTTATGGCATTACCTGTGCCTCAGAGCATGTCTTTGGATTGCAGTTTATTTCGTCCAAATTGTATTGCTTTTGGCCAAAGGCATGAGCATACTTAGAAAGAAAAGTACAGATCCCAGTTGTCAACTCAAAAGCGTTCAGAGTCCAGCAGGCAGAGCCAGTGTGTAAAGGTGGTGGGGGCTGTGCTGACCTGGAGCATCAGTGCCCCAACAAAGACGTTCCAATTTAGATTTTAAAACCTCTGTGCCGGCCAAACAGAACGTCTCTGGGCAGATTTGGGTCCAATTTTTGAGCTCTGGTATACACTTAAAAGGTGTAGATTAAAACTTACAAATATATATTTGTTGCCTTTACTGAAGCATGAACCTAAGGGCAAGAACAGTGTCATTTCTCTTTGTCTCAAACCCCTCTCCCCACACCCTTGTAAAAATGATCAGAAAATCCTTCTGTTCATTTCATAAAATAAGTCAAATCATTTACATCATCACTGTCATTTTAAGTGTATTATCTAAAATAGTTCCAAGTTTAAATGCCGCCACATATAAATAGATGCTCATAATTACTTTTTAAATGTTTCTTTCATTGGTTAGGTTTTAGGGTGAATGGTCCTGATGCTATATATGCCAGCACCTTCTCTCACCAGCAGTGCTTCCACAAATTGTATTTTATGGTGGGTTACTCCCAGGAAAACTCCAGCAGTTGGCCAATTCGTCCATTGTCTCTTAGACACAGAACTGCATTTTCTGAGCTTCTCTGGTGTTCAGTATCTTCTTACATTTGGCCTCCTGGTTACCAATCTCTATTCCTAGCTGCTCACACATACTCGCCCACAGGAAATGAGAGGCGTCGTGTGACCCACTCACTGGGGTCGGTGCTCACTCCACCTTTCCGTCAGCCCAGTAATTACAAGTGGCTGTGGCAGCAATTAGATTTTGTTCACCAAAGATGAAAGGCTTGTCTGGTCAGCTCCTGTGTCAGGTGACACCTCCCACATTGTTGAGCATATTTTGATTTCGTTCATCTGATCCTGTGCATCTCACCACAGGACCTACTAGAGAGGATGTTTATCTGGCCCTTGGACATATTTTCTCTCCTCCGGTTTGGATGGTGCCATCTTGATTACCTTGGAATTTAGGTGAGACAGGGTGGACACCAAATCCTTCCCCATCTCTCTCCGTACCCTGTCTCTCTCTCTCTTTCCATCAACTCTCCAGAATGGGCATGTTGGGGAAGAAGTAAAAACACAGATTAAATAATACCTGGCAACCTTTGTTTAGTGCTAACCATACACTAGGAACTGTGCCAAGGGCTTTGTTAGCATCGTTTCATTCCATCTCACAAATCCCCAGGAGGTGGGTACCATTATTGCCCCCATTTTACAGACAAAGAAATGGAGGCTCAAAGGAGGGTCCAGTAACTTGCCTGAGGTCATATGGCTCTAGGTGGTAGGACCAGGATTTGAACCTGGTTCTTCTGCCTCCAGAGCCCACCGGGTTGTACTGCCGTCCTCAGAGGTGGCTAAAATCCAAGGCAGAATCAACTAAGTGCAAACAAAGTCAGGAACAATGAAGGGAGGGACTGCTCCTTCCCAGAGATGTTGCTGGGAGGGTGATGCTGGGAGGTTGAGGGCTGGGGCTTCTAAAATAAGTGAGACATCTTAGGGGTGGAGAAAATGAGAAGGAAGGCGGTTCTGGTGAAGAGTCAGGCCTGACTGAGCAGAAGCCTGGTGCCAGGAAAGCCAGTGCTCTGAGGCTGGGAGGGGTCCCTCGGCAGGGGGTGGGAGCCGAGTGGAGTGGAGAGTAGGAGTAGTGAGAGGATACTGTCGCAGGACGACCTTCCTCCTCCCATGGGAAATGGACTGTGGTCTCCCAGCACGGGGAGGATGGGCTTCATCACTGCGCATGCTCAGTGTGGAGGCACAGCTCGCCCTTCTTTCTTGGGCTGAAGAGATGGTGCTGTGGGGCAGGGCTCCCCCGAGAGCTGTTTTTCAGCTGGGGGAAGTGCATGACCTACCTGACCCCGCAGTGTGGCCCCGGAGAACGCGGGGAAAAGGCTTCGTGTATCAGGCCTGCCAGGGAGCTCCAGGAACACACAGCTGCGCTTCCCTCCCTTTCCACTTCAGCCTGCTCACCCCCACACCCTTGATCTTGTGCTGCCAGAGAGGGGTCCTGCTACCCTGACGCAGCTGGTGGCGTCTGAGGTCAGACTTCCAGTGACCTGAGGAATGTAGAACGTCCCCACTCAGCCGTGTTGGAAATACAGTCATTTCTCACCTTCTGAATAAAATTTCCCCAGGAACTCTGGTCCTAGTGAGTGACATGTCTGGTCTGGGATGTGGGTCCTCCAGCACACCTCAGCCTCTTTGGGAAATCCATCCTTCTGGGAAATTCTTGAGGGATTGAGAAAAGTTAGATAGCACCTGTGACCCTGCTTCCTTTTCTTATCCTTTATAAAGCACCTTGATGGAACCACTCCCCCACTGTAATCTCCTCCATCCTTTCCTTTTAAGAAATACTGTTAGTGTTCTCCATCATGAGCACCCCTCCCCAGCACTGAGCCTGCACTGGCCTGTTAATAAAGATTGCCAACCTGCGCCTTCTACTTTCTATGACTCTGTTCCAACATCTAGGTTTCCTATGCCTGGAACGATTCCACACCAGTAGTTTCACTTTAATGGGAGCCTCTAATCATTTCATGCACAAGTTTGGGCTAGCCAGAGACAAGGAAATAAATGTTCCACATTTTCAAAAAGTTCAATGTTTGTTCCCTAGTTCTACAAGCACTTGGTTCCCAGGAATTGGCATTTGTAGACTGGTCGTGGACATTCATGTCCCTCTCTAGGTCTCATTGTAGGTGAGGTCTTAGAGAAACCAGAACTCCACAGCAGGCAGCCCTCAGTGGAGGGGGCACAGGTGAGCTTTATTGATAAGGAACACCAGCTGAGCCTCATAGCTTCTTGTCACCACCTTCTTAGCAAGCCTTCTTGCCCACCGGGTAAATAAGGTACAAAACCTTGGCCCCAATTGAGAGCCACAGAATCAATAGGAAGTCTGAAGGGCTGAGGATTCTAGGATGGTCAGGCATCTTTGAAACAAGGCCAAGCCCTACCTATGATGGACTGAAGGGATTGCAATGTTCAACAAAGGTTAGAGATGGGTGAGAGCCACAAACAACCATGGCACCCACCCATCCAGATTCTTTGGCATTCCTAACCCCTTATAGGCAACCAGTTCTCTGTCTCATCACAGAAACCTGCTGGCCACCCTCATACAGACCCCTTTTTTTTTTATTGGGGTGTGGGTTTTGATAAAAAATCTAAGATAAATCAAGACATTACTCCTGTTTATTCCTCCAAGAGCCATATATTGAGCATCTACTGTATGCCAAATGTGGTGCTAGGTTGATACAGAGATGAATAAGACTATCTCTGCCCTGAGCCCACAACCTGGTTAGTGGGAGGCAGGAAAAACAAGGGCAGACAATCAGATGTGATGGTGCCACGATAGATGACTGTAGAGTAGAGGAGGGGGCATGGGGTAGAGGTTTCCAAGGACAGGACACTTGAGCTGAGTCTGAAAAGATTCTTCCAGGTGACTCAAAAACCCCAAATCTGGGGCTCCCTGTTTTGTGACTTTAAAATAAAATGTTGTCCTTATGTTATGTCAAATGTCCTTGCTTCTTCTCAAGAGGGAACTGTTTTGTGTTGAGTGTCTCAAAGCATCGCACTTCTACATTTCCATCTATCTGAAACTCGCCTTTGTTCGGGGAGTCACCACAGCCAGCAGTCTTTGCTTTGGTGAGGAGAGGTAGGAGAAGCTCATCATGTTCATAGCAGGAAGAAATTCATATTCTTAGAAGTAAAATGTGCATAAGAATTAGGCCAAAGTTCATAGAGCTCTATTGTTTTGTCCAGTGGCATTCAGGGAGTGGGAACCTAAACATCTTGTCGCATTTAGCATGGGAAGAGAAATCATGTCAGGACAGTTATGCTTAGAACCTAAGCATGTCTTCTTAGGGGTGAAGTGGGGGAGTGATCTAAGACTGGCGTTGATTTAAGGATTATAGGGAGGAAAGTGTCACATACTAGAACATACTGTGGGCTAAGCCATCTACCCAAGTGGATCACTAATGGTGTTGGGGTCTTCTGGGGGATTTCAAGGCTAAGATTATGGGGCTGGTAAATAGGAGGTGGGTGATGGAGGAGTAGCCCCTTCAAGCCATGAGATCATGGCAGGGTGGGAGCTGATAAGTTTCCCTATCTATAGGAAATAGAAGGCTGATGTGCTAGTGAGACATGTCTGGGTCTGTTCCATGTTGAGGTCAGATTGCCCAGAGAGGGACATGAAGACCTCAAATCTAGAGCAGCCAAGAGGTGGTGCCCCAGGACCGTCATCTGATTGAACCCCATGTCCTCTTTTGCTTTCTAGTCATTATTTTATAATTCAATGGAAAAAATAATCAGTTTTACACAATTTAATGTGTAGACCACTTTCAGAAATACATATTGGTATGTAAAGCAAGATACATTTAAATTAAAAATCATTCCTTTCCATGAATACATAAGCTCAATAGAGAAAAGATAATACTTGCAAACAAGCAAATCATCCAAATGTATATGAATGTTTAATCCATCAGTGGAACACCATATCCCCATGTCCTCTCTGGTGCTGAGTACATGGGTATTTGAGATCTTCTGGGAGAAGACCCCATTCTTGCCTTCTCTATGCTCTCAGAAGCCAGATTGCCGAGAGAGGATCCTAAGGGGCTCTTAACCATGTGAAAAAGTACTAGTTATCTTGGAAATACAAAGTGATTTCAAGTTGTTGGGGAAAAATATCCTTTACAGTCTAAGTTTATGAAGGCCAAGTGCATCCCCAGTGACCATTTTCTCTGATGGTTGTTCTCAAGCGGTATAGGTTTATTTGAGATTGCCCTGGAGGTGGAGAGGTGCATTTCCCATATCCCTTGTCCCAAGAAGTCCTGTTATGTAACCATCTCCAATTTCTGGGACTACTTATATCAGTCTGCAATTAAGGGTCTTGAGAAGACTGCCATTTTGCAGTCTACTCTCGCTAAGCAGAATGTTCTGTGTGGAATCCCTGCAGTGTGCTTGACTTTCTATCCCATTGGCTCAGTTCAGAAAGGGCTTGCTTGTTGATGTAGAAGGTGGCCCCCTGGTTATCTTCCTGAGGACCTTTAATGAGTCTGTGGTGGCTTTACTTCTAATAAATTAGTAAAGGGGACTTTTATTGATAGCATAGGTGTCTTGGGTGGCAAAACTCTCTTGTCAAGTATCAGAAAGGTTTGGTGAGGGTATTCTAGCTCGGGGATGCCTCATTTGAAGGTTTTCAGCTTTGGGGGAGGAGAGAAAGGGCATAGTATCCAAACCCCCAGGGCAGCTCCCATCTGTCCAGATTGCAACCAGATCTGACTCTGCTGAGCTACCAAGACTGGATGAGGAAGGAAGCCTTCATGGCAGCAGGCATATAGTCTGAGCAAAGGTTTAGAGCTGCTGAGGTGTCAGTGTTTTAGGTGGTTCTGTGAGAGCAAAAGACTCCACTCTGGGTCCCTTGAGATAAAGGATGAATCATACAAGGCCCAACTCTGGAGTCTGGGAGAGGCTTTGGTTGCCTTTGGGTTGAGGTGGGACAGGATACAGTGGCCATGCCCATGGAGGTTCCCTGCTTCAGGCCCAAGAAGAGGCAGGCAAAGCACTGCTATGGCTAGCTTTAGTAGGCAGCGCCAGCCCTTCTACTGGTAAACGAATATCATTTCTTAGTAGTAAAATTGTTTCTCCAGAACCATTCTGAATCTCCTTCCCATTTTGTCTAATCACCAAGGGAACTGAAAAATCAGGATAAGCCACAAAGATATCCATAATAATAATAATAGTAATACTAGGGGGCTGGCCCAGTGGCGTAGTGGTTAAGTTCGTGCTCTCTGCTTCGGTGGCTCGCGGTTCGCAGGTTCGAATCCCGGGTGCGGACCAATGCACCACTCATCAAGCCATGCTGTGGCAGTGTCCCACATACAAAGTGGAGGGAGATGGGTACAGATGTTAGCTCAGGGCGAGTCTTCCTCATCAAATTAAAAAAAAAAAACCAGGATAGCTAATTTTGGACGTCTAGTTTGTGCCTGCAAGGGAGGTGATCCTATATTCATTTTACAGAAAAGGAAAATGACTCTCAGAGAGGCTGATTTATTTGCCTAAAGTCACAAAGCTCATAAGTGGCAGAGGAGGGATTCAAAGTCAGGTCATTCTGACTTCAGAGTCTGTTCTTTTGGCCACTTGAGGATGCCTCTAATGGAAGTGTGTGTGTGTGTGTGTGTGTGTGTGTGTGTGTGTGTGTGTGTGCATGCGTGCATGCATGTATGTGTGTGTCTATCCTTCAGGTCACTTGACAGGAAAGATCAGAGAAGGACCAAAGGCCTCCAAAGTGCCGTGAGGAGGGTGGAAGCAGGTTCTTCCTTGGAGAGGAGTTCTTACTGGTTAGTAAGGCCCTCTGTGGTATTGTGGGAGAACGCAGAGAATGTGGCATCAGGAAACCCAGAATCACTAACTATTGGTGTGTGACTTTGGACAAGTCTTTTCACTCCCTGAGTCAGCCTGGTTCCTATCCTGTAAAATGGGGATTGCAACACCTACTTGATCAGTTTACCTGGGTTTCCCCAAGAATCAGATGATGCATCGTGCAGGACGCCGCTTTGGCAACTTTATGGGGCATTGTGCAAGTCACAATTTTCCCACGTTTCATCACAAACATGTTTTGTCATTTGCAAAGAAACATGTTTGCATATCAATTATTTAAAACCTACTACAAGATAATGAAGGCTTTCAAGAGGAAATAATGTCCAGTGTTTTCCTATTTATATGTAATCACCTAAAACTAGCTCTTGGTAGAGCAGACCTGTTGTGTTTGGTGTTTTTTAATAGGAAAGTCTTATTTACAAAAGGAATCTTGTTTTCTTCTTTCTAAACTTGTTTCTATACAAATCTTGAAATACAGGCAAAGAATGAAGAAAGTGAAGAATACCCGTAAAATTGTTCACCCAGAGGTGATCACTGTCAGCACCTTGGTGTGTGGAGCCGATTGCATATCTTAGGTCCAGGTAACTGCACTGGTGATTTTTATTACCAGTATTACATATAAACTCTATTTCCAAAATATTCACCTGGAGGCTGAAACAAACGTGTAAAAAGATGCTAATCATTTCAGTTAAGATGATTTTCTATGGACCACAGAAACTGGTTTTAGAAGCTTTTGCTTTTAATTCCCCCCTCCTGCCCAGTAAAAGAGAGAGAATAGGACCCAATAACTAAGAGTTGTTGTGCATCCAATGCCTTTGAGCATTGTCTCCTTTCCTGCCGCACTTTCTTCTCTATTAGTCATTTTCTAACACTGCGCACGTGTGTGTCTGCTCTTTGTGACCGGTGTGCTTCATCTGCTGTTAGCCTGCTGTGGTAAATAGCCCACTGCTTGGGGTCGAGAGCGCGAGATTCTTTGAGGCTCCATGAAGGCAGGGACTCGTCTCTTGAGCTGCTCCCTCCTAGGACTGAGCATGGCGCTGGGCACACAGTAGTCCCCAGTAGACCCTTTGTCATTTGTATGAATGAAGTGTTCCACCATGGCCATTAACAGCGGTGTGACTTTGGGCCAATCAATTAAACTCTCTGGATGTCTCTAATACCCTTCCAGTTCAAATATTTTGTAATTCTAGGCTTCCTCTCCTGAGATTTTGATTCTGACATTGTGTGGTCATTTACCTGATGACAAGTTTTCTCATTGCTGTCCCCTTAAAGCTGTGACAAACTGGCAGCTGCCTTCGCTCCGCCTTTTCATCAGTTGGAGATGATTTTCCAACTGATTAAGTTATTGTCTTAGTTATCTGCCTCTCCTAGCAGACATTTATGTTTGCTGAATAAATTGGTTAATGAACTAGTTAAGAGAGACAGTCAGCCTGGGGTGGGGTCCCAGCTGAAACTAGACTTCTCACCTTGCTGGTTAGCTCATTGGAACCAAGAGCAGTTCCAATCTGTGGGCTTCCTTAAATATCCTTAGCAGTAAAACATTCCCACCGTGTATATGAGAATTATGGTTTCTTCATGAAAAACTGTTTAACAGATGCATTAAATTTAAAGACCGCTTCTTAATGTAGTTGGGATGCTGCATAGAGCAACTGTGAACCTCATTAACTCTTAGGATGCAGGGGAGATGGTGCTCCAAAGACCGGCTTTGGCTTTCGTCGGAAGCTCCTGACTAATGTCTTTGCAGTGGGTGGATGTATGTTCCTGTTTCACTGGCAACAAAGCACAGCATCTTGCCAGTTTTCCATTCTCTAGGCCTAGAGGACTAGAACACTCTTGTATGTTCCCTTTCCACTGACTCTCAAGAAATGCTCCTGGCCAGATGATAGCAGGACAACAGAACAAATAGTTGGTATTCCAACAGCTTTCCCAGGCAGAGAATGCTCTACAAGTGCTTCCGTCACTTGGGAATTTCTGGGCACTGTGGTAAGATCCCCAGGGTCCTCTGGCAATCCACTGCTGATATGCTGCAGCGTACCCACAGGTTAGGCAGAAACCATTCACCTTCCCACTTGGACTTAATTTTCTAGATTTATTTTCTACATCCTTACTCAATATACATTTGTCAAAGGTTTTGTGTAGGAAATGTAAATGTTCTAAGGGGTTTTGAAGAGAAATCTTGCTTATGCCTACTTTTAAAGCATATAGACTTTAATCCCACGCCCCATTCTTTTGTAAGAACTCCGCTTGTATGTCTATACGTGAGCGGGACATGAGTTGCCTCATTTCTTTTCATGAGTTTGCCATTTCTTTTCTCCTCTTAACTGAATTTATCTTGTTGGCTGGGTGTATTTTTTTAACGCTTAAATAGGCACCTCTTTGCGTTACATAAGAGAATGTTTTATGTGGCTACTTATATATTTTAAAAACAGCTTTATTGAGATATAATTGACATGCAATAAACTAGCATACTGAAAGTGTACAATTTGCAAAGTTTTGACATGTTTACACCCATGAAACCATCACCACAATCAAGATAATGAATATATCCATCGCCCCCAAAATCTTCCTTGTGCCCTTTGGTAATCCCTTCCTCTCACCCCTTCCCGACTCTCCCTAGCTTCCTCAGGCAACCACTGATCTGCTTTCTGTTACTATACATTAGTTTGTGTTTCCTAGAATTGTATGTAAATGGATTCATACAGTATATATTCTTTTCTTGCCTGGCTTCTTTGACTGAACATAATTATTTTGATTCATCCATGTTGTGACATATAGCAATAGTTCATTCCTTTTAATTGCTGAGTAGTGTTCCATTATGTGGAAGTACCACGGTTTGTTTATCCGTTCATCTGTTGATGGAAATTTGGATTGTTTCCAATTTTTGGCTATTACAGATAAAGCTGTTATGAACGTTCACGTGCAAGTCTTTACATGGACATATGTAAAGACTTTCATTTCTCTCAGGTAAATATCTAAGGGTAGAATACCTGGATCATATTTACCTGCTCTGTATTTAACTATTTAAGAAATTGCCAAACTGTTCTCTGAAGTGGTCTTACCATTTTACATTCCCACCAGCAGTGAATGAATGTTCCAGTTTCTCTGCATTCTCACCAGTACTTCTTATTGTCAGTCCTTTTAATTTTACCCATTTTAATAAGTATGTAATGTGATTTTGATTTGCATTTCCCTGATGATTAATGATGTTGAACATTATTTCATGTGCTTATTTGCCAACTGTTTATCTTCTTTGGTGAAATGTCTGTTCAAATCTTTTGCCGAATTATCAATTGGATTGTTTGTTTTTGTATTAGTGAGTTTTGAGAGTTTTTTGTGTATTTTAGACAGAAGTCCTTTATCCAATATATGCCTTAAAATATTTTCTTCCAGTCTGTGTCTTGTCTTTTCATTCTCTTAGCAGTGTGTTTCAAAGAACAGAAGTTATTAATTTTGATGAAATACAATTTATCAGTTTGTTCTTTTATGGGTCATGCTTTGGTGTTATATCTAAGAACTCTTTGTCTAATCCAAGGTCACAAGGGATTTCTCCTATGTTCCCTTTAGAAATTTTATAATTTTAAGTTTTACATTTAGTTCCATGATCCATGTTGATTTAATTTTTGTCTAGGGTGCATGGTATTGATCAAAGTTCATGGGTTTTTTTGCTTACGGATATCTAATTGTTTTGGCACCATATGTTGACAAGGCTATCCTTTCACCAGTGAATCGCCTTTGTACCTTATTTGAAGATCATATATGTTGTCCATATATGTGTCTTTGCACCAATACCAAATTGTCTTGATTACTCTTGTTTTATGATAAGTCTTAAAATCAGGTAGTGTTAGTTTTCCAACTTTATTCTTCTTTCCTGCTTATAATTTTTACTTATGAGAATTTTGTCCTTGGATCTAGAGTATTAGGACAAGAGTACTAATCGTAATGAACAGTAAGTTTCAATTGATTACTGAGGCTTGTAACTGTTCAGAGAGTCAGCAAGAGCATGAACAATGGAATCAGATCTGGTTCTGAATCCTGGTTCTACTACTCACCAGCTGTGTGACTCTGGTCAAGCTACTTATCATCTCAGAGTCTCAGACTCCTCAGCTGTAAAGTGAGGATGATGATATTTACATCACAGTATTGTTTTAAGGAACTAATTAGAAAATATAAAATCTCTGATATGATTTTTGCTTAATATACATTATTTTAGTTTAAAAAATTAGTACAATAAAAATATCCAGTATTTAGTTACCTAAGACAGATACAATAAAAAAATGTCTTTGGCATTTTTATTTCTCTTATTTTGTCTTCATTTTAAAGTCTTTGAGTTATTCTTGTTTGGTTTCAAGAATTAAATATAGTTTGGTTTTTTTGTTTCCTTCCCCAAACTGCCGGTACACAGTTGTATGTCCTGGTTGTAAGTCATTCTAGTTCTTCTATGTGAGCCACTGCCACAGCATGGCAACTGACAGATGGGTGGTGTGGTTCTGTGACCGGGAAGTGAACCTAGGCTGCTGAAGTGGTGAGCGCCAAACTTTAACCACTAAGCCATCAGGGCTGGCTCTAGATATAGTTTTGAGTTTGAACTTATAATTTAAACATTTTTAGATATAGCAAAATGTACTAGTTTTCTCATATATCCATGTTACATTCAAATGGATGTGATGGTTGAATAAAGTTGTTTGATGATGGGGATGTATAGGGACAGAGATTTGCTATTGCCTTTGAGGCATAGAAAATTCTAGCCAAGGAAAATTCACCTCCATGGGATAATGCATGCATGAAAGATGAATAACGATTGTAAATCTAAATTTTTCTCTTATAGTGACTTAGGTAGGCACTGATCTGTCTCTACTATGTCTAGGTGAAGGCATAATTTGAGTTTTCATTGAAAGTTGAATTAAACAAATATAAAGAAAACCTCCACACATCATAAGAAAAAGACTAATAACTGGGTTTAAAATGGGTAAAGAATATGTACAGGCAGTTCACAGTTGAAGAAGCCAGAACTTTAAATAAACGTATGAAAAGAATCTTAACCTTGCTTGTATTTAGTGAAATGCAAATAAAGCAACAATGAAATACCAAGTCAGGCACATCATATTGGCAAAAAGTAGTAAGGTTGATAACATCAAATATTAGCAAGGATATTGCAACAAGGAACTAATGTGTGGCTGGTAGGAGTGTAAACCGGTAAAACTATTTTTGAAAGCTATTTGACAATATCTAATAAAGTTGACTATAAATATGCCCTAAGATCCATCACTTCCTTTTCTTGGTATCTGTTCTAGAAAAAGTCTCATATCTGTGCACAGAGAGACGTGTACAGAGATGTACACTGCAACACCATTTGTAATAGTGAGAATCGAGACAGCCTCACCTAACACTCTCTCTCTCATACGCACACACACTTCAAGTTCTTTTCTGAACAATTTGCAAGTCACAATACTCATGGTACTTTACCCCTACAGCTATTTATTAAAACAGAGTTCTGAAGCAGATATAGAAGAATGTTGATATGTTTGATTTTGCTGGTGGGAACATATAAATTTGTTATTTTCTGTACTTCTCTATATTTGTGAGATGTTAAAACTTGAGAGTAAACATGAAAATTTTAAAAAGAAACATGATATTTGTTTCTCTCCTTTGCTTTCTTTTCTTGTTTACAACTTCTTTAAAATCCCTCCCTTAAGACCAAGCCTCTTTCCCATTTTGCATCTTGTTTGGTTTAAACCTGTAACATGACTTCGGCTCTTTATCCCACGTGATTTGAAGTACCTCCAAGGAACCTATTTTGTGTTCAGCGTTTCTTTAGACATCTCCTTGCTTCCAGTGATCTGTGCTCCATCTCAGATTGTGCTTATTGGGCCTGAGTTGTCAGTTATTTCCCGGCTTCTTTGATATTAGTGGGCGATTGGATTGATGATTGGAGCGTAACTTCATATTTCATGACAGGAAGTCTTTGCGGGGCCTGTTTTCTTAACATCGCTCCATCTGCCTGTCTTGGTATGTGAGATATTTATATGTCGGGCGGGATGTTTGTTTTAGGGTATGACAGATACTTCTAATGAAGGTTAGATCATGCACTTCTAGCTGAGAATTTCCAAAGCAGGTAATAAACAATTCTTAATCTTCACAACAGAGGCTCGGGGTGTCCCCTCCATCCGCCCGTTTACACAGTATTTTTAGCTGCCAGAATGGCCTCTCTGCCCATGTCAAGCTCACTCTACATGTACGTACTTCAAGTTCCCTATTTTCTTTCATTTGATTCTCTGGTAAACAGATGACAGAAACTTCCTCCGCCTGATCTCTCTGTGACATATTGCAAATGTAGCTCAGAGGCCAGCTGGCTGTGGTGTCTTTGGCTATTCATAGAAAGGGAGGGTTTACCTTCCTTCCTCTGGAGAAACCTGGGTCTTTTCATGGGTCTGAATCTGTTTCTGAAGGGCTATTTGGAATTGGAGCTACTGAGTAATGGAAAAAGATCTCTCTTTTTGTGGTACAGTCATCCCACCTTTTTGCAGCGGTACGTTCTAAGACTCCCAGTGGATGCCTGAAACTCTGGATAGTACCAAACCTTATAAATATTATGTTCTTCCTATACATACATACCTACGATAAAGTTTAATTTATAAATTAGGCACAGTAAGAGATTAACAACAATAGTTCTCTTTGGCATATCCGAATAGCCAGCATCACTACTCTTGCACTTTGGGACCATAATTAAGTAAAATAAGGGTTACTTGAACACAAGCACTGCGATACTATGACAATCGATCTGATAACGGAGATGGCTACTAAGTAACTAATGGGTGGGTGGCATACACAGTGTGGATCTGCCGGACAAAGGGATGACTCACGTGGAGCGGGATGGTGCAAGATTTCATCCCGCTACTCCGAATGGCATGCAATTTAAAACTTATCAATTGTTTATTTCTGGAATTTTCCATTTAATATTTTCAGACTGCAGTTGACCGCAGGTACCTGAAACCATGGGAAGCAAACCTGCAGATAAGGGGGGACTGCTGTATTTGAATAGTCTTTTAAAAACTACTCTGATGACCCATTTCCACTGTGTCTTGATCTTACTGGGCTTGCTTTTGAATTATTTTCTCCTCTTGTATTCATGGGTGTTGCAAAGACCTACATGACCATTCATCAGCTGTTGATCATCACAGAGTCCATGCGGGCAACAGTTGGAAGTGAATGCAGATGGCACAGAGCACTTAGCTCAGCCACTGTGCCTGAATGCTACTCTAGTCCTAACCTGGTCCTGGATTCTAATTTTGATCCAGAAACTACCCTTAAGTTAGCCTGTATGATAGAGACTGGGCTCTGTGACTAACCTGGAAGATTGGCCCAGGGCTTCCAAAGTTTCCAGATAAGCTGGAGCCAATAGGTTCTCTAGGGAGTCCTAGGCAAGATGTGTTTATTTCCCAATTCAGAAGAGATTTTTTTTCTTGTCAGTTTAGACTTCCTGCCCAGGGCAGTTCAGAATTGGACGGGTTTGGGGGCAGTATTCACTAAGCCATTTGTCTTACTGCATTTGATCATCTTCACAAATCACTTATCAACACAAATTTCATTAATTACAACTTCCCTGTTATTGTTTTTGTTCTGATGTCCTAAATTTGGAAACTGGTAACTGCACTGTAAGTATATTTAGGGTGAGGACTGGGTATTTTAAATTTTTTATTCCTAACATCTACCACTGTCTGGGAAATAATAACTTCTCAATAAATGTCAATGTCTAGCAAATATGGCTGAATAAATGGTTGTAAAACATATCCCAAAGTCACTGTACTTATTTTATCCTTCTCCTATCCTTTTTCACTCTTGTTTTCATCTCTCTTAGACCGAAGTCCTAGATGATTTCTAGCATCATGTGTTCATACTGCTTCCTGTAACTCTTCCTTTGTACCTCTTCCCCCAAATTTTGTTCATTTTTAAAAAATAATGCTTTATTTTCTCCCTTGGGCTTTGTCCTTCCTGTTTAAATGACTTTAAACATTATTCATATCTCCATCTGATCCTTTTGTTATCTCAGGTTCTTGCTGGTTGTTATGCCTGCTGACTCCTGCTTATGGTGAATTGTTTCCACGTGGCTTATGTTTGTGAGCTCATCTTCAGTGGAGCTTTATTTATTTATTTGTGAGGAAGATTAGCCCTGAGCTAACATCCATTGCCAATCCTCCTCTTTTTGCTGAGGAAGATCGGCCGTGGGCTAACATCCGTGCCCATCTTTCTCTACTTTCATGGGACACCACCACAGTGTGGCTTGACAAGGGGTGCGTCAGTCCACTCCTGGGATCCGAACCTGCGAACCCTGGGCTGCCAGAAGCGGAGCACGCCAACTTAACCTCTACACCACCCAGCTGGTCCCAGGTTCAGTGGAGCTTTAATCTGTGAGTGTCCTGGGTACTTGGATTGAAGGCACGTCTCTTCAGATAGGTTTTGTTTCTTTTTCTTGACACCCTAGGGGTATCCTTGGCCTAGAACCGATTTTTATGCCTATTTTTCGGCTTGAAAGTTCCTGGACTACACAGATATTGTGAATTCAAAACCCCAAACCACATGAGGGCAAACTCTGGGGATACAGATGCTCAGTGGAGACTCTTTTATTCTCCCACTGAGAATGTAGGCTAAGGCATCACTTCTCCATCTCCCTGTGCAGTGTTTGGCTTTTTTTTGAGCCCACCATTTCATCTCAAGAATCTTTCTTCAAAACCACTTCCAGGGTCTTTCTCTACATGAGGGTCTCAGTTCCAGTTCTCCACCTTATCTCCCATCCCTGAGCAAGTGTTGAATGCCAAGGCCCTAGAGTATTGACTTCTCCCTGTGGTATAAGCTCATGTATTTCCAGGTTTGGTTTTCAGTTTACTCTTCATTTCTGGCTCCACACTATTTATTTTATTGTAATCTCATTTAAAAGGATTTTTACCAAATATTTGTCATATTTTTTCCAAAATATCTGGGGAGTATAATGGAAAGGTTTTTAGACTATCAAGGCAACTTCTAAGATGATATTCTTGCTTCCATTTTTATAAGGAAAAAAATTTCACATTGGGAGCCAGGACACCTATTTCTCTGACATCAATTTGCTGTGTTGGGCAAGTCATACAACCTACCCAAGGACTCAGATTCCCTATCTCTTAAATGGTGACAATAAGACAACAACACAGTTCTGAAAGATGTGTCTCTTTCAGGATAGAGATGCTGTGAGATTCAAGTAGTAGAATAAATGAAAAGACATTTTGAAAAAAAAACTCAAAAGCACTCCATAATTACCAGCTAGAACTTGTTTCTTCTAGACACGCTAGGAGAACCTATTTCTACTAGGATTATTACCAGTGTTCTCTTTTCCCCAGAGCCTCCCCCTTCCTGCTTCTACCTTTGTGTCTCCTGCTCCATTTGTCTAGCTTAGAGCAAAGCAGAGTGGCCTTCTACGCAGGCAGAGATGAACTGCAATCTCCTGGCTGATTTCACCTGATCGAGTACGGTGATTACTGTGGTGGTTCTGTTATTCACCCCTCAACTCACGATCCTGTGTATCACTCAGGATCCTTGCTAGAGAGCGGGTGTTGGCAACCCTTGGTCAATAGTCGAAATGCATTGTTATTTTAGTTAAGGTCTTAATGGCACAGGAAATTGTTTATATGGTTCTGCTGCTTCGGAGAACGAAAGGACAGCTGCCTGAGGACAGATCTTCCCTGCAGTGACCTGTCTCTGTCAGGTCACTGAAGGAGAGTATCAGTTGGCATAGTTGTTCTGGAAGCTACAGGAAACCTTTAAATGCATGTTAACAGGAACACCGGGATTTGCAATCGAGAATTTTTACAATGTGATCTCACATAACACACCCATTTTATATGATCAAAACTTCAGTTTGAACAAGCCATGTCATAAAAGGGGCCACAGAATCAGCAAATCCAGTTATATAATGACAGGTCAACCAGATTTAGACATTGGGGTTTTCTTGGCTTTTTAGTTGAGGCCAAGTTCTCAAATAGAGCACTGACTGTGCTTCAGGTCAAATGAAGTCATAATTTGGGTTGGGTTAGTCCTTGTTTAAATCACTTAGGTAAGCTTTAATTTGTTGAACCAAACCCTGGAACCAGTTCAATTCACAGAAGAGCATATAATTATATAACTTTATCCCAAGACTCAAGAGAAATTTTTCAGTAGATATAGTGGGGATTCAAAGGGAATACGAGGCTAAAATGGAAAGTGCTGGTAGAGATATCAACAGAAGAAATAGAAACAGAAAACACTGGTGAAAGTCCGGCCTCAGTTATTTGTAGAGTTCATTGCACAAATTAAGACACTTGATTCTCAGATAAGCAAACATGTTTTCTAATATTGAATCTTTATTTTCACAGAAATAGCTATAAGAGGGTTAACCATAGTTGCATATCTTACTGAATTCCCTAAGGCATACCATTATTTTATATGAATAGTTACATCATTGCCCTATTTCCACTTATCTGCAGTAATTACCTGCAGCATACCTAGACAACATAAATTCCCAGCTAATTCAGACCCCTCTTTTTATCCACTTAAAATTTAGTTCATCCTTTCATAAAACCTATTTGCCAGACCTCCTAACAAATAGACTGGTTTGAAGATCAGTTCTTTTCATGTGCCCTGCCTGCCATCTGTTTTGGTTATTAGTGAGTCATGAAGTGTCTAAAAGCAATATTCTGAAAGAGACTGAGAAAGGGCAGAGGGCCCAAACTGTCGGAAAACATAATCAAAGGTTGTTAGGTGGGTTGTATAATGAAGTGATAACAGGAATGATGATTAAAGTCAATAGTGGATCCGTGAATCTCAAAACTAAAATGCATGCTAATTTTAGGAGAAACCTCAAAGACAGCATACAGGCTTTGGTTACCATTGTTATGGAGCAGTCAATGGAAGTTTGTGGAAGAGACCATGCACATAGACCAGTTCAATTTGGCCAGTTTATGCTAAGCACCTAGTCTGCTGCTACTATGGGGATAAAGGGGAGTAAGACCTGTTCTTTACCCTGTGGGAGTTCTCAGTCTTGGAGGGAAGGTATCACACAACTGTCTATGCTGATGACAATAATGGCAGTGCACGGAGCCCTTGCTGTGCATGGGCCAAGCCTCATGTCTGCCTAGGACTTTATTTACTTACATTATCTTGAATTCTCTTATCAGCACTCTAAGGGAGATATTATTATCTCCAATTTGCAGATGGGGAAGCAATATTTTTTCCCCCTGCATGTTATTGTGCTGCTCAGCACAACGTGTTAAATGCCTTGCCAAGACTTAGACTGGGGACAGGAAAAGGGCCAGTCTTGGCTCTGCTATATACCTGTGGGGTCTTGAGGAAATTTCTTAATTTATTTGAGCCACAGGTTTCTCATCTGTAAAACAGAGATGGTGATATCTACCTCGGCTCTCAGCTTCAATGTCAACATCCTCAGAAAGGCCTTACTTGACCACTCCAAGGAATCTTATTCCCATCTCCTCAGTCACTTGATCCCATGACCTTGTTTTAATTTTGTTATAGCTTTTGTTTATCACCATCTGAAATGGTCTCATGTGTCATTGGTTCACATGACTATTGTTGGCCTCCCCACTTGAATGTAAGTTTCATGACGCCAGGGACTGGGGCCTGTCACGGTCACCCCTCTGTCTTAGAATCTGGTTTCTGGCACATAGCAGGCATTCAATAAGTATTGCATAATGGCCAGTGGTCTAGGCAACAGTTAATGGGGATAGAAAGGAGAAAATGACTACACTTATGTTTAGTGTCCTTGTGAATGATTCCACTATGTTCTGTTAGAAAGAAAATAAATCATTGAAAGCTTTGAACTATACTGTTAAGGTAGTTAGAAAGGTTTGAATTTATTTTAAACCATACTGAAGGTTTGAAGTAAATTGCGTTTCATCATCCAGTGATGATGGTCCATCCTTGACCTGAGCTGGCCTTCAATAAAAGGAGCAGGGTCAAATACGACACACAGACACAGAAAATGGGATCTTTCATGTATGTGACTGTGGGAGATGCTGAGGGAAATGTACAACCAGAACTCCCCTGAATAGGTGCTTGGCCTTTACTCTCTCCCACAAGCATTTGCCTCAGAGTGAGTGACGTGTCTTACTATGTCTACAAAAGCCACCTCAACTGCCACTGACTTGTTCTTTGTCTTTGCTCTTGTTCCAGGATTCTGAGAAGCGAACTCCACTTCACGTGGCCGCATTTCTGGGAGATGCAGAGATCATTGAACTCCTGATTCTGTCAGGTAAATACCAGACATACTTAAAAGTCAACTGCTGATAGAAGTTTAAATGACCAATTTACTAGACTGACTACTACAATGAACCCGAACAAAATTTCTTGATTGTGCTCATGGAAGTTTATTTGATGAGCTATTTTATCAGTAGACAAAAGACAATGCAAGAAATTGTTCTTACTGAAAAATGACTTCCCCAGTAAAACTTTTATATTTCTTTGAAAGTCTGATTCCTGACTGTCTAGTCAAGCTCAGTGCTGTAAGTGAATTCAGTACATTTGAATATCTTTTAACCTTTTTCATTGTAAAAAAAAAAAAAAGGAACAAATAAGAAAACTGGTTCCTTAAAGTTTACACGACCACACACAAATGTGTATATTTACATATATTCAAGTTGCATTGTAAAACTACTATGTTTTGTTTATGGATACATGAAATCAAAGCATAACAACGTGGAAGGAAAGGAAACATCAGTTTCTAGATAGTGGTTACCTCTGAGGAGGCCGACTGAGTGAGAGATGTCTTCAGGGAAGGGTATAAAAGAGACTACAACTCTATAAAATATTTTATTTTTTAAAAATTGGAAGCAAATAGGACAAGCACATGTTAAATTGGATTTGTGTGTACACTGGTCTTTGTGATATTATTCTCTTTATTTTTCTATGTATTTTATATATTTCATCAGATTTAAAAATGCCAATGCTTTCATTTTTGGAATCCTGTATGCTTGGTACATCTCACCAAACAGCAAAACATGTGCTTTCTCCCTTGAGTATTTGTTAGAAAATCCATGGAATGAATCTGAGCATGTGCACATGTCTCGATGTGGATTATATGCAGACCAGCTGGCTTTCTTCCTCCTCCTTTTTCTCTGGGGAGATCCAAATCTTGAGAAAATGCCTCTGCCCACAGGCTATGCAAAAGGCCTATCAGAAAGTTTTGCCTCTGTTTGCAGCAGTAAAGGGAATCTGTAGAATTCCAGAGTGTGCAAAGGTAGGAGCTGATACATGTATTCAAGCAGACGGGGAGAACGTTGTGGAAAAGAAACAAGGATTGTGCTGTGATACACAGGAAGATTCACATTGCCCTTATTTTTGTTGTGTTCATGTTCTTGAGGTGAGTTTTCCCAGAAACAAGTGTTCTGTGGCATGCAACTCATGTACCCCGTGGTCCTGATGATTGCATGGAGCTTAGGTTAGATTTTGTGTGGTGTTCCTTCTACTCTTGGGCACAGGCCTTCCTTCTGACAATTCACAGGATGTTCCAGGGCTGCATTCCAAACAAACGTGTATTGTTTGGTACTGGCACAGACTAATGCTAAGGGCCAGTGCACACCTGGCCGGTTGCCCCAGCAGTAGAAATATGGCTCTTGGAATATTGTGGACGGGATCAGTGGGGGTGTAAAATGAAGAATTTTGTGGTGTGACACTTAATGGTCCCAACCAGCTATAACCACCATCCAGGTGTTTTTTTGAGAGACATCTCAGAATCTCAGAGGAATGTTTGGTTTGCGAATGTGCAAATTCACACCTTTTCTTAGACCCCCAACTTTGGTTTTTTTGTTTGTTTTTCCACATCTGAAAGGGAAGGTTTTAATTCTGCTGCATGAAGTTGACTCATCTGTTTTCCTGGTGGTTGTTTGAGAAACTTGGTTTCACATCACCTTCATGTGGGCGTGGAGTCCAGCAACCTCTTTTCACTGGAGCTCACTCAGTAGAGCCAAGAGAAAGTTGATCTTAGACATACTGAGCTGTTAACCTCTCTAATATAGTGTTGGGTGGTACATGCTATGGAATTTTGCTTCCTCCCTTCATCAAATTAGGAAGACTTACGGCATGGGAGAGTATTGGGAAATTTAACTCAACTTTGGAAGTTTAGGTGAACTCTTGGAATTTGCATGGCTTTAATTTCCCTGAAAGGTCTTTTATTCAATTTGTATATTATATTCCTAAAGAAGTATCATTGCAACAGCATGATGATTTCATCCCTGAGCTTAACTCTGGCAACCAACCCTCTAGGGAACCCAACCCACTGTTTTCCAGTTTAGTAATGAATGAGGTGCTAATGATTCCCGTGTTGGACAAATAATTTGGCCTTGCCAGACTAGCCCATTACAGCTGTGTTCTCCTTTGTTGTGTTAACCTACAGAGCATAGTGTAACCCAAGGCCACTAAATTCCTACTGACATTATCTCCTGTTAGCCGGGCAGATGAAATTCTGAATGCCTCTGAGCAGACAGAGAGGAATTCAGGTCTCGCAAATTTCCCCTTCTTACAACTGCCAGTCCAAATTCTGACTTTATTTCTCCCCTGCCTCTAGCTTCTGTTTGGGAACTGGCGAGGTCAGGATCAAGGCAGAGAGAAGGTCAAGATCTTGCTAAATCATTTGCCCGGAGATGTACGAATATCAATGTGCACCAGTCAGTGTCTAAGGATTAGGAGACTAGGGTTGAGATATAGGAAGTTGAGCACACAGAGAAATGGCCCCAGTACCAGTACCCTGGAGGGAAAGTCTGGGGATGCACCAGGGTTAGAGAGTCCCAGGCTGAAGGAGGGAAACTCGAAGTACCCACCATCTAACATGGGAATGTGTGTGAGGTATAACTACTAATTAAAAATGGTAAATTTAGGGGCTGGCCCAGTGGTGTAGTGGTTGGGTTCGTGAGCTCCCCTTCAGCAGCCCGGGGTTTATGGGTTTAGATCTCAGATGCAGACCTACACCACTCATCAAGCCATGCTGAGGAGGCATCCCACATACAAAATAGAGGAAGATTGGCAGAGATGTTCGCCCAGGGCCAATCTTCCTCACGAAAAGAAAAAAGGATAAATTTATTAAAATATAGGCCAGCAGATAGCTGGTATTCCTGTAAAATTATTTCCTGTGATTTTCCAAAATATAATTGCCACTTCCAATGCAAATTGCCTCCAGAGCCAGTGGCAGGTGATTCTTTTGATTCTCTTATGCATGACAAATATTCATCATTTGAGGTTGGATTTGATATTTTTTTTTTGTCTAGTGAAAGAGGGGTGATTAAATCAGGCAATGCTGATTTTGGCCCCCAATGTGGTGTGATTATAAAGTAATGAGCCATTTTCTGGTAGGTGTGTGAACCGGCCCTAATGGCAACTCCAAGGGGAGTTTGAAAAACGTTTTGAGCAATTGCCACATTCGTGGAATTATCATACACTCATCCAAGGTCATTGCTTTGAAGGACAGTGCTCCTGGGCTGTAATAAGATTTGGTCTGTTTGTTAAAAAAAAGAAAGTCAATAGCATATTGATCTCATTATATTATAATCATATTTCATATGATCTTTCTTTCACATTTGTTTATTTCTACAATTAAAAGCCACACTTTGGACAAACCAGCCTTAGGACTCAATTATTTCTCTAGCCTGTAAGAGTGTTCAGTCACTTCATCTACCTTTTTCCTTTGTTCCACGTCTTCGTAGATGACAGGGCTACGAGAAGAGAAAAATTGCCTCTGGAAAAGATGCTCCGAGTTCCCTTACTCCTGAGCTCTGTGAAAATAAAATCAAGTGGTAATAGGGACAAGAGGAAAAATGTGCTTAATTTGAAATTAGAGTTTATGCCTGATAACTTTAGTTGGGTCTTTGTTTCTGAAGAATCAGTATAGTCTAGTGCTTTTTTTAATGTTTAAGCTTTAAAATGTCCTTGGGTAAAAAGCGTTTGCCTTTAAATCATTAGACATGCAGACTCTGTGCCCTTCCGTGCACAATGGCGCCTGACAGGCAGGTAAATAACATGAAGCTTCCTTTAGAAAAATCAGTTATAAATATTCAACTCAAAACCATCTGACGTCTCCCCCTGACACGTAAACAAGACTCTTGGCATGTTCTGAGGAAGAGGATGAGGAAGCCAGTGGCACGGGATGACACAGATGAAATACTGCTCAGTCCCCGTTCAGATAACTCTGCTTTTGTTATAATCACTTTCTTGTTATGGGAGAGGAGGTTTTCCTGGCAGCTGCCTGTTCAGCCTTCTGGAGGAAGATGAGTGGAGGAATGGAGGACTTAAACAGTGACTGAAAAGAGCCACTTCCTAGATTTCTAATTATCTTTCAATTCCTCAAGTCACTCCGAAGCTGCACGGAAACAATGCTGGTGTTGTTTGTTACAGGCCGGGTGTGTTGCTTTATGATGCCCAGCAAGCTCAGGGTCATTTTTCTCCACGAAAGAATTTTAACATTAAAAGCCACGTTTGGATCTATATAAAACGGAAAGTTTTCAGAATATATAAATAATAATGGTAATAACAGTACGAAATAAATATATAAATATAAATTATAGGGAAAAACAGTAATAGAAAAATAGGGGAAATGGCAAAGAATATGAACAATGAATTACAAAAGACCAGTCAACGAGCGTATTAGAAGATGCCCAACCTCACTGTTAAACAAGAAAACACAAAAATACAATACCGCTTTCTTCCAATCATATTTGCAATATTTTAAATGACTGATAATATCGTGTTAATGAGGATGTGGGGAAATTAAGCAATCTTACACACTGTGAGTTTATAAATTGGCACACTTTGGAGGGTTGAGAGTATCTATTAAAACTAAGAGTGTGCATGACCTATGACACAGAAAGTCCATTTCTAATTATCTATGCTAGACAAATACTTGCACATTTGCATAAGGAGTCATTTCATGAATGTTCATGGCAGCATTGTTTGAATAATGAAATACTGGAAACATTTGAAATATCCATCAATAGAGAGAATGTCTAAAAAATGTGATGTAGGGGCTGGCCTGGTGGCGTAGTCCTTAAGTTCTCATGTTTCGCTTCAGCAGCCCAGGGTTTGTGGGTTCGGATCCCAGATGCAGACTTAAACACTGCTTGTCAAGCCATGCTGTGGAGGCATCTCACATACAAAATAGAGGAAGATTGACGTAGATGCTAGCTCAGTGACAATCTTCTTCAAGCAAAAAGAGGAAGATTGGCAACAGATGTTAGCTCAGAGCCAATCTTCCTCACCAAAAAAAAAAGTGATGTATTTATATGTTGGAATACATATGTCAATGGAAAGGAATGGACTCATTCTGTAAGTATCAACGTGGATAGATATACAAAATATATTGTTGAGTGAAACAAGGAAATTCGGTGTGTTATTATGATATGATACAATTTATGTAAAAACATATTTATGAAACAATGGTATAAATTTTTAAACATGATTTGTAATATTTTAAATATATAGAAAGAGTACTATACTGACCACTCAGCTTAATTCTCTTGATTTTCTATGGGCACACATATTTGCATATGAAGGCGTCAAAGAAACTGGAAGCTTGGTACCAAACCCAGAGCAGTGGTTTTCTTCAGGGAGTGGGGAGAGTCTAGCACTGGGGATGATATTCAAGGGGACTTTACCTAAATCTGTGACAATCCATTTTTTTAAAGAAGAATGCGTTCATATATTGCTTATCTGATCAAAACATGATGTAAAATAGGTCTGCTGCTGTTCATCGTGATAAGCACATTTTCATAGCTCCAGATCAAGCCAGTTCAGTTGAAGAGACATTGCTGGATCTCTCTTTTAATCAGAAAGCATCCTCCACTTAGCAACTATTAACTGAGGTCTGCTCTGGGCTTAGAACGGTGCTAAGGCAGATGCCCCCTGGTCTCTATCCCTTTGTCCTTGACTCTGCTCTGATAACAGTTAGCAAGCAATTTTATAGTGCTTACCGTGTGCCAAGAAGTGATCTCAGGGCTTCTGTGGTATATCCTTCTAGACTGTTCAATGTTTCTACAAAAATGGGCTCATTCCGTATGTAATGTTTTAGTACTTGCTTTTTTCGCATAAAAATAGTTTGTGAACATCTCTCCACATCATAAGCATTCTTATGAAGCATGATAGCTACATCGTATGGCTATACAGTAATTTATTTAACCAGCTCTTTTTTGTCTAATACCAAAGTTGTTTCCACTTTTTACTTTCATGACTAACCTTTTATAAAACATCCTTGAAGATTAGTCTTAACATTCACCCATAGTTATTTCCTTTAGAAACATGTTATAGAGCATTCTTATGCACAGATGCACATAGACAGAAATGGGTTGTGTATACGAGAGAGGGAAAGCGAGAAGAAACAGGGAAGGGAGAAGAAAGACAGTGAGACTAAAGGTAAGATTCGGACTTTCGGAGGCAAAAGCAGGTAGACCCAGGTGCGGACATGTACTTCCTATGTGCACTCTGCCCTCAGCAGCGCCGTGGTGGGCTGGCGGGGGAGAGAGCTCCTGGGCTGAGGTGCTTAGGTTCCAAATGTGGTGATAACAAAATGGCATTTGGAGAGACAACCAAAGATTCCCTAAGATTCTAGAGCTCTCCCACTTGTGGGTAGGCATGGACTTCGGTGGTCCTGCCTTTCCTGAGTGTGCTTATTTACCTTGCCTCTGTTCTGCAGCCAGGGAGTCTAACTTTGGGGTCAGTGATAGTGATTGTGGAGAGATGAGACCATGAGAAGAAAATAACAAGACCAGCGAGTAACACATCGTTAACTTGAAATTTTCTTTTCAAATTATTCTGTACAACAAAGATCAACTACAAATCCAGCAGCAGTCTTGCTCCTATTTTTACTCCCCTGGAGTGAGCCTTAGGAAAATCCTGGGAGAGGCTGTATAGCCGGGCCACTTTATATGGAAAAGATGGAAGTGTCATTTTTCTATCAAGGAGAAGGGCCACTAACCAAGAAAAAATAGTGTAAGAAAAAGCAATTTCTTCCCCACTTCCCATTTTTATTAAGAAATACAAAACTTCAAATGCACTAGCTTTCTTAAAAATATTTTATTAGAAAAGATTTCAAAAGTATGGAGAATAATATAATTAATACCCATGTACACCAAGCTTCAAGTAATCTTAGCATTTTTCCGTATTTGTATTGTCTTTTTTGAAAGGAAATGAAACATGGAAGACACAGTTTTGCAGCCCATGAGGTATACTTGCTTCTTCCTTTTCCCCGCCCTCCCTCCCTAGAGGCATCACTGTCCAGACTTGGTATCTGTTTTCTTTAGCCATATTTCTTACTTTTATTTCATGTCTGTGCATCAGTAAACAACATATAGAATTGTTTTTGTAAGTTTGAAAACCTTATATAACTGGTATTATGCATAGGTATTATTCTGCAATTTCATTTGTTCATTCAGTGTTATGTTTTTGAAGTGTATCTGTTTACATATAGCTCTTCAGTCTGTTCATTTCCATGACAGTGTAGCATTCCATCATACAAATATACCACAGGTATTTATCCCCTTTCCTCTTGGTCAACAATTAAGATCCCAGTTTCTTGCTGTTACACACGTGCTGCAGTGAACGTTCTTGCACATGTGTGAGAGCGTCTCTAGGACATATGACTGTGGTGGAATCGCTGGGTGGTAGGGCATACACATCATCCATGTTGCTAGGCAGCACCAAATTTTTCCCCAAAGGGGGTTGTACTAATTCACACTCCCACCAGCTGTATGTAAATTTTCCTGTTGCTCCATACCCTTGCTTACTCTTGGCATTGTCACACCGTATAATTTTCACCAATTCTATGAGTGTGAAATGGTATGTTAATGTTGCTTTTATTTGCCTCTCCCTGATGAATTTTGAGGAGAAGTATCTTTTCATATGTGTCTTGCCGTTTGGGTTTCTTCCTTTAGTATTAGCTTTTTAAGTTTGCACATAGGCATTGCAAAATTTACTCTGTCAAAGACTATGAATAATAAAATATGTATTTCTGTTCCAGTGTTTGGAACTATAAGGAGGAAGGTGGGAAAGAAGGAGTGAAATCAAAAGGAATATATACATATATATATGAAAAAATATATATATATATGAAAATGGAGGGAGAGAGAGAGAAGAGTGACTCTAAGGAACAGAGAGAAATATGGGGAAAGTGTGAAGGGAAACTCAATCATTGTTGAGTTGAATGCTAGATGAATGTTGGCTAGTTATGAAGTGAGGCACAGTGCCCAAGAGCTAGGGCTTAGAAATCAGACTGCCTGGGTTCAAATTTACCTAGCTGGGTACCTGGAGCACATGATTTCTCATGGCCTTACTTTTCTCATCTATAAAATTGGCATAATAACGGTATCTCCCTATTAAATGGACTACACGTACATAAGCATACAGAGTAATAGCTCAGATCATGTTAGCGGTTTTTAACTTGGCTCTTAGCAATTGCACAGCTCTAATGCTAGCATCATAGCTCTTTGGAACTGAAGGGAGCTACTCAAGCCAAAGAGTAACCAAGCCTGGGCTCTTCCACTTAGCATTTAGATCCATACTGTCCAATATGGTAGGCACAAACCAGCTGTGGCTATTGAGCACGTGAAGTGTGCCAGTTTGGATGGAGATGTGTTGTAAGTGTAAAATACACAAAGCAATCGTGAGAAAGAAGAACAAAGCTGGAGGCATCATGCTTTCTGATTTCAAACTATTTTATAAAACTATAGTAATTAAAACAGTATGGTATTGGCATAAAAACAGACATAGAGCAATGGAGAGCCTGGAAATAAACCCATGCATATATGATCAATTAATTTAAGATGAAGGAGCCAAGAACATATAATGGGGAAAGGACAGTCTCTTCAATAAATGGTGCTGGGAAAACTGGACAGCCACACATGAAAGAATGAAACTGGACCACTGTCTTATACCATACACAAAAATTAACTCAAAATGGATTAAAGACTTGAAACCATAAAACTCCTAGAAGAAAACATATGTGATAAGGTCCTTGACATCAGTCTTGGCGATGATTTTTTGAATTTGACACCAAAAGCAAAAGCAACAAAAGGAAAAATAAACAAGTGGGACTATATCAAACTAAAAAGCTTCTTCACAGCAAAGGAAACCATCAACAAAATGAAAAGTCAACCACTGAATGGGAGAAAATATTTGCAAATCATGTATCTGATAAGAGGTTAATATCCAAAATATATAAAGAACTCATACAACTCAATAGCAAAAAAATGAACAATCTGATTAAAAAATGGGCAGAAGATCTGAATAGATATTTTTCAAAGAAGACATACAGATGGCCAACAGATACATGAGAAAGGTGCCCAGCACCACTAATTATCAGGAAAATGCAAATCAAAACCACGATGAGATATCACCACAGACCTGTTAGAACGGCCGTTATCAAAAAGACAAGAGATAACAAGGGCTGGTGAGGATGTGGAGAAAAGGGAACCCTTGTACACTGTTGGTGGGATTGTAATTGGAGCAGCCACTATGGAAAACAATAAGGAGGTTTCTCAAAAAATTAAAAATGGAACTACCATATGATCCAGCAATTCTACTTTTGGGTATTTATCCATAGAAAACAAAAATGCTAACTCAAAAAGATATGTACACCCCCATATTCATTGCAGAATTATTTACAATAGCTAAGATATGGAAACAACCCAAGTGTCCATCGATGTATGAGTGGATACAGAAACTGTGGTGTATATATATAATGGGATATTATTCAGCCATAAAAAGTAATGAAGTCTTATTGTTTGTGACAACATGGATGGACCTCAAGGGTGTTATGTTAAGTGAATAAGTCAGATGAAGACAAATACTGTATGATCTCTCTTATATGTGGAATCTAAAAACAAAAAAAACCCACAACCAAGCTCATAGATGCTGAGAACAGATTGGTGGTTGCCAGAGCAGGGGGTGGGGAATTGAGAGAAATGAGTGAAGGAGGTAAACAAAAAAAAATCTTGTTTCCTCATGACTGATTGGAGATTCCATAATTCATTTGGGGGATAGAGGTTTTACTCTCATCTCAGGGGACTGAAATCAATTTAACATGAGGATGAGATTTTAATGTCAGTGTACACAATTGAAGCTTTATCATGAAAAAAGGAATATAAAATGTCTAATAATTTTTAAAACTCGATGATGTGATAATATTTTGGATATATTGAGTTAAATAAAATATATTACTAAAGTTAATTTTACTTGTGTTTTATACCCTTTTTAATGTGGCTACTAGAAAATTTAAAATGACATAATTACATTACATACATAATTACAAAATTATGCTAAATGAAATAAATCAGACAGAAAAAGCCAAATATCGTATGATTTCACTCGCATGTGGAAGATAAAAAGCAACAACAGCAAACACACACATAGATACAGAGAATAGATTGCTGGTCACCAGAGGAGAGGGGGGAGGGGGGAGGGCGAAAGGGATAAAAGGGCACTTGTGTACAGTGACGGATGGCAATTAGACTTTGGGTGGTGAACGCGATGTACAGAAGTTGAAATATAATGATGTACACCTGAAATTTATATAATTATATAAACCAATGTTACCGATAAAAAAGTAAAATAAAATTACATACTCGGGGGGCCGCCCGGTGGCGCAGCGGTTTAGTCCGCGCTTGGCAGCCCGGGGTTCGCGAGTTCGGATCCCGGGCGCCCGCCGACGCACTGCCTGTCAGCCATGCCGTGGCGGCGTCCCATATAAAGTGGAGGAAGATGGGCACGATGTTAGCCCAGGGCCAGTCTTCCTCAGCAAAAAGGGGAGGAGTGGCAACGGATGTTAGCTCAGGGCTGGTCTTCCCCACAAAAAAAAAAAAAAAAAAAAAAATTACATACTCGGCTCACATTACATTTCCATAACTCCCGTACTGATTTAGAGGCTCTGAGTCAGAACTGACGTGCTTCACCTGGCAGGTATCACAAGTGACTCGTGTGGCATTCCTTCCTACAAATATACTGGAGGAAGGGGCGACTCAGGAAGGGGTGAAAGGAGTATCATGCAGGCAGCAGGGGAAAATTCAAACCCAGGCACAGAGGGACTTGTGGCCAGACGTGCTCCGTCTCAGAGGCCTGATTGACTTCCTGACTTGGAAGTCCCTTAAAAATGCACGGGGTGATCTGGAGGGATGTTGATGCAGCCGCGCCTACCGGTAGGGAATGAGACTGAACCCAGTCCTCCAGGACTGTGAGATCTGGGGGATGTTTGTGACAAGAGTGCCAAAGAAACAGCCTAGAAGTAGATATCTAATGTGCATTTGACTCACTAGAGAATAAAAGGGCTGTCTTCTGACATGCCGGTATAAACACACTGTGGTGAAATATACATGATTTTGACCCAAGTAGAGACCTGACAAAAAGATGGGTAATTTTAGATGGGTTGAATAGCTTCCAGAATGTTGGAAGAGGAAATACATGGACCTGAAGGGATAAACGCTATTTGTTTCTAAACCTAAAGTCGGCTTTGTAACAATCATCTGGCACTCTCTTGGAACTGAGACATGGGAAGGAATCTACAATTTGTTTCTGGTATGGAAATTTTGTTTTAAAATTTACAGTTTTTTCTGTTCTTAATTACATCCATATTTCCTCCTCCCCAGGATTCTCCAGCACTGGAGTCGCTCTTGCTCTTAGAAAGATACCTATTCGTGCACCCCCTAGGGATGGTCCTTTGTTGTCTTAAATCTATGTTTTTGACATGCCCTCTTTTGCAGGGCAAGGACTATGCCTCTCACTTCCTTGAAAATCTGAGTTGTATATTTAGAGGTGAATGAGACATTAGAGGGGAGTCAGAAATAAGAACTGCTAATATTTCTCTAGTGCTTTGTAATTGACAAAGCACCTTCACATTCGTTTGATTCTCCCAACCATCCAGTGAAGTGGGCAGAGAAGTATTATTATTGTTGTTTTTGTTGCTGTTGTTAGCCTCATTTTGCAGGTTAGTGGCTCTTGGTCACTGGCCAGTAGGTGCTGAAATCAGAACTCACATCTGGGTCTTCTGCCCATGAATCCCGCTGTTCATCCAAGACCTTGTTCATTTCACTGTGGAGCATTTCGCCCAGGGCTTCCTGCTAGGGAAGAGATGCCTGCTGCCTCTGATTCTTAGCACACCCGAACTGATTTTATTTGTCCTTATTGATGTAAGGGGCTTGACCCTTCTCAGGTAAGCTGCCTGGATGGAGTTGGTAGAATTAGGATTCAAATAATTTTAAGCTTGATAAACTAAGCAACAATTTACCAGTGGCTGTCAACCTTGACAGCATATTACAATAACCTTGGGTCCTGGAGATTTTTTTAAAAAATACTGGTAGCTGGCCCCATCTCAAACCAATGAAATCATTGTTTTAGGGATTATTATGTTCTTGTTTTCTTTAATACTGTTGATGGTATTTGTTCTTCAGTTAAAGAGAAAAAATCATCTAAGTTCTATGATTTATTTCCTTTTAGCTGGTGCCTTAAATTAAGTTTCTAGCTCACTTTTACCCATGACAGTCTCCTGCTGCCCTTTTGGTTGTATTTTTTCTTTTTCTTTTTTACAAGGTTTCTATTTTTCAGCTGTCAGCTGGCCTTGGCCTCACAGGGATTAGTCAGCCCCTGCTTCCACTTGACTCGCTTTCTCGGCCTTTGTCCTGGAGGCACCTCCTATGCACTTCCCCTCCTCTGCCTTACTTTCTAGTTTCTTTGATTCATCCCTCCAGTCTTCTTGCTCATGAGCTTCCTTCCTTGTTGTCCTAGGGCTAAAATAGGCCCCTCTTATTTTATCTACAAGGATATCATACATATTTTCTCCTCCTCCTCCTCCTCTTAGACCTTTTATAAAGCCTTCCATCTCTTCTTCCATCAGAAGACTGGTCAAAACCCTGAACCCAAAAAAAGGAGCTCATACTGGGTGTTTGAGTGGGTCAGTTGTAGACCCAGTGGCTTGTGCTTGTGGAGAATTGTGACAGTGTCATGGAAGCAGGGCATACTCAACTTTCTGTGAATCCATTCATATGGAGCTTCTGCTCCAAGATGGTGGCGTGGCTCCTAGAGAGTTGAGCATGACACACATCCCTGAATGTGAGCTGGTTCTGGCTTGTGTGTGAGCCTGTCTAACCACCCCATAGTGTGAGGGAGCCATGACCAACCTACATAGGCTTCATGTTACGTCTGTCTAAAAGCTCCATGGAGGTTGGCTTCTTGCTACCAAAATCTCTGGCTAGTCCCAGAGAAGTAATTGGGATTCTTGGATAAAACGCATTTCTGCTACTCCCCTCAACCTAGATCAAATCTCATCAGAAGTCAACTTTACAAGATTTGTTTGAAATCTAACCGGTTTCTAGTATGTGTTTGTTGGAAAGTTGCTCATTCCTGACAGTTTGTCAAGAAGGATATTGTGTGCCCCGTGCAATTAATATACTTAATGACTAAAAATAAAATAATATATATGGTTATATATTTTATATTCAGGGATATATATTATATTCAGAAACACACACACACACATACACACACACACACGTGCACACCTGAAAAGCTCTTCCTTCTTCAGAACCTACATTTCCATGGTCCCGGAGAATCTCTAGCCTTCCATAGTCCCTAACGATCTCAGATGTTATCTCCTACCCAATGAGACACTGCGTTTCTCATCTAGATTTTACCAGTGCTTGTGACCCCTGATCTTGCTCCTTCTACTGTACTGGGGGTCTCCTCCTTTCCAGTGGCTAGAAAGTCCATGACTGATGCAAAGAAAAAAAACAAAACAAAGTGTGGTGGTTGTACCAGGCAAGTGAGAGCACAAGCTAGAGCATTTGACTTAACATGGGCAGAACCTCCCCTGACTGCCTTATGCCTCTAACCTGTGCTGTTTGGTTCCAGGAGCTCGTGTAAATGCCAAGGACAACATGTGGCTGACCCCACTGCACCGGGCTGTTGCTTCCAGAAGTGAAGTGAGTGATTACCTTATTTAATCTAGCACCCCCAGTCCCCACAAAGAGAAAAATGCTTTCTGCTGACTTAGGAATTCTCACTGGTGAGCAAAAGGCTTTTACTTCTAATCTAAGAGGGTTACCAAAATTGAACAGCTGTTTATTTGAGCACCTCCTGCACGCCAGGCATGGTGCTGGGGGTGGCTGGGGTGGTCCAAGATGGACAGCGTGATCCTTGACTTCAGTGAGTCCTCAGTCTGGAGGGGCAGGCAGGCAGGTAAGCAAGTCAGTACAGTATCATAACTGAACTGGATGAGGAAGCAAGTAACTTTCTGCTTGAATTGAGGAAGTCTGCAAGAAGAGATGTCAGTTGAGCTGGTCCTTCGAGGATGGGTCCTTCGGTACTTACCAGGCCAGGAGAAGGAGGGAGGGCTGAGGCAGGATGATAAACATGCTGGAGGATAAGAGGCTTGGAAGTGAATGAATGGCGGGTTCAGTGGGATGTAGCTGGAACATGGCATGTAGTGGGAGGTACGTGTATTAGTAGAGGCTGGATCAGATGGCAGAGGGCTGTGTGTCCTCTGAGCAGTGGGGAGCAGTCACAGCAGGGATAAGTGTGAACCTGACAGAAGTTGGGACCTTGTGAGGATGAGGTGTAAAGAAAGCCAGTGGGTGAATGGTGGTGCCGTTGACTGAGAAGGCAGAGGCAGAGGAGCAGGGGTGGGGAAACCCATCAGTTCTGTGTGAATGTGCCGAGTTTAGCAGACATGTTACTGGAGTGTAGCTGCATGGGGACAGGGGTCTGTGTTTTGTTCCCTGGTGTGTCCCAAGCCGGGTACCTTGTGGGTGCTCAAGAAATTATTTTGAATGCTGGAAATTCAGGTGAAGATGGTTCATAGGTTCTCTATCATCATTTATAGTGGTCTAGAGCTTAGGAACAGAGAGGAGCATCATTGAAACCATGGCAGATGGATCCACTGGTTCAGGGAAAGTAGAAGGGATGAGAAGACCAATGTGGGGCAGGGAGTAGCAGGGAATCCTAGTGGATGTCAGCCTTGGAGCCTGGTCAGAGGGGATGCCCACCATCCAGGGATACACGAGGCTCTAACCTCGGAAGCACTTGGCATTGGATGACTTGTCTTTGTAGCTGATTTTACCAAGGGAAGCTTCTCCTCTGCTAGTGGAGAAGGTGATGTGTTCCAGGTACACCCAGGAGCGAGAGGTGTTGCTGAGAATGCATATACCGATGTTGCACGTATCGATGGCTGTCATCAGTGTCGGCTTTTCCTCTTTGGCAACTATCTGGAAACTTCACAATTTACTTGGTAGATGACAGCTTAGTGTTCGTAATCTTCCTTGCTGTTCTGTTTGATTTGAGTAGTTTTTATAAGAGGTTGGTTGTGTCCTCTTTCTGAATAGCCCACGTGGAATGAGGGAGGCAATGATCCTAAGTTGCCGGGCTCAGACCTTGGGGAATTCAGAATTTTCTCGTGTCCCGTGTTCATTTCTGTTTTCCCTGGGAAAGCAGGTGCAGTGGGCTGCTTGAGTTTGCACCAGCTTCACGAGATGAGCTCCTTCACAGAGGATTATTTCCTAGTCCTTTAAGACCACTTGATCTTTGGTAAATTTATTTTAAGTATCTTTTGAAAAATATGGGTTTGTTTCCTCCTTGAACAAGAACCAGGTCCTCTGAGTTCAAAAAAACATTTCCTAACACTTCCTGTATGCCAGGCCCTGTGCTTGCTGATGGAGCTATAAAGAAAAATAAGACACATGCCCCCTGCCCTTAGGAAGCACGTAGGCTGGTGGGACAGAAAGACCCCCAAACCAGATGATTTCAGTGCTATGTGACCTTTCCCAAGTGATCCCCACCTTTGTCACTCAACTAGCGGCAAAGGCTTCAATCCTCAAAACCGCCGTTTTCCATCAACCACCAGCCCACCTTCTTTACAAGCTTTGGTGTGTTTGAATTCAGTCAATCCAGGGATGGATCAACCTGAGACAGGCATTTGTAGCTTCTTTAAGGAACCAGCTCCCTCTGCAGGTTTGCTGGGGGAAAAAAATCCCTTGCAGGTGTCTCTTGCTAGGAAGGAATTAAATGCAAACAAAGGCTGAGTTGTAAATAATGAGTCATATACAAGCTAGCGTAAGAGGATGTCTTCATATTAATATCTGTCACGGCAAGTTGAAACATTTTTATGAAACTTGGAGTTTCTGTAACCATTGTTAGAACTCACTGTGGGCATCTTAACTCCAATCACATCGTTGTGCTGTGGAAGTCCTAAATTCAGATTTCCTTCTTTTGACTTCAATCCTATTGCCATTACTTTACCACCCCCCCCCCATAATAGCTGGAAAAAGGGAAGTAGGCTCGAGGGGGAAAGAACAGGGAAGGTTTGGAATTTTGGAATTTGGTTGTTAGCACTGGCCAAAGGGGCTGTGTGTGTTCAGCATGAGAGCTGGCACGTGTATCTATTGTTTGGATTGGCAAGCACTGATATTACTTAACATGAATATGTATTAAAGACCATTTCTTCATTGAAAGGCTTATAAACTGTATACTGTTCTCAAAGCCCCTTTGCTCCTAAAATGTAGGTAATTGACCTCTCAGAGTTCAAGGTTCAACCAGAGAAGGAGAACCACTGTGAGAGATATAGATAAGATACTTATTACAGGAATTAGACCTTACACTATTGTGTGAGGTGCGCTGCAAAGAAGTTTATGTAAGGCTGTCACCTCAGTTTCTGCGTGGTCCTGAAGTCACTGGAGCCAGCGGGGTCTGCAGATGAAAAGAAAAGCTGGGTGTGAAATGGGGGAGAACAGGGACAAGCTGGAACCCCTGTCTGTCTCTCCTTGCCTCAGTGCCGTGGATGTGGGTGACTTGCAAGAGTTGCTCGCACACACCTGGCCGAGAATGGGAAAAACTGAAGATATGGCAGGATCTGAAGAAACATCAACCTCGGTCCTGCCCTGTGCCAGCACAGTGATCCAGCTGGTCAGTGACATCAAGCACAGGCTACACAGTTCTTGGTGCTCAACACAACAG
The DNA here is from genome assembly GCA_031878705.1 of Tapirus indicus. Classification (NCBI taxonomy): domain Eukaryota; kingdom Metazoa; phylum Chordata; class Mammalia; order Perissodactyla; family Tapiridae; genus Tapirus; species Tapirus indicus. Next base: position 104,900,035 of record CM062926.1, on the reverse strand, counting down.
CCAGGCCACAGTTTCATTTATGTCTTCCAGAACTCATGCAGATTTCTCTTGTGGCCAACCCTAAATGGAACAATACAGGAGAGGGAATTCTGGGAAATGTAGGTCAGCTTGGCTAACTTGACACAATACAAAACTACCATCGAAATGATTATTCTATTTTCAGTAAAAAGATCTTCTAGACAGTATGCTCCTCGAACTGAGTGCCAGGCCTATTGCTTGTCATTGTATTTCTAGCATCTAGCCTGCTCAGTAAGCAATTGTTTTTTTGAGTGATTGATTAAAGACTGGGTTTTCAACTTAAGCTATGTTAACATGATTCTCTGTACAACTGCTAACATGGAATACAGTATACATGTTTATATACACTATACAGAAGGCTGGTTGTAATCATCTTTCATGCATCTAAGGCAAACTGACTTGAAGCTTGCTTATGGGAGTGTGGCAAAAGAAGCCAATTAAGCCTTTAGAACCTGCAAAATCAGGACGACTTTCAAAATTGCATGCAACACAGATATCAGTATAAGTCAAAATTTCTGAGCCTTCTTTCCATGCAGGCAAAATTTATGTTCAGATTTCTATGCCTGGAAAAATAATGTTCATTGCTAAGTTCATTTCCTGAGCCTGTTATAGCAATCGGAGTATCAGGTCATAATATTGATTACACATCCACCCATGCCTGACATTATAAAAGCACCTCCACAGACAAGAAAGTAGATCAAGACATGGTCATGTCCCTTGAAAATCATCCAGCATAGCTTGGGTTCTAGAGATAAACCTTCAAGACTTATTAAGTAATGACCAGGCTGTGTTGTGCGCCCTTCTAGGCCCAATCTTTCATCCTCCTCCCACCTCCACCCCACGTCTGGGATTCCCAGGCAGGAAACAGCCAAACAAATAATTGGAGCCAAACAGCATTGTCTCCTTATTGACTCCCTAAGGATTTCACTCATCCTCCTCTTTCTCCAGCTACTCCCGCGGCTGCAAAGAAGTGAAGATAGTCTCTTAGCAAAATATGAGGGAAACATGTTTTGCAATGCTAGATAACATAGATGAGCAAGATTTGGGGCTGCCGGGGAGAATTTTCTGAAGTGTTGTTGTGAATTATTTCATACTGTCTCCTCTGTTTAAGCTTATTCTTGCAGCTTTTTTGTTTTTCTTTCTTGGAAAAGAGCAGCTGTAGGGGAAAGGAATTAAATGCATGCAAACCTGGGGAGTTGAACCCATGTTTGTTGAAGCCCAGTCAGTGGAAGGCACTGGTGAGTGTGCTATGGGGGCACGGAGGGAGTACAAAGTGTGGCTTCTAGGACATAGTGTTTAGGGCAGACAACCAGGCACATAGCCTGCTGTGGCCTGTGTCCAAATGCAGCTGGCCTTTTACACATGCCTCTTCTTCTGTAGTGAGCTGAGAGTAGCCCAGAGGAGAATTGCTGACCTTTTCACTTCCCTGTTCCAGAGGCTGTCTTTTGGTTAGAAAAGTTAAAATGATTGTGTCTTGTCTTTAGGGTACAGAATTGATGTTGTGTCCATATATGTATTGTCACTATGAACACTTACTGTATGCTAGGCAGTATGCTAAGCACTCTCTGTATATTATTCCGTTGTAACCTCTGAACCACCTTTGAGATTGATGCTGTTATTAATCCTAACTTAGGAAACGTAATCTCTGAGAAGTTAAGTCATGAGCCTAAAACGCCGCAGCCAGCAAGCAGAGGAGAGTGTGACTAGAGAAACTGCTCACTGACCACCGTCTCCCATAGCTTCCCTCGAATCACACGAGCACCCTTATGGATACTGTTCCAGCCAATAAAATGGGTCTGTTTTTGGCATCTGTGCAGACAGAAGACCCGACGGGCATAAAGATGTTTCCCAGAGCTGAGCAGAATAAGCATTTTATTTGATAGCTTAAAATTTAAAAATGTATGTTTTCCCCAAAAAAGCATTGTTATTGTGGGCTAAATGCTAGTAGATGGGAGAATTGGAAAAATTATATGGAAGACTAGAAAGTTAATGCTTTCTTTAAATTATCTTTGTGGTTCTAAAAAGATGTTTACGTATAGAACATAGATTGTACCTGGAATGGGAAGAAAATAAGCATTTTATAACCAATTGTTTAGAATGTAGATAAGTGTTCTCAGATTTAGTGTGTGTTCAAATCATCTGGGGTGCTTGTAAAAGTACCTGTTCTAGAATCTCGCCCCCAGTGTTTCTGATGAGGCCTGTGGTTGGGCCCAGAAATCTGCATTTTAAGAAGGAGCTTCTGATGCATGTGGTCTGCACACCACACTGTGAGACCCGAGATGGAAGACTGGGAATGCTTTAGTATCTGCCTTCCCAATGTTTAAATCCAGCACTTCTTGAATAGTTTCCTTTGAATTCTTTCATATTCCCAAATCTCCAGTGAGTCTCTTTTGTACAACTAGTTCTTAGAATAATTGTACTCTAATAAGAATTGTAATAATAAAGGGTGAATTTAGTTTAATAATGGGGACTTTTAGAGGAACAGTCCAATTAATTGAACAAATTGGTTGGGCACCAATTTAAACAATTCTTAGAGAATATGAAATTGGTATAATCAATACAGAATAAAAGCCCCAAGTGATGACTGTAATAGTGCAAATGCCTCCAGACTTGACGGCAGCCTCAGGGACATCAGCCCATGGGAAATGTCCTGCTAACACTTGCATATTATTACTTAGTTTGCCAATGATCATAGCAGTATATTTATTCTACCTAAATTTATTGAATATACACTATATGCAAGGCACCTGCCAGGCTTTGTGGAGACTACAGAAAATTGTATAAGACTCAGACCATGGTCTAAAGCAACTTACAGTTTATAAAGTTTGACATTGCTTATGCCTGCAAGGACTGCATGTAGTCATCAACAATTACTTTTCCGTGAGTAATTTATGACCACTTCAATGCAATGCACATTTGAGAGTAAGAAAACAAATATTGGGGGTGACAGTTTTTAAGACACATGCTTCCTATTTCTTCTCATCTTTTCCATGTGCCACAGTGTATGTTTCTACTTCTTATTACAGGGTTGGAGTGGCCTTTTGTAAAGAGAAAAAAAGAAGTCATAAAAAGTAGAAAAAAGTGACTTCAAGTGCCATCTCCAGTTCCCTCCTGTGTGACATCCCGTGACAGTTCCTCTCTCTATTACTTCTATTTCTTTTATAGGACAGCCTCCTATAGAGTGTAAGCCAATAGGGCCTACAGTCCTGAAACTGAGTGTTTAATGGGCTGATTCCTGCATTCAGGAGAAATGCGGGAATCCTCACCCATGCTTGTTTGTTAAAAAAGAAACCAAGGCCTTGAAGCAGCACTCCCCACAGCGTGGCCTGTGTGCTAGCCTGAGCCCATGAGCTCTTGTCTTACCTGACGTGATAAGAGTAAGCCTTCAGAAACCTTGAGAGCAATTTAATAGAGTAATTTCATGCCTGCTAAATTTCATAACAAAATAATTGAGTTTATCATTTGTCTTTGTCTTTTTTCATTTTATTATCCTACTAATTACTTTTTATTGTATTTTGGAAAAGTATTGGCTCATGATGGATTTGAAATAATAATTTTTTACAACTGGTCCTTCACCACAGATAGTTTGAGAAGCATTGTTTTTTGATTTTTTATTGAGGTAAATTGACATACAATGTTATATCAGTGTCAGGTGTACAATATAATGATTTGATATTTGTATATTGTAAAATAATCACCACAATAAGTCTAGTTAACATTCGTCACCGTACTTGGTTACAGAATTTTTTTTTCTTGTGATGAGAACTTTTAAGATTTATACTCTTAGCAACTTTCAAATATGCAATACAGTATTATTAACTAAAGTTGCCATGCTGTACATTACATCCCCATGGCTTATTTATTTTTTTAATTTTTTTTTTTTTGTGAGGAAGATTAGCCCTGAGCTAACATCCATTGCCAATCCTCCTCTTTTCGCTGAGGAAGACTGGCCCTGGGCTAACCTCCGTGCCCATCTTCCTCTGCTTTATATGTGGGACACCTGCCACAGCGTGGCTTGATAAGCAGTGCGTAGGTCCGTGCCCAGGATCCGAACCTGCAAACCTCAGGCCACCGAAGTGGAGCGCGTGAAATTAACCACTACATCACCAGGCCGGCCCCAACCATGGCTTATTTATTTCATAACTAGAAGTTTGTATCTTTTGACCTCCTTCACCCATTTTGCCCCACCCCACCCCGCACCAATTGGAGAAGTTCTGTTTAAGTATCTTTTCCTGCTTCAGATTGTGTTTAGCTTCCCTTCCCCCACATTAGTTTCTTTTTTACCTTGTAAATTTCTGTCAGGGCAAATTCCCAGATATTTATTTTTTAGCCAATGAGTGATACAGGAAAAGAGAGACTTTTTTTTTTTTTTTGTGAGGAAGACCAGCCCTGAGCTAACATCTGTGCCCATCTTCCTTTACCTTATGTGGGACACCTGCCACAGTATGGCTTGATAAGTGGTGTGTAGGTCTGTGCCAGGGATCCGAACCTGTGAACCCCGGGCCGCCAGAAGTGGAGTGTGTCAACTTAACCAGTACACCACCAGGCCAGCTCCAAGAGAGACTTCTTTTGATTACAAAAATCATTAATACCCTAAATAGCCATAAAATTACTTTCTCTTAAAACCAAGTTAAAGTGCTTCCAAGACTAAAATTTTTGAAAGAGAAATGCAATTTTAAAAAAGGAAATTGCCGTCTTTTTAAATCAAAGCTTTGTTTTTGCCAAAATATTATATTAAATTTCTATTAAATGTATTAAGCCAGTTTGACAGGCTAAAACTTCAGAGTTTAAAAATGTAAATAACTAAGGAGAATTAACAGTTAAAAGTATTTATGTCAGGGTGCTTGGCTGATGCTCTCCACTGAGTAAACTCTGGCCTGGTCGAAAGTGCATGAGCCCTTAAGTCAGCCAGGCTGGCTGGTCATCACCCAGACATCAATCATCGTGCCTAAAGAATGAAGTTGCCCGTCAAATGAGGGGGTCAGACCAGGTGACCCCTGAGGCCTTCTCCACTTTTAATATCCTATATGTCTATGAAGTTAATTTCATAACCATTATAGACTACTTGTATCTTCATTAAAAAAAAAGTTAATCCTTGGAAATTAAGAACCCATCCTTTGTATACTAAGATGAAAACTATGCAAATCATTTACATACTCAGGTATAGAAATAAACATGAAGAATGGCAAAGTTACAACATTTTCTAAAAGTAGAGAAATAAAAGTAGTGGTTATTCTAGGTGTCCTTGAGCTGTAAAAGTGAGTGTTGGTGTGAAAGACAATTGTGAGATTGGCACCCACGTGGGAATTGCCTAAAGTTCACATGAAAAGAGATTTATTAGAGACCCTACCGTCTTCTTATTTTTTCATCATCTGATCAATGAACTTGAACCTTTTCCTTTTCTAATTCTTTAGATGTAACTCAGATGTTGGTCAGGGGCACCTTCCTTTCTAAACAGATAGGACTGGCTGGAAACTACATGCCAGATCTTGTGCAAAGTCTAATATTCTCCCAACAATTCCGAAGAATCCCTGGAGGTTTACGTTTTGGTTGCCTGGCTCCAGAAGCCTGCTCCTGCTGCATGCGCTTGGTCTATGTGTCAACTCTCCCCTCTTCCCTCTTGGCCTGCTGACTGGTCCCTCCCAGACATACACCTCTGCCCTGGGGTGCAGGGCCCATGTCCTCTCTCCTCTCTCTCTTTCCTCACCCCTTCCTTCCTGCTGAGCTCCAAATGCTTCTCACACTGTTATGCAGAGCAGTGCAGCTCTGTACATCCCCCTCCCAAATTCACTGTGGACCCACCACTGCATAGCAAAGGCTGAACACAGAGTCCTCTGACTCTTTTAACAGGACCTGCCCTCCCTAGAAGACTATTTGGATTTAAAACAGTATTTTTTCATGCTGGTAATTATAACAAAATTTTGTTTTAACCAGATTTGATAATTTGCAGTTTGTGATAATTCAAACAAGGAGCTGGACCAGGGGATCTGCAAACTTTTACCATAGATAGCCGGATAGTAAATATTTCAGGCTTTAATGGCTACCTATGGTCCCTGCCACAAATATTTAACTCTGCTGTTGTAATTAATTCGCAAGCAGCCATAGATAATATGTAAACAAATGAATGAGGCTGTGGTCCAATAAAACTTTATTTATAAAAACAGAGCAGGGGCCGGCCCCGTGGCATAGTGGTTAGTTGGCATGCCCCGCTTCAGAGGCCCAGGGTTCACAGGTTTGGATCCCGGATGCAGACCTACACACCGCTCACCAAGTGCAGACCTACACACCAGTGTCCCACATACAGAGGAAGATTAGCACAGATGTTAGCTCCAAGGCAATCTTCCTCACCAAAAAAAAAAAAAAAAACCCACCAAAATTTGTCTGTGATTAAAATATTTTTAGAAATATTGCCTATTTCAGAATATAGGTTCTCCCCCACACACAAACTCTAAAAGCATTTATTTATATATAAACTATAACTGGCATATAAATATATATTTTCTTTGCTTAACCTGTTGCTTTGTGTGAAATGCAAATCATTCCTAAATATTCATTTAAAAGTAGGGCCTCTCGTAGGTAATATCTCATTCACCTAGTCTGAGTTACTCTAAAAGTAATCACATGTTGTTACCTTTAAAAAACAAATATCTCGTGAATTCATTGCTCTTATCTACAAATAGTAAAAATTTGTGAAATGTTCCCGTAAATTTTCTGTTTTCTTAGGCAACCCTGAATTTACGTAATATTTAACACAAAGCAGGAATCTGTACAAGTACAATAACATAACACACAAGACAAAGGTATTAGAGTGACAGAATGTATTGTTATTTTGCTGTGAATGTCTGAAAAGGAAACCGTATAATTTTTCACAGTATTGTTTTGAGATGCCTATCTCCAACCTTTTTGGCCATATGTCTGCAAAACTTTTTCAGCATACATCTTCAAAATATGCATCTCATTTCTTTGTAAGTTATGTAGTAAAGGAACTACCATCATTAGCTAATATTTCAAGGCACAATATATTTAGGGTGAGGCTTCTCATGTATCATAGTCTTACATCACCATGTAGATAATAGATTTCTGATGATTTTTCTCTGTTTGGGCCAAGCTCTTGTCAGATCTGATTAAATTTGTCATTACTTTTACCTTGTAATATAGGTGATAGAAAGCTTTTACTGGGAGGAGAAGTGTCAGCTCTGTGACTCCCACATTATTTATGCTTGCATTGGTATTATCATCTTTAATCCGTGGGTTCCTTGCATAAATCTCCTCCATTTTAGGATATTTTTAGTTTAAGGGTACATATTACAGTGTTACATGTAATATGGGACCTGGCAGGCCCATCTCTGTACATTTCAGTGCACTCAAAGCGAATGAACAGAGAGGGCAAGGCCCACCCCCTGCGCCGTGTGGAAGCCCCGCTCTTCCCCAGGGGCATCTCTGAATACTGTGAGGCGAGATCCTCTGTGGAGCTGATTGAGGGCACAGTGCCAACCCAGAGGTTAAATACCAGCTAAAATACTTTCCTTTTTAAGGAAAATAAATATAAATGGAGGTTCCAATATTTTCTTCCCGCATCACAATAGATTGTGTCTGCAGCTACATAAACCTCACAATGTTTGAGACCAAAGTTGATAAAAATATTATTTTTTTCTTATTAAAATCTTAACGCTTATATTGTGATTTAGCTTTTCTTTTGTTTAGCTTTTGTCACCCAGCTAGCTTTTGGGATAGAGCCTGGCTAATGTTTCTTTCAATCTTCCATAGTTCTAGCAATGATTCACACATCGTAGGTCAGCATTAATAACACATGTACACGTTTCACTCTAAAATGGGCCAAGGAATATTTAGTAATCATTACTTTGTTGTCAGGCTTGCTGAGGATGGGTGGCATATATCTTTTCTTTTCCTCTTTGGTAATCTTAACAAATTGTTTGCTTGGCCCTGTCAACTTATTGCCCTTTATTTATACCATCTAAATGGAGTCACACTGTTTATTTAAACTGTATGCTCTAATTTGCAAAGTTAAATTCTTTTTGCTCTCATTCTACTATCTGAGTTAACCATTCATCTCAATATGTTGCTACTACTGATTCATGGAGCATTCTTTTATTTCATCATTTGTGTCCCTGATAAAAGTGTGAATTTTGAGAGTTCAAATCATCTACTGTCTGGGGGCACTTTTCTACACCTGCATGATAAAGTAGATGGGACAGTCCAGGCCTGTGGGGATTAAGGTGAACAAGGATGAGTTCTTGGTCCATTAGGGGTGGCAAGAGTGTGGTACTGATGCCTTTCATTGGCTTATTGATGCCACGCTGACAAGATGTCCATAAAGGAACCCCACTAACTGGTCCAGGGATGTATCTAGAAGTGAAGGGAAACAACAGACAGCCATTCCCTTCTCGAGAGAAGCTACATCATTCACTTGACTGAACAGAAGAGTGTCCTCAATCCTAGCTGCACAACAAAGTCCCCAGGGAGCTTTACAGAAATTCTGAGGCCAGTTAGAATCTCTGGGGTGGGACCAGGCATCTGCATTTTTAAGAGCTCCCCAGGCAATTCCATTGCACAGCCAAGTTAAGAGTTATAGTTCAAGAGGCTAATAAGCTGATTGGGTCAATAAAAGGAAAATAAAAAGGGGGAGGCTCAGGAAACGTGAAGGAATTGAACAGGAGAAAGGAAGTTACCCCATTATAAGATGAAAAAGGCTGGGGAAAGATGGAACAATTTTGTAGCTTCAAGTTGAGGTAGTAACAGACGTCCTCTTCCCTTGACTGCTTATTGATCACACAGTGAGGGTGAAGATGTTGGCCGAGAGAACCAAAGATTTATAAATTGATCCAAGAAGATCTGAAGGGCTTTGAGGCCTTTGGCTTTGGAAGATGGAGGCTTGTTGACAACCATCTCCAACCTTAGATGATCTTTGGGGGCCTTTTGACCTGTGGATATTTTACCCTGGTGTGCACATGTGCACAAGAACGCTCTTGTTTGGCCTAGGGATACCTTATAGCTGGTAAGGAAATCTTACAATTAAATGGTTTACTTGGTTTTGGAGATGTTCCAGGGCTCTTGGCCTAACAAAGAAAGGTAACGGGAATCTGTTTTAATATGTGCTACTCTTTTGATCTTTATCACGTGTTAAGTTGCTTGTCTCAGAAGAACATACATCTTGAACCTGCCTGTGAGGGCAGGGAGCCTTCTGTTTCCATAGTTCCAGGGTCTGGTGAGGCATCTTACACCCGGTGAGTATTGATTGAGCATTTGGCAGTGACCCCTGCAAACTCTGCTTTTCTTGTAGGAAGCAGTGCAAGTGTTGATTAAGCACTCGGCTGATGTCAATGCAAGGGACAAGAACTGGCAGACCCCCCTCCACGTGGCAGCAGCCAATAAGGCTGTCAAGTGTGCAGAAGTGATCATTCCCCTGCTGAGCAGCGTCAACGTCTCCGACCGAGGTGGACGCACAGCCTTGCACCATGCCGCTCTGAATGGCCATGTGGAGGTGAGTGTCCTCACCACTGGGAACAAGAATCCTCCCTACAGACCCTCTTAGCCCCAAGTGGAATCTTATCTTATTGCTGAGACTTTTAGAGAATATGATAATATTATTCGTACAGCAAACCTTAGGCAACCACACCTATTTTTAAATTTAAAGCCATAGTTAATTGAAAGAGTAGCCATCACCTCAGTCTTTTCCTCTGACACACATGCCACAGGGTTGGCTGTGACATCGTCTTCCTACTCTGTTTGAATCCAGATCTCCGACCTGCCTTTAGATTTGATGTTAATTTGGCTCAGATCACCTGCAGGTGGTGAGGAGCCTTCACCAGTACAGAGTGTACACTTGATTTCATTGTTGATTATCTTTCAGATGGTCGGTTTACTCTTGGCCAAAGGGGCAAACATCAATGCATTTGACAAGAAGGACCGGCGTGCTCTGCACTGGGCAGCATATATGGGTAAGGATTCCATGAATGAACAGCAAAGTGCACATAACCTTAACAAAAGAGCCCACAGGTCTCTCATTGACCATGTGGGTTTTTTCTTGGGCAAGTGTGACTTCTTTTCAACCTTGGGACTCATTTGAATTGAGATTCAGTCCATTCAACTGGCATGCAGAGAGTACTCTAGTTGGGCGGCTGCTTTGTCAGAGATTTATTTATCCTACAAAGGGGAGGAGGGATGAATCATGGCCTGGACCTCATTGAATGTGTTTCAGTCTGAATTGGAAAGCTGCGCAAATTGTGCTTATTTTAACTTGTTATGGCAGCAAAATAAGGTGTTTACAAAGAAAAGGACTGGCTAGCAAGGCAAGGACATAAATCCCATTTGTCTTTTTATTTATAAACATTTTTGAAAGAAACAAAAAGGAAGGAAGAAAGGACAACCCTTGGCTGTTATGTAGGTTGAAGTGACCAGAGTCACCAAGGGTTGTCCCTCTGTTCCACTGTCAACAAAGCTGGGGCCTGCAGTCCTCACGTTGCCAGCTGGGGTTGGGGAGATGAAGGAAGAAGTCACATTTCTACATTTTCCCTTTTTACTTTTGTTGGCACCAATATCACTGACAAATGATAGACCTCACAGAGTTTATTCTCAGTGTAGACTTGTGGGAAATGAAGAACTAAGATCCTCCCTTTGTGTTTCTAATTGGAGAACATCCTGCAACTAGAAAAGCAGACAGGATTCTATCAGCACCAAGTTATAAACAACATGAATGCCCATCCACAGGAGATTGTGTTGGTAAATTATGGAAGATCTACACAATGGGACACTATGCAGTAACTCCAGTGATGATGTCACTAATTTTTATGGACATAGAAAGATTCTGTGATATAAGTGAAAACAGAGCATAACATAGTATGAATAATATGATCCTCATTCTTGTAAAAAAAACTATACAATAAAAGCAGTCCGGGATATATTATACACTGACTTGTTAACTGATTATCTCCAGGGATTGGGGATTGGGGGTGGTTTTGGTTTTCTTTTGACACCTTTTTGCCTTTTCTGAATCCTTTTTAACAAGCATACAGGCCTTTTATCATCATAAAAAACAATAACATTAATTATGGGGAGAAAAAAGAGAGTGGATTGGGGCAGGGATGAAATAAATGATGTAGCTATCGATGGGTCTGCATAAATCTTTGGGCTTAAAAAAACAGAATCCCAAGATTTTGCAAGCATTATCATTTTTTTTAAAGATGACCTGGACTTTTGAGTTAACTGAAGCAGTTTGGATGTCTGCCTGGTACCTGTAGGACTGGAGCCAGCGAACATTTGCCAGATCTGTGTTTGGGCAGAGCACACACTAAGCTGGTGTGAGAGGGCACTCAGAGAACCTGCGGTTTCAAGCTTGTTCTTTGCTGATGTATAGTTAAAACATCTGTGTAGAATTGCTTTAAAGAAGTCAAGTCATTATTTTGCGTGTCATCAGGATACAAATAGGAAAAAATATATAGATGACTATCTTTAGGAAGTAAAGGACAAAACCAAGACAAAAGATAACACAACTTAAGCTTAAGATAGCACCACTAGGAATTGAAAATAATTTTTTCTATATACAAGTCTTGGGGAAAAAAGTCAAATTTTAATAAAACAAGCCAAGGCCAAACTCTCTGTCTCTGTCTCACACACACATCTCTCTGTCTCGCACACAAACCTCTCTCTCTCTCTCCCACACATACACACACACATCTCTCTCTCACACACACATCTCTCTCATACTCTCTCTCTCTCTTTCTCTCTCTCTCTCTCTCTGTCTCTCTCTCTCACACACACACACACATTTTAGACCCTGGAGACAGTATTCATCTTCTATCCTTCAATTATCAACCATGTTTATTTAGAGCAATGACCCTGAAGCATCAATCTTCAGTCACAAAATAAAGGTCAAATACATTTTTCATCTATATATAGTGAGATAGGGAACAAAGGAAAATATTCTAGAAAATATGCCAATGAGAGTTGAAACTAAAAAGAGTTTTCTGTTTAGCTGGTAATTCATGAGAATATTTTTAAGTTGAACCATATGAAATTGCCATTTTTTTGGGGGGGGTAAAAATATGGTCAAATAGCAGCAATTTCTTATGATTTAACAATAATCTGGAGTCATTCTGATTAACTGATTTTTTTTCTTTCATTAGTTTTTCCAAACCAAATTGTCATTGTTAGACTTTTCAGTGAGGAACAATTGGTTTCAAAAGCATTGCTTCCATTTTAACATATTCTTTTTAGGCTGTGGTGCTAACATATTAGCAGGACCTTGTTAGTATTTATTGTGACCATGCATCACTTCTACCAGATCGCCTTGAAGAGAAGGCTTCCATATGAATCATCCTTTGTTGCCACAGAATTGACATAAAGTCTGACACATAGTGGGACTCACTAAATATTTGTTGAATATTTACCATGAACCAGCTTTTTATAAATAGCTCAGGAAACTGCTGGTGGCAATAAAAGCGAATAGTGATAATTTAGGTGGAATGAATCGTCAAATTGTCCTATGAAGGTTAACGATGTTTTCTGCTGCTTTGTCTGTAAAGGCCACCTGGACGTGGTGGCATTGCTCATCACCCACGGTGCAGAAGTGACGTGTAAGGATAAGAAGGGCTACACCCCCCTGCACGCCGCGGCCTCCAACGGACAGATCAGTGTTGTCAAACATCTCCTGAACCTGGGGGTGGAGGTGAGCGGGGGTGTAACGGTGGGGTTTCTGCTGTTCTGAAGCTAAATCCTGTTTGCACTTTAATTCAAGAGTTAAAAATCCCTCATTTTCTAGCGTCCTGTCTTTTTGAGTTTACCTGGGCAACTGATGAAGGGCAATGGGGGTGTATATTAAGTAGCTGAAAACCAGGAACAGACTCACTTTCTATATCAACATAGATAGAGAAATATTTAAACATATATACTATATGTAATACATATTAACCAGTCATTTTTAAAAAACTGGCTAGAGTTCTTCATCCCATACTCAGAATCTAGCCTTCTACATTGTGGCTTACAAGCAGAAAAGAATGAATGACCATGACAAATGGCAGAAGCGTCCACTGCTGAGCTGGAGGAGTCAACCTGACCCCGGTCTCCTCCAGCTAGCAGAACAGGGCAGTGGAAAGGCTCTGGACCATCCCTGTCTCTGGAGGAGAGGAAAACCAAGTGGCAGTACTGAGACCATGGTGGTGAAGCCCAGCAGCCGGGGCAGGTCTGGGAAAGCAAGAGAGAGCCGTGGGCTGATACCCAGGACGGCTCCTTGCTCTGCTACTGGAATGCGGCCGTGTGAGCTGTCCGGCTGCAGAGATAAGCCCAGACTGGCTTCTGGCCCCACGTCTGAGTTTGGGCTCCACAGCACCTCCCTGCGCATCTCTCACCCTTCTTTTCATGTTCCCTGTCGGGTTCAGGCTCTTTCCTTGCTCCCCTGATTCAGATCGCCTCTGGCATTTCGAGTCGGCTTTGCCTTTCAGTTTTTACCTTTCCCTAGCCAAAAATGTGTCTCCACAAGTTAAGACCTCTCACTCTTCCTCCCCGGTTCACTTTTTGTCACATTCACTTTTTGCTGATCTTTACCTTGGGCGACAGGCATTCCCGGGTGGCCATGCTGGAGCGTGAGTAAGCTCTGAATAATTACGTTGGCAGATGGATATTTCCTTTCTCCGGCTCAGCCATTAGGCTTTTTGTGGAAAATGGAGTAAATTGACTCCGGTGATTTTAATCGCCTTGTGTCGGACTCCTTCGCAGATCGATGAAATCAATGTGTATGGAAACACGGCCCTTCACCTGGCCTGCTACAACGGGCAGGACGCTGTGGTCAACGAGCTGACCGACTACGGTGCTAATGTGAACCAGCCCAACAACAGCGGGTTCACCCCTTTGCATTTTGCTGCTGCCTCCACACATGGTGCTTTGTGTCTTGAACTGCTAGTAAACAACGGGGCAGATGTTAACATCCAGGTATGATCTTCTTAGTTTCTCTCAGTGTTCAGTGCCTTTGCATTGAGCTTCTGTTTGAGCAAAACCGACTGCTGTAAGGTGTGTCATGTTTCAGTGAACTGTAACTCTGAGTACCTTGACTCCCACAGACTTACCCCACATTGGGATGCTGCAGAAACTTAGCTATGTTGTTTCTGCAGGAGTGGAAGTACCAGCTGGAAGGCACTCAAGTTCTAGCCATGTGCCCATGTAGCTCAGTGAATGTTTCAGAGCAAATTCTGGGTCTCAGGGATGTTGACTTGGCGCAGATTCTAATACTGAAGTGAATGTGGAACTGAGAGGGCAGAGCTTCTGAGCATCAAAGGAAGGCCTAATCTAATGATCTCAGATCTGTTTCCAACACTGGCACGGCCCTCCACGGAGTTTCTCAGATGCCTTCCTATACTAAACCTCAGATAGTGGCTTCAATGATGTAACATTAACCAGTCCTAATGGTGATTCCTTTATTTAGCAAACTTACTGCGAGTTACCTAGTGCCCCTGTTTTGTACTAGAGGAGTGCTCCAAGATGAGGTGTGATCTCTGTCCTCAGAGAATTTACAATATGGTAAGGAGATAAGGCACTCAGATAACCATGAGACAAGAGAGAGTGGGATGAGTGGCTTTAGAGAGTAATAAAGTGTTGCAAACTATAAGAAGCAAGTGTTGACTTGCTTCTTGCTTGGGCATCAAAAATGGAGATTGCTTTTGAGCTGAGACACAGAAGATCGATATCAGATGAGATGAGCAGGGATCAGAGGGAATTTGAGAGAAGGCATTCCAGACAGAAAAGAGCATGAGCAAAGGGGTTGGGAGTTCTGTATAGGAAAAGCTCTGGGTAATCTGTAAGTAACGAGTCAGCTCACTGTAACAGATAACCAAGAGGAACTTGTGCACGCAGCCTTCATGATCTGGGTTGCATCACTTGGATGCATCTAGATTGTAGCAGAATATCCTACCCTGCACAAAATGACCTGTACTCATCCTCAGCTTCCCTTCCCCCAACCACACAGGAATCCTGAAGCAAGATTCTGGTGTATTCTGTCTCTGCTTTTGAAAAATTATTTCCAAGATTTAATTTCAAGAATATTGGATCAATCTATTTTAACGACCTTCTCTATGCACTATTAAAGTCTTTTAATATTTTTTCTTATAATTTCTAATAGTGTGGAAATATGGGACAAATTTTCAGAAGAGCAATTTATTGTGATTGAATGGAGTATAAACTGTGTAAGAAAAAGGAGCCAGAAACAAGATGAAGTCTGACCTTACCAAGGAAGAGTGCTTATCTACTGGCTAAAGAGTTTGGGCTTCTGTAGGCTGTGGGGGCCACGAATCATGATAGAAGTCATGTGATCAGAGCTGAGCATTAGAAACAGTAATCTGGCCACAGAACACCAGAGACAGAAAACATAAAGGAAGAAAAAAACAACTCAGGGAAAACTTTCTGCAATATACATGATAAGCAAAGAGTTAATATGTTTAATATATAAAGAGCTCATGAAAATCAGTAAGAAAAAGTTTGATAACCTACTAAAAAATACGGGCAAAGATGACAAGAAAAAGAGTGCAACATCCATTAAACCTATGAAAAATAGTCAGAATCACTAGTACTTAGAAGAATGCAAACTAATACATTTATAATACGAATATATTGATATTTGCCTTTAAGATCAGCAAATATCAAAAAGACTAATAATACCCACTGTTATCAATGAAAAAATTAAAATGCAATAAGTAAATATCCAATTTTTTAATTTTAAAAACTTATGTGTCTGTGTATATGCATAGACAGAGTAAAATATCTGGAATATACACTAATATGCCAGCAACACTTTACTCCAGAGAGGCAAAATTATGATTTGGGTTTTTAGTTTCTTTTATATATATTTGTTTTAATCTTCTGATTATGATGCAATGAACATGTGTTATTTTTATATCCAGAAGAAAAAAAGGCTATTTTCTTTGTTTTGAAAAGAAAATTCAGGTAGAGTGTGCCCAGAGAGAGGACAAGTAGGGGAGAACTTAAAGTCAGTAAAACTGGTCAGGTTAAGAGTGGTGAGGACAGGGGAGCAGGACAGCCAACAGAAGGGAGGGGCTTTACAGAGAGAAAATCAGCAGCATTTGGTTAGTCAAGAGATGTGGAGTTGAAGACGAGTGTAGGAATTGAAATCTGGTTAAGGAGATAGTGAAGCCTAGTGGTTAAGTTCGGTTCCGGGGCTAGCCTGCCTTGACTCCAATCCTAGCCTTGACTTTCAGTAGTTATTTAATTATAAACAACCTCTCTGTGTGTCTCAGTTTGCTTTTCTGTAAAATTAGGGAAACAACAGTATCTTTTTCATGGAACTGTTGTGAGGATTCAATGAAATATCTCACTTAAATTACTTAGAACAGTGCCCGCCACATGGTAAACACTCGATAAATGATTATTGTTTTTAGGAGAGGTGTCAGGAGAAAGAGTGGGCTTAGGAGGTAAGACTGATGAGTTTAGTCTTTGAGAAGCTAATTTGGAGCCTTTGGTACAGCCAGTCTGAGAAAACCAATAGTGGAAAACATGATGCTCTACTGGGGAGAGTGGTAGAGAAGAGGAGAAATAACTTAGGCTGCCTCATTCACAAAGAGGTGGTTGATAGTGAGAGGTGGTTGATAGTTGAAACTGAGAGAAAAGGATGAGATCACCCAAGGAGAGAGGATATTATAGCAGGAGGAGAGGAGGGAGGGAGGACTCCAGGGACCCTTCACTCTTAAGATCAGGTGGAGGAGGAAGAGCCAGAGAAAGGGATGAGAAAAGAAGAGTTAGCGAAGATAGGAAGGAGACAGAGGGCAGTATGGTGTCTTCATAAAGGTGGAAAGCAGGAAGAAATGAAAAAGTAGGATGGATGAAAAGAATTTCAGAGTTCTAGATCTTGTAAGAGCCCATCCAAGGTCCTAAGTGGAGGTAAGATGAAGGTCTTGGCAGACATCAAAGAGACCAAGGTGGGGAAAGAGTCATCCTGTCGGGTTGAACTCACAGAGGATGGTGGTGAGAGGGCAGGAGGTGGTCAAATTGTCAATGTCTCCAAGACTTGTGACACTTGTCTTGATGTCTGGTGTCTGAAGGACATCCTGTGAATTGCCCAAAGGAAGGAAAATTATTGAAGTTAAAGTGGCTCCCTTCACCAGCCTCGAACTTAATTAATTCACAGGATTGTCTGATGCTCTCCATTACCTCTGTGAAACGTGCCCATTGATGCTGTCAGTGTACCTGATACTGAGGCCAGAAGCCCACTTTCTGGCACACCTGCCTACTTTTCTCAGGTAACTGACTAGTGGTCAGTTCAGATTGGTTAAGCGGCCTCAGTTGTATATGGTGCACTAGTTTGTGGCAGCCTTCTCTTCTCCCCCACAAAATAGATATAGAAACCATAGTTACTTTAATTTCAATATTTAATTTTTTTCCTGTGGACTACTAATCATCAGTAGACTATAAGAAAGACCATTTTAAAAACCTGAGACTTGGGGTTATGTATCATCTGATCTGTGTGAATGGGATTTTGAATCAAATCTACCTTCTCCCTCAGTCTCCCTTCATCTCCCTACATCTGTCTACACCCTCTAATTTCCTCCTTCTTACTTATTCCACATGCCTCTGGATGAATGGATCATCTAACATTTCCGCAGAGCCATTCTGTCTGACTCTGGAGATAGCTTTCTAATTGAAGTTATCTCTCCGTACCACATTGCTTTGGAAAGTGTAGATTGCAAGACAATTTGTATGTGTTTAGATTTTTCCAAAGTTTGAGGGAAATACCATATTGAAATGTAGCCAATACACACCCATATGTTCACTTTGTTTTCCTCTATCCTCACAAAACACTAAAAGTGATGTCTTCATGAGTAATTACAAGATGATGGAGAGAGGTGGAAGGATGTGTGTCCTGCTCGCATTTTACAATCTCTCATTTTACTTAGGTTGACCATGGCCCAGTCTTTGACTTTGTAATATTAGTTTAATTGCTTAATTGGTAAAATTGATAAAAATTTATTTGATAAAATAATAAAGGCACAATACTTCATAAAACAATCCATTGAATGTTCACTTGTATTTTGCAAATAGGAAGAGCATGAAAAAACATAAAATAATTTTTCTTCTCCATTACAGACCACACTGTAATTTCTGTAGCATCTCCAGGCTCGTTTTGGAAGCCTTCAGAGTAGGTGTTAAAGAAGGCACTAAACACATAAGCGTGCTGGATACGACTTAGAAAGATAGATTCAGAAATTACCACTGCCACGTTGCCTACCTCCTGGTCACTAACATTCAGCCTGCCCGTGGTCACAATTCTTTTCTGTCCCTGGGTCCTGAGATCATTTAGCCCTAAGACACCAGAGCTGAAGTCCATCCTATGTCTGCTGAAGTGGATCAGCTCCCTTTATAGGTACCAGGACCAAATTATAGAATGGGTTGCACTGCAGAGGTTGAAGGTGAAAACTGAAATAGGCAAGAGTAAGTAGTGATAGGGTCATGGCACTTGGAACTTTAGAGAGCAAGTGAGGAAAGGAGAAACATGAATTTCTGAGCCAAGCTTGTACTATCTCCAGCCTTTAGACTTGTTCAAAAAAATTGGACTATGTATATAAGTATATTGGCTATTTTCAAACCAGGGTTTTAGATTGCACTTCCATTGAACTAGGAAGCCCTTATTGGGTTTTTGACTATATCTGGCCCCCCTACACCCCAAGCCTCAGGCTGGCCTTAGTGTATTCTATACAGGCTTCATTGCCCTCCAGTAGGGCCGCTGAGCTGCGTGACTCCAGGAGGCACCGTGCCACAGAGAACACAATGCCTTCAAGTTCCTGGGGAGTAAAATGTCTGTACGTTTAGCAAACTTTTGTGGGATGCTGGAGGATGAGGAAAGAAGGCGTTAGGAGTAAAAGAAAAAAATGAGTGGATTTCTGAGGAGAATGGTGGTCAAGAAAATTGAAACACTCCATTTAGTTCAAGGATTAACTTTCCATGGATGATGTTGAATTCTTCTCTGAAAGAGTACTAATATTTGTCATGAAATGTTCTCAATCCTCTTTAGTTTTCCTTCATGACTTATGGCTGAACCATGCCTAAATCAATAGAAGAGCTTCTTGCTTAATTAAACATATTGTCAAAATAACAAAATTTTCCAAGCCCTAAATCTGATGGGGAAATGCATCTAGAAATTGAGAAGAGACTAGACATTAAGAAAAAAAATCATAAAAGCAAAGCTTTGAATAAATGGGAGAATTGAACATATTCTCTCCATTGAGATTGCAAGGAATGTTTCATCCTTGTCTGAAGTTCTAGAAACAGCAGCAGCAGCAGCAGCAAGTCCCCCTGCATGAAAAATTTCCCAGGCGAATAATGAACCTCGGTAGGGCCTCTCATCTCAACCTGAATATTCTGAGTTCTAACTTGTAAAGGCTAAATAAAAAGTATTATCCTTTGATCTTCATTGGTTTTCAATGGCTTTTTGGAATAATGAGTTATTTTTATACTCATACCATATAAATAAAGCTGCCCCCAAATGGCTGCCATGATACTCTCAATGCTTCCTGTCTCCACCTCCCCCACCTCCTGCCACCTGTATCCCTACGAAGAAAAAAAAATCAGCTAAAGCCTGGCCTCCGTGGTGGATGAGCCCGGGCAAAGATCTGCAAGGAGAGATCTGAGGCGAGTATCACCACTGACCACATAGCTGTCCTTTGCATTTTACCTAAATTTGGTCATCTGTATTTATTTGTCCCTTACCAAATGCACAGGCACTCCAAGGGAGAAAAGGGTGTGGTGTTTGCTGTCCCTGAAAGGCAACCAGCTTTGTGAACTGCACACCATGGAAACTGGTTGTCTGCTTTGGCTCTCTGGCTGCAATGTAGGGAGTGACCACCAGGTTGGTGGTTATTCGTTGGTAAAGCCTTTCAGCTCTTTTCTAGGCATGGAAAAGTGCTTAGTTAAATATTTATAAAGATATTGTCTAAACACTGAAATATTTATGGCTTTACATATATTTAACTAAATGCTAATTAGTTATGTTTTCATATTAAAGTTTAAAGAAAATATTGGAGCAAAATTTAAAGAAATAGCACCACCTAGGGACAGGTTAATGTCAACTCTGCAATTTCTGTTTTCTCTCTCCTTAACAGTCTTGGACTGTCATCACTTTTTTATTGGAGGGGGTATGTTTTAAATCCTTATTCCTAAGTAGTTCCCAGGCTTTTCAGTCCTTTGAAATGTCTACAGTTCTGACAACCAAGACCCAGGCTCTGGAATCAGACAGCTTTTAGGAGTTCTTCTCCACTGTGTCTCATGGCCAGTGATGCCGTGGCACCCTCACTCTCTTGACTGCTGCTCCTTTTCCTCTAGAAAAATCATTTCAGTAAAGATTCAAGCTTACTTCCATCTTCCTTTCTCCATCTTTTCTGATTCAGGTTATAATCATATAAGATGGAAAAAAGATCCGATTAGTTCTTTTTTTTCCCATTTACCTGAGAGCCTTTCACTAAAAAGATTATTTTTTCAGTCAAGATGCAGTTCTGCTCTGATTAACTCTTCCCGTGGCACAGACTGTGCATAAATCCTTTCTTCCTTTCTAAGGAATAGACTCATAGGATATAATAAAAATCTTCTGTTAAAACCTTGTGGTTTTAGAAGCTATTCCAGCCCACAGTCTAAAGCAGTGGCTCCTAAACTATAGTGTGCTGTGCAGGTTAGAAATGAGGATCTTCTAACATCACTTCTGACTCAGTAGGTCTGGGTTAGGGCACAGAATTCACATTTCTGATGAGAACCCTGGGGGAGTCAGAGGCAGGTAGTCCTTGGTTCACTCTGAGAAATACTCAGTGTTTAAGTGATTATTTGTTTTCATTGTGGAATTTTAAAAACAGAGTCATTTTAAAGTACAAGTATAGGGGTTTCATCACAAAAATGAATTTGCATTTTTGAAATCTTTTATTTTAACCCCAGACTTAGGAAAATGTTTCTCCTGAGACTTAGAAAAATAACAGTTACATAGACTTCGTCTTCTTCTGCCTTTTTTTTTCACAATACCTGAATCAAAGATTCTCTCTACTGGGGATACTTTTGGTCTAAAATAATAGTAATATTTTCTTTTGGGTATTACTATTTTCAGAAGAAATTCTGTAAATGACTATTTCTTAATTAAACGTGTAGGACTTTGGTATTTGGTGTAATGATATCAGTATATAAATTCTGTACATTTTCCATGTTTTGCTTTAATGTGTGTCAGGGAGTTGCATCATTTATATCTTGAATAATAAAGAGATGTATAAATTCCTCATACATTTCCAGGTGATCATTAAAATGGCAATTTGCTAAATCCTTGCATGTCTTCATCCTATGATTTCTAGTGAGTTAAGTGAAGCAAGTGTTTCTCTTTTGGAACAATCGAAAGTCTTGTTTTTCTATGGAATTAGAATGTAGAGAATGGTGGCAATTTCCAGGTCACTTCTGAGAGTTGCAATGATTTATAGCAGTTTGTCAACTTCAGGTCAAACAAGGCCAAACAAGTTAACACAGCATTTGTCTTTTTTCATGTACTATAGACAAAAGTTGAAAAAAAAACACCTCGCAGGACACTCTTCATCACTAGTCACAGGAGAGGAAAAAAACATTTTGGATGATTGCTTCAGTTTGAACCAGGGCAGTTTAAAAATTGTCAGTGTAACTAGAAATTTTGCATTTCTTCTCTAAAGTAATTTTTACTTCTCTAAGATTCTTTAAAATGTGATGCTATGTAGAGGCCAGCCTGGTGGCATAGTGATTAAGTTCGCGCGCTCCGCTTTGGCAGCCTGGGGTTAGCAGGTTCAGATCCCAGGTGGGGATCTACACACCGCTCATCAAGCCATGCTGTGGCAGCATCCCACATACAAAATAGGGGAAGATGGGCACAGATGTTAGCTCAGGGCCACTCTTCCTCAAGCAAAAAGAGGAAGATTGGCAACAGGTGTCAGCTCAGGGCCAATATTCCTCACCAAAAAAAAAAAGTGATATTATGTAGTAACTTGAGATATCATCTATACTTTATCTTTTGTTTTCAAAATTATCTTTTACCTCTTGTAATTTTTTATCATACTTTTTAAAAAAATTTAAATTGGTGTTTTCAAGGTATTGCCAGCAGTGTCCGTAGGGATGTTTCAAATTGATGTCATTAGTCCATTGTTTCTCTCTCTCTCATTTTTCAGAGTAAAGATGGTAAAAGTCCACTGCACATGACAGCTGTCCATGGAAGGTTCACGCGGTCACAAACCCTCATTCAGAATGGTAAGAGAGATTCTTCCACATGCTGTTGTTTGAACAGTTTCCTGGAGTGACTAACTTTAGCAGTCATCTGAATGTGAAAGATGGTGCTCTGTTTTAGAGTGTATTAAGCTTGGATTTACACCGTCCTTTCATGTACTTTGCTAAAAGCTCTTTATCGGACATATCATCACTGTCCAGCTTAGGACTGAGTACATAAAGCCGCTAAGTTTCACAGTCAATTCCCAGTCAGTCAATGAACATGTGAGTTTTGAAACTGGAAATGATATAGTTGTATAGGCTCAAGATCCTGCACTTTTCACTCTGAAACTAATAAAAATAAGTATCATACATTTTCTAGCAGCAAAATTTAAAATTATTTTTAAAGTTTAGAATTCACCATCACTCCCTAAGTTAAAACTCATTAAGCTTCTTGGGCAAAGGCACGAAAAATTAGGTGACTCAGAGGAAAAGCAGGTAAGTACATGATATAAAGGATCATAAAATTACAGACTTGATTGAGACCTTGGAAAGTCACATAATCTAATAATTTTTCAGATTTACAACAAAGATATACTTGGATCATTGAGTTGTCTCTGTAGCCAAACAACTAGGGAGTGTCCCTTCACCTCATGGCTCACGTTACTATTAGTGGGTCTTGGCCGGAATCTGTGAGTGCATCGACCTTGACAACACAACTTTTGTTATCCTAGCAAATCTTAGAGACAATGAAAAAAACAGGTTTAATCCAGATTTATGCTGACATTCCAGGTGAATTCAGCAGTTTCTAAACTATCTTTAGTTGACTCACATTTCTCCTCAAAATTCTGGCATTAGTCAATTTTCTTGGACCTGTCCTTTTCTCATCTATAAGAATTTTGGACAACATACACTTGAATTGTTAGTGGTACTAAGTTATGTCTTAGGCACTCAAGTCATAAAACCAAACAGTCATTTGACATTTGGATGGAAGACCAGCCAGGGAAATTATGCTTAGGAAGCAAAGTATCTGCAGCAAAGCAAAGGAAATTTATAAGTATTTCAGTGAAACTATAGGGAAAAAGAAATCCTAACAAGTTTCCAGTGAGAAAAGCAAGGTAAAATGAAAATCAACTGCACGACACTCATTAATTCTCACTTGAAATATGTGGCATGCCTTTGACATTCACTTTATTGAAAAGGCCACTTTAATGATTTTGTTTTGCTTGAAGTAAACAAGAGGAGGGCGGGAGTAACCCTAGTGTCTCTCCTCTGCACGCTTGCCTCATCCCACTGTATTTCTCAGTTGTTTTTTAGAAACAATGTCCACTGCCTTAAAAATAAACAAAATGAGGGAGATGTTTGATATCCATTTTTAAAAATTTAATATGAAATTAATCAATGGGCCTTAGCTCTGTGGCATAAAAAGCTTTGTTCCAGGTTAAAGCAATTTCAAGTCCAGTGACCAGATCAGAGAAAGAGCAATTTTTCTCCTTGTCAGCAGTGCCTTCCTACAGGTCCAACCCCGTGGGCCAGACCATCCTGGCCTTCTCCTTTGGATCAAGGCTGTGACCCATCTGCCCTGTGTGATGCTAGTGTGCTTGCAGCAGTCCTGGGGGTGCTGCTGGCTGCTTTGACCTCTCCAAAAGCCATCCCTGTGGACTTGAAGACTTCCACACCCTCTCTAAACATTCCTGCTAGACTTTTGAGTTGGGATGAGACCTGAAAGAGACCCCATCTCTTGTCCTCTGTGATTAAGGAACTTGTTTCAGAGCCTGTCTCATGCTTGGCTGACCTGGCATCTTGCTTGTGGGTTGGGTGGGATACAGGGGCCTGAGATGATGAGGGTATAGTGGCTGTAATATGTAGCCCATTATATATGATGATAGGGCTACCATTGGTTGAGTGTTCACACTGTGCCAGGCACTTGGCTAAGCACTCCACATAAATCCTTTCAACCACCCATGAGAAAGAGGCGCTATTATTATCTCCATTTCAGAGATGGGGAAACTGAGGCAGAGAGGTTGTCCCTTTTGTTGGGATATACGGCAGGTATGTTGAGGCACAGAGACTGTCAGTCTAACATTAGAGACTGAACTCTCAATACTGCACTTATAAATGTGCTCTCTGGGTGAACAATAACATGTTAAAAAATTTGTTTTGACTTGAATTCTATTTACTCTAAGAGTCACTTATATTTGGAATAGAGTTGTCCCTGTAAAGGGATGATTTGGCATTCTCTTCTCCCAGCTGACAATTCTCTGCATTCATTACATGTGTGAGAACTTCGAGTTCTTCCATTTGACATTTTTTAAAACACCCTTAGGGAGAAGAATAGGAAGCATTTTCTTTCCTCCTGTTTGTTGGCTTCCTTCTGGGAAAAGTCCAGAGTCTCACACCCCCAGGGCCGGTGTCCGTCCTCCAGTGAGTCACTGCACAACAGGACCCAAAATTCTGGTCCCACGTGGGGACATCGGTTGGCTCCCTAAACCAACTGAACATGCTACTGAGGAACATTCTTTGTGTTTATTTATTTGTTTTGTTAAATCGCTCTGGTGTTTGGGCTTTGTATGGCATTTCTCCGCTTCTCTGACTGCTCTCCAGTCAGGGTTATTAGTTCTTCATAGTAACTTTTTTTTTTTCCAGAATCATTTAGTTTTGGTAAGACAATCGTTAAAAAAAAAACAAAACCTCTTTCTTTTTAAAGACTACCTGAGCCGTTCATTCCCGTTGTTTGTCTTCTGTAGCTGTGTTGTCACAGTCAGAGGGAAAGAACTGAGTGAAGATACAGTCCAACGTCAGAGGCATTTGACCCGGCCACTTGCTGTAGGCAGCTGCCTCAGATGCTGTGCAGCAGGTTACAAAAGTTCAAAACTGATGTTTTTTTCATAGAAGCTTTAAAAATAAATAGAATTTGAAAAGGAAGAGTCAAGTGATAGGTTAGGATGATTCATTCTGAGATTTTTGACCTTTTGGCTCACAGTTCTTCTGAGGCAACTTAATAAGATGACCATTCTTGTTTGTGGAATGAAAAACTAATTTCAGATGAATGCTTAGATAATGCTGCATAAATTATCCCTTCTGACACACCCTGCACACGTCTAAACTCACAAATGTTTATTTTCCTCACTAATTATCAATGACTGATTACCAACATTTAACTTGCAACCTTCAAATGAATAGTAAAGATATTTAATTTGCATTCCAAGCAAATCTTAAAGATTTTCAAGCGAAAATGGAACGGTTTGGGAAGTGACTATAAAATAGAAATTTGTTCATCCAGAAGTTCTCCTTTAATATAAAATATATTTCTGAATAACAACAAATACACAGTCTCTCTTTTATTTTTCTAAGTTGTGATGTTTTCCTGAAATATATTTTAAATGACAAATGTGGAAGCATATATGGAAGATAATTATCTACATTTTTATAGTTTTAAATTGACTTATGAAATTATAGTAACAACGACAAGGACAAACTTTATCAGCTCAGCTCCTCTTTTCCACCCTTTCCAATGTTTTTCACTCTTCTCTTTCCCTACCCAATTTTTGGCATATTTGAGGCTGGTAAACATGGAAGCCCTAACACTTGTTAAGAAAGTTCTGGTGGCTCTTGGCTGGGAAGGACGTGGAGTGATGTAGTGTTTGTCCAGGGCAAAGGTTTCTCTGAAGTCTGGGGGTCTGCCTCCCCAGGTCAGCTCTGTGCTGACATTCCAGGCTGACCACTGTGGGTGGTTCTTAGACAGATACATGTACCCCAGATTGCTCTGAGGTGTCCATGGAGACCAGGTGTCTGCCTGTCCCCAAGGCTACCATCAAATCATAAAAATGATTGCTCTAAATTGAATACTTCTAAATTCAGATCATAGGGAAGTATCCTTTGAGTCCCTAGAAGATTACAATAACGAATTTTATTTTATTATTTTCCTTATTGTAAAATTAGTACATGCTCACTGTAGAATAAAATTAAATCATTAAAGTGATCCCCATCAACGTGTCTCCCCAATCCATCTCAAGAATTTCTATTGACGATTTGGCAAAACTTCCAGATTTTTCTATGTATTTAAGAATGTTTATATAAAGATATGTAATTATTACTTTTACAGAAATGATTATAGTCTATTTATTTGATCAACTGGTTTTAAAAATAACTACTGTACCACAGAAGCAAAGATTTCAGGAAAGATCAGCATTTGTATTCAAGTTGCCATTTATATTTCTCTGTCACAATCTAAGTAAAAAGGGGATTACCTTTTTGTAAACAGCTTTTAAGTTGTAAACCCCAAATATTGCAAATTTATTGGCACATTGATTTTTGAAGTTAAACTCTATATGCAGAAGTCTTGGCTGTAGAGTGAAGCATCTTAAATCCTGTGTAAGCATTATGTGCTAATTGTAGTTTTTTAAAGCATTTTGCCCCCCTACAAAGCCCATACATATTTGGTAGTTATTTCACTTCATAGCAAAGATTCTTACTCACTAACTCTGTGTTTTACCAATATACCTGGCTAGAAGAAATATTATTTGCTGAAAATAAATCTTAGGGATCTGGTGGTCATAATGACTGATAGTAGGATTCATTAGAATGAAGGGCCGTGCAGATATTATTGTGAAGATTTTATAATGGTCCTGTTATAAGAGACAGTGTCTTGGCCTGGGAGTTAATGCTCTTTCCCCAGATCTGAGAAGACTCCCAATGGCTTCTTTTTGATGTCGTGCTCAAATATACTGCTAATGGGAGTGCAAATGGGCGCAGCTTTTCTCAAAAGCAATTTACCAGTGTCTATCAAGGACCTTAAAAATATTCATACTTTTGATCCAGCAGTTCTGTTTCTAAAAATGTTGCTGAAGGAAATCATCTGAAATGTAGATAAACATTATTAATTAATATGTTCAGTCCTGTGTTTTTCTTCATGGCAAAATTTGGGAATAGCCTAAATGCCTAGTCACTGGAGACTTGCTAAGTAACTTCTCTAAATGCTGATATCATCTAGCCCTTTACAGTTACATTAATGAAACAAATTAATGACATGGGAAGTGTTTGTGATGTAATATTAAGGCGGAAAGCGGGATACAAAACTTTCTACACTCTGATCTCAACCGTGGGAAATTTCTACATGCACACACACCCAACTGGAAGGGAATATTCCAGAATATTAATACTGGCCACACTGGATTATCGGTGAATTTATAAATGACTTCTCTTTGCTTCTTTGTATTTCACTGCATCTTCTAAATTTTCTACAAAGAGAAAATTACTTTCTCAATCAGAAAGAAGTTATTTAAAACAAATGTATAGTATCTTTCTAGATTGATCTAAGCCATTCATATAACCTTTACATTCTCAAACTAAACATTATAGTTTTTGTATATCTTATAATGGTATATTTTAGTTTTAAAATATCAGCTTCCTTTAGTTCAATATAATTGATGAGAATGAGAATAAAGCTCAAGATTTGAAGGAAATATGTAGAATAGTTTGTGAAACAAATTTTCTGATGAGACCTACTCTAAAATACCTGTTAGCTAAGAGCATGATCTTACAATTTGGTAACTTACTGCTTTCCATAATGGTGCAGAGGTTTGTTTCTGAACAGGATAGCCAGGAAATAGAACCTTAAAATAAATTACATTCTGTGCCCCCATATACTGGGTGCTTTCCTTTATTAAAGTAGAAGTGCATATTAGCTTACATAAGTACAAGTACACACTATGCACTTTTTTCTTCTTGGTCTACTTCCCTCTCCTTTACTTCCTCACTTTTCTTCTGTAGCTTTCTGCAGGCCCTTCCTTTTTGATTGGAATATAATTCACATACTATAAAAGTCACCATTTGGGGGCTGGCCTGGTGGCGTAGTGGTTAAGTTCACGCACTCTGCTTTGGCGGCCCGGGTTCGATCCCAGGCGCGGACCTACACACCGCTTATCAAGTCATGCTGCAGTGGTTTCCCATATACAAAGTAGAGGAAGATTGGCACAGATTTAGCTCAGGGCCAATCTTCCTCACCAAAAAAAAAAAAATCACCATTTTAAACTATACAGTTCAGTGGATTTTAGTATTTTCACAAGGTTTTACAACTATCACCATTATCTCATTCCAGAACATTTCATCACCCCAAAAAGAAACCTCATACCCAATAGTAGTCACTCTCCATTCCTTCCTCTCCTTGATTCCTCCTTATTTGTTGATTTTCAAGGCCTCTTAGAATATTTGGGAGATTACCCACTTATCAGTAATACATGTTGCAAATATTTTCACATGCTGATTTCCTTATTGCCAGAGTATGGGGAAAGCCTTCCTAACTCAAAAGAAAAGACTGTTACATTATCAAGAAAATTTTTTTAGAGTAAAAACACCAAGACGAATGAAAATCTAGGGAAAAAACATTTACAACATGTATTACTGATAAATGGGTAATCTCCTAAATATTTTAAGAGCCCTTGAAAATCAAGGAAAAAAAGACCACACACACACACACACAAACACACTTAGAAAAATGGGCAAAAGTCATGAACAAATAGTGCATAGAAAAAGATAAACAAATGGTCCTTCAATATATGGAAAGATGTTCAACTTCCTTAATAAGAGAAATGCAAGTGAAAACTATACTGAGACACCAATTCTCAATCATTAGTTGGCAGATATTCAAAAGCTTGACAAGGCTGAGGGGAAAAGGCACACTCAGACATTGCTGCTGTAAGTGCAAAATTGCACAGCACCTACAGAGGGTAATTTGGTAAAATCTAACAAAACCACATATTCATTTCCCCCTTGACCTAGAAATCCCCTTTCAAAGAATTTATCCTGAAAAAGCACCCAACAAATATGAAACAACATATGCATGAGATTAGTTACTGCAGCATTCCCAATAATAGCAAAATAACATTTACAACCTAAATGCCCACCATAAAAGACTGGTGTATTAACTAGTACATCCATGCAATGGAAAACAATAAAGCTGTTCAAAAATGAGGAAGATCTTCAAGAAGTAATTTCTAGGAGTGAATTCCGGGATCTATTGTTAAGTAAAAAAAAAAGCAAGATGTAAAAGAGTCTATATACTTATTTTTGCAGAGAAACACAGGAAGCATAAACCAGAAGTAATTAAAATGATTACCGTAGGATGTGGTTGAGGAAGAAGTGGAAGGGATAGAAATAAGAGTGAGGCTTTTAAAAAATATAATTTTGACTTTTGAAAAATGTAAATGTTTTGCATATTGATAAAATAAAATTAAATCAAAACCCAGTAAAAATTTTGAAAACAAGCAGAATGAAATGAACCTAGCTACAGTGTATATATCAAATTGGTAACATAAGGACACAGAATAAAGAATTCAAGTAACTTTTGAACAAAGTGCTCCCTGTATATGCTAAAATCATTACAGAAAGTTTGTTGGGAAATAGAATATTCACACAGTCTCAAAGTATCACCCCACAAATTGCATGTTAATTACAAAGAGGAAAAGAATTTTTGCAATAGAGAATGTTGGCAAGCATCACCTTAAGGAAATAATCAAACCTCTTTTTATTGTGGTAAAATATACATAAGATAAAATTTACCATTTTAACTATTTTTAAGTGTACAGTTCAGTGGCACTAAGTACATTCACATTGTTGTGCAGCCATCAATCACCACTATCCATTTTCAGAACTTTTTCATCTTCCCACACTGAAACTCTGTACCCATTGCAAGTCATCAAGCTTTGCATCACCCAGTAATGGGGTAACTTGACCTTTTGTGTGTGCTGAGGAGATACAGTGGGACCTGCACATCAGCTCTGGGATATTCTTGCCAACATGTGTAGCCTGAATCTAATAGTGAGGAAATCATCAGGCAGCTCCAGCGTGCAGGACATTCTACACGACACCTGGTTTGGCATCCAAAAATATCAAAGACATAAGAGACTAAAAATAGATAAATACGTAAATAAAAGGCAAGAGGATTGTTTCAAATTAAAGGAAACTAAAGAGACATGACAACCAAATGCTATCAGAATCTTTGATTGGATCCTGGATTTTTTTTAAAAAACAGCTATCAAGCACATTTTTGGGACAATTGGAGAAACTGGAGTATGCCCTGTATATTACATAAAATTATTGTATCAATGTTAAGTTTCTTGGATATAAGGATGGAATTATGGTTATATGGGAGAATGTCTTTGTTCTTAGGGATGAAATGTCATGACGTCTAATTTATTTTTAAATGGCTCCTCAAATAAATGAATAAATCGACCAATTATATTTAAATATATATATGAAAAGGGGAGAGAAAGAAAGAAATGTAGTAAAATAAAAAGTTGGGGATAAAGAAGGCAAAATAAAACCAAATAAGATGAAAATACCATATTATTAAAAGGACCATAAATGATTAATGTGATAGTTTTTATAAATATAGACATTTTCAGTTCATAGTTTATGCTTTTACTCATCATATTTTAAACTAGATAAGCAAACTACATAAAATATTTTCCTGAACTCTGTATTCCCTTTGGTTCTTATGCTTTGGTATAAGATTCACACAGGTCTTTAATTCAGCAGGTAAAATTGAAATTGAATGCGTCTTCAGAATTACATTGTATGGAATTTGATTACGCTGTTCCTTCAGAGCAGGAATCTAGTTGGGAGATTTCAGATCCTTAAATAAGACATTAGGGAAAGATTTTTCAAAAGCATTTCTAATAGACTTCCCTCCATGCGGATTTAATAATACTGCCACTTCGGATGGTGACTTGTCCCCTTGAAAAGCATTCTTATATCAGAACAGAGATGCACACAGAATACAAAGGAAATCAACATTCGGTCAGCATGAGTGACTAGCATAGAACATAGTATCTGAATCGGCCTGAATCCTTATGTTTCCTGTATTAAAACATCTTTTTCAGGAGGTGAAATTGACTGTGTGGATAAGGATGGCAACACTCCTCTCCATGTGGCTGCGAGATACGGTCACGAGCTTTTGATTAACACCTTAATAACCAGCGGAGCTGACACGGCCAAGTAGGTTACCGCAAAAACACGGTAGAATAATTGCCACACGTGGGAATCCTGCCGCAGGGATTCTGCCATGTGGCAGACGGTTCCCATTTATCCAAGTTAAGGTGGATCTGTACCAGTATGCCAAACACAAATTAAATGTGAACTAAATTAAGTGACTTTTAATGATAGTTGCAAGGAAGAATCAACTTTATTTTTCAGCTATAACAGAAAGAGACCTATTTCAGTGGCTTTAAGTAAGGAGACTCAAACTTTATTCCTAATTCTGCTTTCTAATATTCTGTTCTTTCCAATGTTCAATGTTAGTTAAGCAGGAAAAATAAAACATACTTGGGCAAATTCAGAATTTATTCAGAGTGCTTGTTCAGTTTTAATGATAAAATTGAGTAAATCTGCTATGTAGGGAAGGGGGACCTGACTTCATTTTACACTTCAGTTCACCAAGAACACATAAACATCTGCATGAGTGCTGGGTGCTGTGGGAAATTTCACAAGTAAGTTACCTGGTTGGTACCTTCAAGGAGCTCATAACTTGTTGGAGGTCCAAGGCCCACTTAAGACAAAGAACCGCAAGACAGTATATGATAAAGCTCTAAATGAAACAGGTATTAAGTGGCAAAATGTTTTGTGTAGACTACATATGCCATAGAGTGTAGACAGGAAGGAGAGAGCTCAAACGTGGCCGAAGTTTTCAGAAAAACCTTCAAGGAGCAGGTGAGTTTTACGTAGACTTTGACAGATGAGAATTACTTGAGTAGAGCAGAGGGTGACAGACATCCCAAGCAGGGAGGAAAGCAGGAATGAAAGATGAAAAGAGTACCATTCTGGAAAGAGTTTGGCCTTACAGGGCAGAGGGCGTGTGATGGTGCTGTATCACATCATGGGTTGGGAGCCCAGGCTTTCGTGGGCACTCCCTGGGCTCCAGTTCAAGCTACCTTCCTTGTGAGCTGTGTGACCTTGAGCCTATTGCTCAATCTCTCTGTGCTTTGGTTTGCTCATCTGAAAAATGGGAGTAATAATTGTTCTTACCTGTAGGTTTGCTATGAGGATTAAAGGACTTAATTACCTGTAAAGCTCTCTGGTCTAGGTTGAGATCTTCATGAGTATGAGTTATATAAATACATCTGCTAAGGTTATTCAACAAGGTAATCCATGTTAACAGCTCTTTGAACAGTGCCTAGTGTACAGTAAGCTATCAATAAATGTTAACTTATTTTATTACTTAATAATATGTAATAGAAGCAAATTAAAGAGGGCCTTAAATGCTTGAATAAAGAGTTTGGCCTTGGTCACAGAGACTATGGGTAACAATAAGTTTTCAGGGGAAGAATATATGAGGGCAGTGTAGTGTTAGCAATTCTATTTTATTTGCCAAGTGTTGTTCAACAGAATTGAAAATCTTGCTTGAGAATAAGCCAAAATTTAAATGGTCCAGGGAAGGCGTGGTGGGTTCCAATGACCTTCTGGGCGCCCAGTCTAGTGGTGGAGATAAGAGCAAGAGCAAATGACTGCAGATTTGCAAGGTTTGTTATGATGAGGTTTGGACCAGGTTGTGGGAACAGTCAGGGAAACACTGACTCTCTGGGTTCTGCAAATTAGGTGACAGTTCAGTAAAAGGAAGGAAGGATAGGAGTTTGCCAGGTGGACACAATTGTGTGAGGTAAAATGATAGATGGGAAAGCAAGGAGGGACATTCCAGGAAGAGAAAACAGTATTTGCAAAGGCACGAACATATGAACGTGTTGAAAGCAGGTTCCTAAGGCTGGATTATCTGATGTGGGAGGGGACGGGAAAGCAATGAGGTGTGAAGGCAGGAAGAGCCGCGTCTTGAAGGACCTTGTGTGTCCTGCTAAGGAGTCGGATTCC
This sequence comes from Tapirus indicus, assembly GCA_031878705.1. Classification (NCBI taxonomy): domain Eukaryota; kingdom Metazoa; phylum Chordata; class Mammalia; order Perissodactyla; family Tapiridae; genus Tapirus; species Tapirus indicus. The sequence goes on along the minus strand of CM062926.1, from coordinate 104,866,951 downwards.
ATTCTGAGGCATTTGAAGCTGTTAAAGAATTATAAGTGGGTATAGGGTAGGTTGTGTCTAACGATCCCATTTGTGTGTAAGAGAGGTCGCTCTGATAGCAGTCCAGACATACTGGAGGTGGTCCAGACTACAGACACTGGGCAGCCTCTTGCAAATGTCCAGGGGAGAAAAGATGAGGGCTCAGACTAGGACAAGGCTGAGGGCAAACAGAGGAGGGGGATGCTGACAAAGAGGAAGAGCAGTGGGGGGTCTCTCCAGAAGAGAAAGGAATGGATTCAAGGAGAAGGACCTTTTTGACTGAGACGTTGCAAGGTAAAAGCAGCAGCTCAGCTTTGTGGAAAGAGCACTGTGCTAGGATGCAGGAGGCTCGTTCCCGATTCTGGAGTCCCAGAGCGGGAGGTCCCACATGCTCAGTGTTCATTCAGCAGCAGTAAAATGTCTAGGCACAGACCGCTTCAGCTGTGATGTGTTAATGTTTTCGGGGGTATTTTTTCTTTCAGCTCTGGGTTACTTGGGGAGTTTTAGCCAAACCACCATGAATTTCTGATTTTCTTTCAGATTTGAATCTGTTTGAGGGATAAAGGTAACCGGGCCCAATACTTACTTAAAATTTCCAAAAAACATGTTTAGCTCAATAAGCACGAAGTTTATTTCCTCGGAATTATTTTGCCTTCAGTTTGTGCAAACACATGCCATGTGGCAAAAACGCCTTAGAAATGGCATTGTTGTTCAAGTAGCCTTTCCTTCCACTGGCTGGGCTGTGTCCTGGGGACACAGAGGAGGGAAACATTGTCCCAGCCTCAAAGAGCCACGTCTGCTTTCTTTTGTCACAACATATCTGGGAATAAGAATGCTCCCTGCAGTAACAGTGGTTCATTAGGTAGCAACCGTGTGTGTGTGTATCTGCGTGTGTGTCTGTGTAGTGTATGGGAGGAAAATCAGTTGGAGAAGATGAACTTTGCTAAAGACCCCCCCCCCCAATAAATCACTGTTCTCTGAGCTCTTTGTAGATCTGTGGAGGGTAGCTTATTAAAGAGGAGAAAAGCAGGCCTTTCCTTCTATAAATCAGTAAACAAATAGCATTTACGAAAATAACCTATCTTCATTCAAAAACGATATGACCAAATGTATTTTAAAAGATCTCTATATGACAAGTTTTATGGTCATTACTTTCTTATGAATTTATTTGAATCTTATTCTCAGGCCTTAATGAATGTTTGTTATTCTTTTTGCTTCTCTGAACTTTAAGTCAGAGAACTTTCTGCAACTTGACTCAGTGCTCACGCCACTTTATGAGGTGTCAAGCCCGTTGGTGTTTCTTCTTTAACTTTTTCAGGATCAGGGCCCTTGTCTCTAGGATTTTAATCTATTTTCCACCTTACCAATTATGCTCTCACTTGTTATTCTGCCTCAACTGCCGCAGAATTAGGGTGTTGTAGTTATGCAGGCCACTGGTTCTGACGCTCATTCATTCCCTAAAGTTGAAGGCCTGTTAAGTGTGACCCACTGTGTCAGGTTCTGGGGTTACAGAGGTTCCTGCCCTCAAGGAATTTATAATCGACTGGGGGCAAGAATTAAACAGGCAATTGCAATCACGCATCCTAAATGTGATGCTAGAACAATCGCCAGGTGCCACTGGGACACAGGAGAACGTATCTGGGACATGGTAGGGCCAGGAAGGGCGTCCAGGAAAAGCGATGATTAATGGAGACTGCGGGATGGGCAGCGAGGAGTTAGGTCATGGTGTTGAGAGTATTGCAGATCCCAAGTTTAGACTTGTTATTTTTATTATCATGTTACTTGAATATGTATAAACTTAAGACTACATAGAAACTCCTTAGACTTTTGACTCTAATGTATCCATAAATCCAAAAAAATTATAAAATACGTGCAAACAACATTCACAGTAACTGCACAGGTTAACAGTAGCAGCAAACATTCATGAGGGCTTACCCATGCTAGGCACCAGTCTGAGGGGTTACATTTAACTGTCACAACACCACCATGGGGTAAGTGCTGTGATTATCGCCACCTTACAGGTGAAGTAAATGCGGCACAGAGAGGTTCAGTTACCTGCCCAAGGTCACAGAGCTAGTGAGGGGTGGAAATGGGACTCCATCCTCAGCCATCTGGATCTGGAGCCTCAACTCCTGAGCACGAGGCTTCCTGCCTCTTTACCTAGTTGTTGATGTGATAGTCCACATTTTGTGTGTGTGAGGAAGACCGGCCCTGGGCTGACATCGTGCCCATCTTCCTCTACTTTATATGGGACGCCGCCACAGCGTGGCTGACAGGCAGTGCGTCGGTCCACTCCCAGGATCCAAACCTGCAAACCCCGGGCCGCCAAAGCGGAGCATGCGAATTTAACGGCTACGCCACTGGGCCAGCCCCAATAGTCCACATTTTGCCTAAATTAAATCCCCATTTGGATGGGATTATGGTCCTGGTGGCTGAGGTGCTGACTGTTCAGAGTTCTGTTCGCACTACAGGAGTGGAGGTTTTGCAGCGCCTTAAACAAAGCAGTGGGACAGTGGACTCGTCACACAGCACAAAGGCCTTTATTCAAACTACTGCCAAATTTTGTGCATACAGAGGGCTTGGTGTTCTGCATTTTCATTGGCCCTGCCCAGGTTCAGACATCATTTGTCCATAAGACCGCCTTTATTCTTTTCTCACTGGCCCCTGCCAATTAAAGTAGTACACAGTCCTGATGTGATTGTAAGTACAAATACGGGCGCTGCAGTTTGGCAGAGGTACGTAGTGATAAGGTGGTTGTTCAGATGAGCCAAAATATGCTTTTATGTCGGTTGCTTAAGATTATCATCAAAGGAAAAGACAATTTAAAAATTCTCACAGAGAACTGTTGAAAGCCCAAAGATATTTCAGTGACCCCCAGAGATGCACTAGCTTGGGAAAGGCTACAAGGAGCAGGGGAGAAAGATAAGAGAGTTTCAGGTGGAGGGACCTGCATGTTCAAAAGTGGGGGCAGGACAGAGCCTGGCTCGTTTAGGAGGAATGGACAGAAGTTCACCATGATTCTAGAATACATATAGGTTAAGCAACAACCAGGTTCGGAAGAGGCCTTGTGAGCCACATGAGAGTGTTTAGACTTGATTCAAAAGGAACCCCTGAAAATGTCTGTAAGTCGCAAGGCGCAAGGACCAGGCCTTGTTGTCAGCTATACTTAAATGCCTATAACTTAGGGGTACACGATAAATGCTTGGAATGACTTAGATGAAATTAACAAGAAATTGATTTTTTGATTTGGGTTGATCAGTCGAGTAAGTCATAAAATCATTTGATGATCAAAAGTCATCAAATGTTTTTGTCTCGCCTACTTGGTGGGCAAAACCAAACCTGTCCCCCCTCCCTGGGAGAGCTGTGAGATCAGGATTGTCAAGGATTTGGAAGCATAGACAGATATCAGAAATGCCAGCTGGTCACAGTTCATCTTGGCTTTTAAGGGATCACAGATCTGATTTTATGGAAGCACAACCTGATTACAGCCTCCAAGCTCATAGACTGCCGATTACCCAATAGGCTAATGATAGTCACAAGGACAATACTACTGCTAACATGTATGGTAAAGGCTCACCGTGGGCTAGACCCATGAATTTAGAATTTAGCGCTTTGTGTGCATTATCTCAGTTAGTCCTTACAATTGCTGTCTGAGATCGACACTGCTATTATCTTCATTTTCGGGATGAGGGAACCATTGTGTACTTGCTAAAGATCAAATAGCTAACAAGTGGCAAAACTCAGACTCAGAGCCAAAGTTTCTGCCCCCATCACCTTCACCACGTGTTCTCCACGTGGCCTGAGGGAAGGCTCTAGGAAAGATGGCTGTGGGAAGGGGCAGCTGTGTCTCTCTGATGCCAAGAGGAAAGCTTAAAAGAACTGATATTCTCATGGTGCAGACGCCCTTCGCTCACCTCGGATAGCTCTCTACAGTTTATTCTGACCTCATTTATTCTGAAATAACTGGGTGGGAGATGCCAGCTAACAGCTAAATTAGAAATAGCTAATACAAATGTGTTCCATTAATTTTATGACTGGCCAAATAAAGGTAGCATTTTAACTGGAATTGGTCTCCTCTTTCCTGTAATTTATTCATTGTTAAGTTTAGGGTTATCTGACGTCTTTACTTCCTGACCTCCCTTCATGAGTACCTGACAAAGTAAGGATGGTGCCTCTTGTTCGACTGAGACAGCCAGACCCTAATATTACTGCTGAAGGCTTTATGACCTTTCCTTTATACGTAGTCTTATTTTATAACAATAAAGGAGTAATTTTCCTTTGAAATGCATGAATCATTTCTCAGTTGATTCAGAGATTCTGAATTCTACTTTTATTTTCTTTCCAATCTTGGCCTGATACTTAGTCTTCCTATTTGAACCATAGCATCTTATTCAAGTTCAAATGCCGATAGTACTTGAGTCTAAATTAATATGTTTTCGAAACCTATGCTGAAGTAGTTACTTGTTATGTACTTTGGAATAAAAAATATGTATTAAAGAGAATTTTTGTTAGAACTTTTACAGTAGTTCTACCACCCTTATCTTCTCAGGTGTATAAGTAACAGCAAATAAAGTGAAATGATTAGCTAATGTAGAGTGTAATGAATTATCTAAAGACAGTGGTGTTAAGGTTGATAAGAAGCATTGATGATGAAGTTTATGGAGTATGTTACAATGCTGTTACTGTTATACTACCACTTATGCTTTTTATGTTTTTCCTGATTGGTTTCTTATGGAGTTTGATGCTATTTTCTCTAATTCATTTGCTTGTATCATTTTATATAAAGATATAGATTTTATGTATCTTTATAAAATATATATTATACTCTGCGTTTATACATATATGTATATATGTGTGTACATAAATAATATGTATGCAATATATGTTATTTATAAATTTTTAATATGCTTATGTTTTTGTATAATATATATTTGTATGTGTGTGTATATATATACGTGTGTGTGTGTGTATATATATATGTGTGTGTGTGTATATATATATATATATGTATATATATATATATATATAAAGAATGAATGAAGAAGGCTCAAAGAAATCTTGAGAAATCCAATCCTTGATTTCGGGCATGTTCTTTCAGAAACTGAAGACTGTCCTAGAAAATATTCTATCCATTTTCCTCTTGCAAATGTCCAGAGATATTTAATCGTATATTTTTGCTTTAACTGCCCAAAACAGATAAAATGGTTAGGTAAAATCCCATTAGCTTAAAGTTCCATTTAGTATGGAGTTTTTAAAACATGTCATACATTTAAAAAATTGCTGTGTTTCACTGGCATCAGGAAAGAACCATATAAATAGCAGCATAAATAGAAAAGCTCCTCTCCCGTCCCCCAACTCCCTCTTCCTTTTCATGAGCATCAGGGTGTCACTGATGCTATTGCTTTTCAGAATTTTGTTTTGTAAATGATGAGAGAGGCAATTACAAGCAGTTCTCCTCCGCGTGACACTGCCCGGAAAACAGGCACATTGCGTCTCCTGATGGATGCCAGCTATTATATACACTGGGCTGGAAATCTCCATATAGGGAAAGGAAAACGAGCAGAGGGAAGACTAAACAAATACACCAATAAATAGGAAGACGTTTTCATGGAAAGAGAGAGGTGGTTAATTGCTGCTAGACTCAGATTTTGCAGAAGACTGAATACCGTGAAATATCTGTGCGTATGTACGTGCTTTCACACATTCACGCACATCATCATAACTTTTGAGATAGCAAGTAAAATGTGTATCTGAAGCTTAACAAATTCAAATCGTATGTGTTTTTTTATGAAGCATAGAATCTGAAAACAGGCTGCTTTGTGTTGGAGAAAAAACTTAGGTAATTAATCTGCAGGTGTCAATATACCTCCTTGCTTGTGTCATGCAGAGGATTTACAAAGTCTGAAATATATTATTGAATATAATGAGGTGTTGTGAGAAGTGATCACTAACATTATAAATGCTTATAAGTACACAGGAACCTCCCAATGATGCTGTTTGTTATGAACTACAATTCAGCACACGGCTTTGGGTCCTTGTTCGAGGAAGGTGATAGGTGAGAGGAGGAGGATTTATCCTGAAGGCTAAAAGCACTGCCATCAGAAGGCTGCCATACCTTTAGGGTTCATCCTGGGGACTGTGCTATGGTGGGGGATCACTCTAAAAAGTCCCGTTCTACATTCTTTCTCTAATACTGTTAGGGAAAATATATTAGATTTCTGAAATGTATGCAAGATAATGTTTATTACTCCTAACTGCGTTTTTGTGACTGGTATCCTGATATGGGTTAATGTGCAATATAAAAGTCTATTGGGAAGATGAGTTTCACCTGCAAAAGGTAAACATTAGTTTTTATGCTCATCCAAAATATTATTTTCAATAATATAGCCATTATTAACTCTTAGCAAAGTGCTTGGCACATAATAGGTCAATAATAAATATTGGTTTATCAATTCAAGGAATAATGTTGCTTTTCAAAGTTGAGAGTTTGTCTTGTTATCTCTAGCACTTAGCATGGTATCTGGTGCTTAGAAAGTGTTGAATAGATGAATGAATAAATGAGACATAAAATTGATAAGCTGGAAGAAAAAAGCAAGGGAAATTAATTTTAAATATAAAGAATCACTGTTTATGTGAAACATTCTCTTAAAAATATACATTCCTGGGGCCAGCCCAGTGGCATAGCGGTTAAGTTCCCACGCCTCGCTTGGGCGGCCCAGGGTTTGCAGATTCGGATCCCGGGCACGGACAGACACACTGCTTGTCAGCCATGCTGTGGCGGCGTCCCATATAAAGTAGAGCAAGATGGTTACGGAAGTTAGCCCAGGGCCAGTCTTCCTCAGCAAAAAGAGGAGGATTGGCAATAGATGTTAGCTCAGGGCTAGTCTTCTCACACACACACAAAAATATATATATACATTCCTATTGTTATGGGCTTTAAATTCTGGTTTGGGTTGAGGATTTTATTATTTTAAGGTAGAAATGATTGCATAATTATTTCTTGAGTGGAAGAATTACCAAATTATTTCAGCCCTAAATTATTTCAGTCCCTAAATGAGGTGTCGTGGATTTAATTTTCATCAGAGAACTTCTAGAAGGGTAATCATCCTTCTGCATGTGTCTTGAGATCTGTTACCGTGAGCTGCTCTGTTTTTTCCCTCCTCAGGTGTGGAATCCATAGCATGTTCCCCTTACATTTAGCTGCCCTAAATGCTCACTCTGACTGCTGCAGAAAGTTGTTATCATCCGGTAAGTAACTCCACACCACAAATGAGGCTTAACGTGTCCTGTCAATGAGCCACTTGGCTTCCAGTGTCTGGTCAGAGCGAGCTGCTGCCTGTGCTTCGTGTCATCCGTTACCTGACTTGGCAGGATGAGTTGTGTCCACAGCTAACTGCATGTGACAGCTCCCAGCAGTCCTTGCTGTCAAAGCCATTTGAATGTCAGTTTCCTGCCCCAGAGTGAGAGTCTTGTCTGCTCTCCAAGTGAAAGCCTGGGTGATGTAGAGTGAGAGACAGGCAGGGATGGCCATGGCTCACAGGAAATTTGTCAGAGGAGAGAACATCCTTGAGGCTTAAAATGGTGGCTTAACATTTACTATCTCTAACAAAGGCAAAAGGCCCAATCCCCCACATTTCAGTGGTAGAAAATGTCATGTTACCTTCCTACTCTGTGGGCTCTGAAAAATCACTACAGTCGATCCCCCCAACTAGGTTTAATTTTTATTTTTTAATGTGGGCCTATTGGGAACCAAGAAATTCGTTCTGGTTTGGAGCTCTGCTAATCTTTCTTATCACTGCTTCTGCCAACCTCCATGTATTAAGAAGTTCCTGGCTCTCAAAGGTGACAGAGGTCTGCAAGGCTCAGATTGTTTATGAATTAATTCAACAGATATTCCAGAGGCATTCTTTTTCCTTTAAGTACTTTCCCTATCATTGATTCTGCTTTCACTGCTTTTGGCATGTTTAAAAATAATCCCTGCATGGAAGCATGTTTCCCAAACCTTAAACCAACTGAAAGCTAATAAAACACTTAAGAAAATATCTATTCCAGCATGTTAAGATTCCTCCTTTGCCTTCCACGTTTTCTCCATGTGTTCTGTCTGTCTATTGCCCTACTTATCTCAAATTGGTTTCATAAATTTCTATCCTGGGATTGAAATATGGGGCTGTGGTTCACCCAGGGCTGAATGTGAAAATAAATTCTTCTTGACTTCACGGTTCTTCCTATAAAATTGCCAAGCTTGAGCAGTTACCATTCGTTTCCATGACAACCTCTTTCTGACTACAATTGCTTGCGTTCTGGTTTTTCTACTAACTGATTTTTCTGTCTCTGCAATGTTTCTTGTGGTTTAACTAGGACAAAAGTATAGCATAGTATCCTTGTTTAGTAATGAGCACGTGCTGTCTGCAGGCTTTGAAATAGACACCCCAGATAAATTTGGACGAACGTGCCTTCATGCTGCTGCTGCAGGAGGGTGAGTAGTTAGCAATTTCAAACTTAATTACTAATTCATCTTCATTGACTCAAGTTGTGAATCAAAGGCAATTCCCTTAGTAAAAAACAATCATTTCTGCCAATACCAAATATCACTATGTTGCATTTCTAGATTACTTGCGTTTTTGTTCTTCCAAAGAAAAATTGGTAGCCCATCTCATGTAGAAAATAGTTTTTCTTTTGTTCTCTTCATTCTCTTTTCTTTCTATTTATTTTTAATTGTAGATTTTCAGCCTATAGAATATGCATCTACATGGTACCCCCTCCACCAAAAGAAAATAATTTGAGATTTGTTCCTCCATTTTTCCTTTTTGTTGCTGGTAGGTGGATGATGATCAAGAGATTCAAGATTGAGTTAATTCATGTTCACTTACAGACATTTTTGTCCTTATTTCAAAACTGATTTTTAAGTCTTTATAATGATTAAATGTGAACAAAAGAAAACCTGAAGGATAGGCAAGAAGCGGCTTAATCCATGCCTTTTTTTTTTAAGTTGTAAAGAGAAGTTTTCATCAGATACTCTTTTCCACATCAGTGGTTAGATTAAGGCTCTGATCAGTATATTGTTGATATCTGACCGCACGTTGACCAAACATGGCCTCTCTCGGATGACCCTGTTTGGGTAAGGTGTTGGTTCTTAATCCATTTCCTAGTCCTTAAGGAACGGCAACGCTTCTCCATTTGTCATCTGTTTATTACCAAAGGCATTACCTATTTATCAGAGGTGGATTGACTGTGAAGCTTTAGGGCCTCTTATTTGCACGGTTCCCTTCTGAAGTCTTGTATCTAATTTTATATTCATAATTTTGTATTATTTTTTTAAAGAAGCTCCTTCTCCCCACTCCATCCCCACAGATCGTGTGAGCTTTATGAGCTCCACAACTTGGATCTGTCTCTGCCTTTGATCCTTTGGCTTCATTCAGTAAGAGACAGGGGCATTGTATCAATGGGCCTGCTACACCAACGCAGAATGGTCTCAGAAAGTTCCTATATTTTATGACTGAAACAGCTAGTTCTCTGAGAAGGGGGCTATAAAGGGTGGAGGTGGGGTGAGGAGAACCCTGCTCAGGTTTATCATTAATGACATCATTTTTCTTATTTAAATGATAATAAAACAGTAAATCCTAGGCCACTTCTTAGCATCCCAAATTTAGAACAATGATGGATGATTGTCTCTTTTTATGCCCACATTTTTAAATATATCAGACCTGTACAGAAAGTGGCAACACACCATTCTGGATTCATGTCTGAAACTCCTATTAGAATTAATATTTAGCTACATGCCCTTCAATAGGAAAATTCATTTCCATAGGTCCTATTCTCTCTACTAAACTTGATTTATTGCTTCTGCGAATGACAGAGAAGCTTTAGAAGATCACTGTGCTCCATTGCATCATTTTCAGCCTTGGTTCTGCACATTTATTTACCTAGATTAAAAAGACAGGGAAATGCAGCAGTTTTATTTTCGATTAAGGAGAGTCTGGGTCGAAAATGGTTATCATGGTGAATTCATTCTGCTGTGATAAAAGGTAATGCTTATCCACTCTAGCTCATTGTTTAAAGGTGACATGAAATTATTATAGGTTTAAGGGGTTGTTTCATAAACTCTTGATGGTTTTGAAAGAAAATTTAGGATAAACGATGAAACCATCACTGAAAGGTTTAATCATGTAATAATCATTACATTCCTTAACCATGGAATTGAAAATATTTCATCAAGCTCTTTAATGTATTGATTTATTAGATTTGAAAAAGGACTTTTAGGAACTTTAGATCCTTACAGTATGGCATTACTCTGATATGTTCAGGTTATTTTTGTGCTGGCAGAATTTAAAGCTAGAGCTATCATTTCACCTCTGCACTCTGCAGAAAACAGCTCCTTCTGAAGATAGACCAGCAATTGACCTCTACCATCTTAATGATGTTTTTCCCTGTCTTTCCAGTAATGTGGAATGTATAAAACTCTTGCAGAGCAGTGGAGCAGATTTCCATAAAAAGGACAAGTGTGGGAGGTATGTAAACAGGGAACTCTGCTTGAAGTGCCTAAATAAAAGGAGCAGGGAGCAGTCCATCTGGAAATCACGTTATGTTGAAATGGTGAACAGGGAAGCTGGCTGGGGGAGGTTCCATCCTCAGAAGGAAATCCCTTCTTGTAGCAAAACGCCAGCAAAGCAGGCACAAGCCTGGAGGAAAGTATCTCCTCTCACAGCTTCTGTTTAGAAGTGCCAGCGGTCTCTCTTCTCCTTCCAATTTTTATTTTAATCTCCTACATGGATATAGTTTAAACAATTCTGTTTGTAAAAGAGTAGAACGTTTTAACCCACCTAACCCAGAATCTGGTCCCAAGATCGGGAGTATTTTATTATATTTATTGAATATTTGATCTTGGGATAAATCTTTAGACATGTTTACAACATTAAACATACACAAACACCTCACCACCACCACCACTAGCCCCTTTGGCTATTGGGCTGGGTTATAGAACTTCGTACCTTAATGGTCCTTTGCATAGCTAAATCATGCCATAATACCAGCTGGTACATGGAGATATATATATATATAAATTTTTTAAAATTTAACTTAATTTTTTCCATAGCATCTCTCTAACCCTCCTCTCCACATGCATCCTGGCTCTTGGAGTTCCTACAAATTTCTCCTCTTACCAACCTACCTAGGACAGTCCTACTCATCCTTCCATATTTATGTCATGTGACATCTCCCTCCCACTCTGACAGGGATGTGCCTCCTCTCTGTTGCCCTAGCACCTTCCACACTCCATGACTACAGCACACATCCCAGTGTCTAGTGAACTGTTTCCTTGACCCTCTCCTCATCTGACTGTGGGTCTCCTGAGGACAAGGACTGGGTCTCCTTTTCTCTTTATCTCTGGGCTCTGCCATGTGGTTGATACCTAATAATTTTCATACTTTTAATTAAAACATAAGCAATCCAATATGTAAAATACTTATAATTTCCCTTTTTTTGGATGAAAGAGGAAAAAATCAACTAATAGAGCCCATAAATTAACTACTAATATAAAATAGTGGTACTTGAAAATTGATGAATAGTCTTGAAATAAAGTGACTTCATTTCTAGTATTCTATTTGATTATTCTCTGAATATTGGCTAGGCATACCAGATAAACTGTTAAATAATCGAGGACTAAAAATAAGTAATATAAAACAAATTACTTCATATTTCTACAGTGCCTTACCCTTGACAAAGTGCTTGTATTTTCTAGATATTACTCACTTGGCTTCTTCTAGTAACTCTCTGAGGGATATGGAGATGCTTATCCTTTGTAACAGATGAGAAAGCAGAGCCCAGAAAAACTAAACGAGTTATACATGTACACAGAATCTTAGACCCAGAATGGGCCTTAGGGGACAGCTGCTCAAAGGTCCTTACTGAAATAAAGATGAGGAGGCCCAGGCCCAGAGAGGGGACCTGGTTGGGCCCAGCTTGCAGGTCTGCCCAGACTAGAACCCAGGGTTTCTGATTCCTTATGCATTGTTCTTGCCAGTAACCTACATCCCTACATTAAAGGAGCTTTTAGTTCAGTAGAGAAGATGAGGCAAGACCAGTAAAATCAAGGCAATGTGTGTTGGGAGCTCAAGAGAGACCCAGGCAGGAGCTATACAATCTCAGACAAAAGAGAAAGAGAACTTCTAGAACTTAGGAAGTTTTAGGGTTTTGGTGGGTGAAAGTTTTGAAGTTGATGGGTGGAAGTGGTCCAGGAAAGGGCATTCCAGGGAAGAAAACACCATGGGGAAAGGAAGAGGAAATGTGGACGTGGTCAGGAAAATGTCAGGTCATTCAGTTTAGATATAGTAATGGGCTCACCTAGAGGAGAGAGATACTTTATAAAAGTAGATTGGGACCAGTTTGGGAAGGTCTTCAATTCCAGACTAACGAATCAAGGCTTTGCTCAGTGGGGAGGACTGAAGGTTTTAGAACAGGATTGTCACATGTGTGTATTGGACCTTAGAAAACCCAGTTCTTCATTCATAACAACTGGAAATTTGATGGGAGTTTGATTAGAGCTAAAGAGGCCAATAGGGATGGTATTGCACTAGTCCAAATGAGCAGTAATGTAGTCCTGAACCAGGATAGGCCCTAGGAATGCAGAGATCTGCAAGTGGATGGCCTTGTCTGAAGCCACTATCTTTGTAGCCTCAGTTCCAGCTTATAAAGTCAAAGGAAGGCATTCCCGTGGCCTCCACACTCTGAGACCTGAAGAGCTTTCCACACCCCTAGGAATGCTGCTCTTGGTGCTGGTGCTGATGGTGGGTCTGTTCTTCAGACTGAATGAACTAATAAATTGCTGTTTGTTTTTCAGAACCCCTCTACACTATGCAGCTGCAAATTGTCATTTCCACTGTATTGAGACATTAGTAACCACAGGGGCCAACGTTAATGAAACAGATGACTGGGGACGGACAGCTTTGCACTATGCTGCTGCATCAGACATGGATAGAAAGTAAAAACAGCCTTGCTCATGTTTCCACTGGGGGTGGGGTCGGGGAGGGGGAGGGTTTGCTCAGTTTTCTTCATACTGCATCACGGAAACTGTGAATGAAGAATCACTCTCATCCAGACCCGGAGGAGTTAGAATTGCTTCATCCCTAACCCCAGTTTTCCCATTCTGCTCTCTTTATGTTTGATTATTATGTGTCACTGCACGATTACTTCCCTTCTATGTTCTTTGGGTTGAATGCCAAGTGGAGCTGTCAAGCCTGGGTCTTCAGTTCGTTCAAAATCTGTTGTAATTTATTTGGTCGTATAGTGCAGTTTTCATCATCATCACTTAAATGCTTCATTTGCTGTAAAAGTTACATTTGCTAATATACATGTCATACATTGGAAATATCCATCTATGCATAATCCAATAGCCTTCAAATACAGTGTCAGTGTGTGTAAAATAGGCACTATTGTTCCAAACCTGGGCGTGAGTGCTCTTTCAGGAGCTGGAGGAGAGGCAGTTGGTTGCCCTGGACGTGTTTGGATTCTAGGTGGCTAGGAATGGAAAGCGGAAATAAGTGAACTGGTTCAGAGGGAAAAGATTGGAGAGGTGCCCACAGTTTCTGAGATTGTTCTCAAAGACTTAAGGACCAGGGCCTCTTTCATAAGAATACTTTTTGGTGACCCTGTTGGGAGAACTATTGAGTTATTTGCTGCCCTGTACTGTGGAATTGATTCTGGGTTAGTGCTAACTCCTTTTCTCATAGAGCAACGGCTTTCAAACATTTTAGACGGTGACACACAGTAAGAAATACATTTTACATCATGACCCAGTGCGCACGCTCCTCACGTATATGTTTTATACATATGTATGTAAAATGGAAACAAAAATGTCATAAAACCATATATACTTTTACGATGTGTGATGCATTCTGATATTTTCTTTTATTTCATTTAAAAAAATACTGACTGCAACCCACTAAGTTGATTTCAGAATTCAGTAATGGATTATGATCCATATTTCCACAGTTTGGAAAACATTGCTTGTTTTTCTCTTCCTATTTATACAATATTGGCAAGTCCGATGTAGCACACAGGATCCCATAGCCATGCAGGTGATTAATTCAAACACTTACTGAGCATCTTCCACGTGCCAGGCTCTGTGCTAGGCCCTTGGAATAGAATGGGGGAACAAGTCTTCATCTATTAAAAGCTGGAAAAGGAACCTGGATGATGAAGAATTGTCCTGGCGGATGAGGGGTGACTAGGACCCCATTCCTGGATAAATGACCTGCTGAGCTGCCAAGGAGGCAGCAAGGAATGTGGTAGGAGTCAGAATTTTAAGCTGAATTGCCTCCTTTTTACTTGGGGAGTTTAGGATATTTACGGAAGGATGGACAACTTGAATGTTGTCTTAATCGCTGATACCTGGAGGGAAGTTTTAGGAAAGTCATGTTCTTGGTTGGATTCCTTAGGAGAGAATAGATTTACAGGAAGCCCTTGGGGAGAACTGTGTATATCCTCAATGAAAAATCAGTGGGGTCATTTCTCGTGGGTTGGGAGAAAAATTGTTGAGATATAAATTGCACCAAAATCATTAGCAACTTTGCCATTAAGAAAATTAATTGGAAAATTTTCTTTCCCTTATGCTGAGAAGTAAGACTATCTTAGGAAACGCCCATGAAAATTCAGAAGAACTTGAAAGAGCCAGAGAGCTGAAGGAAAAAGAAGCTGCATCGTAAGTTTCTTCTCCGCTTAAGCACAAGCTGCTGTTACTGATGCTCTCTCTGTCTGCTTCTCTGGGTCACCACGTGGGCCAGCCTTACTGTTTGGGGGTTTCACTTGGGATCTTGAGGAGGTGGTGTGGACTTATTTTAATGAAGAAGAAACTGTTCTTTTAATGCATCCTTCAATTATGCTGTTTTCACACAGGGAACTTTCTAAAATTGTAAGCTTTGCCTGGACCATCACTGTGATTGGTCAGCGGTTTTTAGGAGCAGGTGTCTTAAATATCATTTCTGACTCTGCTGTGTATCATGTGCCTCAGGGGACATATTAAGCCTCCTCTCAGGGCCTTAGGCTTTCCTTTTATGGCCTGGGAATGACTATTTAGCAGATCCTATAAATAAATGTTTTGAGATTTTAGTGTGAAATACACCAGTTGTACTCTCTCTCCCCAACACACACACACACACACACACACACGTCAACTTACAAACAGCCCCCTGCTTCCTGCACATAGCAGCTCCTGTCCCACGTCGTCCTACCTGCCTCTCTCTCTGGCTTCTGACAAGGACTAAGCTGTTACTGTGATAGGGGCTGGAGTGACTGCACCCACCCAGGGGTGTTGATACTTGGGGGAGCTCTTGTGCTTCGTCCTCTGAGAGTCCTTCCTGCCCCACAAGTCCCAGTGAGGAGGGTGTGCTCCACCCAGTGCAGTACCCAACATACAGCTGGTGTTCAGGAACTGTTTCCTGAGTAAATGAACCAACAAATTAATGGTGCCCACACTTGGTGTCCTGCTTCCTGGGACCCAGTGGATATAGTGCTCTAAGAGTCTGCACACACACTGTCCTTAACTTGTTTATTCTCTTCTCCAGTTGTCAGAGGAACCGGTTTCTCTGTGACCTGAATGCTGTGTCCACTGTAGGGTCTCCCCACCACCCGCCAGGCTCGCCTTATGTGTCCAGAACATTGTGGAAGGGTGTAGTTAGAGACTGTGCCCCAGTAGAGGTTGTGGGACATAACTTTGTTGCCAGGATGGGGACAGGAAACACAGCTGTGAGTAAAGCAGAAAGACCAAGGTTTTGCCCTAATACTCCAAAATTAAAATAATGATATTAAAAGTTTTAAGCTACCTCAGAAAATGCTCCCTTTTCCAGTGAAATGCCAGCTTTCCCTGGGCCAAAGCAGCCCTCTTAGGGCTGATGGAAAGGGCAGGAGAGGCAGGGGAGGTGGGGACCAGCCTGCCTGGGAACTCTTTTAGGCAGAGAGAGGCTACCCCTCTTGTCCAAATACACCTCTGACCTAATGTGCCTTTCTTCATTTTGCAGCTTAGGTGCCAAAATTGCTAATCAGGGCCTAGGAGGAGAAAAGATAAGCGTTCCCAGTTAGAACTGGAATTCATTTTCCTTTAGAAACGATGTGGAGAATATTCAAATTCTATAGTACTGTTATTATTTCTAATAGTACTGTTGATAGTATAGTTCAGCTATATTCTGGGTTAAATAACTCTTCGGGAGCAATTCCAAGTGTTTTCCAAATTACACATTAAATGTGTCAACTGACTTCTAGAATGTAATCCTTTCAGAAGCTGGGGATTGTGTGTCCACTAGAATGCTATTCCTATTGAATGATTTTGTTTAAGGAGCCAAATTTGGTTTAAAATGAGTCACACCTGGGATTCTGTCCATGGGCATTTAATTACTAGAATAAAAAAGGACTTCCTTATAAGGTGCAGAACACCAAAGGCGGTGTGCTGTCGGGACTCCGATAATAGTTTGATTTGTTATGGAGTGTTTTATGGATAAATCATGTGACATGTAGGTATTTGGTTTAAAAAATTTGTCTTTCATCAGTTTTTCTAGAAACAAAATATCTGTTTTAGTTGTCTCTATATGTGATTTATTTACTCCTCTTATGTGAAAAGATCAGTTAATGTCATTTTAAAGTTTTTGAGTAAACTATAGAAATTTTCCATTGGAAGGTCTTATTTAATGTACAGACATATTTAAAATCTTATAATTTTAATTTGAGTATGAAATTGAATCAGCGTGGCCTTGTAAAGGACGTGTTTGTCCCGCTGTCACAGGAATAAAACGCGACTTACGGAGCTCTGCTCCCTGCCTCGCACTCCTCTCCTACAGCAGGATTGTACCATTTGCAATAGCCCCGAAGAGAACTCATTACATCCCTGAGTCCCGGGGTCCTGCAGTTTGGGGCTTTTCAGCAAAGGTGGGGCCATGCCCCTTCCTCTAACCTATTGCAAAGATTGTGGCTTTTTCTGAAAAATTGCAACTCTGTCAGAAAAGGCTTTGAAAATTTATTATTTTTTATTCTGGTCTATATTCCTAATGGTGCAGTTGAAGCCTCTTTCTTTGTATGTTGTTCCTGAATTAATCCGTTATATTTTTTAAATGTTTATCCAGTCCTTTTATCTTTTTATTGCTTAGGCTATTCATGGGTTCTTTTGTTTTCCTACTCTTTTTAACTTTCATTTTCCAACCTTTTGATCTTAGAGTCTCCAACAGCATGGTTAACAATGAAGCCCCGCTCTTGAGGTTTGCCCTGTTACAGTGGCCTGACCACTTCTTTATTACATTTGGGACTTCATCTTTTGAACATGGAGCTCTGTCTAAAACTTCTTATTCAGTAATCTTGATGACAGACAGGTTCTGTACCTAAGATGAGAAGGAAAGAAAACCTTAATTACCCTCTTGTTCCTAAAGCCTTTTCTGAATTCTAGAATGGCTATTTTAAACTGAGCTAAAGAGAGCTACAGAAAACACATGCACACAGAAAACTTCCAGTACATAAAACCTCATTGCTGTAGGATTTTTAAAGCAAGACTTAACCTCACAAAGTGCTTTGTGGGTATTCCTAATAGGAGGAAATTTACATTAATTATCCCTTTTGGTCCAGTGATGTTTTCTAAAATAACACCTCATTTTTATACTTACAGATGTCTAGAGTTTCTACTTCAAAATGAGGCTAATCCCTCTATCCGGGACAAGGAAGGTTACAACAGCATACATTATGCTGCTGCCTATGGCCACAGACAGTGTCTGGAATTGGTGAGTTGTTTTGTCTTGTTTGTGTCTCTAGCACACACACACCTACACCTAAACCTGCAAATGCTGGTCTTATCTCTCAGCAAATGCCTCACTGCCTAATTAAGTCCCCACTAGAAATCACCTTGATGATATTCCATGGTAAGTGGTTAAATGGTTCCACTTGACGATATGTAGATCTCTTTGTTTCGCTTCTGCCCCTCCTAATCTCGGAGCTGACTGACAATTAACGCTTTTGTACATTAGTTTGGGCTGGGAATGTTAGACCTGTGTATGGACACAGTTTGTATTTTTAAAGATAATTTGGATGTCTCAAATAAGCTCAGTATGTATTTCCAGAGGCACGCTTAGCACCCCAATATTCAATAACAGTGTAACAATGTTGTAAGATGACTTACATAACTGTTAGACATATGAGTTTGTCATGGTCCCACATTTGTAGTTAGGGACAGAAGTTGGCAAGGGCACAACAGCAGAATTTACTGGAATTTCCAAACCACTGATAATTTCAAACCCATAGTGATCAAGAAACACCTTGGGTGTTTCAGAGAGTCTGAAACGCCTCTGTTGGTATAGATCATGAGACACAAACTCAAATGCCAACAGGGACCATAAATATAAAGTAAATGAATGAAGTGAGCCCAGGTAAAGAACAATAGGGAGTGATGGGGACTGTGGCAAATAGAAGGACATGTTCTGTCTAAAGGGAGAAACAGCTAGTCAGCTCCAGCTGATTGAGACCAGGTAGAAATGCATACGCAGGGTTGCTAGATCTCCAGTGTTTCAAGACAAGCTAGAAATCTAGACTTTTTATTTGAAATTTCCTGTTTTGAAAACATTAGGTCTGCTAGGAAGAAAAAATGTGGGCTTGTGGCTGAATCCTGCCTGCAGGCGACAATTTGCCATCTCCTGGGCATCGCCCTTGGTTCAGCTTCCCCAGGATACATGGGATATCCTAAACTTACTATCTCTGGTCCAATGATAGGTGCCACCTTTGCTGACTGGATTCCAACTCTTTATCTTATCCCTTTAAAAGGAGAAGCCCTACCTTTCAGAATTATTTGGAGGTGTGTTTGGGGAAACCCTTGCACTTTACCAACTGCATGGCCTGTAGAGAAAGGCACGAGGCAGAATGTCAATGAGCAACGGTGTCAGTGGCTGCATAGAAATGACTGATGATGCACCAGCTATTTCCTTTACCTTTGGCTTTGCTGCTAATTTTAAATGGTTCCACTCAGGATCATTCTTACTATATTTCTTTTAGCTCTGAATGTGGGAAAATGTTCATAAAGGTCAACCAGTTTGGAAAGAAAAAGGTGATCATTCTAGTGTTGTTTTTTTTGTGGCATTTGTAGATGAATCATACCTACCTTCATCATTCTCGAAGACTTCTAAGTCTACTTCCCTGTGGTTCTTGTGGATGCTCAAGATTTCCTTGTTTGACCTTGGGGGTGGCATTGTTTTCCCCTCTAGCTTTGATTCCATCATTTTCCTCTTCCAGTTACTGTGGCTGCATAACAAATCACCCCAAAAGTTAGTGACTTAAAACAACAGTAACCACTTATTAGCTCTAACCACGTGGTTGCTCTGGACCAAGAATTCAGGAGCGGCTTAGCTGAGTAGTTCTAGTTAAACGTATCCTGTGAGATTGCAGTCAGACAGTGGGTGGGGCTGGCGTAATCTCAAAGGCTTCTTCACTCATATGTCAGTCATCTGGGTTCGAAGATTCAAACAACTGACGTTCCTTGGGCCCCTCTCTCTGTCTCTATGTGGTTTCTTTGTGTGGTTTTCTCTAGCATGGTGGTTTCAGAGTAGCTGGATATCTGACACAGTGGCTCAGGCATCCAAAGGCATCTGCTTAGGAGAGAGGGGGAGAAAGAGAGAGTGAGCGCAAGTGAAGAAAGAGACCATATCACTTTAAATGATCTAGCCTTGAAGGTCACACAGGGTCACTTCTGCTGTGTCTGTTCATTGCAGCAGTCACAAAATCCAGAGAGTGAAGTAGACTCCACCTTTTAAAGGGAGAAGTGTCAAATAAGTTGTGGACATATTTTAAAACCACCCCGTTTCATAGGAAGACATAGGCAGCCGTGATTTCATAGCCTTCCCTAAGATGAATTTTATCATAGAAGCACAAGTAGCCAAGGGGCAATCCCTTATCCTATAGACAACCTAACCAAACCACAGGGGCATTAACTGGTGTGTCCAAAGTCATAGCTTTGGTCAGTGGATGAAGCAGGACCATGAATCAGGATTCCTGATTTAAAAAAAAGTTTACCACACCATGCTGCCTTCCATTGCAGGTTAAAGCTCCAGCACCACCCAAGGCTTTTCAACAAAGAGCAAAAGCTTGGTAGGAATTGGTTAAGGTATAAGGAAATATCACTTCTGCCTTCTAACACCAGCCTTGCTATGGAAGGTGATCTAGACCTATCAGCAAATAGGACTCTGTGTTTAGATCCCATATAAGAAAGGCTCCTCGCAGAGTGTGTGTGTGCGCGTGCGTGTGTGTGCGTACATATGCGTGTGTGTGTGCATGTGTGTGTGGTAATCAGTGGCAGGGTGAAGGCTTACTACTATGACTACCCATTATGAGCCTGCATTCCAAAATGTACTTAAGACACAGAATATACTTAATGCTGCCTTTAATCGTTTTTTCTATGAAAACTGTATGTTATAATTAGACATATGAATTTTATTACAAAATTTGTTATTATAGTGTTAATAACTTGTGCTGTTTAAAGTATGTTGATGAGTTGTCTTTAACCCCATAGTATAGTAACTCTGAAAATGATTATCCTATAACACCTTCTTTCTAGGTGAACAATATACTACACGTAATTTTCATTTTTCAGGAAAGCCATTTCAGGACCATTATTTCTTTTATCCAATGAAAACGTTTTCTGTCCACAAGAAGGTTTCACAGGCTCTGTCTGATAATGAAATTACTCCGATGATTAGATCAATACTTGCCCTGTATGATTTACAAAGAGATGATTGTTCTTGCCAATTATAAGACATTCAAGAGCAAGTAGGGGGAGGTATTAATTGACTTTAATTTGTACTGTCAGCTGAAGAGGACCAGATTATCAATATAAATTGGTAGAAATGTCACCATTGTTTGCTTTCAGGAAAGAACCTCAGTGGATCATTTATAACACAGATGGGATGGAAAGTCTCTTCTCATTTTCCGAAATGATTATAGTTGGATGGAAAGTTCCATGTATTTCCATTTTGGAATGCATCCTAAAATTCCTCTTGGATGTAGTTCAATGAAGCAAAGATCCTAAGCAGGCTTTCTTGTACCCTGCCCCCTCCCAGTCAAAACAAAACACACTCCTGTGCCCTCCCCTCGGAGTGGCATCATAGAGCCAGACCATTGCCACTATCTTATCCCCACTGCTGGCTCACCCAGCTTTGAATGGATTTGGGAGTGGATGGGACCACTACCAATGGCATTTATTGTGTGTTCACCACATGCCAGGAATTTTGCATACATTATGTCCTTAATTATTTTTTTAATTTCAGTTTTATTGAGATATACTTGACATAAAGCCCTGTATAAGTTTAAGGTGACAGCATAATGACTTGACTTACATATATTGTGAAATGATTAACACAATAAGTTTAGTTAACATCCATCATCTCATGTGGATACAAAAAAATGTTTTTTTCCTGTGATGAGCATAAGGCCCATCTTTGATACAAGAAGTGGGTTTTTTGAGGGGTACCTTTTCTAATTTATACTCTCTGTAAGACCGCAATACCCTCCTATTCTTCAAAACTCTCATTTCTTTGGGTACTAGACATTAGGAAAACAAACCAATTAACCAATATGTACTAGGAGGTACATTTCTAAGACTCATCACTGCCATGTCAATCTTCTCCCTCATCTCATGTCACAAATACCCCAATCCACGTACAGGTCATCCTTTTAACAAACTGGTCCTGACTCTGTGCCAGGTGCTAGAATAGTGCCAATGGAAGACATGTTTCTGGTACTCTGGATGGCTTATTTGAGCCTCTGAGCAGGAATTATGCAGGGAGACCTTTATTTCTGTCACATTCCCTAGCCTACGTTTCTAGCCTGTGAAGGAATACAGAGAATAAATGAGGATTTGTGGCCCATGGGCCTTTCCTACCAGATGAGGGCCTTTGTCCTTTGAGAGTTAGAGTAGGATTGAAGAGGATGGGTGGCCATCAGAGCCAGCTGATTTGTGAGGTTGGTAAAATTTGTTTTTTGCCTCTCTTGCCATCTAGTTGAGCAATTACTGTGATTATGCATATCATTAAATACGTATCATTAATTTTGATGCATATTTTATTGGACTCTAACATTTAACTTAGTGTTTGTTTACTTGGCATTCATGGTTTGTGGGTCCTGTCTGTGATCATAAGCTTAGAATTTATAAACTGTATTTTGTGTTCAGTTTGTTTTGCTATAATCAAAAAGAAACAGAAATTATTCTAGTTGTTTCCACTCTACTTCCCTTGCATAAATTTATATTGAATTTATTCCATGAGCAAAAATCTTCTAGAGAGTAGTATGAACCCCTTAGCCCTGATAGAATAGCCAGGGATCAGAATTCTGCCAAGTCTGCCTACTGAGGCCAGTGTTCTCAGCTAGTCTTGATCAAAGATGCGTGTACTGTGTGTGCAAGCAAAATCTGCCCACAAATGTATGCTGAGAGCTGTGATCAGTCACATTCAGTTGGGCTCAAAATATCAAAGCAGAGTGAGGAGACTTGGCTAATACAGCATCTTGTGTCTGAATAAAACTTACGTTTGAGTGGAGGAAGGGAGCTGGCGAAGGAGAGCTCCGTGCCTCCCTTTTCCTTTATCTGGAATGCATTCTTACTGACTCTGAAGAGAAAAATCAGAGAAATCATGCCCCTATTTGGAATTTGTGAGCTTATATGGGCATGCTACTTTCCTTTTTCAATATTAAAGATTTGTCTGTGAACATAAAGATCTTTGTGGCTTTGTTATTGAAATGGAAAAATGTATATGCCAATATAATTACATAAATTGCCTACAGAAATTTAGAAAGATTGTTTGAAAACTCTAGGCCTCTGATTAAATTCAGTCCAAGATTTTACCATGCCAAGTCACTTGGCTGCTTCCCTGGGCCTTTCTCCCCCTTTTGCTGTTATGAGCTAACTTGAACTTCAACTGTGAGAGTGTGCAGGGGTGACAGTTGTCCTGCGTGTATATTCTAGGAGTTTCTGGGATTCTCTGAAGACAACTATATCTTGGGCAACTGAACACTGAAATTATGCTGCTTGCAAGTAAACTACTCAATGTTTTGAGTTGTTTCTTGTGTTTATCACAGGGCTTTAGGAAACCATTACCACCTGGCTCTGTATAAGATGTGCTTACATTGGCAATATCTAATTAAGCTTCTCAAGACTAAGAAAGCAGGATATGGAAGAGGAGTTAAAAAAAGGAGAGCTACTAAGCAGTCTTCTGAGGACGAGAAGATGAAAACCCAGCAAACTTGAACCCCAGACCCAAACAAGTCTCTGATGGCTTTTTTCTGTCCCAAGCGGTGCCACTAAGAGATGGACCTAGGGATGCACATGGCCTCCTAGCAGGCAGACGTCCAGTGGGCAGGGGAAACCTCAACAATGCTGGTCTTGTTTTTTCTTCTATTAATTCAGTCAAAGAGAAACATAAAATCTTATGGGGATCTCTTATTAGTGGGGGGAGCAGAGGAGTGGGCACAGATATTTGATGCCGTTGGCAGCCTACTCACTGCTGTGAATATAAATATAAGCCCACAAATTTTGGATCAGAATTTGGATGTGAGTCTATGTTCAGAACAATGGAATAGACAATATTTTATGACAAAATGTTCCATTTATTTCTTTGTAATATAGCAGAAAAAAATTGTTTTGGCTTTACCATGAATGAACTTGGCAGTTGATGAAAGAAGCATCAATAGGATATATTAAAATAAACAATTTCAGTGTCACCTTCAGTCGAGGGCTCAGGACAGTGGAGCCATAGCTCCCACACTTCAAAGAGACACACCAGTGTTTCAGCCCATGGCCCCCCTACCCGTTTAAGAAGTTTGATATCAGGGGGCAGATTTCTTTGGAGATAGCTCTGCTGAGAATCCCCCACCACTTCTCTCTCCCCATAGCTGGGGAGAAAGGATGCTTTCTCCTAATCCCAAGCCCAGTGAGAGCAGTTTCAAGGAGGTTGCTTGGATATCTGATATGTGTTCCATGCAATGTAGGGGGCCAAGTGGACTGGCATGTGATAAATCTAAAGACTGAATGGCTCTGACCAGAGCTTGCTTGCCAGGAAGTTAAATAAAAAGAGGGCTGTGTTTGAGAAATACTCCACCCCCACCAATGATGGGTCAAAAGTGTATGTTTCCCAATGTCTAAATGTGAGCCAAGGGCTACAGCTGGCCTGGAGTCCTCCTGGATCCCATGCAAGAGGGCTGCCTGGAAGAGTGGGGAGACCCAGGATGCCTAGTGGGGAGAGGGGAATGTAAGCTACCAGCAGAGAGGTGCATTCACCCAGGGAGAAGGAACTGCAGGCGAGAGGCCCCAGTGTTGGGTGCTCGCCGGAGAACCTGAATAAGCATCCCAGAGAGAGAGTTTTAAATGTCTGACCTGGTCAGAGAATATCACTGCCAGAAGGTTGCCAGTCAGTAAGACCATTGTCCCTGTCCCTTCTGTGTCCTCCTTTCTCCCCTCCCCTTCAGTCCTGGAGGAAGGAGAGGCAGCCAATGAGGGGAAAGGAGGACGAGAAACCCTAGGCTGGGGAACAGGGAAGTCAGCCTTGTCTCCTTCCCTGCTGCAGCCTTCGTGGAGGCAGAGAAAAGCTTCAATGTTAAACAGCATTCAGAGTTTGTGATTACTCTACTGGAATAGACACATTAGTTACTGACATGAAGTTATGTTTGTAACTAAAGTGCCCAGAAAACTTTTTATTATTTGTTGGAGATTTTATCTGAGACGGCAGGAAAAGAAGTAGCCTCGTAAAGGAGATTGGACTTGGTGTAGGGAAAAGGAGAATAAGATTATTGTTTGATTATTCCCTATGATTCACTAGTTCATTACAAAGTCACACACTTAGAGTCATTGTTTTATGAAAGATTAATGCCCATATCTAAAGAAAAATAAACTATTAAACTTTAAATATATGTAAATTTAAATATCAACTTTATAAGACATAGGTTCTAGTAATACCAAGCACTTATCAGGTGCCAAAAATTGTTGAACAAATGAAATACACTTGTGATGATTAAGCTTGATGTAGTGATAAAACTTAAATGCTAGTTTATAAGTATTATGGTGACTGTCCTGTTTGTTAGGAAGATATTTCGTAGAAGACACAGGTGAGAGAGGAAATGAAAATTTACATTTCTGTGGCTTGGCCTTTTCTTTAGATTGGATTACTTCTCAACATCTAGCCATTTTATTGCAATCTCCCCTCCATTTTTTTCTTCTTCCAGATCTAAAAACCTATACTGTTGTGTCAAACTGGTATGAAGACATCCACCAAATTAAAACCATATACACACACATTTTCTGTGATTTCTTCCAGATGGATGGTGAGCACTAAGGGTTCAAAGAAGAGTAATTATTGCTCTTGATATGGGAGCTTCTAAGGACTCAGTGATGTAGGAGAAAGGAAGACTTCTTAAAGAGAATGTAGTTTAAAATTTAGCCTAAAAAAAGAGAAAGATCACCTGGCCTTCCTTCCCCCCTTTTCCCTTCCTTCCTCCCTTTCTTTCTACTTGGTTGCAAACCATTAGGCAGGCCTGAGCAGGGCAGAAAGGCAGTCCAGGTGGGGCTAGAGCCCAAGGAGGAAGATGTCAGAAAGGCAGCCCAGTAAAGATTGGAAGCCATTCAAGGAGAACGGCCTAAATGCATATGCACCAAACAACGGAGCTGTAATATATGTGAAGCAAAAACTGATAGAACTGCAAAAATAGAGAAATCCACAATTACACTTGGAGTCTTTAGCACCTGTCTCTCAACAACTGATAAAACAACTAGACAGAAAATCATCAAGCATATAGAAAAACTCAATAATATCATCAACCAAGAGGATCTAATCAACATTTATGGGACAGTCCACCCAACAACAACAGAATATGTATTTTTTTCAAGTGCCTGTGGAACATTCACCAAGATATCCTAAACTATAAAACACACTGCAACAAATGTAAAAGAATTGAAATCATGGAGAGTATGTTCTTCCATGACAATGGAATGAAACTAGAAATCAATAACAGAAAAATACCAGGCAAATCTCAAATACTTGGAAATTAAATAACAGACTTCTAAATAATCCATGGGTCAAAGAAAACATCTCAAAAAAAATACATTGAACTAAATGAAAATAAAAATACAACAAAATTTGGGGACATGGTTTAATTAGTGCTGAAAAAAATTATAGTGCTAAATGTTTACGTTAGAAAAGAGGAAAAGTCTCAAGTCAGTAACCTAAGTTACCATATCAAGAATCTAGAAAAAGAAGAGCAAAACAAACCCAAAATAAGGAGAAAAAGGAAATAATAGAGATGGGAGCAGAAATAAATAAAATTGAAAAAAGAAAAACAACAGAGAAAATAATTGAAACAAATATCTGCTTCTTTGAAAAGATCAATAAATTGACAAACGTCTACTAAGACTGACAAAAAAAAATGAGAGAGAGAGAAGACACAAATTCCCAATATCAGGAATGAAACAGGGGATATCACTACAGACCTTGCAGACATCAAAAGGATAATAAAGGAATATTATGAATAGCTCTACAGACATACATTTGACTTAGGTGACTTGGACCAATTCATTAAAGAACATAAACTACCACAACTTACCCAATGTGAAATAGATCTTTTGAATAGCCCTATAACTATTTGGGAAATTGAATTTAAAAACTCTTTCAAAAGAAATCTTCAGGTTCAGATGATTTCACTGGAGCACCCTACCAAATATTTAAAGAAGAATTAACACCAGTTCTACACAGTCTCTTCTGAAAAATGGAAGAAGAGGGAACACTTTCCAATTCATTTATAAAGCTAATACCCTGATACTAAAATCAAACAAAGACAGTACAAAAAAAGAAATATAGACCAATATCTCTCATGAATATAGATGCAAAAATCCTTAAAATATTAACAAATAGAATTCAGTAATATATACAAAGAATTATATACCATGACCAAATGGGATTTTTACAGGGAAAGCCTATTTTGACATTTGAATGTCAGTCAATGTAATTCACCATATAAATAGGCTAAAGAAGAAAAAATTACATGCTTATGTTAAACAGTGCAGAAAAAAAATTTTGACAAAATTCAACACCCATTCAAGATTAAAAAAAAACTCTCAGAAAGATAGGAATAGAGGGGAACTTCCTCAGCCTGTTAAAAAACATCTAACAACTTGAAAAAGAATAGCTAATACTTTACTTAATGGTGAAAGACTGAATGCCTTTCCCCCAAATCGGGAACAAGGCAAGGATGTCTGCTTTCACCACTCTTATTCAACATTATGCTGGAAGTTCTAGCCAGAGCAATAAGGAAAGAAAAGGAAATAAAAAGCATAAAGATCAGAAAGGAAAAACTAGAATTTCCCCTATTTGCAGATGACATGATTGTCTACATAGAAAATCCCGAGGAATCAAGAAAAAAAACCCCTAGAACTCATAGGTGAGTTCAGCAAGGTTGGAGGATACAGGATAAACATACACAAATCAATTGATTTTTATATACTAGGAATGAACCTGTGGGCACAAATTAAAACTACAACATTATTTACAACTGACCAAAAATGAAATATGGGACTTGTATGCTGAAAACTACAAAATGCTGATGCAAGAAATCAATGAAGATCTAAAAAATGGAGAGACATTCTGAACTTTATGGCACCAAAGTTCATGGAACTTTGATCAATGATATGAGGTCTTCAGACCCTCATTCCTTAAAAGAATCAATCCCTTAAACAAAACAAAACCCTAAATTTCTTTCAAAGTCTTTTCTCATAGGGGAGATGTTTAACAACCATGCCTCAAGTCATAATCATGAACATTTATTGCAAGCATGTTGGGCTAGGCCCTGTGCATCATCTCATTTAATTCTCACAACAACACTGTGAAGTAACTCCTGTTTTTATCCTTATTTCACATGTGAGTATCCTAAAGTACAAAGAAACTGAATCACTTGCCCTGGGTCATACAGCTGGTGTGATGTAGAACCAGAATTTAAACCCGTGTTTATCTGACTCTAAACTCCAAGCTTTTAACAATTATTCTCTACTGTCTGGAGGACTGGCAAACTCCAGACTTTGAAAGACAAAGCTTTCTCAGAGCATCTGATTCCACATCAACCAAGACAGTGACAATCAACCAAGATGTCACTGAGATGAGCGGTCTTTAGGCTTTGTCAAGGGGAAGCAGAACCTCGGACAATACCAATAATAATGTCTGTGTCATTCATTTCTTTGGAAAGCCTGTCTTGACTAGCAGTCTGCATTTTCTTTTTCTGTCAGGAGAGCAGATAGAATTCCCCCTGGTGAGGGATACAACAGCCCAGCTATAGCTCTCCAGTACATCCCATTGTTTGAAATTTGCAGCGCTAACCCCTGGACTTCTGCACATATTTTCATAAAAGCGCTCTTATGTGGACCCAGCCTTCCTCCTGAAATCTCTGTTCAGTGTTTTTGTAACAGCTGCTGTCAGCTTGGCTTTACTCTCCTTATGATCACAGCTGCCAGGAATGACCCCTTCCAGCCTAGGGAGGGTGGGGGGAGGAGTGACTTCCCAGCAAGATGGCTTCTCCAAGGATGCCTTATCCTTGGCAGCTGCCAAGGACTCCTCACTTGTCAAGTCTAGACCAGGTCCCTATGATAATTACTTCTCTTCTTGATCTTCATTCAATTACAGAAAGTGTAAAGACAGGAGCATTTTTTTTTAGTCAGAATAAGAGCTCACATGCACACCTGTGCCTTCATGTCATGGGGTTCTGATACTCACAAGAACAAAGAGCCTTTCAAAGATTCCAAAGGAAGGTAGAGGCCCAGCTATCTGTAACAGCTGAAAGAGATGTTTGGAAAAACCAAATTGCTCAGCAATAACTGAGATTTATTTTCTCATATGAACAGATCCCTATAACCTAAGTGGCAACATCACTGGATTTAAATTCTGTGGACCATTTAGCACTTGGAAAAGTAGTTTTGTTAGTGTTAAACAATAAAATTCATTTGGTCACTGGGAAGGCAATTTAATATAGAGTCACGACTTCATAGCATTTTTTCTTCTGGGAGAAATTTATAGTTCTCCAAACGTAAGATTTATTTCACACAAAATGGTTAATTTTTTAATTCCATAAAGATTTTTTAGTTTATAGCAATCTTCTTTGGGTCTCAAATTCCTCATGTTGATGTGAGACAAACTGTAGTAAGAAATAACCCAAAGCAATCATTTCAGACAAGCAGTATGTTTTTGGTGTCATTCTCTCTTAAGATATATTTTTTAAAATAAAAGGAATATTATAGTAAAGATGATACTTAGTGTTTCCTGTGTACTGGTCTTTTTAAGTCTCTACACTAGTAGCAGTTGGTGAGATTGGAGATGAGGGTCAACATATCAGCTTTTTGTAAAAGTTCGTAAACTTTATTAGTCCTCCTTATCAGTCGTGCTAGTTGGATAAGCAAGAACATCCTTTATGAATTTACAGTGAAAAGTCCAACTGCTAAGAGAACCAAGGGATTCATTTGCTACAACTATGTTACCTTCCAAGTGGGGGATCCAATTTTATAAACTAAATAAAGATCTTCCTGAACATAGAATTAAAATCAAAGGAATTGAGTAAAAGTCAGTAAGCTCAAACTCTGGTGACCTCATGTAACTCTCTTACTCAAGACCCAGTGCCTTGCCAATCAGAATACCCTCGGCAGCCTGTCCAGGAGTTCTCTCCCCTGGACAAGGCTAGAGAACCCTTACCACTGGTGCTATTGTTCCTAGACTCCATGGAGACTGACCTGGTAGTCCATTGGGACAACTTCCAAGGTGTGACTTATCTTACATTAGCTACTTTTAGGATGGCTACTTTCTGGATATACAGAGTAAATTATAGGGCAATGTGCTAGAAACCATGGCTGACAGGAATACATTAAACATGAATACATTACTTTCAAGGAGATTATAATCTAGTATGGAAGGTAAAACATATACTACATAAATATTCACTCAAAAATGTCACTCATATTTCCTAGTTCCCCATAGAGGAATAATAGGATTATAACAACCATCCCCAAATTATTTCTCTGGCCTTGTCCCCTCCTATTTTGCCAAAGCTTTGGCCTTAGTTCCTTCTGAAATTTTTGGTGTTTCCATGTGTTCTATGCACTTCTTTGGCTACCACAGGACACTCGCTATTTTCCTCCTTTCTTCTTCTTACTTGCTATAGTGGTATCTCTGACTCCTGTCAGCATCCAGAAAGCTGTTTGGTCACAAGTGTCTAGTAAAGACACCGCTCCCACCGCTGCCCACCAGGGGTGGTGCAGAGGCTGCCAGTGGCTGTGCCCAGTGTGTGGAGTCTGCACTCAACCACATGCTGCAATGCACTGACCATTTCCTTAGACCTCCCACCCCACAACTCAGGCCAGAGCCTACAGGAGCTGGGCCAGAGGAGGGGCTGTGTGGTGTGGTCGAAAGGTCAAGGACTTCTGCATCACATAGATGGGATGGAATGCCAACTCTGTCGTTACTTACCTGCAAGGTCTTTAAGCATTTTACTTCACTTCTTTGAGCCTCCATATCTTGCCTAATCTGTCAAATAGGGATTATGTTGTTCTTAGGATTAAATGGAATAATGTAAGCAAAGTGTGTAGCACAGTGCCTGGCATGAGGCGGGTACAAGTAGCAGCTTTATTACGTATTCATTTCATGTATCTTAATCAATTCCCTCTATCTGTCAGGCACTGTGCTGTATGCCAGATCTAAAAAGATGAAGAAGCTGCTGTATCTGGGAGTTTACTGTCCAGTAATGGGAATTGTCATGTAAATAAATAACAATGATAAAGTATTATAGTTACTCTGTTAGAATTCTGTGTTTCTGTTATTATCATTATCCAAGACAAAACATGATGCCCCAGAAGAGGTACAGGCGACATGCTGTGAGAGTTCAGGGGAGGGCATGACCCATTCCGGGTTTAGTGGTTAATGAGAAATTGACTGACACTTGCCAGCATAATGGGTTTGCTATGTTTGTCTCTTCAGATTTCTTATTTCATCACCCCACCATTTGTGTGAATGTGGAATAGTAGACCAAACCTGAAATGAACTGGATGATGGAGAGAGCGGGTGGATGTTTGGACTTGGTTTGATAAATTGACCAACACTCTCATTTTCAAAATATCAGAGAACCTGTTTTCATGGTGGTTTCTTTCCTTTTGGTGACATTTGCATCATCCACTAAATAGGAAAGTTGTAACTGACATAGTACATTGGCGTTAAAGGAAAATGGATGCTGTATCTCAAATTGTGCTCCTGAATCCTGTCACCATCTGGGATCAGCCATTCATAAAAGATTAAATGTGAGGCAGGCACATATCTGAATACGTGTGTGTGAGTCTCTCCCATCTGTTTTAATTTTGCTTAAACTAATAACAGCTTTCTTTACCCGCTTACTTAAATCTGTGCTGATTCTTTTGATGTTCATTAGCCAGAAGTAGTCTTTGTGGTGTTTAACTAGTGTTTCAGAATCCCACCAAGATTAGCTTTAATTGAATCAGTAGAAGTTTTCTTTAAAGCTGTATATTTTATTGACTGGGCTAGAATCACTAAAATGTTAATTGATGCTTAGAGTGGGAAATTTATACTGTAATTTAACATTAAAAATGGTGTCCAAAGAGACATTTATGTTGGTTTGCACAGCTTTTGTGGAGAAGGACAGCAGGTAAGCAAAATGCCTATCTGAAGCATTTTGAAAAAGAATACTTTTTCTGTTGCTTGATTTTTTAATTATTAAAAAATTAATAATTTTGTATTCAAATTTATTGTCTCCTTTGTTCTCTTTTTCTGCAATTTTTAAAATCATAGTACCATGTCCCTCAGCTTCTACATCCCTCTCCAACCTACCTCTACCCCTCAAGTAAACCTCTGTTGCCCTAGGCAAATTTCACCTTGTACTGAGGCAGAAAGTAAATTAACATGATGATAATATAATTCAGGGTAACCTGGGAATATCATCTAGATGAAAATTATAGTTGATTAAAAGAGGTAACTCTTAAAGAATTGCTTTCAGAAGTCACTATGGAAACATAAGGCGAGTATTATTGTTGTTCCTGGTAATACACGAAGAACTGTATATGCTCAGCAAGTGGAATTAATCAAATGTAACACCCATGACCCTGAATATTTTACAAGGTTGACTACTTGTCCCCATTTCAATATGTCTGTTACTGAATGCAGTCAAGTGTTTTGTAGTGCAGAACTTCAACTGAATTAGCTCTCAGATGAGTACTTTTGTTGATAGATATGTAGATAATGGACAGGGGACTGAATACATTTTAAATACTATGAAATCCAGGAGACCTGCCGCTTTATGTCTTAAATGCCAACTTATAGTGGTCATTAGGCCCCGGAGTTACATAAAAACTCTCTAATAATCAAAGCCTTTGTAGATATCGTTCACATTTTAACAATGAACTAATAATGCCCTGGGAGGCAAAAAATTAAGCCAACTGACATCAAACCTAAGCTTCTTTAATTTTCATTAAAACTATCCATTACTTCTTCTCATCTTGTGTCGTATCCCTTCTCTGCTTAAAAGGGCTTTAATTTGCAGGACACAGAGGAATAACAATTCAATGCTGAAAATAATAAAAAAGATTCACAGCCTAAATGTAGAGAAAACACCTCTCTCTCTGAATCCCCCAATTCAACTCTAGTGCTTTTCTCTGATACCTTTGAGGCATACTGATTTAAATATTTGGTGACTTTGGGGACCTGCAGTGTCAGGGGTAGGATGAAGGAGTAGATAATCATTAGTATGTACAGTTACGGCAATCCCAAGAGATTTTTCCGGATAGTACTTGAAAAGAAAACATTGTTTACTGTTGGAATGAAAAAGTAGACTGTTACCTACAGTGGCACCATCTGGTGCTTTCATTTTTAATGTCACTGCATATTTATTAAGAATATATAATGTACCAGGTATTGCTCACTATAAAGTAGATCCAGCTCCATCCTAATGTACTCAGCATATATTGGCAACTGGCAAAAATGTAGGAAGTTAATGAATGGATTGGTCTGTTGGAAATATGTGGTTCCTATAAGAATCTTTGTCTTAGCCCAACCCCCAGACAGGTTTCATTTCATTTAGATAAAGAAATCACAGAAAATTTTAGATAGAAGCAAAAAGAGCTTTTATGTGGTTAGATCGATGTGGACAAGTTTCAGAAGATTTTGAAGTGCTTAAGCATAAGGATCCACTCTTTTTTCAATATTATCTACAGTTCTCATATTGCTCATGGCAGAACAAAAAAGAATATTTTTTTAAATGGGAAGCGTCCATCCAAAAGTACTGACAATACTAAACAAAATATTGCCAAATTAAGTGCAACAATATACTAAAAAAGATAATATGTCACAGTTGAATGAGAATATTCCAGGAATGCCAAGTAGTTTAGCATTAGAAAATTAATCAAGGTAATTTACCACATTAACAGAAAAAGGAGAAAAACATCAGATTAACATCTCAATCAATGTAGTAAAAGTATTTGGTAAAGCTCAATGCCCATTTATAATTCAAAAAAAAATTCTTAACAAACTAGGAATAGACAGGAACTTCATTAATCTGACAGTGAGACCAAGACAAATATACCTCCTATCTCCCCTTCTGTTCAACATTGGACTGGAAGTCCTACCTGGTGCAATAAGGGAAGGAAAAAAAAAAAGTGTGGTGGGTAGAATGGCCCTCCAGTAATGTCCACACTCTAATTCCTGGAATGTGTGAATATGTTACCTTACATGGCAAAAGAGACTTTGCAGATGTAATTAAGTTACAGACATTAAGATAGGCAGTAGGTTAACTGAATATGCCTATGGGGAGAAATGAATTTTTTTCCTTTCCCTCACACCGTACACAAAACTCAATTCGAGATGGATTGATGAGAGTATAAGGTCAACATACAAAAAGTAATTGTATTTCTATGTACCAGCAACAAAAACAAATAGGAAATAAAATTTGAAAAATATCCCGTTTACAAAAGTATTTTCATTTGCATTAGCATCTAAAATATATAAAAAGCTTTACATAAAAACTACAAAACATTATTTAAAAAACTAAAGATGACCTAATAAATGCCATTACTCTTACCATATACAAGGTTAATATTTTAAAAATCAATTGCTTTTCTATATTCCAGTAACAACAAGTAGAAAATGAAATTTTAAAGATACCACTTACAAAAAATTATAATTTTCAATAGTATAAAAAATGCTAAATACCTGCATTATAAAACTACAATATATTATGGAGAAAATGAACTCTGCTTCAATAAATGAAAAAACGCATTATTTCCAGTGATTAAAAGACTCAGTATTATAAAGATAACAACTCTCCCCAAACTGATATAAACTCATTAAAAATCCCTGTAGGGCTTTTATATGTGTGTAAATTGAAAAGCTGATTTAAAATTTCATATGGAAATGCAAAGGGCAAAGAATATACAGACAATCTTGAAAAAGAAAGACCTGGGCTCTTACACTTCCAGATGTCAAAATCTGTTATAAAGCTAAAGTAGTGAAAAGGGTGTGATATTGGAGCAAAGGTAGATAAATTAACCAGTGGAACAGAATGGAGAGTTGAAAAATAAATCCACACGTATATGGTTTCCTGGTTTGTGATAAAGGTGGCAGGACAATTCAGTGGGGGAAAGGAGGGTCTTTTCAATAAATGGTGCTAGGTTAATTGAATATGCCTATGGGGAAAAGTGAATCTTTTCTTTTACCATATACAAAACAATTCAAGAGAGATGGCAGATCTACATGTGAAAGTTACAATAATAAAGCTTTTTAGAAGAAAGCATAGGAGAACATCTTCATGACACAGAGGAAAAGATTTCTTAAGTAAGATGCGAATATAATAAGCTAGAAGGAAAAATTGGATATACTGGTTTATGGTAACATTAAAATTTTTTTCATTAAAAAACACCATTATGAGAGTGCAGAGGTAAGCTTCAGAGTGCAATACATACATATGAGAAAGGTCTTGTGTCTAGAATATATAAAGAACTCTTACAGAATATGTCGAGAAACCTTAAAAACCAATAAGAAAAAGACAGGCAACCCAACAGACAAATGGGCAAAAGATTTAAACAGGCGCTTCACAAAAGCGGATATCCAATAAACTTATGAAAAGTTACTCAACTCTGTTAGTCATCAGGGAAATGCAAATTAAACCACAATTGTGTATATTAGTGTTCTATTGCTGCCATAACAAATTACCACAAATTTAGTGGCTTAAAACAACACCAATTTGTTATCTTACAGTTGTGCAGGTTAGAAGTCCACCACAGGTCTCACTGTACTACGTCGAGGCATCCATTGCACTGCATTCCTTTCTGGAGGCTCTAGGGAAGAATCCTCCCTCTTCAGCTTCTAGAGGTGCCCTCATTCCTTGGTTCTGTCCCCTTCCTCCATTTTCAAAGCCAGGAATGTTGCATCTCTGACCCTTTTTCCATCATCACATCTGTCTATGGCCACAGCTGGTAAGGTTCTCCACTTTTAAAGACTCACGTGATTAGATTAGGACCATCCAGATAACCCAGGATAATCTCCCCATCTCAAGGTCTATAACCTTAATCACATCTGCAAATTCTCTTTTGCTGTGTAAGGTAATGTATTCACAAGTTCTGGGAATTAGAACATTGACGTCTTTGAGAAGCCATTATTCTATCTACCACAATATGCTACAGTTGCACACCCACCCAAATGACCAGTTAAAAAGAAAATACTAACTATTGGTAAAGATGTGGAACAAGTATAACTCTCATACACTGCTGCTGAGAGTAAAACCACTTTGTCTTAAAAAGCCTTTTCTTTGGCCTTCATTTTGAAACAGATCTTCACTGGTTATAGAATTTTGTACTGACAACTTTTTAATTTCAGTTCTTTAATAATATCACTCCATGGTTCTGGCTCATATAACTTCTGATGAGAAATCTGCTGTAATTCTTTGTTCCTCAGAATGTAATATTTCTTTCTTCCTCTGGCTGTCTTCAAGACTCTCTCTATGGGTTTCAGCAGTTTACATAGCATGTATGTAGGTGTGTTTCCCCACTTTGGTATTCACCCTGCTTGAAGTTCCCTGGGTTTCTTGGATCTGTGGTGGTTGTCTTTTTTTTTTTAATTTTGAAAAATTCTTCAAATACTTTGCTGGCTCATTCTCTCTTCATCTTCTGGGACTCCAGCTACACATATGTTAGACTGTTTGATATAGTCCCATAGCTGTTGATACTTTGTTATTTTTTTCTTTCACTTTTTTTCTCTGTGTTTCCCTTTGGATCACTTCCATTGACCTATCTTCAAGTTTGCTGATTCTTTCTTCTATGGTGTTCAGGCTGCAGATGAATCTGCTGAAGGAATTCTTCATCTCTGATATCATGATTTTTTCTAGTATTTCCATTTATTTATTATTCCATTATTTCTCTTTTTATAGTTTTCATCCCTCTGCTAAAAGTCTCTATTTGTTTATATGTATTTCCTACCTTTTCCACTGAATCCTTTAACATGTTAATCTTAGGTATTTTAAAGTATGTGCCTGATAGTTCCACCATCTGGGTCATCCATCTTTGAGTCCGATTCTTTATTGCTTTCTCTCTTGAAAATAGGTTGAGGTTTTCTTTTTCTTGCTTTTTTGTGTCTCTCATAAGTTTTGAATGAATGATCAGTATTGTGTGTGGAAGAACAGCAGAAACTGAGGTAAATAATATTCACAGCTGGAAATGGGGAGGCCTCTTTTCCTCAGTGTTAGTGTGGGCATGTGTCAGTCTAGTCAGGAGCTGAGCTGGGTATGAGTTTTGTTGTTGCCACGGTCATCTTCAAGTTCCTCTGGAATGGGCGGCTGCCGCCTTGAGCTGAGGTGCCAAAAGGGTTTTCCCAGTGTTCCTGCTTCCCTCTCACCTTTCAGTAGTCCCTGCATGCCTGTTCCACAGAAGCGCTCCTTTTCCATGCTCTTGCCTCTTTCCCAGCAAGAGACTGCTGTTGTTACTTGATACTAGGCTTATTGTGGGGGCAGGAGGAGGGCTGTCTGATGACCAGGTCCAGCCTCAGTCTTAAGCAATCCCTGTGCACTTGGACCTTAAGGGGTGGGCTTTCTCAGCATTCCTGCTCCTTTTCCTTGTGACAGAAAAACTCTGCCTTGTATCTATGGTGGTTCTTGAGTGGGAAAGACATTTCTTCTTCCCCCTGAGTCGTATCAGAACTCTGCTTTCTGTAGGTACAACATATAGGCCTAAAGGGATTTTCTGCCCCCTCCCTCCCACCCCAGGACAGAGAACTTTTGGTTCTACTCCTCCCTCAGAGGAAGACTTGTTTTGCTTCTACCCCTCCATCAGAAGTAATGGAATATTGCCTGGATCCTAGGGATGAAAGTGTTGCTGCCCCTATCCCAGTGGCTCAAGGCTTTTGCTTTGTATGAGAGAAGGATCCAGGGAAACAGGCAGTGTTTTGTGCTTGTCTCACAGCAGTAGCCAATGACCTCCTCTGTCCCTGCTCCACTGAGGGGAGTTCTCCTTGGTCTCGTCTCCTGCCTACCCCCAATCTTGCTCATGAGCACCCGATGGAGACCCATGGCAAAGGGCTGTCAAGTTGAGTGAAAACTCTCTCAGGTTCCCAACTATTCTAAAAGACAGCTTGGCCTTTAAGAATTCTTTAAAAATTTGTGTTGATTTCTTCTTACCTGCTTTTTTATGGAGGTCACTACTTTCACCCATGCTCTGCCATATATGAAACAGTTCATGTGTCCCATCTCTCCTTGGGTGGGCTTATTCCTCTTTGGAATTCGGTTTACTTGGTTGTCTTGTGACCTCAGCTCTCTGATGAGCTCAAGAAAAGTTATGATTGTGTAGACTATCTTTTTTCTCCCTGTTAGGATAGAAGCAATGTGCTCTTGTGGCTTTCAAACTCCTAAGTGAGAGCAGAATGATAAAATCACTTTGGAAAACTGTTTGGCAGTATCTATTACAGGTAAAGCTATGCATTCCCCATGACCCAACAATTCTACACCTAGCTATACACGCAATAGAAATGTGCATATCCAACTACCAAAAGACATGCAAAGAATGTTAATGAAGTGCTATTCATAACAACCCCAAACTGGAAATTACCCAATGCTCCTCCACAGTAGAATCATGAAATACATCATGGCTGTGTTTACAGTGAAATACTATGAAGCAAGTAGAGAATGAGTGATTTACAGCTCCACATAACAACGTGGATTAATCACACATACATAATGTTGAGCAAAAGAAGCTAGATACAAAAGAGTATATTCTTTATAATACCATTTAAAAAGAGCTCAAAAACAAGCAAGACTAATCCGTAGTGCTAGAAGCCAAAATAGTGGTTACTGTTGGAAGGGGTTAATGATTGCAAGGGGGCGTGAGAAGAACTTCCAAATCGTTAGTAATGTGTTTCTTGACCTGTGTGCTGGTCACATAGAATTCTTGCTACCAGAGTGATTACTCTGGGTCAAGGTACTGTGTTTCAGTTAAACTGAAAATTAATTTCCTGGAATGAAACATATTACTACCTGCTGGCGTCTTAGCTCAGAGAGAGCAAAAGCTTGAGAGAATGAGAAATAGGACAGATAAATTTTGCTCTATGAGGGAGACTTGAGCAACCAAAAGTCAGCATAAGAGCATTGAGTGGACAAGGGACTATTGGTCCAACCAGCTATCTGTTTTCCCAGGTCTACCTCCGGGTGATGCTCCCTGGGACCATATCTTTTCCATATTCTGTGGCCTCAAATCATCTTCCACCATAGCGTCCATACAGAAGGTATTCTGTAAGTGGTGCTTTAACAAAAAAGTGACTAGACTATTATTTTAAGAGAGCTCTGAGAATATCCATATGGCCCTGTACTCATCAGGAAACTATCATAAATCAAACAGGCATTCCCCAGTGGCTAACTACATGGAACTGGAAAAGCTAGTGGACAAGTTCACTTACCTGCTTCCAGGATCATTGTGGCCATACTTTATTTCTCACTTATTGACTTGTATCAAGACAGCTTCATTAACTGAGTGGTAGGCACAGGGATTTTCTTTATTTTGTACTTATATAGGAATTTCATTATCTTTTGCTTAACTATCTAGACTTTAATTTTAAGAGAATGTGTTTCTTTTCCATGGTAATACCTATCAATGTTTGATGGGGCTCTGCTTTTGAACCTGAAATGGTTGCTGACTTTTTGTTTGTTTGTTTTGAGGTAGAGTTGTCAACTCTTTCTTTGATATGCATAAGTTCGGTCATTTGAGTTTTCTTGGGATCAGAGCAAAACAAATACTTTCCCTCAATTCTTTGTTGACTGTGAAGTTTAGGTAAATCTATATTCTCTCAAATATTGTAGGAATTTTTTTGTGCTTCCCTGAGGCCAACATCGGGTACCTTATATTATCAACCTGCCAAAGAATTTCATTGAATGTATACACTGCATCCAACTTTAGACTTTGAGTTTAAACATAATTATATTTCAGATCCTTTTCAAGGTTTGAATCTTCTGTCTTCAGCATGTCCTATAATTGGCCTGACTCTGACCTGATATCTATTCTCCTCCTTCGTCCTTTCCTTCTAACTATACATTGCCAGAATATAAGGATATGTATACTATGGAAGACAGAATTTGAGAAGTCCTTTGATGAACTAGTTTTTGAGTACTGTGTTAACATGTTATCCATTAGCAATATGTTATACAGCCAGCTATATCAGTAGTATTACTGATAGTACAGACTTTGATCTGATTAGTATCTATGACTGGTTATTTACCCCTTTTCAGCATAAGCACTCATGTCAATATTTAAAGGATAGCAGTGTAGGTAAAACTGGATTAATAATCAGGGAATGGAATAGAAAGACAGAAGGGGTATAATTATCCCATTCCAGGTTGTTTTCTGATTGTAAAAATAATATGTGTTTAATTTTAGAAATTTTGGAAACATAGAAATATACAAAGAAAATTGAAATCTCCTAAAACCCTGCCATCCACAGATAGCCACTGTTTCAAATTTGGTCTATTTTCTTCCAGTCTTTTTTCCCATGTGTATGCAAATATATGTATGGGTGTGTGTTCGTGTGTCAGAGTAGGTTTTAACTATCTCAATAAGGTCTTCAAAACAACAATAACAACAAGACAGGAAATCATAAGAAAAAGAAGGAATTAATTTAGATTCTTACTCAGGAGTAGGGCAGTCAGGCATCAATTTAATTTAAACTTCAACACAAGGAATATTTCATTTGGAACTTGGCTAAAAGAGACAAATTGGGGCCATCTGGTTTTAATCCCCCCTTTACCAGCTGAGCCGAGCAGCTCACCTTCTCCCCAGTCTCCACTTCCCATGCTATTTGGCAGAGCTGTACACACCCTGGCATGATCACCAAAACAAATTAATGCTTCTCAAGTCTGCTTGTAATTAATAACTCCCGACAGAACGTGAGTCTTCTGTAGACTTGGAATCTTGCCTAATTTTCTCTAAGATAAGTAATTAGATGCTGAGGACCGATAAGGCTCGTTTCTCTGAGCATCTGCCAAGCAGCCTGCATCTGTAATGTGGGTAAGATGATTAAAATCTGAGAATGGCTGGAGGTTTTCTCATGTATCTTAACACTGAAGATATTTATTGTACCCCACCCCTAAGCCCAACACTTCCCAAAACAAGAAAAGATTTAAAATGGATCAAAAAAGGCTATACCTAAAGTCATTTAGATGGCTTGGCTAACATCTGTTTTCTATTTTGTTCTTCATTCAACTCACCAATTTTCTATGGAGTCAAATTAAATGTGAAGAATGGGTTTCTCACGAGCTGTGAACACTATTAAGTTGATGATTACACTTTTTTTCTGGAACTTGGTCTGTATGCCAATGGATTCATGTTTACTAAACTCCTTTGTAAGAATATATTGGGACACTCCCAATATATTGGAGCCCAATATCACAGGGCTTCTGTTTGGCAACTTGTCTTCCTATTATGAAGTTCTAAGTCAGAGGTCTGTACTGCCTGGGTGGTAACCCTTTCCACAGGTTCAAGGGGAATAATTTTCTTTTATCTACTTTTATTTCATTTCCTTAAAGCAGGATTTCTCAACCTCGGCACTATTGACATTTTGGACAGGATAATTCTTTGTTGTGGAGGGCTATTCTGTGCACTGTAGGATGCTTAGCATTGCTGGCCTCTATCCACTCAGCACCAGTAGCAACCAGTGCTCCTCCTAAGTAGTGACAATCAAAAATTTCTCTAGACATTGCCAAATATCCCCCGGAGGTTACAATCACCCCTGTCAAGAACCTCTGGCCTACAGAATAGTATTCACATCTCAGTGGTGACAGTATGGTAAAGTAGACCTTTATTTATTGGTGAGATGTAGCTGGGATTCCAAGCTAGTACTGTTCATTTATCTCTTCAACAAAGTTACTATTGAATAATTCAGAAGGTGCATGTAGAGAGCAGTTGATTGAACACATATTCTGATCTAACCAAGCTGGTACCTCCTAGTAGCAGGTTTTGGTAGATGCTTATAGTTTTGAAAAGTTTGGGTCCTACTGTTTGTGAATCATCAACACTTTAAAGATAAGAAAGAGAGGCATATGAGTAATTTCACACGTAGAGTTTTTCATCCCAGGGGCTCAGCCTTGCTTCTGAGAGTGCTCTGCTCTCGCCAAGCCCAGGCACAGCTGGAGATGACCAGGGTTTAGTTACATGACTTTCAGTAGGCAAGAATTTTCAAAAAATAACCCTGGTGGCTTGCCAATAGAAGGAGGCTTAATTTAATTGGCCCAAAGTAACTGTAATTATTTGAGGAGAAAGGTTTTAATTGCAACAGAGGATATTGTGAATTTGGAATGAGGGAGAAGTAGAATGCTGCGTTACTGGTGGTCAAGGGATGTCCTGGCCAAAATAAAGAGAGAGGCCACTGGATTAGTTTAGAAGGAAGAGTAGTGTATGTTAAAATAGAAAAAGTACCCCAGGAATCTTCTTTCTTTCTTTAAAATCACTATTAAGGTCAAATTCTTAAAGTAGGAATTTAGAAGAGCATCCGGTTATCCTAAGACATATATAAAGAATGAAAATTTGAGGCATATTTGAGCTGAACATATGCAAGTTAAATAAGCAATGAGAATGTTCCCTCAACAGCATAGAACTTAAATATTAGTGCCTGGTTGTGTGGATGCTATGGGAGGTAAAGCAAGGATTTCTTGCTATTATGCATATATTTAGAAGCCCCCAGTTACCCTCTGTAGTGATGTTCTGTGAACTTGTAAAGGCTGTGGAAAAATCCTTTGCGCATAAATTATTAGAAGATGAAAAATCTTTAATGATTGCATACATGAAAATAGGTCTATTTATAAAAGCACAATGTAAAAGATAATTTCATAATTTGCAGGAAATCCATATAAAATATTTATTCATATAGCTAGGTTTAAGTAAGTTTTAAGATTTAAATTCTTAAAAGAGTAGCAAATAATATTTCAACAAAGAAATTGTGGGTGTGTGGATATTTTTTTCCTCTCTCTGAATCAGATGTTTTTAGTTCCAGAGAGCATTTGTTACAGGCATTAAAACAATTCAGTGAAGTCACTCTTTTCATTCTTATCTTCTACCCTCTTACCCCAGCCTCAGGGACCCTTCTGGAAAAGGTTGCAAGTCCTTCTCTACGAAGTTCCTTATAAAGCATGCTGAGTATCTCTGTCATGACTAGAGACATCGTGGCAGTAGTCCTATCAGATGAGAAATTCTTTCTTCATTCATTTATAGTGGTTATTAGTAAAATGAACAAACCATTTAATTACTCAAGTGATCACTCTGAACCCAATCTGTATATTTTCCAAGAATAGTTACGGCTCAATTTTAAAATCCAAGCAGTTAAATGCCATATTATTTTGTGTCCACTCACATTTGTAGAGGATTGCACTTTGCTTATCATCTTAAAAATAGCAATTCTTGTTCCTTTATTTTCCAACTGGAGATAAATGTGTAAAGAAAATTTGAGTAGTCTTCTAGAGGCAGTTATTCATAGGTAGCTATCAATACTTTTTTTTAAAAAAAGAAAGACTAACTTTTTATTCGTCCCTTTCTTACAAGTTGAAATTCATTTTTACTAAACCAGTGGAAAAGATCAAGTTTTGTTTGTTTTCGTTTAAACATGAATGAATTTATATTTTACTTCACTTACTAAGGATGAGCACAGTAAAGATTTGAAAAGTTGTAAGAGTATAAGATTCATGTTAGGAAATGTGCTTGCTACTAGAAAAAGAATTGAATGACATGTACACTGCTCCAGCTGGGCATGGAGGAACAGCTGGAAATGCCCAGGGAGCTATTTTTAATGAAGGAGAGACAAGTTTCCTGTTCTCTTTGAGGGTTCAATAACCAGCTCCTTGGAGAACAACTGCTTTGATGAGCCTTGAAAATATAAAATCAGAGCTGGGGTGAAGAGTGTTAGAAATGATGAACTAAGACCCAGCAAAGCATATCTGCAGGCTCCGTATCTCAAGCTGCCCCAAAAGTTGATTTAAATCACCAAAAAGATTTTGCCAATTATAAACCAAGACCCTTGATATTCTGCTACTTGCAATTTATCATCAGGGAATCATCATGAATATTCATAAAGATTCAGCCTCACAAATATTCAGAAGGGGACAGCCTGAAAGTTCAAAAACAGAGGAGAAAGTTAAATTATTGAGAGATTATTGCACTGATTTATTGGAATGCTGTGTAGACATTAAAATGACATTACAAAAGAATATTTAATATATACAAAAATATTCACTACATTTCAAGCACGAAAAGGAAAGTTATAAAATAATACATGCATCGTGATTTATGTGTGTTTCTGGACTGTTATGTGACCAGGAGGGCACATACTAAAATGTTAATTGGTCATCTCTGGCTGTTGCCATTATGAGTAAGGACCACATTATTTCCCTTTTTCTTTTTTTGGCCTGTATTTTAAAGATTAGTTTATAATTCTTTCATTTTTTTAAATTCATGCATTAAAACAAGTTTACTGAATACCATTTCTGGGCCAGATACTGTTCTAGAGTCAGGCACCATGGTAAATAATTCATGCCTTCCTGAGTATATCTTATTTAAAAATTATATTTTAAAAGTCAATGGGAAAGAAAAGCTGTCAAAACTTAAAAGTTAATTTTAAAGGAAAATTAAGCTTCTCAGAGTGACCAGTGGTGTTTAGAAGAGTGAGCTGCCAAGCCCGTCTTTGGACAGAGAAGGAATAAGATCCCCTTTACTTCCAGCTCTTTCTCCCTTCCTCCTACTGCTGCATTTAGGATGCCTTTAGGCCTCCTTCCAGGGAAAATGAACACTGGGGTGGAAATAACACCATGCTACAGGTGGGACTATCTCAGTTATGGAGGAGGAGTTTAAGTCTCTGTTGTTAGTGGTTGGGTCTTTTATTAAAAACAAAATGCCTTCAGAGTAGTTCAGATTGTGGTAACCTGACCTCATTATTGTAGCAGAGAAAGCACAACAGTATAACTTCTTTGCTGGCGTTGAGGAAGGAAAGTAAAATGCAGACAGAATTATCAGCATGTAGAAAGGATAAAAAGAAGAGCTCCTGTCTATTCAGCAGAGTAAAGAGAAGATGGCTGTGAAAGCAACTCAGGACAGGCTTGGAGTGCCCCACTGACAAAGTTGCTCTGCCTTCCTATTGCCTAAGGAGAAAAGCAGAGAAGAAAAAAATGAAAGTTGTGTTCAAGCTGTGTAACTATTAATGGAATTATCAGAACCTTTGATAATTCTTTTGGCATTTCAATAAAATCCACCATTA
The DNA here is from genome assembly GCA_031878705.1 of Tapirus indicus. Taxonomy (NCBI): domain Eukaryota; kingdom Metazoa; phylum Chordata; class Mammalia; order Perissodactyla; family Tapiridae; genus Tapirus; species Tapirus indicus. The sequence goes on along the minus strand of CM062926.1, from coordinate 104,822,147 downwards.
ATATTTAATTTTAATAATTTTGAGTTAGTCTTTCCAATCCAGCGCTCTCCCTAAGCACAAACTGGGGAACTTTTTTCAAAGCCGTTTCAGCAAATAAATGCTGAAATTAAGCTATATTTAAAATGTTTTGCTTAGGCATAAAACTTCCTTTTTATACCTCTTTTATGGCATAGCTAGGAATTTGTATAAACTATTTACAAGTTGATGGCTTGCTTTAATATTTCAGGACCAGGTGAAATCTCAGTCTGTGCTTTGGTATGTTTGGGCATTTGTCAGGATCATGTCACTTTTCAGGCATATACTTAAAAATTGATCATCATAAATGAATGCAAAGCATCCTCCTGAGACCAGAATTCATTTGGGCCAGACTTTAGAGCTGGAATATGCAATTGGAAGCTGCAGGGGTTGGTGCCATTCAGCACTTACTGAGTTTATCAACTGTTCAGGCAACTTCAGAATAATTTGGTATTTAAGAGTAATTCTGAAAAAACACCTTTCTACTGTAATAACACACAGAGAAGTCTCCCAACATTTTTTATGCAGTTGTGTTCATTGCCATTTTTATTAGTTAATAAGCAAAATTCCAAGGGTTATAGTGAGTCAACAAAAAAAATCCTGCAAGTGGTTTTGTTCTTTTAAGAGATTTTTTCTTGACTTTAGTCTTTGATCACTGATCCTCTGACTTAAAAAAAAATAATCAAATACTGAAATCACACTTCTATGACAATTACTTTTATTTCTGGCACTAGATTTTGTAAACATCATTCTTCTCTAACATTCAGCAATCTAATTGATGAACGTGGTAATCAGAAGTGAAATTAGTGCCTTCAGCTTCAAATGTGTTCCTAACTAAGCCACACACTAAATTAAAGAATCCGTGATGCAGTGTGTATCCTCAAAGGAAAAAAAACGGGGCCCCAATCCGACAACTGTGCAATTGTATAGCAGTTGGAGGGAGCTTAGTCTCAACCATATCAAGCCAACAGAGTCAGTACCTATTTTTTAAATGGAACTCTGAATTTCTTTTTTCTTTTTTTTGAGGAAGACTAGCCCTGGGCTAACATCTGTTGCCAATCCTCCTCTTTTTGGTGAGGAAGCTTGGCCCTGGGCTAACATCCGTGCCCATCTTCCTCTACTTTGTATGGGACACGGCCACAGAATGGCTGACAAGCAGTGCATCGGTCCGTGCCCGGGATCCGAACCTGTGGACCCCAGGCCTCCAGGAGCGGAGCACGTGAACCGAATCACTATACCACCGGCAGGCCTGGAACTCTGAATTTTTTTCAGCTGCTTTTTTTGCTGCACACTGACTTGTTTAAAGTTATAAATTTTTAAATATTTAAACAAAACTACATTTAAATTATATTTTTCCATAGTTTTGTAGAGAGTGCATATGAAGTATTTTTTTAATGTAATTCTTTTTGAATAAAGCCTTGTTAAAACCACAGCTAAGTCATTCGGATAGATAGTTGGGAACAATAAGGAAAAAGCTTTACAAGAGTATAAGTTTCTGTTAAGTTGCTCTTCCGAGTGACATAGAGTTACCCAACATTTTAAGGTTTTCTTCCAGTAATAGGGATGAGGGCATAGGATAAGTCCACAGGTAATACAAAACTTCATTTTAGTCTCTCGTTTCACCTGCCTTCTTTAACCCTTTGTTGGAGGTACCAGCAGGCGGTGAGACTGGTCGCTTTGAGAACTTCGTGGTATACTGTATTAAATTAAATACCCCGCCTCCTGCACCTTCTGTTCAAAGAGCTAATTAACAGCTGGAAAGAAGAGACAACAGCAGATGGGAAAGGAGGCATAGACACTCCCAAACTGATGAAAGAGCTTCTGAACCCTGTGAGTGAAATGGCCCCGTTTGCATCCTGGTGGCCCACATTCACACACCATAGTGTGTTGTATATGATGGACGCTGTTTGCCGAAGATGCTTCATTCTTGCCCTCAGCTGGCTGTGGCTGACTTTCAGAATTGCCGTGTTTGTGAAACTGAAATGGAGATAAAATGGTTTAGGACCTGCTTTTAAAACTCATTAAATTCATGGGTTATCCATGGGCTCTCAGGGTTTGTGATGGCAAATTATATTTTGTATTGTGGGTTTAGATTTTACATTTTACACTTTTTTAGATTTTATACTTTACAAAAAGTGCATTTTGTATTTGTGGTAAAAAGAATAGAACTCTTTATGATTTTTGTGTATGTTTTACCTTTTATAAATCTAAAACCACATTTCTATTTTCATAATTCTGTACCAATAAAATAACAACGGCATACAATCATCTTACATAAATGAAAACATGATTTAATGAAATGAGATTTTATGAGCTTTGAGAGAAACAATTCTTTGAATTATCTTATTTAGCTTAAATTAAATTAGTGTGCTCTTGCTTTCAGTCATAAATGATCTGTGCTTTCTTGTGTGTTTCATTTTCTTCTGCAGTGAGGGTTATTTCTAAAGAGAGGTGAGATGGAGGAAAAGGGTCTGCTCCTCAGGCTGTCGGTGGTCTGAGATTTAAGTCCGACAGCTGTCCGGCTGGGGTGAGGCTCCCTGCAGTTCTGCTGTGGATTCTAAGTAGGGAAGGAGGCCAGAAAGAGAGAAGAGGTGGTGCACTGTGAGTTCCCCCCAAGCGTGCTGAATGGACTTGGCACTCGAAGGCAGACCTCCTCTCTTAGAGGCTGGGGAGAGAAGAAGGGCCATATTGATAACTGGCAACTCCTCTTGGTTCCTGGGAGAAAAGTGAGCAAGTGCAGGCCAGAGGCCTTCAGCTCGTATGAAGAGTTCTTGGCTATTACCATGATTCTCTGGATAAAGTAGACCCTTGAAGAGGGGAGGGGAGTCCATAGTCCTCAGTCTCAGAGCCTGAGAAGAATTCATTGGAAATTCAGTGGGATTGGTTTTCTGATCTTGGGACAGGATAGCTCTGTCTGCCCTAACTCTGCACAAGTTCCTTTGGAAGGAGTGAAAGCCACCTTCTGAATCCTCTTAATATTCCCATGAAAAGAGTCAATTGTGGAACAGTGCTGAAGAAGTTATAGGCATTTCCAAAGGATATTAAGACTTTTGAGGGCTTGCATTAGGATTGGAGCTGATGGGTGGTGTCAAAGTATACTTATCAAAAAATTTAAAACAAGATTCTTATACAGAGAGGGGAAACATCTGATAAGTTTTTTAAATCTCTTTAAGTAATGATGGAACTGGTAAGATGCGAAAGCTTATTCAAGGAGCATTTGAGAAACAGGGCATTTAGAGACACTTTAATAAAATAACGTTAGAATAAGATTGCTAGGTTAGATACAAAATTGGTTAACGTCCTAAAGGACAATAAGGTATAACCTCTGGAGTTATCTTTTCTACTACACAGAAATAATTTGTATCTCTGCTGAAAACAAATCTACAAGTTAATATGTAACTTCATAGATACTGAGCCCTTAATTAACGTTCTATTAAAAAATCAGTCCTTGGATGGGCCTGTTAAAACAATGCTTCAGTATGATTTTTGAAAGGACATGGAATTATCCCCTTTGCCTTATTTATAAGATTTGGATCCTTTTTCTTAACATTAGGGAACCTTTGAGTACCTCTTGATATTTACCCCTCTGACTCTTTTTCCTAAACTCATGTATGATAACAGTTTATTAACACAGATCTTTTGCTTTTGTCTTCCTGTCCTCTGCCCCTTCACACACACACACACACACACACACACACACACACACACCCCACCGTCACCACCACACACACGTCATGCAGGGATCCAAAGAGAAAAAGAGAGTCAAAGAGAATCAGGTGACTCTTCCACCGATAGAATACTCCAGTGTGTTGAACTCACTGCTGATATGGAAGGGTGAGCTTAACCTTTGAATTACTCTGCAAAATTCAGGAGGTAAGTAGGTACGGTCTGGACTAGTTCCTTTACTATGAATATCAAGACACTAGCCAAAGTTTTTTGTTGTATAGAGATTTCCTTGCAACAGTTATTGCCAGATCCAAGAGGACTTACGGCACTCGTAATCACATCCATAGCCGATATAGTAAGGGAGCCCCCAAGACATACTTTGCTGGTATCAGCATCCAGGGCATAGCACACACTTTGAGGGCGGTGCTTCTGGAGTGTGCTGGTGGCTGCAGCCTGTTTGTGTTCCCTCAGAGATTTTCTCAGGGACTCTTTTCAGCTCTCTCTCTTTTCTATCCAAGACATAAACATTCCTTCCCTCTTTTGGCTCACCACCCACACAAAAGAATGGAACCATATTCAGTTCTTGGAAACTATGGCACCAAAGAGAATAACTTCTTTATTAAGGTGAATTGTGCCTTCTGATTCTGTTTAACCCAGATAGAGAAATTTTATATTTTTATTTTGCTTGGGAAAAATTGAATTTAAGAATTTTGAGCCTTAGTTAAACCATTTAAACCCAAAGCTGCTGTGGAACCTCCAAAATGATAAGGGAACACTGATGATTTTCTTCACATTTGGGATGGCTTCTGCAGTGATTCTTGGCAACTCCTTCAATTAGTTAAAATCCTTGTCCCTCCATAATCAGTTTTGGCTTCTTCCAGCCTTGGATCAGTCCTTGTGCTTTCCATAACCATGATGCCTTATTCCTAAAGATGATGACTTATTTCTTATGAGTTAATCTTAATACTTAATACTCCTCCTTCTCTGGAACGTCTCTTGAAAAAAATCATACCGTTTTGTTATTTCAAAAACATATTATCAGGGCTGGCCCGGTGGCGTGGTGGTTAAGTTCGCGCACTGTGCTTTGGCGATCCGGGATTCACAGGTTCGAATCCTGGGCACAGACCGATGCACCCCTTGTCAAGCCATACTGTGGCGGCGTCCCATATAAAGTAGAGAAAGATGGGCACAGATGTTAGCCCAGGGCCAGTCTTCCTCAGCAAAAAAAGGAGGATTGGCAACGGATGTTAGCTCAGGGCTAATCTTCCTCACACACACACACAAAAACAGAAAACATATTATCTGACTTTTTCTGAACTGATTTAAGTATTTACAACCAGAAAATGTGTTTGGGATTCTTTTACTAGTATCCACCTTCTTCATAGTATTGGCCCATCAATCTTATAAAATTTAATTTGATATTAGTCTTCTTTACCTTCTTATGACAGAAGAACAAAGGGTTACCTCATGATGAGTTATACTACTACCTGGTAACAGTAAAGGTCAGGTTTGTTTATTTGTTTGTTTTGCTGGTTGGTTTTTTAAATGTAGCAAGGAACATGTTATTCAAATTGCTTTTTGTTTTTTTGCTGAGGAAGATTCGGCCTGAGCTAACATCTGCCAATCTTCCTCTTTTTGTATGTGGGCCTCCGCCGCAGCATGGCCACTGACAGATGAGCGGTGTAGGTCCGCACCCAGGAACCAAAGCTGGGCTGCTGAAGTGGAGCACACCAAACTTAACCACTGGGCCACCAGGGCTGGCCCTCCAATTGTTTTTATAAAGGGAAAATCCATCCAAAATACAAGATACCAGCAATGTTTTTGGTAGTTCTGCTGTGTCAAAGCAGGGAAGCAAATGTGTTATCACTCTGTAATTAATTCCATTAATGCTCCCTCATTCATTTATCAGATTTAAGTTAAATTCAGTGAACATTAATTGAATGCCTGTACATGGTATAAGGAATTTGCAGCTTAATGGCCAGGAAGGAATGTATTCAACCAACAGTAATACTGTCCAGACTGGTATTATTGCTTTAATAAAGATATAGTAGTCATGGTCATGAAAACATTGACCTCTTAAGTTTTAACTGGATACAATGCAGAATATAGCTAAAGGGACCTTGGAAATCATCTGGCTTCAACATCTCACTTTTAAATAGAAATTTATCTTATTCTCTGCTATACTTGTTATTTATTATATTTTATTTGTTATTTATTATATTTGTTGTAGAAAGTTTAGAATATGTAGAAAAGTGGAAACAAGAAATCAAATACCCAAAGTCCCACTACTCAAAACAATCATTATTAACCTTTTGGTATGTTTCCTTCCAGTCTCTTTCTCACAAATTTTATTTTTTACATATACAAGATAATATTAATTAATGCAATTTTGTACATTGATTTTTTTTCCCATAAAACATTATGACATAATCCTTTCTCAATGCTATTGAAAACTCTTGGTAAACGTTTTTTAATCTAAATAATGCTCAATTATTGGATCAACCATGAATTAGCCATTCTTATTCTATTTAGGTTTTTTCCCTGTTTCACTATTGAATGGCTTTGGGCTTAAAACTTTCTCAGGATAGAGTCTCTGAAGTAGCTTTACGGGTCAAAGTATACGAACATTATTAAGGCTCTTACAAGACGGTTTTGAACACCATGCATTTCACATCTTGCATTTGGCTTTATCTTCACAGCAGGTTTCATTAGCCTTCCTTACACATACTACAGGCTCTTCTGCCTTTTAATTGGCAAGGAAATCACCGGGAACTGAATACATACTGGAGGGAAGAGATAAGCAGAGTAATCAAAATCAGCTCCCAAGAAGAAGTGGAAACTTAATCTAGCTAAGCTTTTAGTAGCACCCTCCTTCATTTGTGTTATCTCTCTTTAAAGTTGCATAGACCTTGACTTACACAAATGTAGAAACTCAATGGTTCCTTACTTATGGAACTGGGGGGTGGGGAGGGGGGGCAGAAATTAGATGGGATTCATATATTTCTAGAAACCACTGAGTTTCGGTGATCGTTAATAATTTCAAGCAACACAGCTTTTTCTAATAGCTGTGAAGGAGTGTGAGCAGAATCATGAGAAACAGATAGTCACTGCTGGTACTAATGTACTGTCACGAGGAAGCTAGTTTATTCTGGGCTAGGTCCAAAGGCTTGGGGTCCACTGGGGTCCACTGAGGTCCAGTGTGGCCTGGAATAACGTATCAATTCTGAGACTGCAAGACCTGTGTGATCCCCCGAGCTCTACCCTGGGCCCCTGGAATCCTCTGAATCAAGGGTATTGACCCAGACTGGGTGGTCTGAAACCTCCCCAGGCCCAGCCCCTAACCCCGGACTGAGCCAGAGGCAGGTCGCAGCACAGTTGACTCAGGAGTGGCCGTGGCGTTGCCCAAATAGCATTTCATTCTCAAGCACAGACAAGTGGAATGTGAAATAGAATTTCTGACAGAGGTGCCAACTTTCTAGCGGCCTTGGCCTGCTCCCACCCCTTCTCAGACTTGAAGACTCATAAATGTCCTCTCAGTCCTCACTGCTAAAAGATAAATAGCCCCTCCTTTACATGGTCCCTGTGGATGTTTTCTGACTGGTTTTCTAGCTCCTCCTGTCCCTCCTTACTTGTGGAAACTAGTTGTGTAGTCAGAGTCTAACCAGAACCAAGAAGAGAGAGGTTGACCCCAGAGACTCCCTGGCTGAACTTTTCTGTTTCTACAGTCTGAGCCATACTTGCTTTCTGCTTTCTTAAATAGCACATTTAAAAACTGGTTTGCATCAGCTTGAGGCCTCTTGGGATCCCTGAATTTTTTCCTGCTGTTTTCAAATAGCCAGTCATAATCTATACTATTTATACAGTTTGGGTCTCCAGCTCAAGTGTAATATTTATGTGTTCCCTCACAATTTTGATGATAAGATTACTGTTTTGTTAACCCAGTGGCCAGCTGACTTACCACTGAGTTCGTATTTATTCTTGATGTTGTTATCACAGATTCAGTTTGTAGAGAAAGAGGCTTAAATTTAGTCTCCTATTACTTTTGTTGCTTTTAAATCCAAGACATTGTGATGCTCTTTGTGTGAGCCCTCCAATCCTGTGGAAACGCCCTCCAGGTTCAGAAAATGTCCTATGAATTGTAATCTCAAATATAATAATTTTTTCAGGCCCCCCAAAATTATAGAGCATCCCAGTCACCCCCCGGTTGGACTACAGAGTTCATGTTTCACAAATAAGACATTGAAAAATCTGCTTGCTCTCGTCCTGTCTTCTTTCTCTCTGTTCCCACTGCAGACACCCATCTTTAACTTGTCGGTGAGGGTTGGAAGTAGCTTTAATCCCAAACCTTCTGGTTTTTTCACCCAAAGAGAGTCTTGGCAAATGCAAGGTGGTAGGAAGAGACTGTGGGGGAAGAAGTGGGGTCATGCAGTGCCAGATCTACAGACAGGCTTCATAAATGATTGGTCAATTGAGAAAAGAAGCAATTCTGGGATTTTGGAGATGACAAGAAATAAGATTAAGTAGTCCAGATAAAGGCTTTTTTAAAGCAGCCATTTTAATAGCTTGTTTAGGCAGACGTCCAAGTCAATCCTTGCAATGAGTGCAAATCTTTTATTGTACCAACAGAAGCCTATGGCAACATATTGGATGTGGACATTGGAGTTATAGTGTAATTCAATGTGAAAGCTAACATGTGAATGTATGGATTGTATAAATGTTGATAATGAGCATGAGGATGTACTAATTGAAAGTAGTCTTAATAGAGAGAAAGTTATAACTGGTTTGCTTTATATTATATATATAAAATTGTATTCTTTGACTTATAACCACAAGTTTTATGTGCAGAACTCATTGCTTTTTATGATGCTGCTTCTTTGGCATGTATTCTTAGCTATAACTGTGTTTCAAAAGAGCCATTCCATTTCTGCTTTTGACAAGGTAGGCTGAGGTTGATCTCTGTGGAGCAATGTTATTTTCCAGTAATATTGCAGACCACAGGCTGAATTACGAGTTTGTATAATGAGTCACAGTATAAGCTCTCTGACCCTCTCTGGCCCGCATATCCCTCCCCTGAGACATTTATGCAGAATTGAGTATCTGAGCAGTGCTGTGTATATGCCTCATCCCTTGGACTTGGTAGGTTAGGGCCAAGTTTTAAATTAGAAAGAAAAGTTAAGTCTAAATGTAAGCGCCACATTGTTTTGAATGACTTGCAAATTGCTTTTCTCCCCACTTTTGCACATTGTCTTCTTAACTAACAAAGAAGCATCACTACAGGAAGAGGAATACTTAGAGGAGCTAGAATCCAATTAACATCTCCTGTGATTGCTGTGTAGCTGAGTGCTTACCACTTCTTAGGAAAGGAAGAGGAAAATCTCAGAGATTAAAGGAAACTGTTGAAGTTAGAGACATAAAAAGACCCACTTACTTTAAGGGAAAAAAAAAAAAAGCTCTCCTCTTTTCCTATCCTCATCCCTGCTGCTTTTCGTGAAATATCAGGTAAAAATTTCAGCTTATTGGTTAATTGGAAGGCATTGTGGTGGGGGGTAAATAACATGGGTTTTGAGTTACACCTGGGTTCAATTCCCTGATCCGTCCTTTATGGGCCGTGTGAACCTGATCAACTCACTTAATGGATAATTTGAGGATTGACTGAGGTGATCCATGTAAGGCCCTCAGTAGAGTGTGTGGCCCATAGTAAATGCTTAATAACTTGTGGCTGTTATCAGTGAGAATCTTCATCATCATCACTTATCACCACCACCACTTTCATTATCTATCATGGTAACATAGCCACCACTGCCACCATCATCATCATCATCTCACTCTCCTGGTTTTCCTTCTACCTCTCTGTCCACACTTCAGCTCCCTTTACAGACTCTCTTCCTCTTCCAAACCCTTAAATACTGGGGTTCCTGAGGCTTATGTCCCATGCTCTTTTCCCTTTTCTCATCACACACTCTCCCTGGGCGGTCTTATTCACAGTGGGGACTTCATGTACCAGCCATTGCTGATGATTCTCAACTCTGTTACTCTAGCCCACATCTTTCTTCTCAGCTTCGAACATTATATCCATCTGTCCACTAGACATCTCGCCTTGAATGTCCCAGCAACACTTCAACCCAAAACTCAACACATCTTTCTCTCCCCTGATCTTGCTTCTTCTCTTTGTTTCTTATCTTAAAGAAGGCATCACCATTCACCCTGTTACCAAAGCTTGAAAACTGGGTGTCATCCTTGACTCTACCCTTTCTCCTTCCTCCACAGTTCAATCAATGAACTGTGCCCATTACACCTTAGGTTTCACATGGGTAGAGACCATATTAGAGCTGTAATCTCCACGCCTAGCACAATGCTCAATAAACAGTTATTGAATGAATAAAAGAGTGACTGAAATTCTTGATACACCCACTTCCTTCCATCTTGATTGCCTTTTCTGCAGTTCAGGCCACCGTCAGTCCTCACCAACTTAATAATTCACAATTTTGAAATCCCGTAGTTGAAATATCCTAACTGACCTCCCTACTTCTAGGGTTGCAATCCCTGCCCCCAGCACCACTGTGGTCCATTTTCTACGCTGCTGTCAGAGTGATTTTTATGAAACCCAAGAATCGATCATGATCGTGCCTCTTCCCTGCTTAAAGCACTTCAGTGTCTCTGAATAATTATCCTGATTTGATGGTCCTGGTTTACAACTGTTGTCTCAGCACAGTTATCACCCTCAAAAATGTCCCGATTGGACAATAATATGATCACCCTGTCCCGCCTCTATCTTCTGCTTACATTTCCAGCCTCATTGCTCCTCCTTCCTTCCTCACCCCATACACTAATCTAATCTTATTGAACTTAAAGTTTTTCAAATTTGTTGTACTCGCTGCTCTCACATGCTCTTCCTTCTACCTGGACATTCCTTTCTCTCTTTTTCTGGCTGACTCCTACCAGCCAGGTCTCAGGCTAGACCTTCCTTTACAGAGGAGTCTTCTCTGACCCCCAAGTTGATGACAGGTACCTCTTTGTATTCCCATAGCATCTTGCACTTCCCCATCCTAGCCCTTGCCTCACTGTTTTCATTACCTGTTAGCTCCCGTGGGTTCCCCACTAGCCTGTAAGCTCTCTCCAGTCAGCGACCACATCTGCTTGCTGCACCGTTGAATCTGGTGCCTGACCCAGGTCCTGTGCAGAGGTGACTCTCAGCAAATATTTGGACAATGATTGAAGTCAAACGTCACCTGCTATTAGAATGACCGAAGTACATGTGTCACAAAATCTTATTACACAATAAATCTTATGGGAACATGCCTAATTTGAGGCTATAAACAGTATATTGTCTTCTTGACTCTGTTCATCGTGTTTGTAATCCTGGTGGAAATGACTCTGTGTTCCTTTGATTGCAAGTTCGTTCCAGGACAGGATTTGGAGCTGGTACACACTGTCAATTCCAGGAAGTCTTGCAGGTGATAATGTTGCAAAACAAAGCAAAGAACAGATGTTTTCTAGCATTTTCAAGCACTTGAGGCTACTTTTATTTCAACTATGTAAGGCAAATTGGTTTTAAAATTCTTTGAAGTTAAAATTAAATTTACTGTCATTATTCTAACATATCCTAGATTGTTTAAGTTCCAAGTTCTATTCTCACACTAACAAAAACAAATATAAAATGTTTCATTCATCCAATATAATTATTTGTATTGCATTATTTGCAAACTTGAAATTGTGAGCTTTTAGATGGTAACTTTTACACTGTTATTTGATCTACCAAAGAATCTGAACATTATAGGATTTTGTTCCACGTGCATTGACTAGAAAGGAGTTCTGGACCTATCTAGGGGTCTGTGGACACCATTCTGTTAAATGAAAAGGAAGGTTGATAGCCTTTTTCCAAACAGCTTTAGTGTCTTTCTGATTACAAAACCAATATACATTCACTGCAAAAAAGTCAGGAAAGATAAAGAAGAAAATAAAAATCACCTATAATCCCACATTTAGGTTACTGTATGAAACGTTTTAGGGTATGTATTTCTAGGCCTTTTTTCTGCATATGTAGTCATCTCGATACAGATTTTTTTTTTAATGAAAATGGTATCATTTCACACATATGGCTTTAAAATGTCTTTTTCCACTTGACAAGTTTGGGACTTTCAGGGAGAAAAATGGATGAAGTAGATTTTTGGAAGTTTTGCTTTCTAGTGTATTGAGTGGCATAATGTCCCCTTCACCACCCCCATTAAGAAAACTTCTGTAATAATCTGTATTACTCTTTGAATCAGTCAGAGTTCATTTGAAGGAAACAGAAATGATGCTAGCCATTTTAGAAAAGGATTTGATTTTTAAAAGTAGGTATTTACGAGATTGTTGGAGGTCTAGAAGAGGGGACTGGGGCTGGTCCTCCAGAAACCAGCCTGAGCTGATGCACTGTCCACCAGGGCAGCCCCTCCCCGGATCAGGGGGACCGAGGATCAGAGAGCAGCCCCCGGGATGGCTGCTCCGTGGATACATCACCCTGCTTAACATACAGGGACAGACTCGTCACTGCCACTGTTGTGACCCTAGAGCCACGCAGCATCTGCTGACCCACAGTGCCAAAAAATGCGTGTCTCGCTTCCCTGTGTCTTGTCTCCCAACCTCACGAAGCTAGTGGCCTGTACACAGGAAGCTAAGAGACAGACAAACAAACAAAAGTCTCCACAACTGTGCTTGCCATCAGAAATCACAGAGACTTCCTGTGCCTCACTTCTGTCTTCAAAATATCAGGTTAGTGCATCTCCTTGGCAGCACGTAAATCACATCTGGAACCCTAGCTCCAGGGGGTGTAGGAAATGTAGTTTTTAGCTGTCCAGTCTCTGCTGCATAGGGCAGCCCAAGCCCACCAGTCAGGAGGCTGGAGTGGACATTGTGTGCTGCCATATTCACCACACATCAAGGCTTTGGGTGTGGGATTTTTGTTTCTTGGATGCATCACTATATAAAGAAGAACTTAAAGGATAACTTATCTGACGGGCTGATATATACCACTGCAATTTATTTAACCCATCCCTATTGCTAGTTATTTACTCTTTTTCTATTTTTTCATATAAACAGTGTTTTGATAAAATGCTTTCATCAGGGTCACTGTAGCCCCTATGTTGCTAAACCCCATGGTCAATTGTCAGGCCTCATTTTACTTGACCTATCCAGAAATTTTACTTGACACGTCTACTTAATCCCTCATTGAAATTCTTCATTCACTTGGTTTCCAGAACCTCATGCTCTCCTTCTTTTCCTTCTAGCTCATCTGCTGAGTCTGTCTCCTTGCTAGTTCCTCCTCATGTCTCCAACTCTCAATGTTGGATGCCCCAGGATTCAGTCCTGGGACACTGTCTCCTCTCTGTTTACTTTACTCCCTTGCTCATCTCATCCAATCTTTTAGCTTTAAATACCCTGAACTCCACACCCGTGTATCCAACAGCTGCCTGGTTAACATGTACTTTTGGATGCTTTATAAACATCTAAAACTTAACAGTTCCAAAACTGAACTTCTGCTTTTCCCACTCTGTATATTCCACTCACAGTCTTCTCCATTTCAGTTCATGGAACCTCCATCCTTCCATTTGCTTAGGACAAAAACCTGGGAATCATTCTTTATTTCTCTTTCTCCTACATTCACATTCAATCCATCAGCAAATTCTGTTGATTCTACCTCCAAAAATATCCACAATCCACCTACTTCCCTCCACCCCCACTGCTCCCTGCTGGTCCAAGCCGTGGTAATTTCTCTCTTGGACTGTAGCCCCAGCTCTTCAATTGTCTCTGTGCCCTCCCTCGAGTCTAGAAGTTAGAACATGTCATCTCTCTGCTCAAAACACTCCAGTGAAATTCCATCTCACTCAGGATCAAAGTCAAAATCCTTACAACAACCCACAAGGCTCTTTATGACACCCCCCCCCCACTGCCACCATCTCTCTGATTTCCTTTCCTGTTATTCTCATCCTTGCTCACTTTGCTCCAGCCTCCTTGATGTTCTGAAGCACACCTATTCCTAAGCGACTGGACAGTTGCTGTCCCCTCTTCCCCCAGATATACACAAGGCTCTCTCATCACCCTCAAGACTTTGCTCGGCCATCACCTGCTCAGTAAGACCTTCCCTGATCACCCCCTATTTAAAATTGCAAACTGACCTCCCCTCCAGCCCTCCAAACCCTCCTTCTCTGTTTCATTTTTCTCCATAGCACCTACCATTTTCTAATTAACTACATAAATTCTTTCTTTGATTGTCTGCCCCACCCCCTGTGAGAAAATGGGTTTTTTAACATATTGTTTATTATTGAAATCTCAGTGCATGGAACAGTGTCTGGGCACATTGGTTATCATTCATCAAATATTTGTTGAATGAATAAATTTCTTTACACATGTGTCATTGTGCACTTGTCTAATTATTTATTGGGAATTCCTCAGGTCAAAGCTATGCACAGATTGCCCAGAAAGGTTTTAACAATTTGTTCTTTCACCAAGAGTCAATGAAAATGTCTTTTTCCTGATAACCTCCCAACATCATGCCCTGGTCACACTATCTTGTCTGTTTCTTGAACTCACCACGTGCATCCCCACTTGCATTTCCGCTGACTCCTCCCTCCTCCCAGACTCTCCTGCCACACCTGTGCCTGGTTTAATTCTTCTTCTTATTCAGATGTCACTTTAACTGTCACTTCCTTCGAGAGGTCTCCCCTGACCGTCACCTGTAGTAACTTCCCCATCACTCCACATCACATGACCCTATTTTATTTTCATCATAGCACGTGTCACTACCAGGTATTTTCTTATTCATACATGTATTTGTTTGTCTATGCTTTCTCTCTCTACGATGTCAGCTCCGTGAGAAAGGAGCTTCGTGTGTCTTTTTCAACACTATCTCCTGTAAATGTGTGTTTCATAATGGAATCAACCCTGGGTATTATAATTGTTTTCATTATGACCATCTGCCAGGTAAAAAGTAGAGTCAACATGAATTGTTTTTCGGGATTGGTAAGAGGGAACACGTTTTCAAGTAGGAACGCCTTTTTTAAAATGGCAAATGGTGAGATGATCTAGAAGTTGAAATATTGAGTTAGTGTATTTGTTTCAGATATGCTATATCAGATTTCTTATGTTGCTGATAAGTTTCATAATTTCTCAAGTTTCTGAAGCCTCCTTTCTCATTTATGCCAACATTAGCATCCATCCAGTAGGATTCCTTTGCAAATGGCACTTACGTACTATTGTTTTCTTTTCGTCTCCACAGCTTTTGGAAAGAACCAACAGTGGCTTTGAAGACTCAGATTCCGGTGCTACCAAGAGTCCGCTCCACTTGGCTGTAAGTGAGATGCTGTGGGCAGCTTTGCCTGTTACAAAAAGAACCCAAGCGTCCCTAAAACCGGGCTGCCCTTAAAATGGAAGCAGAGTAATGCAGTAATAAATAATAACGAACACAGTACATGGGGAAGGTGCAGGCTGCAGAGAGAAAGGCCGCCTTGAGTTCCAGTCCCAGCTTCACCCGCGGGTGACCTCAGACATAGTCCTGACCCTGTCTGAGCTTTGGTGTCTCCATCTGTACAGTGAGGGCAAAGGAAAAGAGATAATGTGCATAAAGCTCTTACCACAGTGTACTTAATACATGATTGTTATAAATTTTAACAATCTTTAAAATTACTATTATCTAGTAGTTAAATCAATAAACTGAGGAAATTCAAAGAAAACATTCCAATTTAAGAGATTTATTATAGACAACAATACACAAGTATTCAACCTACAGATAAACCAACGCCAGCACAAAGTTGTGAGAGCAAGATGAGCACGTGCGTAATTGCAGCCCTGCTCTTTCTGCCTGGGCTTGAAACCCCGCTCTCGGAGGAGGGTTCAGGCTCTGAGTCTTGTACTGAGTGAGTCCTGGGGGGAAGGGAAGAGGAGGTACTCTCTCACCAGTAAGGCTTCCTCTCCATGTCCCAATAATTGAAGGGGAATGTAGCAGCTCAGTGGCGATCCCAATACTCTCCATGGGGGTGACCGAGCTGGGAGGCTCACCCGCAGTCTATGTCAGACAGTGTTCTGCTTAGAGTTGGCAGTCTGGAGCTGTTGCCTAGCAACCTCTGAGACTGGTAGCCACACCCAGCAACAGCCAGCTCACCTGCCCAACGTGCTGCTGAATTGTGAGCCTCAGTCCATGGCCACAAAGACGGTGTCTGGATGCACCCGGAGGCTGGACGCTGGGAAGAGTAGAAAGAGGTTGGGTCTCTATGTGTAACTGTTATGACTTTTCACTTAATGCTATGCACACATAAGCCCTTCGTCATTGTCATTCTGAAGAAATACTGGGATGGAGATTTTGGAGGGCAGTAATTTTATTAATGGGCATAGTAAGCACTCAGGCAAGGCGAGAGGGGATGAGGCCATCCTCCAAGGATTGGGATGAACCGATCACACTGTGTGGAGCTCTCTCTGTATTGCCTGTCTCCCCACATACTCACCAGCACATCTCCTGGCACCCCACTTACCACCCTTTGCACACCCACCAACATATCCACTCCACACCCACTGACACACACACACACACACACACACACACACACACACACACATTTTGAGTCCAGTGAAATCAGGCTAAAATGTGCATCAATTTTTGTTCCTGGAGATGGATTTAGAGGGAAAAGATGGATGGATGGTGAGATATTTATGTGTATAAAACTTCATACCAGTTGGCTCTTAGTACAGCTTGCTCCTTAGAATCCTGCCCGGCCATCTGCTGAGTCTGGGGAAGTTACCCCGAAGCTGAGGGTTCACAAACCACGCTAGCTGTCCCCAGAGAGGCCTAGTTGAAAGGTTTTCTCAGATAGAATCCTCATGCCCTTTGAAAGTGGGGTTGATTTCATTGCCAAGCCTACTACTAATCTGAGAAGAAACTTTCTTAGCTTCCAAAAATTCTATCATCTCTCATTCATTGTTTTGTTTCAAAAATTATTGTTGAATGCTTACTGTATGCCAGGTGCTCTGCTAAGCTCTATGGGTTTCCCCTCATGTAAAGACAGGGTGGTATGATATTGGAAAGAGTTGGGCATTGGCAGCTCTGCAGCCGGCAGTGGCTAACAAGTACACACAGAGACGAGGTCCCAGCTACCAGTCTTCTCGTTAGCAACTCACCTGGACATGGCTTGCCCACCTGTAAATTAAAAGGAGTGAGTTAGTTAAGGATCCCCGAACCCTTTGCAATTTGTTAATTTATTTAATTGTTTGTTGTGTGATCTTGGCCAAGCACCTAACCTCTTGTGTCTCAGTCTCACCCCCACTGCCCCATAATATGGGAGAATAGCAGTACCTCCATCATAGGGCCATCTGGGTGATATAAGTTAATGCATGTGAAGCCGTTAGAACAATGCCTGGCACTTCTGTGCGATCAGCTAGCTTCATTCTCACTATTATTAACATTAATATCATTCTTGCATTCCACATAGACTGACTATGTATGTACTAAGCACTGTTCCAGGAGCTGGAGATGTTGCAGGAAAACCCAGCCCCTGTCCTTGTAGTTTCCAGTCTCGGAGAGATGATAGGCAAGTAAATATATGGCATGATGGACAGTGATAGTGCTGTAGACCGGTCGGTGAGGCAGAGGGTTGAGGGGGCAGATAGCGCTCTAGTTCACACAGTAGAGAATCTCACGTTTGAACAGAGGCCTCAAGAGCTACCATGTTGATATCTGACAGGAGAGCATGCTGGGCAGAAGGGCAAGGTCCCTGGGGTAAGAGCGTGCTTGGCATGTTCCCAGAACCGCAAGGAGGCCACCATGGCTGGAGCAGTGTGGTGAGGGGAGAATGGTGGGGACGAGGTCGTGGAGGGCGTGGGAGTCGGAGGAGGGCCTTGTACTCTATTGTAAAAGCTCCAACTTTTACTCTGAGCCAAACAGGAACCCGTTCGGAGGATTTTGAGGAGACAGATGATATGATATGACATTTGTTTTGAAAGGATCACTTTAGCTTCTGTGTTGAATTTAAACTGTAAGAAGCAAAAGCAAAGCCAGATACCCAGGCAAGCGATGAGGATGACAACTTCGATGGGGTGATAGTGGTGGGTTAGTTCTGAAACTATGTTATTCTTGCCCTCTGAATGCTGACACTTTGAAAAATATTATTTGCTTCAAAACCCCACCAGTATGCCCATCAGCCTCTCCAGGGGCCTCTGTAGCAATTAATTTGACAAAAACCCAAGGCACATGATTTCTTCCATGGAAGCATTCTATGGATGAAGTAGAACCATATGCCCCCAGACTTGACTGCCACTGGAAACCTGACCTGCCTTGAGTTACTCTTTCCTGGCTGAATGACTCAAGTCTCCAGGGTTATCAGCCCAGTGAATTTCACAAGCATTTTATCCACGGGAAAAAATTAAATCAAGAAACAAAGCTATGCAAATCAAAAGCTCAAGCTGTCAAGATTTCCAGATGTTTCATGGATTCTGTTGAGATCCCAAATTCTGTCTCCTCGTTGCCCCCAGCTCCTATCTAAAAAGTTCGAAGAAATTAATTATTTTTAAGAAATATTTGCTACCTAATGAAATTTTTTAAAGCTATTTCATAAAGCAAATTTAAAGTGTTTGATTGCTACCTCCAGTCAAGGCTTAAACTGGGTTGTCTATTGAAAGCCAAAATATTACATGCTTTTTGAACCAGCATATTTATTCTTTTGTGTGGTTACTTCTTCCTTTAGTTATTTCAGAAATTATTTGTGGAACTACCTACCAAACACCTGGTTTAGGATGGGAATAGAAAGATAAATAGGACAATTTTCATCATGTATTGCTGACATGAGGATGATCTCCTTTTCTGACTACTTGAGTCTCTTCAGAGAGTTTAAAGCTTTAGCGTATACTTTTTCCTATACTCCAAGAACCATATTAACTGCCTCAAGACAGAATCATGCATCTAGCCATAAAATAGAATTCCACATTATATGGTAGTTTGTTTCTAGGTTTAAGCTGTGAAGAGTGAAGGTAAATGAAAATTCTATAATTATTATTTGCCTCAAATTGCCCTTGAAGTTTAGTATACATAGTTTTTTATGTCTTCAATCCTGTATAGTGATGCTTATGCATACCAAAATTCAAGAGCTGCAAGCCAAACTAAAGGAAGAAACGTGGGGATTCTATAGGTAAATCTGGCCTTTCAATCATTCTGTCTTTAAGAGAATTTTCAAGTGCCTGCTCTAGAAGAAAGTGAGGATTGGAATTCTGAAGCTTTCCTAATTTCCAGCAGTGTTCCCTCCATTTCATTTTAATTTTCAGCCTCTTTAACACATGCTAATGGGTTTGTTTTTTGTTGTGAGGATTGAAGGAGAAAGTGCAGGGGTCTTTTACAGGATAAGGTCTTACCTCAGTGCCCAGCCTAAGTGCATATTAGACATTCAAGTGGAAATATTGACAGGCAGTTGAATATACAAATCTGGAAGTAAAGGGAGAAGTGGGAACTGGGATATAAATTTGGGATTCATCAGCATTTGAATTATTATATTACATGTTATATATAATATGTGTTTAATACATAACATATAATAACCATAATCATTCACAAAAATAATGTAATGAGAACGTTTTAAAACAACTTCTATTAGTACTCTTAATTTCTGTGGGTCCTTTTATATCTAGTTTTTGTATTAACAACAATGCTAATACATACTAAGGAAAAAAAATTCAAAATTTTAAAAAGATAAGGTGAAATAAGTTCATATGTTCATTATTTTAACTCTCATTTCTAGAGGTAACCACCTTAAGTTTCTCTTGTATCCTCCTAAAATTTTCTATGAATATAGAAATAAGGATAGATATAGATATATGTATATCTGGGTAGATTTGCTTTTTATATAAATGAGGTTATGCTTACTTAGTTTTTCTATTTTTAATTTTTTTTTTTTTTTTTTTTTTTGGTGAGGAAAACCAGCCCTGAGCTAACATCCGTTGCTAATCTTCCTCTTTTTGCTGAGGAAGACTGGCCCTGGGCTAACATCCGTGCCCATCTTCCTCCACTTTATATGGGACGCCGCCACAGCATGGCTGAGAGGCAGTGCGTCGGCGGCACCTGGGATCCGAACCCGCGAACCCTGGGCTGCCCAGCGCGAACTAAACCGCTGCGCCACCGGGCCGGCCCCTCTATTTTTAATTTTGATGGATTCTGTCAAATCACTCCCACAAATGTCACACCAATCTATACTCCCACCAACAGAGTGTAAGATTGCTTTTTTCACCATGTCTTAACTAATGCTGGACATGACCAAACTTATATCACTGCCAATCTGGTAGTTGAAAGATAGGACCTTAAAAATGTATATGTTTTTTTCATATGTTGATTGGCCTTTTGTATTTCTTTTTCTGTGAACTGCCTTTTCAGGCCCTTTTACACATTTTCCTAGTTTTTAAAATGGTTTGTAAGAGCTCTTTATGTAGTAAGGAAATTAGTCTCTTGTCTGTGCTAAGCCTTTCCTCAAATAAATTGTGCCTTGAGTAGTCACTGCAGTAGAAAAACAAAAACTGCAGGAGACATGAGAGAGGACTTTGGCCGCTGAAGATACTCAGGCTTTTCCACCACCTCCTTCTGCACTTCCCTCTCGCCCTCCCATCACCCCATAGCCTTACCCCTCTTCTCTTTTTTATTTCAATGTCCTTTGCCTTGTTTGTGCGGATACATTTTTTTATCTTATAGACGTAATAAAAATTATCTTTCTGGCTTTTAGTTTTGTAGTATGAAGCCTCTTAACATAGCATAGGACCTCAAAATAAGTCTGAACTTAGCACTGGTACATGGAATCCATTTCCATAACTGTTTCTATGTTTTCATTATAATCAATGGAAGAAACAAAGGAGAGAGGTGGAAGCATCAACAATATACAAGATATTATGCAAAGCCTGTGCAACTTTATCTCTTTTCATCTTCCCTGGGAGGCAGCTTTTATTGCTCTCATTTTATAGGTGAGGAAACAAACTCTAAGTGAAATTAAGAAACTCACCAGGTCGCGTGGTTAGAAATTAGTAAAGTGCTGGACTATAACAGAAGGTCTGTATGCCTCTGTTAAATTACAAAGTCCACAATGTTTTTAATAATTTCCTCCTCCAGGTTTAATAGAAAAGTCTCCTGAAAAAATATTCTGATTATGTTAATATGTTTAGGACTGAACTGACAGATATAAGAATATATTAATTCATTCAGCTACTAGTCTGTGTTAGATTATTTGATCAATAGATATAAATTTAAGGATACATTAATACATTTAGTACCTTATATATTAATTATAATTAGTGGAGCAAATTATTTGACAAAAGACAAAGAACGGAAAGAAATTTATATGTAACTGTGAGGTTTGTGCATTATAATTTTTCAGTCTAACTCTCTGGTTTGCCTGTGTTTCAATAATTATCTCACGCATCTTTTGGACGTGCTCTTTGGAGTGGTCTCTATCTGTGACCTTGGAAGCTTAGCCCCTCGTGTGGATTGTTGTAGAATTTGAGATGAGTGAGCCTTTGAGTTGTTGGTTTCTCCTTTGCAGGCCTACAACGGGCACCATCAGGCCCTGGAGGTCCTTCTGCAGTCTCTGGTAGACCTGGACATCAGGGACGAGAAAGGCCGCACTGCCCTGGATCTGGCTGCCTTTAAGGGACACACGGAATGTGTGGAAGCACTTATCAATCAGGGCGCATCCATCTTTGTGAAGGACAATGTAACCAAAAGAACCCCGCTTCATGCGTCAGGTAGGTCTTGTCAAGGGTCTTGTTACCCTAATTTTGTGGCCTACTTATACGTTGAGTAAAAGGATGGCAGCATCTTCTTCATCCCAGTTTTTAAATTACCAGTTTTCTTTATCAGATATACCTACACGCTTCCAAAATGCTTTCGGCCTACTATTCACTTGGAGATGATTGGCATTCTCTGGCCAGACAGGCTCTGGCCTTCTTCTTTAAAGACTTTGTTTTTTTAGAGCAGTTTTAGGTTCACAGCAAAATTGAGAGGAAGGTACAAAGATTTCCCATATACTCCCTGTCACCCCACACATGCATAGCCTCCCCCTTTATCAACATCCCTCACTAGAATGGTACATTTATTACAATCAATGAACCTACATTGACACATTATATTCCCCCCAAAGTCCACAGCTTACAGTAGGGTTTGTTCTTGGTGTTGCACATTCTACGGATTTGGCCAAATGTAAAATGACATGGACCCATCATAATAGTACGGTGCAGAGTATTTTCACTGCCCTAAAAATCCTCTGTGCTCCATCTGGCCTTCTTAACTCAGAACAAAGTTCAGAACCTTTGACCAAAGGCTATAACAAAACTTTCTGAAAAAAGGCCAAGGTGTAATGTGATCTGCAGATAAATCACATAGAACAAAATTATACAGCATTTGAAAGCATAAAATTAATGATATTTCGGGGCTGTTTCATAAAAGGAGTCATCAGACAGCAATCTAATCAGTACATCATTCTGCCAGCCTAAATGATGCTTTTTTAGCTTTTGATTAGCTTGATGCATCAGGTGTAAAGATAGAGACTCTTAAAAAGTGCATGTATATATCAAAATGTAAATAATTGCCTTTTCTGGGATTTTTCTCCAATGCATATGAAATAAAACTGTGTCAAGACACTTCTAGACATGTACACAGATATAAAGTAATGTGGAAGAGTTCCTAGCTCTGCTAAGGCATAAATACCTTTGGAGTCAGGAAATTCAATAATATCAGCCTTTGATCAGGATAGTAGAGAATGTCTTAGAAAGGGAAATAACTGTCTTACACCATGAAATAATGGGTGTATTGGAGAAGGAAAGGAGTGGAGACAATTTTTCAAAAGACTGTATAATTCTTGTTACTTGGGAAAATTTTCTCAGAATGTTAGACCTTGTGGAAGTATTTCCATCCACATCTCTGAATTTCCAAACCACTGAAGAAAAACAATATGGAAGTTGAAAAAACATGGTGTTGCCTAACTATCTGGAAATGATTGTCCCTGGAAAAAACTTTAGCCCTAAGGTCAGCGATGGTTGCTATGGTTAAATTATAAATTTTATTTCCCATCACATTTAATCTTTTTTGCTCCCTAGGCATTTTTGGTGTTATTATCAAGTTCAAATTTAGTTCTCCTTTTTAAAGATTAGTTGCCTATTATTAGGGCAAGCATCCTGCTTTAGTTATCATGTACTTCCTGACAATTACAAAGGGCCTATTTTGATTGTGGACAATCGCCCTTGTAAACAGGTAAACAATGAAGAATAATCATTGTCACTCATTTACTGTGATATAGGTTGTGGTCCAATGGAGCCCCCTAGTGGTCAAGATGACTCACTCCTTTTGGATTTCCCTCCTGTCATTAAAGACGCAGGCTGGCATTTGCCTCTGTTCTCCACAAAATGTCTGCTGTGCAGAAGCTTTAGCTTGTGCTTGGAGGATCTGCTTATCCAGAATCTTTTCCAAATCACTTGAGAGGCCAATTTTTTTGTTTCAAATCCTGTGAGGAGCAAGAGCCAGGATGGATATTAGAGGTTTTGGCACAGATAGTTGCAATGACAGTTGTCTTTGAGCAGCAGGAAAAATGGCTGTCACTCATAGCCAGGGAGAGGCTGAGCTGAGTCTGAGACAGAGATGGACTCAGCAGGGCACAGCTACAGGAGATGTTAGCATCTTTTTGCTGGAAGACAATTGAGAGAAACGTAGTGTGTGGGAAGCTAATGAAACTTCTAGTTTAGCTAAACTTTTACAATAAGGGGGAATTGTATTTACCTTTGGGCTATTAGCTAAGTTCAAAAAGCTATTGTACACACCCCCCCAAAAAAGTGCTACTCTAGAAATTGATTTGCTCTCCAGCATCCTGGGTGAGTGAGATGAACTTAGATGATTTTTTCCCCTCTTTCTGTTTAGCCAAAAATCAAACACTCTTGGAATTATTACGATTATGCGTGTTTAAAGAGTATCAAATTAATATAGAAAGAGGAATCAATCAAAACACGTTGCACCCCCACTTTCATGAACCCATCGCCTATAGTATTTGTCAGTGCTCTGCTATCGTTTCTTTTTAAGCATACATTAAACTCCTTGCATATTTCACCCGTGGTAACAGATTTAACGTAATTTTTAAAACAAAACAACAGCAACAACAATACCTTGTCTGTACTCTAGTCCACAAAATCTCCTCCTGAGATACATAAATGGAATGTTGCTGAGAATGGGCTGAATGCAGTGGTCTACAAAATGTGGGCATTATCCCTGTAGTTAATTTGAGTGGTGTCTATGAATGTGAGCTAATTCTCATATGTGTTGTCCCTGAAAAATGTATCGTTGTTAAATTAGCGTTCTCTCATGACTGGCACGCAATAAAAAGGAGTGTAAAACGCAGCTCTTAGAAGAGCCTTTATCAACCTCATATAGCTGCCTCTATTCCCTTCTCTCTCGGCATCCAGAACGAGGTAAATGCAATGTATTTTATGGTATTCTCACTGTTCAGAGAAGAGAGATGTCACGTTTGGAATTTTAAACATATTTGTTCTTATCCAGCTCCCTGAGTGGAAAGCCATGTCTTTTGAAGGCTGTGGGTTCCATTCAGTAAGCTGAAGGAAAGTACTTTACTCTGGGGAATTATTCTAGCAAGTTTGCTTCCCAGCCCCCGCGGCACCGCAACCTGCAAGAAGCACCTCGCCTGGTGCGCACAGGGGCGCGCGCGTGTGGCCCACCCCAGTGGGTCAAGGCCAGCCCTGCGCCGGGGCCGCATTTCCTGCCGGTGGTCGGCCCCCACTCCGCTGCAGGAGGAGGGGCAGGGTGCAGGCCTGGGAAGGGGCAGGGGCGAGGAGGGCTCCTGCGTCTGAGCTCGGCAGGGAGGGTCGGGGAGGGGACGGAGGAGATGGAAGGGTGGGAGACCACCGCAGCGCCGCTCTCAGCAGGCTGGAGACCCTGGAAGGCAGGGCTGTGGTTTGAGGAATTCGGAGACGGAGGAGTCCTCTGGCCGCAGGGGCCACCTGGGAGTCTCCTGAGAGTGCCAGTCAATCGATGAGCAGGGAGCTCGCGGCTGAGTCCACCTTTCCGGCTTGGGGTTTTGCTTGAAGTCACCGCTAATCAATCAGAACTGTTGCTGGAATGTCCACCTCAGAATGTAAAACGACCGGGAAAAAGACGCAAAACCTGTTCTCTCTTCCTTCCCTCCTCTCTCTTCCCTCTCCTTCACCTCCGCTCTTCCTCCCATCCCATTCCTGCTCCCCTCTTCCCCCTGCTCTCCCTTCTCCTCGTCCTCCTTCCTTCTTTATAAGGACTGGAAGCAGGCTGGACACGGGATGATTGTGTAGAACAGGGAGACTCTCAGGAGAACAGAAAGGGTAACTGGAAAGTGGGGAGAGATTCTCAACCCCATCCAAGGAGATAAGAAAGGACGTCATGTTTAAGAAAAACCCTTCAATACGGGAACCAGGAAAAAGTTAGGTGAGGACCAAAGTACCCTGATAGGAAGAAAGGGGCAGACGGATTAGTGACATAAACATTGGAGCGGGCTGTGCCCAGCAGCTGGCATGAGCTGGAGACCTGGGGACATCTGTCAGCAACAACTGAAAACCACTGATGTGAAGTCCAGGTAAATCTCACGTTGGAGGGATGTGTGTGCTGTTGATCTGTTAAAAGAGTGTCCATTATTTTCCTTTTCAGTAATTAATGGTCACACACTGTGTTTGCGGCTATTACTAGAAATTGCAGACAACCCGGAAGTGGTTGACGTGAAAGATGCCAAAGGACAGTAAGTGTTCTCACACTTGGCCCGGGGTTGACATTTCAGTCACAGCAGGTAACTGGTTAATTTGTTAAACAGCTGGGAGGGATGGCTGCTGAATTCTAGGTGGGGGGTCTATATTTGGGTGAAATTCATGGATGAGGGCCCTGGAATCATGAGGTGGCTTTGTGCTACAGCGTATATCTGAGAAAAGTGTGTGGGCTGTGTGTGTGTGTATCTTGATGAAAAAGAGCCAACTTTTTATGTGACCATGCGTCCTGGCCTTTTTTAAAATATTCTCTCCTTTGTTCCTTCTTTCTACCCATTTTTACCCTCTTTCGAAGCTACTGCATTCCCATTTTTTAAAATAATAATGGCAATAGGACAGACCTCAAGAAGTTATGTCTATCATAAAAATCCTTCATATTTTTATCGTTCCTGAGTCTGTTTTTCCATGTGTCAGCCCAAGCCCGCACCCAGTCTTCTCTTATAGATAGGAAGTGCAAGAGCAAAAAGGCCCCCATGACTCATCCCAGGTGAACGAATTAGTGTCGAAGTCAGAACTAGAACCTCACCTCCTTGTCCCAGCACCCTCTGTTCTTTCCTCTAGACTTGTCAGACTTTTCTTAAGGCAGTGAAGCGTTGTTCAAATGAAATCTTGAGCAGAAGTCCAACATAGAAAACTATGAAAGTAGAGCTGCTCTGATAGAAGCAAGAGAGCCTCCTACACACACATTCCCTACTCAATTGATATTTAGTAAATGTTACATAGCTTTGAGAATGATGGGATTAACATGACCATTCTGAGAAGGAACCTTCCCCTGCCCCGCCTATATAGGTCATTCCCCTGACACCATTCCACGTGGCCATTACAGACCAGAGCAGATAGCTTGTCCCATGCTATGGGGACACTCAGAAAATATTAAGCAATTAAGAGGAGAGAGAGAGAGAGGTGTCCTCCCACTGGAAGTAATGAGTATTTTTTTTAATCTTCTTATTAAAAGCCTAATTTATCTCTTTCCCTAGAACCCCACTGATGCTTGCAGTAGCATATGGACACATTGACGCTGTCTCATTGTTACTTGAAAAGGAAGCAAATGTAGATGCTGTTGACGTCATGGGCTGCACAGCTCTACACAGAGGGGTACGTACATCTTCCTCAGCTTCAGTCAAGCAATTTTGTAGTGAGCTTGTCTCCTCTTTATTTCCCCATCTGAATTTTTAGTAAAAAGATTGTTTCCTAAGATAACCAATTAACTTCAGTCAGTGAAAAAAGAAATTACAAAATCTTTTGCAAAGGTGAAATAATAGCAGGTACACTTAGGTCCTGCTCTTGCGATTTCACGTTAGATTGTCATCATAGATATATGAACTCCAACTGTTGGCAGAATTGGTTCTGCTTTCTGATTACAATATACATGCACACCGTAGAAAATTCGCAATATATATATATATTTGTGTGTGTGAGGAAGACTGGCCCTGGGCTAACATCCGTGTCCATCTTCCTCTGCTTTATATGGGATGCCGGCACAGCATGGCTTGACAAACGGTGTGTCTGTCGGCGCCCGGGATCCAAACCCGCGAACCCTGGGCCGCCAAAGCGGAGCACATGAACTTAACCACTACACCACTGTGCCGGCCCCACAAAATATTTTTTAAAAGCACAGAGAAGAAAGTCACAATCACCAGTAATCCTACCTCCTGGAGATAGCCACTTTTTGGTTTTTGGTTTTTTCTGTATATAGATTTGTTTTAAATTTAAAAAAGAGAGAATACTGAAGATGCTATTTGGAACCTGCTTTTTTTTCCTCCTAGTGTATCAAGGACCTTTTTTCATGTCACAATATTTTTCTGCCCCGTCATTTTTCGGTGCACCATTGTGCACAGATGTCATCATTTATTCCAATGATTACCTAGTTTTGAGTAACCATGCTATTTCTGATTGCTCTTTATTACACATGTTGGCCCATATATTTCCTACTGAAATATGTATCCTGTGGACAATTCTTTCATACATCTGCTAAACTGTTTTTTAAAGCATGTCAAATAAACTAAATAAAACAAAAGCAGAAATCATAAAATTGCCATTTGGGGGTGGTGCTGAACACCATGATCAATGAAAAGAAGAGGAACTCTAAGTGGTCAGTTTCATAACCATAGTTCTTATTTCTTGGGTCCTTCCTGTGGGCCGTGTAACAGGCTGGGAGCCTTTATATATCTTCTCTCGGTAGTCCTCCCAACAACACGTGAAGTCATTGTCACCATTCCCATTCACAGGTGAATAAAATGAAGCACAGACGGGCAAATTGACTTGTCCAAGTTTTATAAGGGGGAAGCCAGGATTTCACCCCCATCTTCCTGATTCTAAAGCTGATGTTTTCCACTATGTCATGACACCTTTCATGGTTATGTTTGGAGAATCACTAGATGTTTCCAGAATGCTGGTGTTCACACAGACTTTTCTGTTATGGATCTTGCTGGGGTTGTCCTGCCTCTCTCCTCTGAAGTAGGGCAGAGTCGGCTTCCCTTAAGGCCCAGGCATATGTCCACTTACTCTGAGCCCAGATTCACTCAGCCAACTGCTTCACTTCCTGAGTCTTCTGCCCTTCTGAGATTTGTTTTGTGTTTTTAATTGCCATGTATCAGATTATGACGGGACACGAAGAATGTGTGCAAATGCTGCTGGAACAAGAAGTGTCGATCCTCTGTAAAGATTCCAGAGGGAGGACACCCTTGCACTACGCGGCTGCTCGTGGCCACGCCACATGGCTGAGTGAGCTGCTTCAGATGGCACTTTCTGAGGAGGACTGTTCTTTCAAAGATAACCAAGGCTACACGCCACTGCACTGGGCTTGTTACAATGGTGAGTTGACTGTCCTTTGACTGATTCCATTAGACTTCCTCCCTTGGCACCACTGAGATCATGGTGGGGTTAAACCATGGTTTCCAAGCTTTCTGCATTTAAAGATTTTTTTTAAAATATTTTTCCCTCCATGGCTACCGTGATGCCTTGATGGAGTAAAAAATTCACTTTCCCCCTTTTTGTTAATCAGTAACATATAAATCCTAATCAAAACTTCTAATGAACTGAAATTACCACTTTTAATCAGGGTTTCTGACCTACATGAAATGACCAGGGATCCTGCAAGGAATTAAAATAATACAGCTAAAAACAAAAAGAATATGATGTAATAACCTGTCACCATTGACTACGAGTAGATGTCTGATTTGTCTTTTGGCATTTCTTTTTCATATCTCATATCTCCCATTTATTTTGTTGCATTTCTTATTTGGGAGATTTAAAATTTTTATTTCACTTATTTAAGTGAAAAAGAAATGCATGCTAGTTATAACAGTTCAAAAATACTGAGGTGTCTAAAGTAAAATTGTTTCCATTTCCAAACTCACTTTCTGATGTAATTTGATGTGTATCTTTCATAATTTTTCCTTTGAGAATATAATTAAATACATTAATGCACAAATAAATATATGTGCATCTATGTTTTTAAACTAGAATCATGTAACAAACGTAATTCTATAACTTTTTTTGTTACTGTTTACTTAACATTCTATTGCAGATACCTTACAAGTCAATATGTATCAATACAGATTGATCTTTTTAATAGTTGTATTATTTCATAGCAGATAGATGGATACAGACATGTGTATGTACCAGAATTTATTTTTTATTCAACCAGATGCCTGGTTGATGGACATTTAGATTGTTTTCAGGTTTTTTTATGTATTACAAACAGTGCTGCAGTGTGTGTGTTCATATTATGGTAACTTAAATTGTGTCAGGTAAATTTCCAGAAGTGAAATTATTGAAAAGAGGGTATGTATATTTTTAAATTTTCATAAATTACACTATATTACTCTGCAAAAAGGAATATTATAATTTATGACTCTACCAAACATTTGTGTAAAACTTACTATTTTCCCAAGCCTTTGCCTGCCCAGGATCATATCATCTTTTTTATTTTTTTCAATTTGAAGGGCAAAAAAGGTTTATCTCATTATTTTAATTTGTGTTTCCCTGTCTAATAGTGTATTTCTTTAGGTATTTGCATTTCCTCTTCTGGAAATTACCTTTTCCATGTATTGCTCCTTTTTTTCTATTGAGTTATCTTTTCTCATACATTTGTTGGAGCACCTTGTCTTAGAGCTATGAATCCTCTGTGTGTTGCAAGTGTTCCCTCTCAGTCTACTATCTGTCTTTGTTCCTTGTCTATGATGGCTGAACTTTTGAACTTTTATGTAGTTGAATCTCTCTGATTTTTTTTTTTTTTTATGTATCTAGGTTTCCAGTCTTGCTTGAGAAGACCACTCTTAAGATTATGTGGATATTTTCTTATAAATTTCTTTCTCTGCTTCTGTCATTTTATTTTTCCGTTTTCAATTCTTCTATTAAAATTTTCACTGAGAAACTATGATTATTAGATCCAGAAAGGTTGTTGTGGTGCTCTAACGATGGTGATTTAAGACCTTTCATTACATTTTCATTACAGTCCTCATTTTTTCATTGGTTCTGACCTCAATAAGAGCCAAATTTTCTACTTGTTCAATTGGTTTCACTCCCTCCATGCCACTGGGAGATTGTGATTTTTTTTTTTTACATACTAATGGATGAGCGTTCCCTAACCCCCACCTGGATCAATCTGTGAGATCTCTCTGGCACTGGAAAACCTACGAGAAGGGAAGACACACTAAGGGCGTTGATTATAATGGCAGGTGACAAACCTGCCACAGACCATGTCCTCTCCCCCAGAGTGGGGTTGGGTGGGGATGGCAGCCTCTCTGTTCTTAGGCCTCTCCAGGTGCAAGCAGTGGGGGAAGCAGTCCTCTCCTAAGCAACTCACCATTCCAGTGCAGTCTTCTTCCAGGTCTGAGGTTCAAGCTCCCATGTTCCCAGAATCCACTTCACTGAGCACTTTGAATATTGAAAGTAGCTAAAGGATCCTTAGTCCAACCTACATAGATCCTTGGACTGAGATTCATACAGTCTTTAAGAAATGGTATGTGCAGGTGCTGCCCTAAGCTAGGTCCTTTGTGGTATTCATACTGATAGAGAGGTTGAAGTGTCTGGGACTTTTTGAGTGATGGTTGGATATAGCTGGAAGGGTAAACAGTGTAACTTGCATTAAGTTAGGGGCTTTTTATATTCATTACTTCATATGCTTCTTAATCCTCCTAAAGGCAGTTTCACCTTTTCTCTTGATAGGAGCAATAAAGGTTTGATTTATATTTTAATACTTAAAATTGTCCAATCTACATCATTCTGAGATGGATCATAAGGGAACTCTAACTAATTTAGCCCTGAGTTCAAAAGCCAGGAAGAGGTTCTAGGACAGCAGTCTGTATTCCAAAGCCAAATAGCTTTGTCTTCTTGCCTTAACAATTGTACATCGCTTCACAAACCACATTTAGATCCTCTCCCAAGGGAAGCTCCCTTGGAGCTTGTGTCATAGGTAGGGCAGGTGTTCCTAATCTGATTTGTGTGTGTGTGTGTGTGTGTGTGTGTGTGTGTGTGTGTGTGTGTGCGAGGAAGACCAGCCCTGAGCTAACATCTGTTGCCAATCCTCCTCTTTTTTTTTTTTTTTTGCTGAGGAAGATTGGCCCTGGGCTAACATCTGTGCCCATCTTCTTCTACTTTATATGGGACTCTGCCACAGCATGGCTTGACAAGCGACGCATCGGTCCACACCTGGGATCCGAACCTGCAAACCCCTGGCCACTGAAGTGGAGCACGCATACTTAACCACTATGCCCCAGGCCGGCCCCCTATTCTGATTTTTTATATATGGGAAACTGAGGCTCACAGATCCCAAGTGAGTTGCCTAAGATCACATAACAAGTGAGCTCACAGATCTGGGGCCTTAATTAACTCAAATTCAGTTGATTTGGAAAATATTTGTCATTGTGTTGAAAATAATTCCTCACCTTCATTCATCTACTTATTAAAAAAACAGTTATTGGGCCCGGCCCAGTGGCGTAGTGGTTAAGTTCACGCGCTCTGCTTTGGTGGCCTGGGGTTTACAGGTTCCGATCCCGGGCATGGACTGACGCACTGCTTGTCAAGCCAGCTGTGGCAGCGTCCCATATAAAGTAGAGGAAGATGGGCACAGATGTTAGCCCAGGACCAATCTTCCTCACACAAGAAAAATTTAAAAACAAATAATAATAATACTTATCATTATTGGGTGCATACTATTTGCCACAAACTGTTCTTGGTGCCATTTTAAACACATATATAGTATTTTACAGCACATAACTTCACCTGCATTATCTTAAATACTATTTTATATCAATCACATCTTCTCCCCTTCACTAGGGTGTGTAACGGTAAGTGAACCTATTCATATGAGTGAAAGAGAAATTTCCTATTGTAAATTGGACAAACTGAAACCTGTGTTAGCATCTATCTATCAAGAACTGAGAGTATGATAGAATCTATTCTGCTTGCAAATGAAGGCTCTTTTCTATCTCTTTCTTTCCATCAGACCATCTGGCCTTCACTGTTTTATTTGTTCATTGTATCTCAGAACACCTGTGAGCATAGTTAATAACATTTTGGCATTTTGTGAGCTTTATTCCATGGAGAATGAACATTTAGCCAATTCAGGAAAATTCATAAGCCAGAATTTCTTCAATTTAATGAAAAAAATAGATTGTGTCGAACAAAATTTCTTTTTTGGAAATTCTCTAAATTCTTTTGATTCCTTGCAGGTAATGAAAACTGTATAGAGGTACTTTTGGAGCAAAAGTGTTTTCGTGAATTTATTGGTAATCCTTTTACTCCACTGCACTGTGCAATGTAAGTAGAAATTCTGGAAGTTAATGCTGTTGCTTTAATTCTTTTAACTACACATAGAAAAATTGCCTCTTAGGGGAGGAAAAGCTGTTAGATTATAGATAAGACCAATGTATTCCATTTTGCTGCTAAAGGCCAATAGGTCTGATAGCAAAGTGTGGTCTCCTTCCAGAAGTTTTCTGTGGAATGCCACGGTTCTAAGGTGGCTCACATACCACCTTAGGGAAACTACATGAAGGAGTGGACCGAGAGGCACATTACACACCATGTGAAAAGCTCTTCAGATGGACCTCGCGTTTGTCTGCCAAATTCTAAAAACAAGTTGGGGTTTACAACAATATGCTTATGGATGATTAGAAAAACATTTTATACCAGGAAGACTTCATGTTTTATAATTCTCCATTCTTCATATGTTGTAAGTTCTTTTTTGGTAAATGTAATTTTTGCTCCAATCGCATAGTGTGAGTTATTGTTCGGAGACTACAGTGACTTTAAGTCAGACTTCCACGGTCAGCCTGGGGCCCTGGACTTGGGAGCGCTTTGTCTTTGCATTGTCTCTGGGATTCACATGATGCTGGGTCATTTGACTGGAAAGATATTGGAGCCATAAGTTAGATCAATAAAGAAGGGGTAAACGAGAAAGAGTAGCAATGATTTTAAATCTGAGGGCACCATGTGTTTTTCACTGGGGTATCCCCAAAACACCTAGCATGATGCCATGTGTAAGTGGATGCAGTAAACTCTCCTTCCTGGAATTAGGGGTTCTGAAGCAATGCTAGAGGTTACAGAGTGTATGCCATTAGACCTGTTAAGATGATTAAAGAAGACAATTTAGGTGATACAAACAAACTTTAACACTTAACAAAGCAGATAGTCTTCACTCTCAAGAGTTCAGAGAACTGTAAAGTGGGGCAGAAGGCAGGAAGCTTTTCCAAGAGAAAGAATAAAAATATCTGATTGGCCAGGGTTACTTATCTGGCATTATTTGAGGTATCATAGCAACAGGGCGATCAGCCATGTAACTTGGCGATCATAGCTTGATTACATAGATGGTCTGATTTCTGGACAGATGGAACATTTACAAAAACATGAAAGCTAAAAGTTAAGTTTCATTTTGCTGACATGGTTTCCCAGATCAGTGGCGCCCAGCTTACCAAGGAAAGGTTAATGTGAGATCACTTTGACAATTCCCCCTTTTTGATCAACCTCTGGTCAGGCAGGAGGTTTGAGCAACAATGGTGTTCAAGTTATTCTCAGTTACCATCGCCTCTTCAGTCTCAGTATATATTTCACAGGAGATGATGTCAAGTTCATTGTTCCATTTGGAGGGAGACCATTGTTGGCTGGCTGGTGGCTGTGTACACACATTTAAAACCCTTGAGAGAATGCAACAGACCAGGGAGATAATTATTGTTATTACTAGTAAAAGTATTCCTAAGGTTTGCAGGATGCTCCTGAGCCAGGCTCCTCATGAACCAAATCAGCTGGAATCAAATAAGTCAAGAAATGACCCTGAAGAAGGGGATACTTCTTTAAGCCAGTTGGCCTGTTGATGTATTTCGTGTACCTGTGTCTCCACTTCCCCAGAAGTGTTTATCCAGTGAGCTTGTTCCAGAGAAACAGAGGCATTGGAAATCAGAGAGAAGTTTGTGATGGGCAGAACTACAGGATCACCAGCATTGTAGCAAAGGCAGCAGTAGGTTAGAGGTTGGATTACCCTCCTTTGCAATGACCGAGATATGTGAACAGGTCAGGGCAAGGCAAAAGAATCATGAAGACCTTCATGGTGTAAGAATTAGAAAAAGGATGGCCAGAGAGGGAAAGAGGAAAGGAAAGAAACATTCTTGATCCAACATCTTGGGAGGAAGCGGTCTACTTCGATGTCAGCTACTTCTCTTCCTAGTGCATTTGATTTTGAGGTCTCTGGCGTTTGCACAGGACTAGATGTTAGGTGGAGCCTTCTACAGTTGTGAAATATGCACCTAAGGTTTGACACATTGTAATTTGGCTGCAGTATCAGTGGTCAAGAGTACTTGGTAGGGTCCTTTCCATGAATCTCACTTTTGCAAAAGCATCAGAGTAAAACAATAACTGTCTACAAATGACAAACGACTTAAAAATGCCCATGATTAAAGATCTGATGAGAGTTCATTATAATTGAAATCACAAAGGACTTTGGTTATTTCTGAGACACACAGCATTTAAGATGATAACTGGAATTATGACTGATAACATTATACTGGGATATATCAGTTTTTTAGGAATTTTACACAATTTCTGGAACACATGTTAATAACATATACCCATACAAATATAGCTTAAGAAAGTTAAACGTCACTTCTGTGGGGTTTGGTGTTTTTTGGGTTTGTTTTGTGAGGAAGATTGGCCCTGGGCTAACATCTGTGCCCATCTTCCCCTACTTTGTATGTGGGACGCCTGCCACAGCATGGCTTGATAAGCGGTGTGTAGGTCCACGCCCGGGATCCAAATCTGCGAACCCTAGGTCACTAAAGCAGAGCACACGAACTTAACCACTATACCACTGGGCCAACCCCTAAACATCATTTCTTATTTGATGCTTCCTATGTAACTTAACATATCAAATAAGCCTAATTAGTTTAACATTTTTCTTTTTATAAGGAAAGAGAACAAATCTTTTGAGATATTCCAGGGGCCCTTTGGAAAATCCCAAAGTTAGTTCAAGGTTCATTTAGAATTTGATTTGGGGGAAGTTTGTCAAAAAATCAAAAGATTTTAAAACACTTGATCAAGTAGAATCATAGGTCACTGTGAAACAATACTTAGTTATCCATTTAACTAAAGTGACAAAGATGAAAGATTAAAAACAACAGGGCTGGCCCGTGTGCTCCTTCAGCGGCCTGGGGTTTGCAGGTTCAAATCCCAGGTGCGGACCTATACACCGCTCATCAAGTCATGCTGTGGCTGTACAAAATAGAGGAAGATGGGCACAGATGTTAGCTCAGGGCCAACCTTCTTTAGCAAAAAGAGGAAAATTGGCAATGGATGTTAGCTCAGGGCCAATCTTCCTCACCAAAAAATAAAAACAAAAACAAAAACACCCTTAGCTCTTTTAATATTGAGAAGACTGGGTTTTTTAAAATAAGCAAAGATCTGATAAAGACAGCATGAAGCACAGTAAATTATTTTGGTAAGACACAAAACCTTTGCTTTCCAGGCAGATTAGTTAAAAGGGAAAGAAAAACTGTTTACAGTTTCTTATTAGGAGCAGACCAATAAGCTGAAAAAAAAAGTTTGTCTTTTTAACAATGAGGAAACCAAATTTTAATTTTGCAGTAGTGTACTTTTCATATGAAAACTCATTTTTTTAAAACTTAAATAAATCCATTCCAATCTTAGCCAGCTGGACCACACATAAAATTCCTGTCCCAAGATTCTTTTCCACAAACCTTCTACAACTTTTTTATATCCATTCAGATTTTTTTCTATTTTTTTTCCCTCTCTTTCTCATTCTGGAATAACCAGTCATTTGACTTTAGGACGAAATTGCTTTCTGTTCTCCCTTAAAGAATATTAAACAAAAAACGTGTCCTTCTTACCCTTTCTTATCCAAAAAATACATTCTGCTTTCCTTACCAATTTTCATACACAGTTGTTTTCTTTCACCCTTATTATTTCTAAGTAGTGTTAATTGATTAGAATTCTTAATCCTTGGACTCCTTAATTCCTAGTGAAAACTAAGAAGTAAGCAATTGTGGATTGTTACAATAGCATTCTGTGGATTGGCAAATTTATAAATACATTTCATAATTTCTAGAAGTAAATTCTTCCTCATAGTAAGTTTTTCAGTGTGGCACAAAACATGTCTACTGATAGACCCAAATATCTTTAGTTCCTCTGTAAAAGGAAACCAAAAGTAGGTAAACCTATGTTCACTAATTAATGTTTCAGTATTTTATCTTATTTGGAAATGATCTAGATATTCAGTGAATATTCATCATTTAACTTACCTCAATATAATTTTAAGATTTCAAGTTACCAAAAACATTTTGGGAACTATTTTTAAGTAGACATACCATAAAGCATAACTGTTGTTGGAAAGTTTATAAAGTTTTATCTTATGTCTACTTGATTTACTTGTTCTTAACAATTATGTTTAGATTACTCATGAAAATTTCATGAGATATTAAACAGCTAACCATCATCTTAAGTTATCTTTCTTGCTGACAAATTGTGTAACAGAGATAACATGAGCTTATTTGACTTTTAGTAAACCTAGGTAGAATAAAAGTTGTATGTTAACATTATATTTAATGCTAATAACTCTGAAGACATGCCTGTTTCAATTAAACCAACAGACTTAAATTAGTTTTTATTTACCAAAGATTAACCTAGATCACGTGAACTTGAAAAACATTTGGGTTAGTTTCTATATTTCTGAGAGTATACTTGTTTTATATAAGTGCCTAATTTTCTTTAAGTCAATTAAATAGAGCTCTTTACAAGTTAATTTTGGCAATACCATCCAGAGGTAGAAAAAAATCACATATCTATGACATACATATATAGACGTAGATAAACATACAGACAGATACAAAAAGAGATCTTATAACTTTTAAAATTTTAGCCTTGAGACAGGTGTGATAATGCAAAACTCACTAGTTTATAAAAGAACAGTTGGATCCAAATTGTGTTTTTAAATGGAATAAGTTAAGGTTACCAGCTCAGATGGCTTAAACATTTTACTAATATTTGGGGAGAAGACTTTTAAGATTTTTCATTCCCACAGATTCCAAATAACTTTTTTTTCTTCCTTCTGGTAAGAATTATCTCTCTGAAGTTTGCATTTCAAAGAAATGGTGCTCAATTCCTAGAGAGCATGGATAGAATATTTACACTTCAAAGGCACAGGGAAAGAATCCAAGTTTCTCCAAGAAGGACCTTTGTTTCCTAAGTCCAGAATTTTTACAATACCTATAAGCCTTTTGAAATGAATAGGGGAGGTTTTGGGCTTGGGAAAAACGATAGATGGGCTTTTTCTGTTCTTGAAAGACTCAATTTTTAAGACAAGGACAGTTCATTCTAAATCCTCAAAGAAAGGAGTTGACCCACCCATCCAACTCCATTATCTTTAATTTGCTTCTTTATATAAAGGAGAAGATCCTCCTTCAACTAAGATAGAAATCAAAAGATTCCTATGTTCTAGATTTAGAGCTGTTTGTCTTTGGAATGTCCCCTCCACCACCATCAGCCCAGGTACACAGTTTCATTTTAGCTTAGGGGAGAAGGCCTAAAAAAAGTTCTATCAGGCTCTGAATATCAGCTTCCAATTTGGCCAACTTCTGACCATAGAGCTACTTAAAAACAAAAGAAAGCCTTTCAAATATCTTATCAAGTTTCAGCTGGGACAAACAGTAAATATTCCTGGTAGTATTGAACAATCCCATGGATGCAAGAGGCATCTTCAAAGAGGGTGCAAAAGATTCTACCCTCCCAAGATTCAGAGCCACTCCCAAAGATAGCCAAAAGAAAGGACTTAGGACAAACAAGAAGGCAGTAGCTGTCCCTGGAAGAGAAAAGGATCACTAACCAATGGGTACTTCAAAACCAAATTCACAAGAGTCTGATTTTGGAAAGGAGGGGACAACATGAAATTTACCTTTCTCTCTCGACTGGGCAGTACAGAGGTCTGGGAGAGCTGACTCTGGTAAGAATTCTCACCCTTTGCCAGCTTCTGCCAGTTTTCCCAGGATCTCATCTGCAGGTTCCAGAGTGAGTAGGATCTAAAGTAGAGTGTAGCCTTGGTATCTACCAGAATTTGGCAAGGTTTTTCAATTAATTTTAATTTTAGTTTCCCCTGGACTAGAGAATAACTGTAGCAGTTTACCGGAGAATACCTTGGAGTCCTGTCAGCCCTGGGAGGGGCCATTATGGAGGCCCTCCTTTGAGGGTATTTGAGTCGGTGTCAAGAGATTTGCACAAAACCTTCTAGAACAATCTTTTTTCCAGTGTCCCAATTGATCGCAAATGAGACACCAATTTCTGGGCCAGTGTTCTGTTGATGAGGCCACAGGGGAGGCCCAGGTGTTGTTTTAGGTTTCTGGCCTTGGAACTATTGCAGCTGTAAGGCCACCAACTTTGAGAAGACTTTTGTTTGCAGTCTTGTAGTCTCTTCAGAGTGGAAGGCAATTCAGATAGAGGATTAATAGACTGTGAGTACTCAGGTAAAAGAGGATAGAGGGAGTCACATCAGTTTTATAGTGTTCTGTTTTAGATACCTCTTGAGTCTTTAATTTTTTATTAGCCTTTTGCAATGAATTTTTCAATGAAGCTATTTTTGGAAACTTGAGGCCTTTTAAAGAGGTATTCCATTCTGTTTGTTGATTTGGGAACCCTTTCAAGTGCACTTTGTTTTTTTTTAATGTTTAATTTTTATTGATGTCTTAATAGTTTATAACATTGTGGGGTTTTAGTTGTACATTATTATTTGTCTGTCACCATGTGGATGCATCCCTTCACCCCTTGTGCCCACCCTCCACCCCCCTTCCCCCTGGTAACCACCAACCAGTCCTCTCTGTCTGTGTGTTAGTTTATATTCCACATATGAGTGAATCATGTGGTGTTTGCCCTTCTCTCTCTGGCTTATTTCTCAAGTGCACTTCTTAAATGAACAATCTTGTTTAATTTAAACATTCTCCATAATGGCCATTGTAATTCTGGGTTGTCTTAGTAAGATTTTGCCATTTTTGTAGACATCTACAGCATCCAAGACCACAGTTCTTAGACATAAAATAAGCAGATGTGCCAGAAGATAGAGCTCTTAATTTTTTGAAACTTGAAGATCCCATTTCTTTAGCTAAGACTTGAGTCTCTCAGAGCCAAATTAAGACCTAAGAGAGATGTGCCACTGAGTTGGGGATTTTGTGGTGTTTTACTGTGTAACTTGTTGCATGGAAATTTTCTTGAGGTTGATGGGTGACCTAGTGTTGATCTAACCCATTCCATGACCAACTTATCCTAGCACAGGAGTCTTAGATTTAGGTGGCAAGAACTCTAACAGCTTTTAAGTGCTCACCCTGTGCCCACCAATTTTGCGGATTTGGCTCCCGGGATTCCTGTAAACAATAGATCTGTTACTCCTTTCATGAGAAGATTTCTTTATAGTGGAGGACTCGCTAATGGCTTTTAATGGTCCAACTTGTGTCCACTTAGATTTTGGTGTCCCATTGGTCAAAACAGTTTGAATTTCTTGTCTTAATTTATTTCTCCAAGTCCCACAGCAGTTTATGCTGTGGACCTACCTTAAGGTCCCTATTAGTCCTTTAGCTGCTGCTACCTGCTGTGGACTCCCAAATTAACTGTCCTGGAACCTTTCTGGGATCCCAGAACCTTTCTGGGAACTTTAATAAACCTCTTTCCTTTAAAAATTTTGGATAAAATTTGTTTGGATTAGAGAGCTGCACACAAGGGAGCAGAGCTCAAAGCTGAGCGTGACTTACCCACGGCACTTGGTAGTGATGAGAGGAACAGTGAACTCAAAGGGTTCACGGGGCACACTGCCTGTGTGTCTCATCCTGCAGGCCATTAGTAGTCAGTTTTGGATCCCATCCTTGTCACCAAAACTGTTAAAATAATTAAAGAAGACAATTTAGGTGACACAAACTTGTTTAACATTTCATGAAGCAAGCAGTTCTCTGAACTCTTGAGAGTGGAGACTGCCCACTTCGTGATATATTAAATTAAGTTTATTTGTATGACCTAAATTATCTTCTTTAATCGTTCTAACAGAATATAGACGACAGATATTTGCATCAGATTTTTTTTAATGCATTGGATTGTTAAATATATAGTGCATAGGAAGATGGAGTAGAAGGGGATATAATTTTTTAAAGGGAGAGATTTTAAAATTTAAAATCCATTTTCATTTTAGAATAAATGATCATGAGAATTGTGCATCATTGCTGCTTGGGGCCATAGATTCCAGTATTGTCAATTGTAGAGATGACAAAGGCAGGTAAGTGATCCTAAGATGGCATGCTTCTTGTCTGGATGAATCTTAGTCTGTGCTTTATGGTTGCAGAATAGCCAAACATCTGTTTTTTTAATTGAAAAAGTAATATATAAGCATGGTTTTTAAAAATTACATACAATAAATGGTATATAATTAAAAGAAATTACCCTCTTAACCCAGAAGCCCCAGCATCTTCCACTGAGAAAGCCACTTTAAACTGTTCTTTCCAAATTTTTATATTCTCCCAAATATTTTCTCTATATAGCTACAAACATATATAAAAATATGTATGCTTATATTCTTTTTATGCAAATGGGAACATTCTATAGCAAAGCTCTGCTTTAAGTATGTGCTGGAGCTCTATCCATGCAATAACATATAGATTTACCATATTCTTTTTAGTTGCATATTATTCCATTGAATGGATATACTATAATTTAATGAGCCTGCCTTCTACTGAAGAACATTTAGTTTGTTTCCAATGTTTAGCTTCTTCAAAGAGTGGTGCATGAACAATCTAGTACATGTGTCTGTTCACATGACCAAGTGTATCTAGGAGATAAAGTTCTAGAAGTAGAATTACTTGGTTAAAAGATTGACAGTTTTTAATTTTGATAAATAATGCCAAATTGTCCTCCTAAAGAAATCAACTATCCACAATGGATGATGTGGGCTTTTCTTTTAAAATTTAAATATCTAATTACCTACAAACATAAGGTTTAATTTTGAAAGTATCTTTATCAAAGATGAGACAGAAGGCACTGGAATTCAAGATTAAAGGGTCAGTAAAATGCTAATTTCATTATCAGGGCTACCACCTACACCCCCCAAATCTAGGGGTTGCCATTCACATGGGTGACGCTTCAGAGTCCACCCCGAGTGGCCTTTAGAGGGGGCCTGATCATTGTCTCTGTAAACGGGTAAGTTTTAAATCCCTAAGATGACACCATGCACATGTTTCTCGGGCATATACGGAAAGAGTGTGTGTTACATTTAAAGGAAGCTAAAATCATATTTGTTTTAACTTGTTAGGACACCACTTCATGCAGCAGCTTTTGCTGATCACGTGGAGTGCTTGCAGCTTCTTCTGAGACACAACGCTCCAGTGAACGCAGCAGACAATTCAGGGAAAACAGCGCTGATGATGGCTGCTGAGAACGGGCAGGCAGGCGCCGTGGGTATGTGCTCGACTGGTGGACTTCGCATGTGTGCCTACCCAAAACCGAAGTCCTGTAAAGTTGAGAAATCAGTTATTCTCTTGGTAGATACACGTAAAAAAGACCAACATTTTCTTTAAGCCACCTGACTCTACTTGCTAATTGTCTTCAGTCCCCTATTACTTGATTATTGGAGGACCTCGTCAAAGTGAGTCAACCTTTCTGCGGTGATCTCTCAACATTTAGAAACCAAATATAACAACAGAACCGTTTTACCTGAAAATAGCAAAACTGTAAAGACAATTAAAATTAATGCCTATAGTCCTTGGATTTGGATAGAATAAATAGGATAATAGATTGCTCCTTTTTTCTTTAAAAACATTAAATATGATTATGTGAGCTGTACTAATTTAAATGTTATTGTTTCTGTAGTGACTCCTTCAACCTGCATGTAATCGGCATCTAGTCTAAGTACCTCTCCTTTGGCTTTTCCTGTAGATATTTTGGTGAACAGTGCCCAGGCTGATCTGACTGTGAAGGATAAGGACTTGAACACACCCTTACATTTGGCTAGTAGTAAAGTATGTAAATGAATTTGAAACAGTGTTACTTAGTGTTGTAATAATAATAATACCACTTAAATTCTGTCTCAGAAGTGTGTATCACGGCTCTTAATTAAGATGTACATTTTCCCAGGATGTTGTCAACTGCCAGTGGAATGGAAGGGGGAGAAGCAAAGGGCAGACCCACGCAGGGGCGATGAGGATATGCCTTTCATGCCACTGGCCACTTGCATTCTTGCCCCAGTCTGTCTTGGTGCTGCCACTGTATCTGTCTCCATGGTTGTGGTACCACATTTTGGTTTTAAACATAGGTTAGGACCTTAGTTATATGACTTCTAAAATATAAGCAGTTCCACTTACTTTCATTTTGTTCCATTTGAAAACATTATAATAACAGCCCAAAAATACTCTCCTATGAGGCAAACATGTTCATGTGCGTTTCTACCCTCTCCCCTTTTTCCTGGTGCATAGTTCAATGCCAAGAGTATGTGTGTGTGCGTTTTAATAGTATTGTGTTCACATGTAGCTCAAGGTTCCTGCTTCCATAAGAGACAAATGATATGTATAAATATATGATTTTACAAAAGTGGGATCACACTATTTTATAACCTGCTTTTGTTACTGAATCATATATTATGAATATCTTTCTTGTAGACATCATATTTTATAGTGTTTTAGAAAATGTGTGGTATTCCACCTTGGGAATGTGCCATCCTTTATTCAACCCATCCCCTATTTTTAGACATTTGCTTGTTTTCAAATAAATGCTACTATAAATAATGCTAATTATAGAGAAATCTCTTTATTAAGAATCTTTACTCATTCCTTTAAAAATAAATTCCTAAATGTGAAATTATTAAGTCTAAGGCAATGAACATTTTTAAGACCAAATCTCCCCCTAATAAGGTCACAACTGGTTACACTCCATCAACAGTGCATCAGAATGAAAAATCTACGGACACTTCTAAAATTATATTTAAGCGTCTCCCTTATAAGGCATTAAGTATGATGCCAGTTGACACTGGTGATGGTGATTTATTTCAATGTAGTTATAGTATTAAAGGTGTTATCAATACCCAGTAATACCAGAAGTCTCAACTATTCCTTTTATTGGTTCCATTTTCTCACTTCATGTTCTGGGAAGCCTATGGAAACCACAAAAAGTGCTCAGTTTCCTGAAGTTCATTTCAAAGTGTAGTGTTTTTTTGTGAATATAAGTGCAGCATTTTTCAAACTTTACTATGCAAATGAATCACCTGAGGATCTTGTTAAAATGCAGGTTCTAATTTAGTAGGTCTGGGGTGGGGCTGAGATTCAGCATTTCTAACCCCCAGGTGATGCTGCTCTTCTACGGGCCACACTTTGAGTAGCAAGGGTTTAGGAAGCCATGACCCCTTAATAGGACCTAGGCCTGAAATTGTGAGAGGGTCTCTGATTTATCAACTGATTTTTAAAGTTATCAATCATCTATTGTCATAAGATACAGAGAGGTTTCCCCCCAGTTGAGGAAGAAAAGAATGAGCTTTCCTGAAAAAGAGTCTCTCCACGATATGAGGCAGTAATAGTTGTGATGG
The DNA here is from genome assembly GCA_031878705.1 of Tapirus indicus. Lineage (NCBI taxonomy): Eukaryota > Metazoa > Chordata > Mammalia > Perissodactyla > Tapiridae > Tapirus > Tapirus indicus. The sequence continues at coordinate 104,778,643 of CM062926.1, read as the reverse complement.
GAATCCCAAGGATAGATGGATCACTGAAGTGGCATTGAAGCCTTAAGGAAGGAGGTGGGACTTGACTTGTGGTTCAAAAGTAATGTTGAAGGATTTAAGGATTACTCCTAATTCTACTCCCTGTTTACCAGCTGACCTAACTGAACTAGGATCTGCTTCAGCTATCTGGACATTAATTCTAAAAGTTACCTTAGAAATAATATTTCAGATCAGATTTATGTTAACCAAGTCCTAATAGACCTAATTCAGAATCTTTGAGAATCTGGGGGCCTTGAACTATTTGCTTTTTAGAAGAAAAAAGAATTACTCAGAAAATAACCTTATAAAATGTTTTTAGGCAGAGGACCTTCATTTTAAATTTAAAGCATAATCAAGTGATTTTTCTGGAACTGTTCTATGTCTCTGTCCTGTGTTTCTTATCGTTATTTTTCCTTATTAGGGTCATGAAAAATGTGCCTTGTTAATACTTGACAAGATACAAGACGAGAGCCTTATTAATGCAAAAAATAATGCACTGCAGACGTAAGTGTGACTCCTGAAGTTTGACTGAGACCCAGATTCATAGTCATTTATTCAGCTAATATTCAGAGCTTGCTGTGTGCCAGACTGGAGCTGGGGACTGCAGCGGTGAAAGGCACAGACCTGGCTTCTCCTTCGTGAAGTTGACAGTCACATACCTACAGATGCTGACCACGCTAGACATTTCTAGTTAGAATCTTTATTCTGATATGCCTTCATAGAAATTTGTGAAGTCTGTGTTTTTCTTTGCTGATATTTCTATGATAATATTAAAAATTTAGTGGGCTGTTAGAAAATCTTATGAGCTGACATATTTGGGGAAACTGTTTGTATAAATGTATTAGCATTATGTATTCTTACTGGAAAACGACAGTTTTATAAATCAGGTTCCCAGAATACATTTGAAGCGTTTCTAAGCTATTTGTCTTAATTATATTTTAATGTAATTCAGTGTAATCCTCAGCATGGAAGACCTAAAAGCTGCTTCATTTTCCATTTTAGGAAATTACTTACACATTTGTTTTAAGGGCAAAGGAGTATTAAGATTTTTTTTCATTAAGATTCTTAAGTAATATATAGCCCAATATACTGGGTTTGACATTATTCTTTAAGGAATTCTAAATTTACTAAAATATCATTTAGTGCATTTAATAATAACAAGGTTTGAGATTACATATATGGGTATTATTAATACCAGTTATATTGATGAACTGTGTGAAACAGTGATTCAAATGATGGAGTAGAAAGCAAGGGGTAAAGAACCTTCTGGAAAACACACCAGAGCTTGAGTTCTTCCTCTGGCTTCCTATTTACTGTCACTGAGGCTTTTGAGATGCAGAGTATTTATAATATCTGCAGAGAAATCTGGGCCAACATGGGAGAACAGTTAGATCGTTAGCACCTGGAAAAGGTCTGATCAACAAATATCTTTTTTTTTCTTTTGGTGAGGAAGATTGTCCCTGAGCTAACACCTGTGCCAGTCTTCCTTTATTTTGTATGTGGGACACCGCGACAACGTGGCTTAATGCGTGGTGTAGTTCCACGCCTGGGATCTGAACCCGCAAACCCCGGGCCACACAAACTTAACTGCTACACCAATAGGCTGGCCCCAACAAATATCTTTTTTTTAAAGTAAAAACATTCATGTAGTATTTGTAGGTTCTTAAGTACTTTCTTCCTTTTGTCAACACAAAATGACACATTCTCACACAAATTTGGATCACAGTTGACGCTTGGTGTTGTCTTTTCTCAGACCCCTCCACGTTGCTGCGCGCAATGGCTTGAAGGTGGTAGTTGAAGAATTGCTGGCCAAAGGGGCCTGTGTCCTCGCTGTAGACGAAAATGGTAAGTGGAAAAAGTACACAATTACTGCAGGTGCCTTCCATATGCTGTGAAGCCGGAGGAAAAGGGGAAAGATAGGAGCTAGTTAAAAAGGCAGTAAGAATTCTCTCCCCCATGGAAATTCCCTGTGTGTGAGAAATCAAACAAGGGTAGTTTATCCTGTCTGTCTTTGTAAAACACACAGTCCACCTGTAACCCACCAGTGCCTTCCATTTTGCATGTAATGTCAGCAGCTGGTCTCTGACTCCTCAGCATCGTGGTTAAAATATTTTAAACACACTAAAAAGCTTTCAACCTGGCATTGGAAATTCTAACTGCGTACGCTGAAGAGTTAGGGATTACACATGTCATTAGTGCATGCTCAAGGGCTCGAAAGAAACCTAGGTCTACGTATTTCAGTTCATTCTGAGATCAAACCTTTTTTTTTTTTTTAAGAACAGATCAGAACTGATATTCCCAGTATGGATATTGAGGAAACATGAGTAAACTGTTTTAGTTAATGTCTAGGCTTGAAAGCTTCTCCTGAGCTATGTAACGTGCCTTTTCTAAATGAACTAACTCTTAACAGAAGCTTTCTACTCTGCTTCCTAAGAAATTTTGAAAGCTAATGAACACTAGAATCGTGTTAAACTACCATTTTAAGCACAATGCCTATTAACCTTGGGGAGCAAAAGAGGAACTTCTGGATATTTATGAGTTTAGTAATTTTTTAAAACGTGGCATTAATTGTGGCATTTAATTAAAGTATTATAATAAAATGTATTAACATAACTCAATTAACTGCTTATTACAGGTATTGGAATTAGCAGCTCATGCCTATTTCTCAGAAGTAAGCAGTCATATGACATCAGTAGCTAACTCCTATTAGTTTTGGTTTTGCAGCCCCATTTATCCTGGCATGTACCCTGCTCTGTCCCCAACCTGACTCATCTAGGAGGTGCAGAAAGTTCTCTATTTCTCCATCTCCTTTTTTTTTTCCGCCTTACCTTCCCACAACCTCTTATCACCACTATATAGATCTTAGGGTTGGCATTCAGAGGCCCACAGTTTTTCTCCAAAATGACAAAAGAGAGCAGAATAAGTTAGTTTTGCCTTTCTTCGATGTGTCTACTGCACCTCAGGCTTGTCCAGCCCCTACCGACCTTAGGAACAAAAGCCCCGGGCCATAGAACTGCGGGCTGCCTCAGAGCTTAGCCGCGCCCTAAGGCCTGGGAACATTTGGGGTCATTTTGTACAGCACTGCAATCATCATTCCTTTACTCACCACTGACCTCCGTGGGATGGAATGTTAAGCTATCTGTCCATTCTTGTTTGTTTTCCAACCAGAGAGAGGAATAATCTGTTCGGGGGGCGGGGAGGGGGCAGAAATCAGTTCAGGTGCTGCTAAACAAAACAAAACAAAGTTTTTTTGAGCCAGTTCCTCTGAATAAATGAGTGAGTGGGAGTAGGAACTGTGGCCACAGAGAGGACAGGTGAACCCTTTCAGGCCGGTCGAATAAAAGCTGGGTACGGATGGCAATTAAATGAAAGAATTTATCTACTTCCCCTGGTACCTGCTCCATGCATTGAGATAGCATTCTTTTCTGGACGCGACCCATCAAGTCTAAGTGACAGAGAATGACACAACTCTGTAGCAAACGTAGCAATTTTCCCACATCTGTTACACTGAGGATTGGGGACTTTGGGCATGGTGTTATTTTTTTTTAATTCTAAGTTTCTTTTAAATGGTAGTACATTTTTAATTACAAACAACCAGTGCCTTCCTATGTCTGATCTGCTCACATGATTCCATTTTTCTAGAACCAGTTAATTGGTGTACAGTTTATATAAAGTATATCTAAAGTGACAAAACTGCGTGACTCACTTCTACAGACATCTGATTTCAGTATCTTTCCTAATCTGATGCGTGATTCCCTACAATGGAAAGTCATTGTTCTCAGAATGAGAGGGCCCGAGCCCCAGGCAGCATGGTGTGTGTGTGCTCTCCACGGGAAACACCCCCCTGGTTGTCCTGTTGCTGTTTGTTGTGGAATTGTGTTCCATCCCCAGCCCCTCATGTTTCTGTTCACTAGATGAAGACTGGAATCCTGCCTAACTTCAGATAATATAGTGCTTGTTGTTGTCACGTAAGCCAAAAAAGACCCTCCATAAAATGTCTCCCCCTCCCAGTCCCTCTAGCCTCACCCCCAGCATGACTTGTGGGAAGTAACTCCTCTTTATGCCTGGCATGATTTCTAACGCGACATACATCTCCGCGTGTGAGGTCGTACGAGATGTACTGTGGAATGCTCACCTGCCTCTGGATTTCCCGGACTAACCACTGCCTTGTCTGCATTTACGCCCAGGTCATACCCCGGCCCTGGCTTGCGCTCCTAACAAAGACGTGGCTGACTGCCTGGCCCTCATTTTGGCTACCATGATGCCTTTTTCTCCTTCCAGTACAATGACGGCTGTCAACTTCGTTTGTTTTAAAAAAGACAATTTGAGCAGGACGACCCTCTCCAATCTGGGTAGCATGGTTAGCCTGTGCAGTAACAACGTAGGCTCGGAGGATGGGTACAATGAAAATGATTCTGATTCGGAAACGTTTTGACTTTGGACTGTAGAAGCTTTTCCTTGTTCACCTATGTTGGAGGAAGGGAAAGAAGCTTGAATTCCAGGTTTATGTTGTGTTCAAGTATTATTATGGGCCCTGGCTTCCAGAAGCCAGTGGAGGGCAGCTAGGCTGGAGGGCAGAGTGCTCACACTGATGGGCCCCAATTTTGATTTGTTTCCTGTTTTCCTTAGATCTAAGATGCTTCTGTGAAAGTCTACCTCTCATTTTAGGTAAAGAAATAAAAAATGCATTTAATTCCTTTTCTCTGGGGATAATGCACCGAGAGGGAGCTGTTCTCTATAGAGATTTTTTTTCATGTACTCACTTGGCAGAGAGTTCTCAGAAGTATATCAGTGTGACATTCATGCTCCCCCAGGAGGGGAGGGAAGGGGTGGACAGGAAATGCCTCAAACCTCTTCTCACTTTGATGTTTACTTCCTCACTAGAAGCCAAAGGTAAAGGTGTTCATCTTCAGAAATAATGCCTGTAATAATCTTTTTAAGGGAGTCCAATTATTCCTATCCTCTCTGTAGTAAGCACTTAAATATCCAGAACTTCTTTCTGAGGATTTTTGTTAAAGTTGCCAGATGAAGAGAAAAATTCATAGATAATGGAACTTGCTTTTTTCATTTAACACAAATATGGCATCCAGTGCTCCCCATAACAAGCCTGTGACTAATTTTCACCCGAGTGATTGAGTCCAAATCTAATAACATTTCAGATGAAAATTGTATTGCACCAAAATTTTGAGACATATGCAAATTTAATATGAAACTACCCTTTATTAATTCATCCTTAAATCAAAATACTAACTTTTAAAAACATCAGAACCCTCAGCATTGCTCATCAATAGTAAAATGTTAAACGAGCTTCTCGGTCAAGTTCATGCCAACTGAGTCAAAGTGTGACTGCCAAAGGGAACAAAGAAAGTGAAAGCAGGAGGTAGAAATGGGTGACTGGAGATTAAAGCCAATTGATAGTTGCCTGATGATGAAATCAACATGGTGAATACTGTGTCTGCTCCCTCTGCCAAAGCTTCTAGGTCGAATGGACCCCGTTCTGCACCTGGAATAGCTGTACAAAAAGAAGAATGAGACTCTCTAAAAATTATGCACACATACACACACATATATGTATATATATGTCTGTAGTTCATCAACCAGCTATACATGAGGACCAAAATGCTTCAGTCTAAAATGGAAGATTTAAATGGTTTTCCTTCAAAATGGAAGTGAGAACTGAAGTAGCTTTTCTGTGGAGTTAAAATGTAATCTTTTTGCGTAACAGTATTTGTTGTATTTTATATTTTTTATGACACAGATTTCTAGTTGATGGCTTAACATTTGTAACTGATGATGTGTTGATCACGGCTTATTTTTTTGCCAAACTAGAGAAAATGTTCATATACTTTTGATGTAAGTGTGTTTATATTTATTTGAAATGAAACAAATGCTGAGGAAACATCCATTGTTTGTTCTCTGTTTTAATTGCTATGTGTCTTACTTGGAATAACAAAAAAAAAGCAGAAAAACATGCAGGACCCTCCCTGGGCTAGCCCACAGTTCTGGGGCCAAGCCCAGCATTTCCACTGCTAAGGTCTCCAGTCAACCTTCAGGCTCTTCATGTAGGTTGGAGTGGGGTGCAACCTCCATCCCTCGCTGAGCCCGTCTGTAGCCAGCTTAGAGCTCAGAGGACTCTGCAGTCCTTATGCTCTGCTGCGAGATGAAAACTAAAGTGGATCATGTGCACAAAGGTGGCCCAAAGAAAGATACAGAAATTATCCTAAATCCACTGAAAATCTCACGTATTCCCAATAACCCAGTGGGAAACTATGTCAGCATGTGGGCACATGGACCAAGAGAAGAAATAAATCACCAGCTCAAGTGCTATTTTCCACTTTAGGAAGAGACAGGAAAGAAACATGTTGCTTTAGAGCAGTTTTCTCTGACGTTTTATAAATGGTTCCATTTTCATCCTGGAAATTGCTATTTTATAGTATATGTGAGCTATTTTTAAAACAGTGTTCTAGCATATCTGGATCAAATACAGATACTGTATTGTATTTTTCACCTAACTGTAAAAGACTTTAATCTTACTCTTTTAATATCCTGGATTTAATTAAAAACTCATGTTGGGTTCTTCACAAATGAAAACTTGTTCAAAGGACGTACAGAATTGGTATTAATTTCACTGAAAACTTTTGACACCACCAACATTGGTTTTTTAATTCTTGGTGTTGTGTTCCCCTCCTTCCACTGTCCTTTTTGTTTGTTTAGAGAAGATGAATTTTTAAAAAGGAGATAAATTGCTAATGAGCAATAATGACCTTATCTTTACCAAAACACTGAAAATAAGGGAGAACCAGTGCTGAAGAAGCATGGTATGCTGCGTATCTTTTTCTAGAAGTGAATGGAAATCTTGCTCAGTTGGCATTTAAAGCAGTAAATGAAATGCCTGCTTTAATGGTGAAGCAGCATTAACATTTCTCCTGTAGAGTAGCACAGAAGAAGGAATGTGGCAGCAAAGCAGTGACGCCATGCGACATTATCTCCATGGAGCTGCGATTTGACTTTTCCCTGCTCTCTTACTGATAGAAAGGAGGAGGACAAAGAAACAAAATGAAATCATTCCCGCTAGAGAACCGCTCATTGAATCCATCTTGCTCCCTCTCTCGCCCTCTTTCGATTTCTCCCTCCCCTCCAGACCAAAATTTTTCCTTTAAGAAATGGCTTTAAAAACTATGAGTTCTGTGTTTTTCAAGTACATCTGTTAGAAATAAAACTAGATTTGCAACATGGCTTTCTAAGAAAGAAAACAAACAGAAAAAAAATGTGCTTTTCATTGAGTCTTAGTTGTTTAGTGCTTTTACCGAAATGTGTTCTTTTTAGACTGTATTTTGACCACAGCCACAGGGATCATGTTTCATTCACTTACCTGTTCTTCATGTCTGTCCATCCTTGGTAAATACATCACTATCTCCAAATTGCCTAAAATCTGCTATGATTCTACAGTAAATAGCTCAGGGGACTTCTATTTATCACTACTAAAAGGGCACCATAGTATGTTTTGGTACTTTAGGCAGTAAACAGCTGCTTGATTTATTATTTTGTTATTAAATTAGAACAAGAACATCGAATGGATTTGCTGCACTAGTTATTCTTTGTACTGTTGAGCAACTTGGTTTGCTTATCTGTTGTGTTGGTTGAAGAAGTCATCCCTACTTGTCTTGTAATATGAAGTCAGAGTGCCTTTTTATATTTGTATATTCTGAAAATGTTCTGTGAAATGTTTTGTATTTTTTTCATTTGAGTGTTATCAGAGCAATATAATAACAGTGACTTTTCATTTCGGCCTTTCTTTGAATGTACAAAGTATCTTTTTTCCTATTTTCCCTTTTACCTGCTTTGAAATGAAAATGAAAATGCTGAAGTTTTTTATAGGAGTTTTGTTTGATATTGCAGTGCTAAAAGGCATTCTTCGTACCAAACTGTAAACCATAGGTCAGTGTTATAGGGGAAAAGCATTTTAAGATAGTGACAATCTGAGTGTGTGTATAAAATGTAACTCTATGTGTTTCGTATGCAGTGATCTAAAAATTCAATGCAAATATCATTTCTTTGGTAGTTTTGTCTACATATTTTATGCTTTAGCATGTGCAATATATCTTTGCAAAGCACGATGATACAAATCTGGTGCCAGTGTTATATTTTGCATAACATATTTGTAACAGCATAAAATATTGTTTGATGATTCAGTGGGATTTTGTCTGTAATGTTTTCTTCTGTAAATTGGAGTTGAATGACTGGTAAATGTCATAACTGTAGAAATGAGGAAAATGACTTTTAGTTCGGTGAATGACTTTGAACCAATCTGAATCTTTTCAAGCACAGTTTAATACTTTTTCAACTACTGAATGCTAATAATGCAATGAAGTACTTAACTGTAATATACTATGGAAGTGCATTCAGATGGTTATTTTTACAAATAAAAACGGTACAAATATTGTTGCAATTTGTGTTGTCTTTAATTTTTCTGATTTATGCTAATTTTATCAATTATTCTGCTAATTTAAATCTTTATCCTCTGCCAAAGCCAAATTAACCTTAAATTTTGAAAATATATAAGCAAGATAGAAGCATATCTCCAGATTTGCTATTTGTGTTTATATCATCACAATTAGAGAAAAAAATTTCAAACATGTATGTTTGTGTTTATTATATTTATTTATGCCTCCAAGGGCTGTTGGCTGCCCTCAGTCCCCTGCCAAATGGTTCTTTCCAAAGGGCAGCTATGACATGGCAGCTTGCCTCATGAAAGCTAGCAAGCTGAGAAAAGCCAGAGAAAGAGCAAGACAGAAGTCACAGCTTTTTAACTGAATCTTGAAGTGACATTCCATCATTTTCCCCATATTCATTAGAAGCAAGTCACTAGGTCTGTCCCATATTCAAGGGAAGAGGATTACCAAAGAGTGTGATACCAGGAGGCAGGAATCACTGGGAGCCATTTTGGAAGCTATTTACCACACTGAGTCTACCACAGTGTCCTTCCAGAGTATAACACCATACTAGGATAACTTCTTCCCAGTCATGGCTAAGGAAATGTTTACTTTGACTTCCTAAATTCACCCTTTCAAGAAAAACATAGAGATTCCCTAATTTCAGTTGTGCTCTCATAAACAAGCAGAGAGGGGATAATGGCCTCCACCACAGTAATGACACTGTTGAACTTTGATGGGGCACTTTGTCTCCAAACTACTTGTCAGAGGATCCCTCTCTTTCATTCCATTCAGTAGGTTTAGATCCCTGTACATCTATCCCTCACTTAACACACTTAATGTGTTCCAGAATTGGCTTGCAAGGCACAAAGGCATTAAGCTGAAAGGCTATTAAATATTGTGGGTAAAAGTGCTATATGAATTTTCTCTTTAGCAAATTTCATACTGAAGGTACATTTGCTGTAAAATACAAAGCAGCAAAGATAATGGCTGTGCCATTCATTAATTTTCAAGCACTCCAGGGGATGCTTGGAAATGTGTGGTCATTTGTGGCTAGCACAATGACTGGGGGGCAGGAGGAGTTGCTACTATCATTTACTGAGCTAGCATTTACTAGGCCAGGGAAGCCAAATGTCCCAGCCAGCCCAGTGTACAACACCCCACCCTCAATGCCAGTGTGCCCCCACCTCACTGCTCATCTACTTCCTCTCCTCTTGTTCTGAATCATTTCTTCATCAATTTATTATTTGTAGAGCCAGCCATATTTTAAAATCTATTTTCACAGGGAATTGCATAAACCTGCTCTAATTTACATCCCCCCATAAAGAGCACCTACAAGCCTAAGAAAAAGGATTTCAGAAAACAATGTCTAGTCCATATTCCTTCATTTTGTCTTTTTCCAGGAGAGATCGCATGCAGGTGAGTGGAGAAGAGAAAAGTGCTGCACAGATTTGAGATAAACGTGTAACTTTTTTGTTATTAAACACACAAATGCATGCATGCACATGTACATTTGTTGTCTTAAGTAAGGGATGATGAAACTACCTCACAGGTGGGAAAACCCTACTCACAAAGATGGAACACTTGGCCCACAGTCATGTAGCAAGATCTGGCATCACAGCAGTGTCATCTCACATGGTTCTTTAGGTACTGGGAGACACAATTACTAGGATACCATTTTCTACCTTTAAGTGACAATTTAATGAAGTATAAAATTCTAGAAGAATTTTATAATTTTCAAGAGTAAAAATGTTGAAGCAGTACTTAGAGCACAAAAAACTTACCTGTGTTTATATTCAGTTGATAAAGCACCCAGCAAATTTGAGAACTTGAATAACTCGTATTTTTTATAGCTGGGGTTCCAAGAATTAGAAACATCTAAGCTCAGATCTTAATGACAAGAAGTTGCTATCCACGCAAAGATCAAAGGAGAGAACATTCTAGGGAGAGGGAACAGCCAGTGCCAACAACCAAAGGCAGGAATGAGCTCAACATGTTCCAAAAACAGAAATGGGGCCAGTGTGGCTCGAGACGTGTGGGGTAGGGAAAGGTGGTATGCGATGAGATCAAGAGCGATCTGAGGCCAGATCTTGTAAAATTTTGTGAGCCAGGAGGAGTTTCTATTTTATTCTTAATGGGATAAAAATCCACTGGAGAAATTTAAGCAGAAAAATGGCTGTGGTCCTATTTCATTTTTAAGAAATCACTGGCTGCTGTAGGGAGGCAAAAGAGGAACCCGAGCGATCAGTTAGGTGGCCACTGCAATTGTCTAGAAAAGTAGACATAGTGGCTGAGATTGGTGTGGCAACAAGGGAAATGGAGAGAATGTGGTACTTGTGGGTACTCTTGAACATTGTGGGTACTCTTGAAGGTAGAGTTGACTGATTGACTGAACTTGCTGATAGTCTAGGTAACAGTCTAGAGTTTGGGGGAGAGGCTGGGGCTGGGGTCATATGAAATTAGAGATGACCAGGGGAGATTGCCTTGCAAGTAAATGGAGAGTGAGGAGCCCTGAACCGTGGACACTCCAACATTTAGAGGTCAGGAAGAGGAGAGGATCTAGCAGAGAAGACCAAGAAGGAGTGTCCAGAGAGGCAGGAGGTAAAGCATGGGACCAGGATATCTCCGAAACCTGGGAAAGAGAGAATGTCATGGAAGAAAGAGTTTCAGTTGTCCCTACTGTCTCAGTTGCTTCTGGGAGGTCAAATAAGCAGTGATAGAGATTGGCCATTGGATTTGGCAACATAGAGTTTATTAGTGACCTTTGCAAGAGCAGATGCATCAGAGTGGTGGGGGCAATAATCCAAAGAGGATGGGATGAGGAGAGAAAGAAAGGAGAGAAGGTGAAGGGAAGAAGAAAAACAAGGCAGTAGCTGGAGGAGGGTGTGGAGACCAGAGAGGGTATTTGTTAGAATTCTAAGATGGGAGATGCTATAGCATATTGAGGCTGAGGGGATGTCTGGGAGGGAGCAGAAAGGTTTTGGATGGATGGGAGAGTAATTTTGGAAAGAATGTTCTAGAGCAGCAGAGGAGGATTGCCGAGTTGGGCTTAGTACATCTGAAATTTATGACCATGAATTTAAAATGATACCAGTCATCCTGGTGGATTTTTTTCATCAGATGTTTGGGTACAGGTATAATGGAATTTAAACAGGGAGAGAGCTTTGCCAAGTGAGTCCAAGGGGAGCTATGGAACTGTGGTGCTTTCAATAGACTTAATTATATAGGTCATGGATTCCAAACTGAGTAAGGAGGGAAGTGAAGACAAGAGGGAGGTGATGGATAGTAAAGTAAAGTGGTGCAGTCACTGGATTGAAGGTCTTGGTGAGATGGAAGAATTGCTGAGTAGCACCAGAGTTGGTGAGCTACACATGGGGTGCTCGAAGTAAAGATTTCAGAGGTGGTATAGTTTTGATGATGACAAAGCCAAGGATATAACCACAGAAGTGGATGGTTGAGGATGATTGAAGGAAAAAGCATGGGAGATGAAGAAATAAAAAACTGAGGAAGCCAATATAATGAATGACTCTAAAGCCATAGAATTTTAGCAAAATTGATGGAAAATTTGGCCACTTCGAAACATCTGTTATTCACATATTTTATTTTAAGTAGATGCACACTCAGAGCTGATTTGTTATCAGACTGAAGTTTGGTTCCAGGATTAGGATAAAGCTTTTAAAGAAGTAAGAATGGTCAAGTGCATGTCTCTTAAAAAAAAAAAAAAAAAAAAAAACCAGACCTTGCCTATAATGCAACGACAGGTTTTATGACTGTATGGTTTAACCTAATGTGTTTATGCAGCTCTCAAGAAAACATGACAGATGGCTGAGAGCTGCAGAATGAACAAAAGAGTGTGTGGATCAAACGTCTTGGTGATAACAATGAAAAATTGAATACCTCCCAGTGGGCCTCTCACAGATGCCAAAAGACCAAAATCATTGGAATTCTGTATTGCTTTTTAAGTGAAAATGAAATTTGCCTAAAATATTAACTTTTCCTGAAATCTCAATTTTTTTAACACAAAAATGTAGAAAGCTAACTTGGGTTTATAATTTCCTTTTGAATTTCTTTTTTCAGAAATGATTTCTCCATGTCTAAGTCCATGCCATGTTTTCATTTTACATTCTTCTTCAGGCCTGAGATTTTACTCCTTGCTGTTTTATTTTTTATTTTTTATTTATTTTTTGTGGGGAAGACCAGCCCTGAGCTAACATCTGTTGCCAATCCTCCCCTTTTTGCTGAGGAAGACTGGCCCTGGGCTAACATCCGTGCTCATCTTCCTCTACTTTATATGGGACGCCACCACAGCATGGCTGACAAGCGGTGCGTCGGCGGGCGACCGGGATCCGAACTCGCGAACCCCAGGCTGCCAAGCACGGACTAAACCGCTGCGCCACCGGGCGGCTCCTCCTTGCTGTTTTATTACTTAAAATCTGTAAAATTTTGTTAGAGGAATCTTACCTGATAATTGATTGATTTTCTGCTTAACTTCATGTACAAGGATCTACCTCTTAGCATGTAAATTTTGATTAGGCTGCTGGGCCCATTTTGTTTTGGCATCAGTGCTAAAAAGGCTGATAAAGGGATCAGTTGGTGCCATCTGGGAGCTTGCTTTGTGATGTCACAGCTGACACTAGAAATTAGATTGAGAAAACTAATTAATTTCCCACAATATATTTCAGACATTGAAAAAGAAAAGCCTTTCAGAGTGCTAACAATATTTCCTGGAGATAAGATATTTTCTGGAATATGTTGATGATCCATCCTCATTTTCCTTGCTGCCAGCCTCGTGATCTGATAGTGACCCGGGTGGTGCAAAGCAGAGGACCTCTGTTAAAATTCATATATATGTTTATAGGTGTCTATATGTTGTATGATGATGGACAAAGACATGGCAGAACTTACCCTATAGTGTGAAAGGAGGAGGATATAAGGAAGTGGTGAAATTGTAGTTAAATGCAAAAATGTACATGACACAATGTTAAGTGAAATATAAAATGTAGACTATAAAATTGTTTTATATCGCTAAAGTGGGTAAAATTGAATATATTTATGAACAAGAACTAGAATGTAACAGAAACAAATTAAAACATTGATTTAATTAAGTGACAGAATTGTGGGCAACTTTTGCTCTGAATTTAGGTTGTTTATTGTTTTTGCAATAAAATTTTTAAAAAGAAAAGAGACTGGAATGCATAAACAGGAACTGGAAGGTAAATTAGTCATTCCAGTTAGTGCTAGGTTAATACTGTTCGTTAGAACCAGCTCCAAGCTTCATAGTTAAAGAGGAATGAAGAAAACCTGGGGATGCTCCAATAAAAGCCACAGATATATTAAGAATTGAAGGGTACATCCTTTTAGGAAAAGTAAAAGGAACTGAACTGAGCTTAAAGATTTCTTCAACTGTAAAATATGGAGATTTGAGTCAGTAATTTCCCATATCCTTCCAGTTCTGACATTTTTTTTATTCTTAGACTAAATCCGTTAGTCAACAGAGTAACTGCCAACTGCCTGGGGCATCTGAAGCGGTGAACTAGGCATGTGCATATGCTTGGGAATAAACCTGGTTGAAGGCTGACTGCACCATTCGTCCTTCCACCATTAGAAGAATTTCCTCCAGACAGAAGACTTTAAAGAGATGTGCCCTTCCTCCTCTGAGCAAGAAAATAAATGGGCTTTAACTGCAGCATGACAAATTTAGGGTCAGAAAAGTTATATGAAAAATGTGTAGGAAATGTAGAGGTGGTTAATACAAGATTGATTGTAAAGTCCTTTCACCGGAGACTTCCAGAATTAAGGTTGCCACTCATCACTCCAGGATGTTAGAGAGATGTCACGTAGCCAGTGTGCTCCATAGCTCAGAACTCTTTCAAGCACCATATGCACAACTATCTCCACCAGTTTGTTGTTCCATAGATACTCAAACACATTCCCTCTCTCCTCAGACAACCTATAGCAGTCATCATATTCAGTAGCATCAAAATTCATCCTGTGTCCCCAAGCTGAAAACTAGACAGACATCCTAGGCTCCCTCTCCTTTGCCATCTTATCCAATTGGTTATGAAGTCCTGTTCCTTCTGTGCCTTTTAAATGTCTTTTCAGGGGCCGGCCCAGTGGTGTAGTGGTTAAATTCACACGCTCCACTTGGGCAGCCCAGGGTTCCAGGGTTCGGATCCTGGGTGCAGACCTACACAGTGCTCATCAAGCCATGCTGTGGCAGCATCCCACATAAAAAATAGAGGAAGATTGGCACGGATGTTAGCTCAGGGCCAATCTTGCTCACCAAAATAAAAGTCTTTTGAACCAATTAGCTCCTTTCCTTATCCACTTCTATTTCAGGCCCTCACATGGGATACCTCCATTACTGCAGCAGCATCCTAACTAATCTCCTTGCCTGCAGTCTTGCTCTTCTTCAATCTTTTTTCAAAATTCCTGCCAAAAACTATATATTTTTAAAAGTTCAAACTCTTTAGCCTGAAAAAGCATCTGCCTCATCTCTTCACCTTCATCTCCCATCTCTTGCACCACTCATCCACCCTAACCATAGACATTTCGGAAGGACTCAATCCTCCTCTTTCATATGTTCCTGTCTTTATTTGTGTTAGTTCTTCTACCTAGACGACTGCTCCGCTTTTATGCCTGTTGAACTCAACTTTTCAGACCCAGGTCAAGTGTCACCCCTTCTCAAGTGTTTCCTAAACTTTTGTTTAAAAACAAAAAGCAGAAATAATTTCTTCCTCTATGTTTCCAGGGCACCCTGAATGTGCCAATAGCAGCATTGATCATATCACTCTCCACTGTAAATATTTGATTATATGTGTGATGAAGATGGAATATTCCTGTGTCTATGCTTCTCACTCCCCATCTCCTCCCTGCCACATGCCAAAGGACCGTTTTGATCTTTTCTGGGTGGAAGAACAAGGGGTGGTTTAAAAACAGGGATAAAAAGTCAGAAGAAAAGCATAAGGACCTATAGAAAGCAGCTACATCTATCAATAACTGAAGAGTTTGGAGAAAGGAAGTGTTGTTACCAGGGCTGGAAAGGCTTTGGGGGGATTAGCCTATGAAAGCCTCTGGGTGATCAAAGTCTCTAAACGTGGGGAATTGAGTAGGGACCACTTTAATATTCTTTGAGAAAGCATAAATAAATATTGCAACATATTTTTAATTACTACTTGGAAATTAGACTGTTTCCAACACACGGACTATGCCACATGGAGCCCTAGGATTTATTTAGGTTACACACAACTGTTGCCTCCTTTTCTACTCCATGCTTATTTCGGTAGCTAAGACAGTGCCTGAATGACTCAATAAGTGAAGGTGTGAATGGCACATGTGTATGAGTATGTTGTCTCTGGCCCTTTCCAAGAAAATACCCCAGGTTTCCAAATTAGCATTAATGACTATTTCCAGATGGTGTCCCTTTGCAGAATGCTCAAGCACTAGTGGTCCTTGAGGCCAAGTCAGCTGATGAGAAAACTGCCCACAGGTTGGAATATAGGCCAAGGGGCCTGGGTGAAAGCTCAGGATGGAAAGACAGTAATCAAAGTGAGGAAACTACGGCGGGGTCAAGAAGTTAGCTTTTAATGTGATGCTAAGAGAAAGACAAGGTAAAGGCTTAAGAGTAAAATAGGCTGTGAGATCAGTGACCAGGAGAGTCCAAAGGATGATATTCAGGTCCAAGGACCACCTGAGTGAAATGTGTTCAGAGATCTGAAAAAGGGGGATATTCTTCAGAATGTGTCTTCTATTGGGGCAGGTACAAGTTTAAAGTCACTGAGTCAGGCTGTGCATCATCTTCCTTCCTACTCCGCCTCCCTCACTGAGCAGGGCAGTCCGGAGTATCCAAGGCAAGTTTGATAGTAGGTGAAGCCTCTGATGCCCTAGCACAGACCGTGTTAGTATACGGGCATCATACTGATGGTCACTGTACTCTACACCATCACAGGCGGGAAAAGAAAAGATGATGCGGTAAAAGTTACCTCTGAAAGAAGACACAAACTCCCTGGTTTTCCACTTTTCCAGCCAATGGCTCCTTGTGGGACCAGTTCCTGGAAAGAATTTCAGTAGGATCCTTGAAGAAAACAAATATTCTCAACCTACTCCATTTCTATGTTTGGTCTTTTCTATTCTTCATTAGTTACTTTTCTTCTAAGGATAAGTCTTTTAAATTGCTATTGCCTTGCTATAGGAAATGACATAAAACTGTGAGAATTATTTTTCAGATTCTTTATTCTAGCACTTTTATCTATGGAATTTCCTTTTCAATATAGATAATTCTATTGTAGGCTCAGCTTTTGTTGCCATTGTATTAAATTGAGTCCTACATTGTTTATTGCATACAATTATTTGTGAAGTTCGTTTTTAAAGATCTAGTTTGTACCAGTTTAAATCAGGCACTGGTGTCACATTTCTGCAAATATTTTCCTTACTTGAGCACTCCCCATCCCCCATTTTGGGAAAATTAACATAATTGCACTTTTTTTTCTTTTCTTTCTTTCTTTTTTTAAACAGCAACCCAGGCTGTTAACCCTTCAGGATCCAAGAATATGGGTCATCTGCAGAACAGGAGCCCTGAGGGACCAGTTATAAATCAGAATGTGCTTTATCCCAGCCACGGAAGGCAAAGGGTTACACTGCAGAAGCTACAGGGGCTGCAGTGGGTGAGGGGAGAGGCTTTCTTCGCCCTTCCGTGCTAGGGAGCTCTCACCCTTTATCTTCCTACTGGGAGCAAGGTACTGAAAATTCCCCTTCCACTTATAAAATAGAAGACAAGGGTGCTTGCTGTGGGAATTAGAGAGAACTGGGTAATATTTCTAGAGCACGTTGGAATTCTTTCAGGGTAAGTGTTATAAGAACACAAGTTCTTTCTTTTATGGTTAAATTATGTTCCTATCATCAATAACTCTCCAAGCGAAGCCTTTTTTTGTTAAAAGTCTTAATGCTGTAAATCACTAAGTGACAAGAGAACTTTGCCATGCAATGAGGGAGGAGTCAAAGGCGTGCAGAAACAGCCTCTGATTAAATGAACTTTGTCCCCCATTTCCCATTACATGTTATGGTATGCTGCCTGCTGGACAGAAGTGAGGGGAGAGAGCAGATGGGAAGGGAGGAGAAATAATTGAAAATGTGAGCCCCAAAGCTCATGTTGAAAGGGAGGGGAGAAACCAAGTGTGATGTGGAAACAAAGAGATATGCCTGATAGAAACAAAGTCCATCAACATGGGAAGGAAACATAAATCCTTGCTGAGTTATAAGACAGGAAGGAAGTCAGAAAGTGGAAAGTCAAGACTGAATGTGGGAAAGAATTTGGTCATATTTTGAAATGAGGGCTGTACAAAATTAAAGTACCACACTTTGCAGACCAATACTAAGGAAAATGGTGTTCTCTCTCCCTTGCTTCATTATCCAGTTTATGTCAAGTGTAAGGAATTAGCTCTGGGAACCCCATGTTGACTAATTTATACTATTAAGTTGTTCTTAAATGAATAACTAATGACAGTCACATTTGTGGGGATATAATGATTGGTACCCCCTTTTTATTTGCTACAACTACCCACTTCCAAAGACGGATTCCATTTAGATTTCTCCCTGTTCCTCTAACCTAAGTGTGTGTAGTACAGACTGACACTCACCGGTTTTCCCATCAATCTCAGTTAAAGGCCCAGGGGCCTGGACTTTATCCCCTCCTAGACAATCTTCCCCACCTTACTCTTTTTCTCTATCAGCTTTTCTCACAATGTGGTCTGCAGATCTTTGACATTCCAGGGACCCTTTCAAGGGGCTCATGAGGTCAAAAACTATTTTCATAATAATTCTAAGACTAATTGCCTTCTTCACTGATGGTGCAAAAGTAAGTTTTCTAGAGGGTAAAACTGCTGGTGCCCTCGCACAAATGTCAGTGTGTTGGAACTGCAACTGGCTGTCACCATATTCTACACTGTCACACACTTGCAGTAAAAAAACATGATGCAGTAAAAATTATCAATTTTATTACACCTCAGTCCTTGAAGAAACGAAAGCACCATAAAGCATTTGTGATGCACACTGAAGTACAACAGTTTGAGCACTGTGATTGTTTGAGCTGCTAGCTGAATTAGCTGCTTTTTCATGGAACACCATTTTTACTTGAAAATACAACTGAGGAGATGAACCATGGTTACTCACACTTGGGTATTAGGCAGTAATTTTCTTCAAAATAAATGAAGTGAGCCTGTCACTTCAAGGAAAGCAGCAGACAGTATTTTTAAATGAATTAATGAATAAATATTTTTAAAATCTTTCAGTGTTAATTTTCTAACATGGTTACTATCAATAGATATAATCCATATAAACAAAGCTCTTTGGATTCCTCACTGATTTTTAAGAGTGCCAAGATTGGGCTGGCCCAGTGGTGTAGTGGTTAAGTTGGCACACTCCCCTTTGGCAGCCCGGGGTTTGCAGGTTCGGATCCTGGGCGCAGACCTAAACGCTGCTTGTCAAGCCATGCTGTGGTGGCATCTCATGTAAAGTGAGGAAGATAGACACGGATGTTAGCCCAGGGCCAATCTTCTTCAGCAAAAAGAGGAGGATTGGCAACAGATGTTAGCTCAGGGCTAGTCTTTCTCACACACACACACACACAAAGAGTGTCAAGAGATCCTGAGACCAAAAGTTTGAGAATAGCTGCTCTATCTAAATGTGTTCTTTGGAAGCTTGATCCTTGGGATGCTCAAATTCTGCGCTATCCAATATGGTAGCCAGTAGCCATGTGTGGTTATTTAAATTCACATTAAATAAAAAATTCCATTCCTCAGTCACACTAGCCACACGTGAAGTGCTCAACAGGCAAATGTGGCTAGCAATTTATAGACTGCTTCCATCATGGAGGAAAGGGCTCTGCAGTCAGACTTGCACACACCCTCTCCTCTTCTTTATTCACCACATTCATTAGCATCTAAAGGCTCTGCAAAGTGCTGAAAGGAGGAAATTACCATTTTTTAAGCGTTTCTCAAGCTTATTTGAGCACAGAACTTTTTCACATAGCACCTATACTCATTCTATGAAACATACTTTGAAAAATGCTGTTCTCTTTCCAATATTTTTAACTCTTCCATCAAATGTGAGCTTTTCTTATAAGCAATTATGGTATCTCTTTTGAGAGTAAATGGATATAAATAATATATTAAATTATAGAAACCTATCATCTGAATCTAATTCCATTACTTTGCTAGTTCACAATTGGAATTTCCCCCACCGATGTATATTCCAGTTCAGATACTTTTCTGATTATTTCAGAATTTTTAGTCTATATAATGTTTGCCATCAGAGTATATATTTGGGTTTCCTACGTAGCATCTTAGAGACTGTATGCCTGATTGGGAGTCTCTGTGACTTCTGAGTATCACCTCCAGTCAATAAGATTTTGTAAGCTTTTGGGTTTTTTAAAATAAACTTTTAATTTTAGAATAGTATTAGACTTACAGAAAAATTGCAAGAGTTAGAGAGCTTCTATATACCCCACACCCAATTCCCCCTATTGTTAACATTACTATGTTACTCTCATCTGCAAGCTTTACTTTTAAAGTTTCTAATGGAAAAACAGGGTTTGTTATTTTCCAAATGAAAATCACAATATAGAAAATGCTTTTTTAAACCACCAAACTCCAACACCCCACCATGAGAGTCATTATTCCAAGTTCCCTTGAGCATAGCTTGCTGAGGCTACAACTAGTTAGTTCGCGGTCTTATCAATTAAGTCCAACAACCTCCCTACACACATTTCTCCCAGGTAGGTGAGCAGCTGGGCTGGTGACATTGGAGTCAGGGCTGCGAGCAAGCAGTGATGGCTAGAAGCTGTGGGGCCACAGGAAAAT
This sequence comes from Tapirus indicus, assembly GCA_031878705.1. Taxonomy (NCBI): domain Eukaryota; kingdom Metazoa; phylum Chordata; class Mammalia; order Perissodactyla; family Tapiridae; genus Tapirus; species Tapirus indicus. The sequence goes on along the minus strand of CM062926.1, from coordinate 104,758,338 downwards.
AGGGGCATTGAAGACCTTGGCCCCAGTGAGGGTCAAGGAGCCAGGGAAGTAAAAATATGGAGTGCGTAGAAGCTCCCACATGAAAAAGTCAGCCAAGGAGGACAGGTAGGACAGAGACAGAAAGCTGAAAAAACTAGGAGAAAAGGAAATGCAGAGAAGTACACAGCATGGATTGCCTGCAGATAAATTCATGCATTGAGAGGGAGTGGTCAAGGATGCTGAACTGGTATGGTTGAATTATGCATTTTCTATAAGAAAATAGTTTGTTAAAATAGTGTGCATATTGATTAATTTACATGCCGTTTTAATTTTCTTCTCTCATAAAAGCAATTCATGTATATTCATATTTATATTTGCGAATGCATATACGAAGACAATCCGGAAGGATATACACCAGATTATAAACCAAGATTGTTTCTGGGAGCTGGGTAGGAGTGTGGGGGATTACAGGGAAGTGATATGAAGGGGGAGTTTCACTTCACTGTATACTTCTATAGTGTTTCAATTATTTGCAGAATATATTAATGTGTTACTTAGGTAATTCAGAAAATAAAAAGTAGAAGTAATACATGTTTGTTTACAAAATTGGGAAGTATTGGAAAGCATATGGAAAAAAACTTAAATTATTTATAGTCTCACCACCCTGTGATAACCACTTCTTTTAGTGAATTTCTTTCCCATCTCTACCCCTTCCTCGTAATGTTTAGATGTATAGATGTGATAGGCTGTAATACTGTTCACAAATATTGGTGCCCTTCCCCATCCTGTTGAACTCAGAACAGGCCATGTGACTTCCTTTGGCCAATGAATATGAGCAGAAAGGATATGTGTCACTTCTGGGCAGAAGGTTTAAGAGCCCACTCATGCTTCTGCAATCATGGAAGCTTGTCTCGAGATGGAACCTCTGTCATCTTTGTGGGTTCCAGAGTGTCTGTGATGAATACAGCAACCTTGGTGACCCAGGATGGAATAATCTTTGTTGTTGTGAGCAGTGGAGATTTTCAGGTTGTTACTGAAGCATAGATAAGCTTACCCTGACTGACAAAAAAAGATAAATAGATATCTGTGTATGAGTGTGTGTAAGTGCAATTGTATGTGCATGTGTGCGTGTGCACAGAGAGAAAATATACACAAATACATAAAATTTATTGTTACTATGAAGGTGGGTTCATACTGTACACATACTTTGTATACTCCTTTTCTGACTTAATATTTTATTATAAAAATTTTCCTAGCTTACCATATAGTTTTTGGAAAATATTATTTTAATGGCTATGTATTTTTCCATTTCATGGACTCACCATCATATGTTTAATTTATCTCCTGCGGGCAGACGTTTAGGTTTTTCCAACTTGATTCTTATAAATTATCGATAAATATTTGTCCACAGTTCTGACTTAGGATAAATTTCATACTTAGAATAATACCACAAAACGGTATTACTGCTCATTGTAGAGCTGAGTCTGACTCTCACCCTATTGGCTTCCTGTACCTACCCCACCTCCATAGTGCTCACGTGGGTCCACAAGATGAAACCGTTCAGCCTCGCCAACCCACAGGAACAGAGGCACTGAGCCATCTGCCGGTTTTAATAGATGGGATAAAAATCTCCTTATCTTTCCCATTTCCCCTCTGTTCAGCAAAGACAGGTTGAGATTTCTTTGACTCAAGAATTTTCATTAAAGAACTCAGAGTAAAACAGAACTACATTTACAAAATGTAACTTTCTTCTGCTAACCTAACTCCTAGCCCTTCAGGGTACCCAGTCCCGGCCTTTTCCTCACTTCCTCCCTGACTGGCTTAGATTTGATAGTTGCCTGGCCCTCCCAGGACCGTATTCCTGGTCCTCTCTGCAGTCCTCATCCTGAGTTATGCACTCACTGTACTCCATCGTTTGTGGGGAGCCCTGTACTAACCTGAAAGCAGCACTTTCCCACTCTGTTGTAACTCTTAGTTTCCTTTGCCGTCTTTTCCATGAAGCTAGACTATGACCTTCTTGAAGACAGAGATTGTATTTCATCCTTATAGCCACAGTGATTAGCATGGTACTAAGAACTTTTCAGACTTAGAGTAACTATTGGGTGAATGCATGAATGCAAGCTGGAACCAATACACGGATTCATGCATACGTGAGTGAATGAGGAGTCACAAGGAGACATGGGGAATATATTTTTCTGTCTCTAAGATCTGAAAGGGAGCATCTTCCCGCCTCAGGATGGTTACATTTTACATCTAGATGAGCAGTTTATCTGTAAGGTGTAGGTGCTTATAAGATACATTTTCACAACTTGGAGAGTGCTTGTGTCTTGTATGCAGGTAGAAAAACAGCATTCAGTCATCATCGGCGGAAGTGTAAATTAGTGCAAACATTTTAGAGGTAATTTGGGGGATACTTATCAAAATTCTAAATGCATATACTATCTGACCAAGAAATTCCATTTCCAGGGGTTTATCTCCCAGAATGCTTGCATAAGTACATGGATAGAATGTATAAGGATGTTATTGCAGCATTATTTGTAATAATCAAAAATTGGAAATAAGCCAAATGTCCATCAATAGGGAATTGCATAAATAAATAATGTTACATCAATATAGTGGGATATGATACAGGACTTTTAAAAAAGGATACAGTCCTTTATTTACTGGCATGCAAAGATATCCAATTTAAATTATTTAGTGATGAAAGCCAAATTGTAGAACAGTTTATATACTATGATTCCATATTCTAGAAAGAAGATGTACATGCATAGGAGAAAGAAAAGGGTATACCACGAATTTAACAGTGGCTACCTCTGGGGAGTGGGAATTGGGATAGGAGAGGAACACACCTTTTTTTATCTTGTATATTACTTTTGTATTTAAAAAAATTATTTATAACAAATACGTATTGCCTTTTAAAAACGTTTTTAAAGTAAAAACAATAACTAATTGCTACTTTTTCAAGTCCTAAGCTGAGGATTTACCTACTCTTGGGCCTTAGAAATCTTTAATGATTTTAAGTATTTCCTTTTGAGATTATTTAAATGATGGAAAGAACAATACTGAGCATAATACCAGAAATTTCAAAATTTGAGCTACCTGATCCACACTCCAGTAATAAATAGTTTCTGGTGTCAGGTGTTATAGACATCATAGCTCTGTGTTGGATTCTTCTTTACAGTAGTTTAGAAACTTTTGAATTAGACTTTTGAATTGCATATTCTTAGAATATGCAAGGCCACAGGGATACTCAGCCTCATGGCAGGTCAGACTTAGTGGTGGTTAGATTTATTTTAATCTATCCTTAGCCTTTCCAGAGCAAACCCCTCAGTAAGAGTTTCTGATTGGTCTGATGTCTGGGTTTTGTTTGTTTTTGTTTTGTTGCCCTTAGAAGTCGCCATGTTTTCCTTGACAACACAATTGCTTAATATTCTAGGGTTGAATCCTTTTCCTGACCACATTTCCCACTTTGCTTTGGATCTTCTAGAGGCAACCATACCAAGCTCTTTTCAATTCCTACTTTCAACCCACTACCACACCCAGCTCTAGATAACCTCAAGGTCCCTTTTGTTCATATCTACTGCCAGGTAATTCAAGCAATCTACACCAACATGCGGCCAAGTCAGCCTATACTGTGGGCAGGCTGAAGAATGCACAAAGTTCACTGATATGCTGTGTGCTTTTTTGCCATAGCTCTGGGCAAACTCTTCAAATGGTTGCATTTTATATGCTATATTGCTGGCTAAGCTTTTGGAGTATGCTACATAATGCAACAGGCCATTACAGTTGGGTTCCAGACACGCCTAATACAGACACACCACCAACACCAAGTAAGTGTTTGCTCTCAAGGACATGCCTGGTGCTTTAGTTTGGTAACTGGGATCAGGACAGGAAAGAGGGGTGATGAGGATGATGTAGATGAGCACATGAGACTGAGCCCCTTGGACTGGTTTTGAGCCCCTAGAGCTACAGAAAACTTTTTTTCATGAAGAAGCAGCCCTGCTTTGGGGCCCAGATGTCAAAGAATTGAGATGAAACAGAATTGAGGAGGGCCATTTTCTCCACCTCCTCGAATCCAGCATTGTTTGGGCACATAAGATTGGAGGCTTTGGGGACATTGGGAGACAGCATTCTTGGCACCTTCTTGAGCAAGTGTTTCACAGTGGACTTCCTCAGCAGAGGCAGTGACAAGAACTTCTTCCAGCTGCTTGCTAGCATTGAATGTTGATGAATGAGAACTGGAGCAAACCAGGAAAAATACCATGGATGCCCCAAGAGGGCCAGGACAGAGATGTCTGTAAGATTCTGCTATGTCCCCTCACACATGGTAGGTGCTCAATACATTTTAAGTGAATGAATGAATGATGCCTTATAGTGAGGAAAACAGAGATTGCTTGGTGAATATGTGGAAAGCAATTGTTTGGGGACTCCCAGAAACAACCAGGATCATTTTGGGAAAAAATAGCTCCTGTTTAAAGAGGATGGAATTTGGATCCATTGTAACTTCTGCATCGCTTGGTGTGACCACATTTGTATCTACAGGCTGGTACAGACAGGTGAAAATTTGGTTAGGAATATTTTCTAAACCACAATCGCTAAAATAACTTTTATTAAATATATGATCTTCAGGCTTTTTTTTTTAAGGAATAACATTATTTCCAAAATTGAGCAGTATCCACAGTAGTGGTTTATTAGATTTTTCTATAGGCAATAGAATCTGTAACTCCAGGCTGAAATTATCCTGCTTTCAAGCATGTAGTAGATATGCCTAAGGGACAGAAGTTCTGTGGACACAATATAGCTTACTGAACGTTTTTGTCCTCTCTCTAGATTAGTTGAAACTGAAGCCAAATGTGGGACTACTTGTGACTATGAGTGCTTAGATATAAAGACTTTGAATAGTTACCAGTCTGTTAAACTGTAACTAACAAGCTTCCTTCTAGTTTTCAGTCCTGATTTATCACAGAACTTTGTGTTTGCACTTTAAAATTTATTTCTAGACCAGTTCTTGGCTAAGGAGGAGAAGGAAGGACGGGAAGGTAGATTCTGTTTGGCTTTTAAGGTTAGGCAGTCAATTTGGCAGCTGAGCTTACATAACCTTTAACTTCTCCTAATTAGAAATTTTCGAAGTACCTGGCTCTCCCTGGGATACCAATTTGCTAGAGAATCTGCTTGCAGCCTCCTTGTGAGAAGTCAATCTGAAGCCTTAACCAACAAAAATAACAAAAGCTTCAGCTCCATGAGACAAGTTATCCTCCACTGTTTACCCAACTTGTTGTGAGGTTGGATTTCCACTTGGCTTAATTTTACACTCATTCATCTTAATGTACACCCTTCAAACACATCCATTCTCCTACATATAGGTCAAACTTTCATAAACCTTCAGAGGGAAGTAAGTCATAGAGGAGATGTTTTTTCTTCTCTCTGATGTCAGAAGGTGACTCTTTTTGACATCAATTTCCAGATGAGGATTTTAAAAATAGTTAAACTTTGTTATTCTTTTAATATCTGCTAATGACCATTGTATTGAGTTCAACTTAACATTAAATTGAATATTGGTTGTGATAAACTAATCATGTATGTTTTAGACAATAAAATGGAAAGCAAAGGGAAATTTCAGCTCGTATTAAAGAATTTGGAAACTCAATTTATTTTCATATAGAATTTCAGGATAATACACTGGAGAGTGAATAGTCCCTTGATTTTACAACTTTATGTGCTTGTCTCCATCTTATGTAACTTTATCCTTTTCTGTAGCTTTAATTACTATTTACAGCCTGTCTGAAACTGCATTCAGTAGTTTTCCTTCCAAATCCATTCATCTTCCTTTATTCCCAGTAACTGGCACCTCCAGCCATTCAGTCCCCTAAGTGAGATATCTAGCAATCATGCTATAGTAATCTTTTTTTTTTAAAAACAGCTTTATTGAGATATTATCCACATAACATAAAATACATCTATTTAAAGTGTACAATTCAGTGGTTTTTAGTTTATTCACAGAATGAGTGAGATTGGTCTATAATTTCCTTTTTATGTGATCTTTATCACCTTTGGTGTTAATATTATACTCATTTCTTAAAAGATTTAGCATCTTTGTATCCTGTGGTGGTTCCAAAATGCAAAATCTGTAGATGAGTATCATCGGGAGTGGGTGTGGGAGGGGAGGGCTTTCAATCTTTTTTTCCTGGGCCCACACACTGTAGAACTGGGGTAGAGCTGAGGACTCTGCATTAAAGAAAAGAAAAAAGGTAGGTTCACAGGGGAATTCTATCAAACCGTAGAAGATGAGATCATCCCAATGCTGTTTAATCTTGTCCAGAGCATGGGAAAAGAAAGAAAACCAATCCCACTTATGAGATGTAAAAAATCTTAAGTATTAGCAGAGAACCAACAGCATATTTTTAAAAATAATATATATTTACAAAGTGTATTCCAAGAATACAAGAGTGGTTCCATAATAGGTCATCAATTAATATGATTCATCATATTAATAAAGCTAAGGAGAAAAATCAGGTTATTGCCTTCATAATTGCCAAAAAGGCATTGGATAAAATTCAACATCCATTCATGTTAAAAATACTCAATTAAATAGGAACTGAGGGATACTTCAGCCCATAGGCCAGCTTCTTACTCAATGGGAAAACATTACTAAAGGTAGGAAGAAGACAAAGATGACCACCATGTCCATTATATTTAACACTGGAAACAGAGGTATTAACCAATGCAATTAGACAAGAGAAAGCATTTAACTGCACAAGAATTGGAACGAAGACAACTATCTCTCTTTGCAGATAACATGATTATATATCTGGAAAATAAAAAATAAATGGAAAAATTATTAGAAATTATAAGAGAATTTAGTAAAGAAGTAGAATATAAAATTAATATAAATGTCAATAGCCTCATATAAACAAACAATAAGCAGATAGAAGAAATAATGGAACGGCAGACCTTATTTAGATGAGCAAAAATATAATACTGGGGCATAAACTTAATAAGAAATGGGTAAAATCTATTTAAGAAAAACCATGAAACACTATTGATGACACAAAAATAGATTTTAAAAAATAAAAAGACACATTATATTTTTAGATACAAAGACTCACATCATAAAGATGTAAACTCTCCCTAAGTTAACTTATAAATTTAATAAAATTACCATCAGATTTTTTTTTCTAAATTTGATGAGTTGATTACAGAGTTTATCTGAAAGTACAAACAAAAAGAATGGCCAGAAAAGCTCTAAGAGAAGAATTGAGGGTGGGGAAATTACCACCAAATATTAAAACATATTGTAAATCTGCATGATTGAAACAATGTATTGGTCTGTGATTGGTCCATCCAGAAAGACCATGGAAATGGGAAGCAAATCCAGAAATAGATGCAAGTAAAGATAGAAATTTAATAAATGACACAAGTTGTATCTCAAATCAATGTCATATATAGATCTTATTTGGATTCTAATCCAAACAAATAAGACATTTTTGAAATAATGGAGAAAAACTGCACATAGAATGAATATTCTATGATATTAAGGAAGTGTTAATTTTGCTTTTATGATAATGGTATTGTGAATGTATTAAAAATTATTTATGTGTGAAAGATATAAATTGAAGTATTTATTAGTGAAATAATATACAGCCAGGGTTTGTTTAAAACTTCAGCAAAAAAGGGGAGTGTGGAGTATAAAATTAAGAAAGGAAAATATTACTAATTGTTGTAGCTGGATAATTAAAATATAGAAGCGCACTACATTATTTTCTCCATGTTTGTATAGGTTTGAAAAATTCCATAAAGCAAGATGTTTTTAAATACTAGGTTCCGTAACTGAGAAGTGACCCTGTGTATTATTTATAAATACACACACAACACTAGAAAAAAATACCACATTCCTGAGGATATAAGACAGATCTGTTTCTGAGTTTCCAAACCTCAAATAAATTTTAAAGAAATAGTTGATACCTACATGTATTGCTGAGATATGCTTGTAATATATTCTATTAAGGAAGAAACATTCCACAGGTGAGTAGGACTAAGTGATTAGGTATGGAGGTGGAGAGAGCAACTTTGACTTTTCACCTTATAACCTTCTGTCTGAATTTTTAACAATAAGTTACTAAGCTTTTTTAAAAACTAGTTTGTAATAGGACTAAGAATAACTAATAATGTTTTTTAAAAAAGTTCCCAGGGCATTGTGATGGACGGGCTAAAATGCAAGACATTAGCATATAAGTCCTGGATGGTCTGGAGCCTCCAGACTTACCTCCTGCCACATCCTATCGCACTTCCCTTCTGCCAGCTGAGCCCCACCTAATTGCACTTCCCTGACACAGCAGGTTCACTCCCAGTTCTGTGCCTGATGTGCTCTTTGTGGGGCAAACATAGGAGGTTGTCTCCTTTCACAGCCACACTCACTGAAGCCTCTCGAGTGCTCTGCTCTCTCCAACCCCCACCCCCAGCGCCAAAGAGAACTGACTGCTTTCTTCTTTGTATCACTCCCTGAACCTCGCTCATTTCCACGTGTGCGTCATCCCACGAGACTGTCTAACTCCTCTCCAAGCCTACTCCTTGCCCTAACGTATCTGGTCAATAAATTGAGTGAGAGAGAAAAGAAAATGTTTGGCTTAATTACTTGACAGTTGCTATCTCGATTTCTGGAGTAAGAGACTGTAAATATCCCTACTCTGGTTCTCCTAGCCAAAATATTTGTCCTATATCATGATGGAGAGTTAGTTTTGAAACATACTGTAAAAGAAATATTCATACATCTTTGAAGTAAAAAATACTTCCTTTTCAAGTTGCATCCATTAAAACTAAGAGGTAGGAAAGGTACCATTCATATATGATTAAACGGATTGTCAACTTTTGCAATTGTCTCTATAAGTTAAAAGTACATGTGTGCACAACAGTTATTGCCGCCTGTGACTCTGTTCTCCAGAACAAAGCTGCAGCTGGTGTGACCCGAGAGCTGTGCCCTCCAGCGCCTAGGGTGCTCTCAGTGCTGCTGTGGTCCAAATGCCCAATCTCCAATCAGCAGGTGGTTCCCATGGAGTATGTTGTTACCCTCCCAGAAGTTCCATTGCTACATCATCCACCACCATAGACAAATATTTTGTCCCCACTTCCCTGAGAATTAGCTTGAAAGTTCTAGTGTAGAGACTGGGGGAGAAGAGGAATGTTCTCTGCTGGGATTTTGGAGTAGGGTGAAAAGGAGGAGAATTAGATACATTTCTGATAGTCTTGCTTAGAACTTGGAACACAATTTAGCAAAGACGCTATGTAATTAAAAGACTTAGATTTTATACTATTTTGTGTGCTGTATTTGAGGTGTAGTTAAAAGCTACAGAGCCTCCTTAAGAACAAGAAACAGGAATTTAACATGTAGTCTGAATTCCAAAGGACTTGCAAACAAATTATGCTCCAAAAGTTCATTTGTAAATTGAGGCCTTTGTACTCATCAAATCAAGAGGAAAGGGGAAATGAAATAGAATACATCTCTGATGATATATAATTAGAAAAATAAGCCTTAAAAGTAATTGCGAGGGTAGGGGAGAGACTTTTCACCATACACACTTCATACTCTCTGAATTTTGTACAATGTGCATGTGATAATTATTCCCCAAATAAGATGTATTTTAGTTAAAAAGTAACTGCCAAATTACATAGTTAGAACATTTTTCTAGAGTGCAAGTGAATATATACTGTTTCTTTAAATTCTGGTGTTTTTCTCTGTTCTACTGTTAAACTTGAACCAGATTGATTATTGTGCCATGAACATCAAGTAATCTACTGTAGCTGTAAAAATAACCATATTATTGTGGGGATAACTTGTTTTGGAGGATCAGAATTGGCCACCCCAAAATGTGTCTCTTTGGCTTATTTTTAAGAACACAAGACTCTGAAAGAAACTTTGACCATCCCCCTTACTGCCTAAAAGAATTCAAGATAGACGGCCATCATCATAGATAACTCTGGGTATGGTAGGCTGGGAGGATCCTTGCCAAATCCATCTTTATCAAAGTTTTCTCTCGGGTCACATTGTCTATAGACGGCCCATCAAACATTTGCTTTTCCGTCTCTATGTAAATTGCCTTCCTCTCCTTTGAAGTCTTAAACCACTACCCCCAACATCCTCCTTTGTCCTTAGCTGAAGATGGTATTTAAGGTGGTGGCTTCAGCCATTTTGGCAAGTTACTCAGTTTTCCTGGGTTTTTCCCATGTATACATGTTGTTAAACTTTATTTGATTTTCTCCTGTTATTCTGTCTCACATCAATTTCATTCTTCGACCAGCCATAAGGACTCGGAGGGTAGAGGAATAGGTCTTCCTCCCCTCCATTATTTTGCCTTAATTATAAAATGGCTATCTTTAGTGGGAACACTTATTCTCCACTCCTGGTGTTTTCTTCCAGTGGAAGGGACATCAATTAGCATAATCCTCTCCATCCCTACACTCTACTCTAGGAAGGAGAAGTGACCTATCTGACCATGAACTTAGGAGCAGGAAGTGAGCAATCAGAGCCCCACTCTTCCTCCTCTCCTCCTCTTGGGGGCCAGCTGCCCACAGGAAGCATCCATGTCTCCAAGCCACAGTGTTACAGGACTAGCCCCACGTAGGCAGCCAGTGGTGGTCCCCACCTGAGAGGGTGTGTCAATCTAATTCTGGGGTTCAGTATTGCTCACAGACATAAGCCCCATTCTCCAATATCTGCTTTATCAGTAATCACAATGATATGTCGATCTCCATCTGCCTTACTCCATGCCTATCTCTTCAAAACTCAAACAGGAAAAGCAGGGGTGTTATGTACCTGCCCCTGTGGATAGCACCCGTTATGCCTTTCCTCAGTGATGCCCTGAAGAAAAACAATTGGAAAAAAAGATTCAAGTAAGATGTATTGAAGGCATATTGGCAATTCGGAAAAAATATTGAAATGAGGAAAATCTAATTGCAGACTGAATTTCCTGTGCTTTGTGCCTTCGTTTCTCCCTATTTTTGTCTCCTCCTACTATTTCCTGGCTCTAGTTCCACTCTTATTTCCGTATTCAGTTGTTCACTCACTACTCCTTCATTCATCCATGTAGCAAACATTTAATTAACTTCCACATTCCAAACACTGAGGACACAGCATTCCAGGATGACTAAAACAGAATCTGGTGGGCGAGATAGACAAATATATTGCTAATTAAAGCATGATCGGATAAGTACAGTGGCAGAGAAGTGCACAGGGAATTATGGAGGCATCCAGCCAGGGGGAGGCAGAGAAGATGTAGAATCTGAACAGCAATTTAAAAGATGAGTGAGAAAAACAAGTTCTGTTAAATAATTTAAAAGTTTTTATTGCCATTTTTATCTCCAGGAGAGTGAATTTGCACAAATGATATTTAAAACAAGCAACCCATGCACCATGAGTGTACTTTTCAAATGTGATATCTGGCTCTGTCATGCTGGTCATAGGGGATGCTTTGGTGCATCAGCCCACCTCTGGGTTCAGCCACAGCTATGATGGACAGTTCCATGCATGCTGGCAGGATTTACCTCCCGTGCCACCTTGGAAGCCTTGAGCCTAGTCCAAGTGCAGATTCACCCCGGAAGTGTTGGTGAGTTAACACCCCCAGGAGCAACTCAACTCATGGGGACAGCAGCTGGTGAGTGAATGCACAGTCTCCTGTCCTTCAGACACTGATTTGGAAGGCATTCTGTGTGCTTCTCAAAGGTTCTGGTGAAGTCAAGCGCCTACTGCCTACAGCAAAGACCTCAATAACACACAATTTATTGGCTTTTCCTCCTTCCCTGTATCAGTCTCTCTGCCTCTCTCTCACAATCCTCCTTCCTGTGATCAGCCCCCAAATAAACTATCTGCTCCCAAGTCCTCATAGCAGGTTCTATTTTCAAGGGAACCCAAATAAAGACATTAGTCACTCAGAAATAAAGAGCAATGGGGCCACCCAGTTCATGGACTGTGAATTCGATTATATAAATGAGATCTTATCTCAATCATGTCAACTAAAGAATCTCAATAATTTACAATCTCTGTTGTTCTTTTACTTTGAAAAGATCTTTTATTGTGAAATATTTCATATCTACAGAAGAATGCATGCAGTGTAAATGTACAGTTTAAAGAATAACAAAATGAACACTCATGTACCTACCACCAGCTTAGGAAATAGAACATAACCAGTGCCTTAGAAGCCCCTTATATGCCCACACCCCTCTTCCACCCTTATAGGGGGAACTGCATCCAGAATTTTGTGTTGCCTGTTCTCTTACTTTTCATCTTAATATTAGCATATTTATGTCATTTAGTTTTGTTTGTTTTTTACATTTTATATAAATTATTTTATATTCTTACTTAACTTGCTTTATTTTCCCTCAACATCATTTTTCAGATTTCTCTATGGTGATATATTTAAGTGTAGTTCATTCATTTTCACTGTGGTGTAGTATTCCACTATATAAATATACCATACTTTATTTAACCTATCTACTGCCAATGGACAGTTGTTTCTATTTTTTTGCAGTTACAATGTCACTGTGAACATCCTTGTACATGTCTCCTAGTGTACACGGCAAGAGTTTCCACTCTCTAGGAGTAGAAATGCTGGGTTATGGCATGTACGTGTTCAGCTCTTCTATATACTTCCAAGTCATTGTTCCAATTTGCATTCCCACTGGAACCTTATGAGAGTTTCCATTGTTCCACATCATTTCCAATATTTGATATAGTCTGAGTTCTTAATTTATGTCACTATGGTAGAAGTTTAGGGGTGTTTCATTGTGATTTTATCTTACATTTTGCAGATTACTAAAAAGTTGAGTATTTTTAGATATATTTGCATTCCATTTGTGTTCTTACTTCTTATGATATTGAGTCTTTTTATCCACAAGCATCATATATTATCATTCTGTTTTTATTTAGATGTTATTTAAGGTCTTTCAATAACATTTCTTAACTTTCCCATAAAGGACTTACACATCTTTATCAAGATTTATTCCTAGGTATTTTGTCTTGTTGCTATTGTAAATGGTACTTTTAAAATTACTTTTTCTAACTTGTTTCTGTTATTTAGAAATGCAATTCACTTTTATATGTTGATTTTTTAATCTAGCACCTTATTAAATCCATTAAGTCCAATCGTTTATCTGGAGCTCTTTTGAGTTTTCCCATATAGGAAGTTATATTATCTGCAAGTGAAAGTTTTGTTTTTTCCTTTTTGATTCTTATGCCATTTATTTCTTTTTCTTATCCTACCACACTGGTTAGGATCAGTGGTTCAATATTGAATAGTCATGATAGTGAATATCCTTGTCATGAAATAGAGAATATAATAAAAGCCATAGTAGTGGATATCCTTGTATTGTTTCTGATCTTACAGGGAAGGCTTTCAATATTTTGGCATTAAATATAGTGTATTTATGTATCTCTAAACGATATGTAAAAATACAGATCAATCTCATCCATGCACATAGATGCAAAAATCCTAAACAACAAAAAAACCTCTGTATAAAATGTATAAAAATGATAAGTTATTAGGGCTTTTTTTCCAAAATAAAAGATTGATTTAATATCACGTTATGTGTAAACATCCATAAAACCATCATCACAATCAAGATAGTGAACATATCCATCACCCCCAAAAGTTTTCTCATCTTCCTTTGGAATCCCTTCAGAGTATTCCATCCAGTGCCCGTGAATTCTGAGATTTTTCCAAACTGGCTGGTGGTAGCAGGCATGCTCCTGGCCCTTTGTGAACTCCCAGCATTCTTTCCTTAAATGCCTTCAGATGTTCCTTTCTCTGGCCTTGGGTAGTTTCCTCACACACATGCAGATGTCCTAGGTTCTTTCTCTGGGCCGCTCTCTCAAGTCTAGTACTCTGTCCTGCAAACTCTAGCTTCTTTGGTTTCCCTGGACTCTCAGCTCTGCATTCTCTGAGAATCAACTTCTCAGTAACTCGTGGAACCTGCTGGGCTCCATCTTGATTCCCTATCCCTGCACCATAGCCTGGAAATTCTCAACATAGAACTTCCACTCATAGGGCTCTCCTCCTTTGTTTTCCGTCTCTGAGGGATCACTGTTCTTTATACCCTGATATCCAGTGAAAATTCTTGTTTCATATATTTTGTCTGGGTTTTTGGTTGTTTTAGACAGGGTGATAAATGTGGTCCCTGTTACTCCATTTTGGCTAGAAGTTGATCATAATATCCTTTAATCTTTTTAATGTCTACTGCATCTTGTTTCTTTCTTCAATGCTTTTATTCCCTCTTTTTTTTCCCCTTGATTAAACTTGCCAGAGGTTTGTCTAATTAGTTATTTCAAGCAACCAACTTTTGTTTGCTGATCTTTCCTTTTTTTTCTTTTCTGTGAGGAAGATTAGCCCTGAGCTAACATCCATTGCCGATCCTCCTCTTTTTGCTGAGGAAGATTGGCCCTGGGCTAACACCCGTGCCCATCTTCCTCTACTTTATATGGGATGCCACCACAGCATGGCTTGACAAGTGGTGTGTCTGTCTGCGCCCAGGATCCGAACCTGTGAACCCTGGTGTGCCAAAGTGGAGTGTGCAAACTTAACCACTACACCACTGGGCCTGCCCTGCTGATCTTTCCTTTTATATGTATATTTTCAATTTCATTTCTTATTTAAATTTCCTTTCTTCTATTTCTTCATTATTTATTGTCTTTTTTCTAACTTAGATGAATAATATCAAGTCCTCCTTATTTTCTGGTTTCAGCTTTTAAGGCAATAAGTTTAGCTCTCAGTAACACTTTAGCTGCATCTCATAAGGTTTGTTATGTATTTTTTCATTGTTCAAGTCTAAAGAATTTCTAAGTTTTATCATGATTTTCTTTGACTCAGGAATTTTTAGAAATGTTTTAATATTTCTATGTGGATTTTTCCTAGTTTTATTTTTATTATTAATTTCTCAATTACATTGTAATCAGAGAAAGTTATCTTCGAGATATAGTTCACAGATGATAAACTGCACATATTTAAAGTGTATAATTTGATAGGTTGTAGCATATGCAAACACCCATGACACTATCACCACAATCAAGATAATTAAGTTATCCATCACTCAAAAGATCCCTCATGTTCCTTTGTAATCTCTTTGATTGGGCTTCAAATAGATTGGGCTGAGTAACAGAATTTTTTTCCCTCATTAAACTTTGCTTTATTGGGTCCCAAAATTCTGTGACCGATTTTTGGTCAAGTTGTTTCCACTAAAAAGTACAGATTTTAAAAACTAATAACTTAAAACTGCCACAAGCACAAAGAAACAAATGGTCCACAAAACATTCTCCTTTCCTTCTGAAGCTTTCATAATGCATTGTCATCATTAACCAATCTTTTATTATTAAACTTAAATGGTCAATTGAGACAAACAGTTCTGAGACCATTGTTCCACCACTGATTAAGACTGGGATGGAAGGTATTAGGGATGATATTCATTTACCCATCTGAGCTTTCTGAGCAGATTTGGTGACCAGGCCTGCTCCAGCAGCTTTCTTCTCCACTGCTTTGTTGACACCCACAGCAATTGTCTGTCTCACGTCAGCAACAGCAAAATGACCCAGAGGAGGATTGTCAGAGTAGCTCTCAACACACATGGGCTTTCCAGGAACCATACCAACGATGGCAGCATCACCAGATTGTAAGAATTTGGGGCCATCTTCCAGCTTCTTCCCAGAACAGTGATCAATCTTCTCCTTCAGCTCAGCAAACCTGCAAGCAATGTGAGCTATGTGACCATCCACAACAGGTGCACAGCCAGCACTGAAGCCAGCTGCTTCCATTGGTGGGTCATTTTTGCTGTCACCAGCCACATTGCCACAATGAACATCTTTGACAGACACATTCTTGACATTGAAGACCACATTGTCCCCAGGAAGAGCTTCACTCAAAACTTCATGGTGCATTTCAACAGACTTTACTTCAGGTGTAACACTGATGGAGAAAGGTGACCACCATGCTGGGTTTGAGAACACCAGTCTCTTTGACTACTTCACCTAGTCAAGGATTAGTATCATCTAGATGACTGTTAGGATAATGTTGTCTGCAAGTAACAGGAAACCCAACTTAAAATATGTCAAATAATAGGGAAATTTTACTATCTTATTTAACAAAGTCCTGAGAAATGGTGCCTCTAGGGTTACTGAATTCAGCAGCTCAGCGACATCACCAGGCTCTCAGGATTTTTTGTATCCATCTATCCTTCTATCTCTTAGGCTAGCTCCCTTCCTAGTTACAAGATGGCTGCCTCTTATCCCAGTTCAGATGCAGACATAAACAAACCCAGCAGAGGAAGAGCTCACCTCCTTATTATGCACCCCTTTTAAGAGTGAGGAAAGGTTTCCCGTAAGTCCCCAGCAGATTTTCCCTCATTTTGTCATAGGCAGAATTATGGCATAAGCCCTTATCACATGCCAATCTAGGATAAGAAATACCACCCCATCCCTCCCTTCACAGAGCTGGAACCAGGACTGGCCTCCCTGAAGCATATGGCTATGTGGAAGAGAAAGGACAGTTCACAAAGAAAAAAGGAAAAGATTACAGGTAGCAACTAACAGTGTCTGCTACATGAAGCAGTTCAAGAGACAATAAAAAGAGGAGCCATTAAAAAACAACAAACTCCAACCCTTAGAGCACAAAGCCCACTTGTGTGTCCCTGGGGAGTGCACTTATGTAATGGAACCATACGGGAGCTTATCTTTTTAAGTGGCAGGTGCAGGGGGCAAAGGTTTGCATTTCCCTAAGAGGTTACAGCATATAAACTAGCCTTGAAGCCACAGCCTAGAGAGTTCCTTTGTGATATACTTAAGAGAAATGATTAACCCAATCATTTCTCAACTACTGTAAGTACATCCTCTAACAGAAGAGAACTGAAATTGGTCATTTGTTTCATTGGAATTAAAATTATTCTCTTCCCAAGTTAATAAATTTTCTTGAGTTTATAGATAAAAAACTGCATTCCATCATATCAGCTAGCTTCAGATTTTCATCACAAATTAGAGGACAAAAACCCTTTGCTTCCCTTGCAACACTTCTAGCACAGTGCTATGAATACAAGATATTGAATAATATTGCAATTGCAAACTAATTAATTCACTCAGGAAACCTCTGGAGCTATCTTTCTCCCTCTCTAGTAACCACTGGAGGGAATACTCAAGGATTAAACATTTCCATAAAGGCAATATATATCCTTATACTTTTACCTATAAATTACCTGCCACAGGATGAAGTGGTCTCCACGGTAAGTACGGTAGGTTATTATCTTGACTTTGTCCCTAAGATTCAGATTTCAAAAGGCTACACACAATACTAGAGGAGAGGTCATGGAAGCTGGTACAAAAGGAGCAGAAAGGGATGCTGGGTTGCTAGAAACAAATACCTGCTACATTTACCATGTGCCGTGCTACTGTGCTAAATCTTTGTACATGCATCAATCATTTAATCTTCCCACAGTGCTACTGGGTTGGTGCTATATTATCCTAATTTTACAGATGAAGAAAATAGAGTATGGAAAGGTTAAGAAACTCACCTAAAGGCATACTGCTAGAAAGTGACACAGTCCAAATCTGTCTTTCACACTCTTAACCACTGCATTAACAGACCAAATGGTGGACAAGCTCTACCTGGATTTAAATATTTCCACTATAGTTCCTTATTACAGTCCTTGATTTGGGCCTCCCTTTTTAAGGATTAGAAAAAAACCCAAAACTTACCCAACCAAGCACTAGTATCCTATACCTCTTTAATTCTAGAGCTCTGGTTCTCACAGTGTGGTCCCCAAATCAATAGCATCTGGCATCACCTGGAAACTTGTTAGAAATGCAAATGTTCAGTCCCCAACTAAGACTTCCTGAAGAATCTCTCGATGTGGGCACAACAATCTCTATTTTAATAAGCCTTCCATGGGATTCTGATGCACACAAAGTTGAAAGAGCACTGTTCTAGAGAGTGTATATAGATGTTGTTTAGGTCTCCTTTCTCCTCAGAGGATCACAACAGCTCGCAAGTCAAGGAGGACTGAGGTCCACCTCAGTTTTTCTCACTAGTCCTGTTTTGTTCCACGGTCTTCTCCATTGAGCTCTCCTGCTGACAGATTTATTATGCCTTAAAGTTTCACATTCCTTGTTGCTATGCTTGCTACTGGGGACTCACAAACTTCAGTAGAGAGCTATTGATACATTTTCTTCTTTTTCCTCTGATTTTATGTTGCTTTCTACTTTTCACTTATGTTATCTCCATTTCCCCCTTTTTCCTTTCAAGATTTTTCCTGAGCACACAGTGCTCTGTGTGACACACTGTCCTAATTTACCCTCTTTTCATCTTCTACTGTCTCTCATAGTAGGACGGGCTATTAATTACTCCTTAGGAAACTATCATTTTGGCAGAAAAGTACTGGCTTCTTGGTGGTGCCAAAAGGACGACACTTCCATTTGCAAGCAATTCCTGAAAATATCTTTCTATACTTTCTCTTTCCTGAGAACAAGAATCACTGGCTTTCTCACTAAACTGAAAATGCTTTGAGGACAGAATTCAAGTATAATTTACACCATTACCCATTGCTATGAAAAGTGACAATCCTCCAAGGCAATCATCCCCTTTTTAAAAAATTGTGGTGAAATACACATAAAATTTACCATCTTAACCATTTTTTAGTGTACAATTCAGTGGCATTAAATACATTCACATTGTTGTGCAACCATCACTACCATTCATCTCCAGAACTCTTTTCATCTTGCAAGACTGAAACTCTCCTTGTTAAACAATAATGCCACACTCTCCCCTCCCCAATGCCCTGGCAACCACCATTCTACTTTCTGCCTCCATGAATTTGACTACTCTCGATACCTCATATAAGTGGAATCATATAGTATTTATCTTTTTGTGACTGGCTTATTTCACTTTGCATAGTGTCCTCAAGGTTCATCTACGTGGTAGCATGTATCAGAATTTCCTTCAAGGCTGAATAATATTCCACTGTGTGTGTGTGTATGTGTGTGTGTGTGTGTGTGTCTGCACGCATGCGCGCGCGCACCACATTTTGTTTATCCATTTATCTGTCAATGGACACTCGGGTTGCTTCTACCTTTTGACTATTGTGAATAATGCTGCTGTGAACATAAGTGTACAAATATCTATTTGAGGATGATCACCCACTTTTACACATCATATCCATACTATTAACCCATGAGTGCTCCCTATATTTAGGATAGAGAGGTAGATATTAATAAGGAAGGGTAACAGGCAGGCCCATAGGAACATATCTGGGGTCTCCAAAACATGCTGGCATCTGACCACAACAGAACGCTCTACAGCCAACTTAACTACAAACATATTTTCAGTTCCTCTGTTCTGATCTGTCAGCACCCACCAGCAATCGTCTTCATTTTTTTCCTTAGACCCTCGTTCTCTCCTTTTCTTCTGTTCAGACTTGGAGTCTCTGGTTGTTGTCTTGGTTCCTGACTTTGTCCTGCTCCTCAATCTGCTTTTGTTGACTAAACTTTGGCAACTTGTGACCTTCTAAGTTTCTGACCTCAGTTTAGCCCCTACATTTTGGATTCTTTTCACTGACTGCCTGAAGGGATCCATCTCAGCACCACTTATGAGAAAGAAGGAGGATTCGTCATCCTCCATCTGATGAGGCATCAGGGTAAGCTGGAAGCACTGGGGTAGAACCTGCTGGGCTATGCTGAGCAGACACACAGGCCAGCACACACCTATTTGCTAAAGTCCATGGTAGGTGACCCACTCACAGACACAGGAAGAGTAACAGGTTGAAAATCAGGGCAACCCCTCCCAGACAGACTCTCTGCTGGCTCTGACTCTGCTCAAAGTCATACAGAACCTCTCAGAGGGGAGTTCCTAGAGTCTTTATACTGTGACTCATTGAATTGAGGGTTTTGAGAACAGCAGAGCCAGGGACCCTTCTGTGTATCCAACTCAGCATTGGCCTCTGCAACATCCAGCAAGTGAGCCTGGAATCTTCCCATTAATTCATTTGGGTGTTTCATTTCTTGGGGGCTTTGAAGCAGAGCTCTAGCAGCAGGCAACTGCCCAGCAGCGAGGCCTTAAGAAGCACAACAGCAGCTGTAGGTTTGCAGTAGGCCTCACAGTAGCAGAGGGAAAAAGGGTCACACAGCTTTAGGAAACGCCACTACACAGAAAAACAGAAACATGTTGGACAGCTGCCTCGAACCATTGGTGCAACAGAGGTCCAAAATCAACTGTCCACAGAAACTCTGTGCCTTCACCGAAATGTGCTTCCCTTGGAGGGACTCCCTAGCCCCTAAAAAACTAAAAGATAGTGAATCTTTCTGCTGCCTATAAGTAAAGTGTACTCATCTCTCCTTCTAAGGACTTCCCAAAACCTTTTAAAATTGTCAGTATTTCTGAGAACGTCTGACAGAATGTCAATTTGGTGCTTACATCATGTTAGCCTCTTTGACAGATAGAAAGATGATGGTCCTTGGGTTCAATGAACTGTTAGTCCTTCCTTTTTCTTTTCCTTTTGGTACCAGGAAAGTCTTTTTGACCTTATTGGGGCAAGTACTAGTTTTTCTAAATAGGAATTGCTATGAAGCTCATAGTAACACTAGCTAATTTTTTGAGTGTCTATTACATATCGGGCACTTTACACAGATATTTGCAATCTTCCCAGAAATCCCCAGGGTAGAATTATTCTTTCTATTTTGCATATGAGGAAACTGAGGCCCAAAGAAATGAAATAATTTACCAAATCATAAAAATAATGAGTCAGGGGTAATAACTGAACCAGGGTTCCTTACATTATGCTATTAGTTGAGAAAAGTTCACTTTGGAGTGTGATCTCCTTGGAAACTCCCTCTGCTTCTTACCAAGTCATAAGGAATTCAGCATTAAAAAGCTAACTAATCAATGAAAACAAGATACCCACAACAGTTCTTCCTAGAAATGTCCATTGACTTCCACCATCATCTCTTTTTACTGAGATTGTGTCTTCAACAGGCATTTGTCCCTTAAGTACAATAGAAACTCTCTGCTAACCCTGTTTTTAGCATAAAAAAATTTTTAATCAGATTTTTTTTTCTTCAGTTGCCTAGTACCAGGACCAGGGAAGGAATACATTAAGAATTTTGTAGATGAGACACTCATAAGAAAGGCACCTGAGAACTCTGGGCAGGCTGAGCTTTCTGATACTGCTCTATAAATGTCCTAACATACAAGTGACTATTACTTTGGTCCCTAGCCCTCTAAGAGGAAACCTAAGATTCTTAAAAATTAATAGTATTTATTTTGTCTTAATGTTTCTTATAGTTCATATATCCATATATGTTTGAATATGCTTCATAAAATATATTAGGTAGTTATTTAAAATGGATCTATTAATAAAATTAGTCATAATACTATGTCAAGCAATGTCACAGTATTTCATATATATGCACAGTGATACTAAATAGACAGAACTCTGGTTAAATTGATGCACATTTAGCTAAAGTTTGAATTATACTTAAAGCCTAAGCTTGTCTGCTACCTCGCCACTGGTCACATTTCTTGACCAATGTCTAACGAGTTTGGAAAATCAGAAAATCCATGTTGGCTACTGTTATCATTCTCTATAAAATATTGAATCTGGAATATTGAATTAGACATCTTTTAGTCCAGGGGTCAGCAAACTATGGCTGACAGGCCAAATCTGGCCCAGTATCTGTTTTTGCAAATAAAGTTTTATTAGAACACAATCACCTTCATTTGCTGACCTATTACCTATAGCTCCTTTCATGTTACAACAACAGAGTTGAGTAGTTGTGATAGAGACCTTAATGGCCCACAAGGCTGAAAATTTTTATCATCTGGCCCTTTACAGAAAGTTTGCTGACTCCTGATTTAGTCCAACTTCCTCAATATATAGGTAAGTATACATTTCCAGATCTTTTGTTAATATTCTCACAGGTCTTATCAAGTTCCGTACTTTGCCTAAGTATACGAATATGTGCGTTAGTCAAAACTCACCATCATTTCCTATGTGCCTTACCGGTCTCAAGACAAGTACATATTTGTTTCACATGTTGGTATGCTCTTTTAATATAAAGTCTTTTATGTTAGATAAGCCAATTTTCTGAATTAATATTTTACTCTCCACGTCTTTTTCAAAAGCTTTTTCAAATATTAAGAGTTGTTTTACAACAAAGTCGACCTTGGCTACTAGTGTTTATAATTAAAATGTGTTTTAATTTATCACGAATTTTGCATTTCATAGTAAAAGACCCAAATGTAGCTAAAACTTTTAATTAAAAAAAGAGTATTACTTAAATAAATAAAAACATTTATGGAATACCTCCAATTACAAGGTCCTATAGCAGGCTTAGGTATTAAAAATGACCAAGACCCTGTTACAGTTCATGCCTTTGAAGAGCTGGCATCCTTTGGGGGAAACAGACATATAAGCAGAGAACTGATATAAGGAAGACACCAAATAATGATTACATTAATCATTCTTTCCATTAGTGTTATTTTTTGAATTTCACTATTCATTATCTGAAAATATTACTATGCCATCTAAAGCCCCTTAAACCATACTTCTATTAAAGCAAACTTTTATTGTGCACTTCATCCCAAAGATAATCCTCTGGCTTTAACTAATTTTGGGGGGGCGGGGAGGAAGACTAGCCCTGAGCTAACATTTGTTGCCAATCCTCCTCTTTTTTTTGCTGAGGAAGACTGGCCCTGGGCTAACATCCATGCCCATCTTCCTCTGCTTTATATGGGACGCCAGCACAGCATGGTTTGACAAGTGGTGTGTCTGTCCATGCCCTGGATCAAACCTGCAAATCCCGGGCCACCAAAGTGGAGCACGGGAACCCAACCACCATGCCACCGCACTGGCTGCTTAACTAAATTTTTAAAACAGAGGAATACTGCTTTTTTCCCCCAGCTTTACTGAGATATAATGGACATGTAACAATGTGTGACCTTAAGATGTAAAACATGTTGATTTGAGAGGAAGACTGCTTTTATAAAACACATTGCACCACTAGGTAATATAATAAGGCTAAACCAAACCTGTTATCTATAGCTGTTATTTTTCAGGATTTTATCCATAGTAGATACAAATCTGTGGAACAAAGAACAATGTTATACTGGTATTTTGCTCTATTGAATGGAAATCCAATTATTTTCCTCTTAACTCCACCATTTTTTTATTGTCCCCTCCCTCTTTCTTATTTCTTTAAAACATTTAATTCTAGAAGTCTTTATCCTTTTCTTATAAATTCCCATTACTTTCTTATATCATTCCCAAGAAATGTCAAATCTGAGATTCAATAATTTAAACATTTGACAGTTTAACATATTAAGTTATTCAGCAAATGTACATAGAGCTGGTACATATTCAAAAGGTATTCTTCATTCTTGTGATTGAGTTTAACTCTCTCTAGAGGAAGACCAACATACAACCCAAGAGATTAAATTTTTTGCCTGGTTTTAATAGTGAGAGAAAGCACAAACAGAACTAAAAATCTAGATTGCAAGGCTGAGGTTATGTTGCCTTTCATTTTGCAGCAATGGAGACTGAACTGGTAAAAAAAGGGTAATCAGGTTGAAAATCCTTATTTTGTTTTTGATGATCTATTCTCTGTTTCCTTGGAAACAGAGCTGGCAGCCAGAGTTGCTGGCATTATGTTTCCTTTTCTTTTTAAGCTTTGAAGCATCAAAGAAAAGGTGAGGTTTTATGATTGTAATTGGTAGAATCTGACTTATTTTCAAATAAATTAAAAACAAATATGCATCGAATGCCTATTACATATAAGGTACTAGGATGTAAAACTAAAAAGCTTAAGAAAGAGCTTTAAACCAATTGAATGGAATAAATTTTAGTTTCTAAGAGCCAATCTATTACGTATTTTTTTAAGAAAAAGAAGAAATAAAGCTTATTAAAAAACGTATAGTGTGAGGGTAGTACGTTGACATCAGTATAGTTTAATGAAATTAAGTTTAGAAAACAAATAGATTCCCACACCAGACAGCATGATTCCTTCTTCCCCTGTACAAAAACTATGTAACATGAGGGTGGTTACTCTGTGTTGAGAAGACAGTCTTTGCCTCCAGTAAATGAAACAAACAAAAATCAAAGGGAGCTTAAACCCAAAAGGTTTTCTGAAAAACTGATATAGGAATTTACTAAATATTTCAGTTGAGGGGTGATTGCCAAATGATTATAATATGCTCTTTTCCTTTATGAAAGGTTGCATCAATTTAAGTTTAAGAAGCCACACCTTCAGGAACCCTGATTGAGATGAGAAGGCAAGAGCTAGAGGTGATAGTTGCAGGGAGGATTTTTCTTTTTTAAAAATAATAAGATCTAAGCATATTTATAGCCTCTGGGGGGACAGAGGATAGAATGGGAAGATTGACAGAGCCTTTAACTTGATAGAACTAATTTTCTGAAGAGAAAGGAGGGGATGGGAGCTAAAACAACTAGAGGGATTTGCTTTTGATGTCCTATAAGGACAGCAAAGTATGATGATAATGCTTACTATGTGCCAGGCATTGTTCCAAGCACTTTAGATGCATTAATGGAATTAGGATGGATGGAGATGATGAACTTGGCAATGAAGAGTTGAAGGAATGTGCACCCCAAAATCAAAATTATCTCTGTGAATATGAATATGAAGATAAAATTATGTACCAATAATCTGCTAAAAAAGAAGGATGAGATGGTATAGGGAGCTTAAAAAGAGATGATTTGAAGAATAGGAGAGAAAGTGGACCATAAACATATAAAAGTATTTCTGAATAGTATTCAAAAATGATTGTATCCACAACTGTCAGATCCACAATTGTCAGAGCTCAGAGCACAGACTATATTGACCCAAGGTTGGAAGTTTGTAAGCAGGGTGGAATGGAAAGATGAGAGTTCAGGAAGTTGACAGCACTGGCAGAGGGTGGTTAAGTGGTGCTCAGTAGGGTTAGGTTAGATATGAAAGGAAGTGAACCCAGGAGGGAGGACAACGATGGATAGGAAAAAAGAAAGTAAAAAAGTAGGAACAGAAAGATTGCAAACAGAGTCCACTGACTCCTATCCCATTCCTTTCTGAGTGGGTAATCACAGCAAAAGGCTGCCACAATTCATGAAAGCCACCAGAAGAGTAAGCTCTCATCTTCAGATTCCTGGTTTTCTCCATGGAGCAGACCTAGAAGCGTTTTCCACTGACCAGCATCACTAGCATCTCCTAGGAGCTTGTTAGAAATGCAGAATCTTTGGTCCCGGTCCAGAACTACTGAATCAGAATCTGCTTTTTAACAGAATCTCCAAGTGATTCATATGCATATTAAGTTTAAGAAGCTTTGGGATAGATGAGAGAGTGTAGCTTCACCCTTGGTTTATTTCTGCTGGTCATGATATGCTAGGAGAAACAAGGAGCACACATTCTGTCTGTGATGTTCTCGAGCTCCCAGACTCAATGTATTCCCTTTTTTATGTGTAACTTAAATCCTTTCCCACATGATTTGTCATCCTCGGCACTAACTCCTCCCTAATTCCACCCCACACCCCAGGTTCTCTCCCATCTGGGTATCAAGGTATTGTACAAAATAAACTATAAGCTTCCTTTTAGTTTTAAAATTGTTTGATTTTTATGTATCATAGCCAAACTTCCTCTGCATACAAAAAAATACCAGAAAATCAGCCCAAGTGAAATGCAATTCAGTCAGTGCCAAAAATAATTCTAAGGAGACTTCTGTAGTTACACACACACACAAACACATACCACATCTGCTCTTGGGTCAGCTTTAAAGATAAGGTGACTTTCTTCTCTCATCACTCCAGTGTTTTGAACTGCTATACGTGATAATGTTTTTGAGCTGCCTTTTGGCCCCTCTGGGCAAAACCAAACCGAAATTCTTCAAAATGAATTAAGTCACTTGAGAGTCTGAGTGGAAGCTTGAGCGAATTGCCTCCTCACGTTAACATGGAACCAGTTCCCCAAGAGGTGGAGGTTCTGGGGAGCAAGAGGCCAAGTCAGCGTCAAACCTATCACCCAGATACCTGTTGGGGGCGTCTGTGTTAACGGAACATTTTTTTAAAGACTAACGCTGCTTTTTGTGATTCAGGCTTTTATCGTACACCAAGAACAGAATCTTGTCGACCTGCGGTGGGTTTTTACGAGCCAGTGCTTTTAAGCGGTGTTACCTACTGAACCAACGTCGGCGGTCAAAGAGGGGGGAAAAGCCATTTGTGCCCTCCTCGAGCTAACTGGTCCAGAGCTGTGAATGTGCTCTCACCGCTGGGAGAACCGAAATAGCGGAGGCCTGAGGCGTTTCAAAATTGGACGGGAAGGGTTTTTTAACCGCTCAGGGAGAGGTGTTTGCGACGTGACAGCTGACGGCCCCCTCCCCTCCCCGGAGCAGCTCGCCATCATTAATCGCCTCTCCCGCTCCGGGTTCACCCACCCGACGCCCACCCCCGCCCTTCCCCCTCCCCCGCCCTTCCCCCTCCGGCCTCCAGGGCTCCCGCGCTCCGCCTCCAGTCCCCCCTCTCCTTCCTCTTTCCCTCCGACCTGCCCCTCACTGCCTTTCCCTCCCCCGTCCTCCTCTTCCCTCTCCTCCTCCCTTATCTCCCCTCACGCTCCAGCCCACCCCATCCGCTTTCTTCGCTCCCTCTCCCCTCGGATTCGCACTCCCGCTCCGAACGCCGCCTCCGCTCTCCCGGCTGGATTCCGGGTGGGAGGCGCAGCGGGCCGGCTGCGCGCAGGCGCACTGCGCGGGGGGCGCGCGGGCTGGCCGGGCGTCGGCGCAGGCGCGCGCGGCTCGGGCTCCGCTCCGGCGCGGGTGGCCAGGCGTCTGTCTGCCGGCTCAGTCCCGGCTCGCGGCCCCGCGGCGGCGGCGGCACCATGTTCCTTCACTCAGTCAACCTCTGGAACCTGGCGTTTTATGCCCTCATGGTCTTCATGGCGACCCTGGGGCTGTGGGACGTCTTCTTCGGCTTCGAGGAGAACAAGTGCAGTATGAGCTACATGTTTGAGTACCCGGAGTATCAGGTGAGGTTCCGCCCTCTCCTCACCTGGGCGCTCGAGAAGGGCCCTTCCTGCCTGGCGCTCTGTGGGTTTCCCCGGCCTTGGCTCCCCGCGCCTCTCCGACCTCCTCATCCCAACCTCGCCTCGGTTTTCTCCGCCCCGGAAGGCTCTGCAGACCCCTGCTGCCCCCCTCACCTGCCCTTTGTGTCCTGTCTTCGTGGTGGGGTGTTCGATAGATGGCTCCCGGGGCATCCTCCCCGCCCCCCTCGTAGTTGCTCCCCTGTCCCTCTGCCCCCTTCCCGGTCCCAAATCCCAAGCACAGTCAGGGCCCAACCCCCTTCACCCCCAGGGACGCAACCTCAGCCCCTCTCCCTAAACCCAAATCCCATCTTCCCCACGTTCCTTCCTAACAGGTGCCCCTGGACCCTGCTTGGCTTCCCACGCGCCTGAATCTTCCCCTCCCGCCCAGTGATGCGCGTCAGCTCTCGCTTTTCTAGAAAGGAACCGAGCTTCTGCAGAGTGTGTATTGGCTAGATAGTTCCCAAGGCTATGTTAGAGACTCCAGGGTTTTACCTCTGTGTGAAGGGCTAAGCTGATGAGTAATTAAATGGAAAACTGTTGAGGTTCTCTCCTGTACGGATTTTGCGGATCCTCCTGTTTTGTAGGTTCTGCATGTCGCCCTTTTCCAGTTGCATACAAAATCTATTTTATGGTGTTTATTTTGTTTTCTCACTGTGTTTGCAATTTAAGAGAAACCTGGCCCTTCTCTCTCTCTCTGTTTTCCGTTCCATTTTGAGTATTTTCAATCACAATTGCTTCAGTTCAGCAGAGTAGAATGTAGTATTTCATTCATGACCAGCTATAAGAAAGAGATGGTGACAAATGACACAACTGTCCAAAGAAATTTCTTCCGAATGATTCTTTTATTTCTAAGCACGTCTCCTAATTATGGAATACATATTATAATAACTCCCTTCCATAAAACGTGTATGTAGTATAATACATATTGATTAAATGCATTTTTAGTATACTTTAAAAACCACATCAGATTTTTTTTTTAATGTGAAGGATGCAGATCGTGATTGTTTCTGCGTCCAGATCATTATGGAGGAGCTTGTTATTTGATTATGCTGCTATTATTTAGATCTTAAAACTACTTAAGGTTTAGGTTGCTGAGGTGCAGCCTTTCCCATGGGCAAAATTCTAGTTTAGATTTCATTTATTTTGAGATGCCTACCTTGGTATTGCATCAGTGCTTATAAGGGAGTGGAAAAATTTGATATCAGATACTACTGAAGGAGATTTTAACATGTTACTGTTCTCTTAATTTCTAAGGGAATATGCTGGTTTATGTTTAATCAGAGGCTCTATCTATAGTTCAATATGTGGGCTTTTAGTTTAGATTATTTTTAAACTGAAAATAGAGCCCTTATAATCTGCTTTCATTTTTCTATGGCTTAATAATTAGGAAACTCCCAATAGATTGAAGTCGGTCACTTTGGTTTTGTATTGCATTGATTTTGGTTAAAATAAATTTATTTTGGAACAATACAGTACTAATTCCCGCTTATTTTTAGGTTGCCGACAATTATTGAAGCTGTTTTAATATTTGCAGTAGTAGAAATTGCTTAGTGTTGGGAACAAAGCATATGGACCTCACAGATGCGTTTCGTGCCTCCTAAAATTGACTGGAAAGAAACAGAAAATTAGTGTAGCTAATGCAAAAGGGCTGTTTGGCTTCTTTTGTTGTTGTTGAGTAGTCTGTATTCAATTATTTTGGTTCAAATTGCCTTTTTGAGGTTTTACACTTCTGTTAATAATTTGTTAGTACAGTGGTAATTACAGTGGCGGAGTTTGTGATCCACATTTTTAGACTTTTATTTTTTTGATGTAAAAAGCTGTGTTAATTCACTACGGTATTTATACTCTTAGTCCTTTGTTTTTGCACACCAGGTCCTGTTATTTTACAAATATAGTTAAAATCTGACCATAGAAATGAGTCATTTTGAAATATAGTAAGAGAGATTTCTGGATAACTGAGGTCATTCTATTAAGAACCAATGGTTTTTAATGAATAAAAGTGTTCTAAACATTTTATATGCTGTTTACTTTTAATTGTATTTTATAGTAAGCTCTCTAATTGTTCACAGATTGATATCTAGCCTATGGGATGTCCTAGTCATTGGGTTTTCTTCTCTTTCTTGATGATTTTCTTATTTTTTTACTGCTTATTTGCATATTCTTTAGCTGGGCAGCAGAGGAAATGAAAGGTAGTTGAAACATGCTGAATTTTATTCTCCCACTTAAAAAATAAAAGGTGGGATAGGAATTTGAAACTTTTTGTAAAAATGAGGTTTTGAATTTAAAATTGTTTGATTATCTCTATTTGTTCTCTACCTCTGGTTTTCCTACATTCACTTATTCAGACTTAACTGAACATCTCACGAACCTGCCTGGCAAAATACACGTTACCCTTTAAAGCTTCTTGCCTTATTATGACAGCACGGCAAGCTTTTATTTGGTAGCCAACAGTTTTAGGCAAATTGTAGAATTCGAGAAGAAACATCTGTGTTGTTTTCTCCTGTCCAGTAATTTGCTTGGCTGTCTTCAGATATGTGACCTTATGGTTGCTCTCTGAAAGGAAGTGTTAATATTGGAAATATAAATCATGTATTTTGTTATTAAGTATGATGTTTATTTAGCAGATCATTTATTGAATGACTACTCTGTGTCAGGTATATTCTAGATACTGGGCATGGGTGAGAGGGAATTAGAGATGAATCAGACATTGTGCCTTTAATTTGTGTCTTTATAATACAGTGGGGGAGACAGGACTTTAGTGGATAGTTAAAATATAATATGCTAAGTGTTATAATTTCTCTATAAGGGAGTATGTACAAGTCTCTTCACAGAAGAGAGCATCCAAGTTTGTCTTGGGTAGTCAAAGACTGTAGAGAAGAGGTAGTGAATTGGGCCATGGAGGGCATATAGTTCACGAAGTGCAGAAACAAGAAAATTGCAGGCATAAAGAGTAGCATATGTTGGGCCGCCCGGTGGCGCAGCGGTTTAGTCCGCGCTTGGCAGCCCGGGGTTCGCGAGTTCGGATCCCGGGCGCCCGCCGACGCACTGCCTGTCAGCCATGCTGTGGCGGTGTCCCATATAAAGTGGAGGAAGATGGGCACGATGTTAGCTCAGGGCCAGTCTTCCTCAGCAAAAAGGGGAGGATTGGCAACAGATGTTAGCTCAGGGCTTGTCTTCCCCACAAAAAAAAAAAAAGAGTAGCATATGTGAAGGTGGGATGGCACCAGGACACATTGCATAAGCAATATGTATAGTATGTTACCATTTATGTAAAAAGGAGAAAATAACTTACAAGCATATTAGCTTGTATATATGTAAAACATTTCTGGAAGCACACACAAACTGATAATATTGGTTGCCTTCCGGGTCGGGAAGTGAATGGCTAAAGGACTAGGAGTAGGAGAGAGCCTTTTCAATGTATACCCCATTGAATCTTGAATTTTGAAACATTAAAAATGAATTTTAACACATAGCATATGTAAGTTATAAGAAAGTAGGCAAGAATAATTAGAGTCGGATTTTAAAGGACCTCTCTCTTATGCCTTTATCAACTATATAGGCAGTGAGGAAATGATAAGGTGTATGTTTTAACAGGTATTTCTTGACAGCAGTTCTGGACTAGGGATTGTAGCAGGGAGATTATGACAGGAAAGAGACCAGTCTGAAAGACTCAGCTGTCCCTAGGTCTTTTTATCAAGCTAGAATCCTCAGGAGTGTTCTTAGAGGTGGGGTGGGTAAAGGACTGGGAGATCTTTGGAAGATCTTTAAAACGGTTTGTGTTCATTTTGATCAAAATCCTTTTTTTTCATTTTGGTTCATTCCTTTGGCTCAAACTTTTATTTTTCAGTTTTAATTCACAATTAAAAGATATATATCATAAGATAAAGACTTTAGTTTCTTAAATCAGTATTTTTCTAGCACTTGGAAATATGTTAGGATTTTTGTCTTTTCGAAAGGGGTCTAGATTAGAGATGGGAAGGGCCTGCAGTAAGACAGAGTCAAGAGAGGTTGGACAGCAGGGGCGGGATTGTGGGGATAATATTTTCAGTGTAAAGGTAATCAATAGATCTTAATTAAAGGTCTTTTAGTGCTCATTTAAAAATAATCTATTTAAAATATATTGGAGTTCTGTTGCTATAAATGGTTTCTTTTTAAATCCCTTGACCCTCTTCTGTTTTTTCATCAGCATCCTTTTTGTATGCCTACACCTTTTCTGTCCTCAGTCTGGTCAGTACCTTTCCTATCTCTTCCTGCCTCTCACTCCCAGCTTGAACTCTGTCTGGAAATGCAGTTTTGCCATTTGCCTACAACTCCCCCTTTTTTTTTGTTGTTCTACCTCTTTTTTTCCATCTCTATACTTTTTTCTACATATTGTATGAATTCATATATTTTAAATATATGCCTTTTTACTACAAAATTGCTTTCATAGTAGTATATTATGAAAGATATCAAATATATTCTCTTGCTTGTTTTTCTGTCTCCAGAGAATTAAATATTTCTTTTTAGGTATATTTGATAGTTTCCTCTTCTCAGTTAATTTTCAACTAGTTCACAACTTTGTTTAGCTACTGTCCTAAAAAGAATAATGATCTAATATGGATGTACTATTATATCAAACGGTGTAATAAATTGGGAGGAGTTAAGAAACTGTTTCTTTGTTCTCTCACTTTTTTTTTCTGCTTAATTTGTACCTAAAGAAACAAAATATTGCATCATTAAAATTTTGTATAGTCTATATGATCAATATTGGGACTAATTTGAGTTGAAGTACATGTACATACATAAAGAAAATAGTGGGGTTGGTATTTCTGTATTTTGACTGTTTGAGGAGATGAAATTGCTAGTGTCTTAAACAGTATACTCACAGTCTCTAAAGATGTTTTCATAGTGTTATTGGCACAGATCGTTTATGGTAATGTCCTCAAAGGAATAGTCAAGAATGTGCATCAGTGATCAGAATTCTGCTTTTTAGAACAGTGAGTTTTTTCAGCAATCATTACCATTTACAGTTTTTAAAATTCATTCGGTAATTTAAATTTTTATCAAGCACATGTGTAGCACTCCTAGATCATTAAATCTATTGATGTCTACTTAAAATCTACGGTTCAGTGTAACTGGTTTCATTTCTCATGGTTTCTATCCTTAAAAAAAAGGATCAGAAGAAGAGCTTATATTTTACTACTGCTTTTATAAATGCCTACCTTTGGGGGATGACATTAAGACCTAATTTATATTTTGTTGAAAAAAATTTTAGGTGAATTACTGGCTCGTTTGGTATGCAATAATATGAATTGCAGAGTAGTTTAAGGCTTGCTGACAAACCATGCATCTGGTCCACGAAAACTGAAACATGCTAATTCATTGGAATGTTTATGAAAGAAGAGTGTAGTGTCTTGACCAACACATGGCTATAAGGTTCAGATTAATTTGTTAAGCACATTTTAGGTCAAAGCATATGAAGTTGAGAGGTCAGAAAGCTGCATTATGAAACAAACTTACTTTCCTTTGAATGATGTAACAGCTGGAATATATAGTTGGGCCTGAGTAAAAGGAGAGACATTACAAAACAGTTTAAAATAGCAAAAAACAATTGATTTGATAATGGAAAGCTTTTATCATTTCTAAGTATAATTGATACTGATACTAAATTAAACGCATTTCCAATTATGTTAACATGTAACTTGCTGACATATACCAGTGTTTTTCTGCCTTAGTCAGTGGCTATTTTGAGTAATTTATATTCAGTAGGATTTCAGGTAGTCCCATCTTATGCTTTCCTGAAGATTGCATGATTCAAAACTCATATAATTTAAGACTAATTCTCCGTATGAATAAACTAAAAGTAGAACTTGTTTTGTGCATTAAGTGCAGTTTTATCACTAATATTTTTATATTGCACTGTTTCAAATTGTATGATTCAGAACTGGGAATGATGAGGCTGAATTGTATTAATAAAATTGATTGAAGTGAAATTGCATTTTTTTTTTTGCTGTAGAAAATAGAACTTCCAAAGAAACTGGCAAAACGCTATCCTGCATATGAATTATATCTTTATGGAGAAGGATCCTATGCTGAAGAACACAAAAGTCTCCCTTTGACAGGTATTCCAGTTCTCTTTCTTCCTGGTAACGCTGGAAGTTATAAGCAAGGTAAGTCTCAGTAGTAAATTTTGAAAGCTATAAAATTCAGTTGAAGAATTTTTCAGATACATACTCTGTGTTAAGTACTCTGCTAGGCATACTGAGAGACTTAAATATGTGGTATTTTGTCTGAGAGAACGTACATGTGAGAGTACATAAAAAAGAATAGTTGAAGGGGCCGGCCCGGTGGCACAGCGGTTTAGTCCACGCTTGGCAGCCCAGGGTTCGCTGGTTTGGATCCCGGGCGCCCGCCGACGTACTGCCTGTCAGCCATGCCGTGGTGGCTCCCATATAAAGTAGAGGAAGATGGGCACGGATGTTAGCCCAGGGCCAGTCTTCCTCAGCAAAAAGAGGAGGATTAGCAAAGGATGTTAGCTCAGGGCTGGTCTTCCTCACCAAAAAAAAAAAAAAAAAAAGAATAGTTGAAGACCACTTTGCAAAGAGTAAGAAGGAGAAAATAAGATGGAGTGGGGTGGGATAAGTAGATGATACAGGGATTCAGAAATCAGCAGAAGAAAGAGGTTTATGTTCAAAATGGATGTTACAGAGAACAGAATCTGAAGCATTGATTGGAGAACTAAACCAGTGGTTTATGTTATATTGAACAAGAGAGGAGATTGATTTCTTTCTTTTGGAGCTATTTAAGTTAGAGAGATCTAGAAGTACTGAGGGGAACACAGAAAGGTGAGGGTGGGAAATTAGATGTACAGATTCCAAAATGAATGTTGGCTTGGAGATATAGCAGTTATTTCTGGCATAGCAACCAGGTAATCTGGAAGTAATTTCAGCTAAAATCTGCTTTTTTTGGTTGTTAAATGGTGTATTCTTTTATATAATGAGAATGGAATTATTTCAACATTTAGTATAATTACTTACATGTTTATTTATCTAGCAAATATTTTTGGGGTACCTACCATGAGCTGGGCAGTATTTTAGCTATTAGGGATCTAAAACAGACCAAGCAGTTAGTCTCTCTCCTCAAATTTATATTCTTGTTGGGAAGACAGCCATCAAATAAATATGACAGTAATGTTAAAAGCTAGAAAGAAAAATAAACCAGAGTAAGGGATAGAGAATAAACAGGTTCAGGAGGTGACTAGTTGAGATGAAGTGGCCATGAAAGGCCACTATGAGGAAATGACATTTGAGCAG
Source organism: Tapirus indicus (assembly GCA_031878705.1). NCBI lineage: Eukaryota > Metazoa > Chordata > Mammalia > Perissodactyla > Tapiridae > Tapirus > Tapirus indicus. The sequence goes on along the minus strand of CM062926.1, from coordinate 104,723,994 downwards.
AGGCCTGAATATAGCAAGAGACTGAGGTACGTGACTATTTGGGAGAAGACCCTGAGGCGGGAATGTGCTTGATGCATTCAGGGCCACTGAGACTAGAGAAAGTGAAAAGAAATGAGGATGGAAAAGAATAAAAACAATTTTTTTATTCTTCAAATCGCAAAAGAAGATTTACTTCTGTGGATATATTCCACAGGCTATATCATATAAGCTATGGAAAAGACTTTGAATTTTGATATAAGTGTGATGGGAAACTGTTGGAGCATTTGGGGTAGGAAATGATGTAATCTGATATTTTTGTTAATCATATTTGAAAGATGACACATATACAGAGAAATGCATAGAATATAGATATTTGGTTAAAAATTATTTTAAAGTGAATACCCGTGGAACCAAAACCCGAGTCAAGGAATAGAAGATTGCCAGCACCCTGGAAACCCCCTGTTTGCCCCTTCCTGATTAAAACTCCCTTCCCTCTTTCTAGATGTAACCACAATCCTAACTTTAAGGTAGTAATTGCCTTGACTTTCTTTATAGTTTTAGCATCTAAGTATGCATCTCTAATACAATCTGCTTATTTAGGGCTATTCTTAAACCTTGTAATATAAATATAATCATTAAGTATGTATTCTCTGGCTTCGTCCACTCAACGTTGTTTTTAAAATTCATCCAAGTTGTTGTAGGAGCTGTGATTCATTCATTTTCCTCACTCGATATTATTCTGTGGTATGACTATACTGTAGTTTAAACATTTTGTCTTTAGACATTTGTGTTGTTTACATTTATTGGCAATTACAAATAATGAATATTCTTATCTCGGTGCACATAAGCCCATTGTTTCTGCAAGACGTATACTATAAAAACATAATTCCATGTCACAAGTTATGTGTATCCTTTTATTTTTACTGATTGTGCTAACTTATACTCCCAGAAACAGTACATTATACTTCCCTTTGCTCCACATCCTTCACATTGGAATTGTTAGATTTTGAATTTTAGCTAATCTGGTGGGTGTGATTTATTTTTAAAAAGTGATCTCTCTGGCTTTGCTGTGTAGAGTATATGCTGTAAAGGGGCAAGAGTGGACATAGGAAAGATACCAAACATTATTAGTTATCACATCAAATGCAAATCAAAACCACAATGAGATTTCATTTCATACCCACTAAGGTAACTATAATCTAAAAAGCAGATAATAACAAGTGTTGTTGAGAATGTGAAGAAATGAAACACTCATACATTGCTGTTGGGAATGTAAAAGGGTGTAGCCACTTTGGAAAACAGTTTGATAGTTCCTCAGAATATTAAACACAGTGTTATATGAGCCAACAATTCCACTCCTAGGTACCTACCCAAGAAAAATGAGTACATACATCCACATAAAAGCTTTTATACAAATGTTCATAGCAACACTATTCATAATAACTAAAAGATAAAAACAACCCAAATGTCCATCAACCAATGAGTGGATGAATAAAATGTGATATAACCATCTAATAGAATATTATCCAATAATAAAAGGGAATGAATTACATGCTACAAAGTGGATGAATCTTGAAAACATTATCATAAGTGAAAGGAGCCAGTCATAAAAGACCACTTATTATATGATGCCATTTATAAAAATGTCCAGAATAGGCAAATCCATGAAGATAGAAAGTAGATTAGTGCTTTCCAGGATTTAGGAGAAGAAGAATGAGGAGTAATTGCTAATGAGTATAAGGTTTTCTTTTGGGGGTAATTAAAAAATATCTACAGTTAGATTGCAGAAGTGATTGCACAACTCTATGAATAAACTAAAAATCATTGAGTTGTACACTTTACAAGGGGAGTTGTATAGTATGTGAATTATATATGGTTTAAAAAATTGAATGGCAAACAGGTATTTTGTTTGCTAAACCTACACTGCAATTTTTAATGCCAATTAATGTAATCAATTCACAATAAATCCTTTTAAAGGGTTTACAAAGCAAAAACTAAAACAGTGGAAGCAGGGAGACCAGTTAGGAAACTACTAGAGTAGTCCAGGCAAGAGATGATGGTGCTTGGATTAGAAAGGTAGTCGTGAAAATGGTGAGAAGCCTCAAGAAGGTAGAGCATGACAGGATTACTGATGGATTACATGTCATGTGTAAGAAAAAAAGACAAATCAAGCATGGGTATCTAAATCATGTGATGAGCAGACATTTCTTGTAGGAATATTCTCCTTAAAATCCTCAAGTGAGACAAAATTCCTAATTTTTTTATTCTTCAGAGAATCTTTCCCCTCACTTTTAGCGATTGTTATCCCTACTGAAGGGGAAGCAGGTAGAGAAAGAATGACCTGTTCACTTTGTTTTTAATTTAAAATAATATTTAGGGCACAGGATATATAACTCCTAGGTTAGTTTGTTCTTCTAAATTGATACTCGTAAGGATACCACCCTGAAATAGATTGTGTTTATTGAGGATGTGGGATAAAGTTATTTGTTAAAAGACTTTGAAGCAAGAGTGGATGCAACTTTTAAACATTTCGTTTGATGTGCACTTTGGCTTTTTCCTCTGCAGTGCGTTCCATTGGCTCTATTGCACTTAGAAAAGCAGAAGACATTGACTTCAAGTACCACTTTGACTTCTTTAGTGTGAATTTCAATGAAGAATTGGTGGCACTGTATGGTGGAAGTCTTCAGAAGCAGACCAAATTTGTACATGAATGCATTAAAACAATTCTCAAACTCTATAAGGTGGGATAAGCCTGCAAATCAATAATGATCAACCTGTTAGCATCTTTTTTTTTAAAGAGACTCAGCACATTTTAAATCATTTATTTGTTTTTATGGAAGTTGAAGCAAAGATGACATCAAGTTTTTGTGTGTGTGTGGGAGTCTGTTGTTTTGAACTCAGTGGTGGTTTTTGAAGTTTTAAACTTCAATTTAATTGAATTTACAAGAAAACTTTCTTTTTAACTTTATTTATAAATTAGGAGTGTGATATATTTCCTAAAAACCATTAGTATGGATTTCTGCTTCTAGTTATAACTAACTGGTACTAGAATAGACTACCTCCATATGTAAACAAGTATAAAACTAATCAAGATATCTGAAGCACGTTTTCAGGTATTGGACAACCAAGCAGTAAAGGACTGTAACCCCTGAAAGAAAGAAAACACCTGAGGTGAGCTCCATGAGCCCTGGCTTTCTGCCTGGAAGCATTTTCCGGACCATGGGGCAAGCAGGTGGAGATCAAGCAGAGCACATTGATATCGCTGAGCTGAATAAGGCAGAGACTGGAATTTGGGAGTACTGAAGTGGCTAGGTTTCTGGGGCAGGGTATGAGACAGAAGAGAACTAGGCAGAGATAGGAGCTCTAGAAATTTGCATTTTTCAGTCTTTGCTGTGCTGCATATGCACAGGACAAAAAGCTAAAGGCAGGAAGGAAGGAGGAAGTGATGGGATATGTCTACCTCAGGTGCAAGGAATAAGGGGGAACATATATCTTAAGAAAAATTTAAAAGAGCAGTAAAACAGACTAAAAATCATTCTGTGCCAGCAATTCTAAACAGTGTCATGGATAAAATACTACTACCTACTGAGGTGAGCCACTTCTTCCCTTCGTATGCCACTGTGCACATCCTGGCAAACAACAGCTACTGGGGAGCTGTGAGCTGAATTGAGGTTTCAGAGGCCACATAGTGCTGGGAAACAGAAGTTCTCACCAGCTGGAGTGGAAAGACCTATCTGGACACATTGGGCATTCAGCTGAGACCCCAGAGATGACATGATATAGGAGTAGGAGTACTCTAGCCCTAAAGTAAGAGCTACTCTAGGATCCCTCTTAACAATGATTAAGTATAAGCCTCAAAAATATCAAAATTAAGGATTTAAACTAAAAGATGCACATAACAAGAGAGCAGATGAGGAATCTCAGCAGAGACATGAAAAGTATTTAAAAAAAGAACAAAAAGGAAAATCTAGAACCGAAACAATACGTATCAGAAATGAAAAATTCAGTAGATAGGCTTTAAGCAGACTGAACACTGGAGAAGAAGAGATTATTGAATTGAAGTTAGGATGATGAAAACTATCCAAAATGAAGCACAGAAAATAAAAGGATGAAAAGGAGAGAGCCTCAGGAACTTGTGGGACAGTACTAAGCAGTCTAACATATATGTAATTGGAACCTCAGAAGAACAGAGAGAAATAGGAGAGGAAAAAAAATTCAAAGAACTAATGGACCCAAATTTTCCAATTTTGATTAAAAATTTTCAACCCACAGGTCTAAGAAAATCAGCGAATGTCAGGCAGGATAAACACAAAATCACCCTTACGTATACCAGTCAAATTGTTGAAAACCAAAGTAAAGAGAGATCTTATTGGTGGTTACCAAAGGGAAGGGGGATGGAGGGTGGGCACAAGGGGTGAAGGGATATATCCACATGGTGAGGGACAAACAATAATGTACAACTAAAACCCCATAGTGTTATAAACTATTAAGACATCAATAAAAAAAAAAAAGAGAGATCTTAAAAGCAGCCAGAGGAAAAAAGACCCTTTACTTATAGGGAAAACAATAAAAATTACCACTGGTTTCCACCAGAAATAATGAAAGCCAAAAACAACAGAACATCTTAAAGGTCTTGGGGGTGGGGATGAGCAGGACTCTAAATCTAAAATTGCGTATCCAGCAAAAATATCCTTCAAAAGTGAGAGCAAGATAAAGACATTGTTAGAGTAACAAAAGCTGGCAGTTTTGTCATTAGTAGAAGGAAAGAGGGAAATGAAAAAACTACCGTAGCTGAACAGCACAGTAATTGCTGCAGACAGGATCCATCCATGGATGCTAAAATTAGCGGGTGAAAGTTTGAGGAGAAAAAGGATATTCATATGGTCTCAAAGTATCTTTTCTAAGATTATTATTAACTACAAAGGGAAAGAATAACTTTACAGTGGAGGAACCTGTCAGACCATCACGTTAACCAAGGTTAACATCACCAGTAATAAGACAATTTGACATCATGAACCCCCTTGACATAATGCTCTGAGAAGGATGCAACATAATTTCTGTGACATTATTGTCAAAAATGCATAACCTCGTTCTAATCATGAGAAAACTTCAGACCCAAATTGAGAGACATACTATAAAATAACTAATTAGTACTCTTCAAAAGTATCAAGGTCATAAAAAACAAGGAAAGACTGAAGAACTGTCACAGATTAGAGGAGACTAAGGAGAAATAACAATAAATGCAAGGTGGGATGCAGGATGGAATCCTGAAATAGAAATCCCATTAGTGGGAAAACTGGTGAAGTTTGAATAGAGTCTGCAGTTGAGTTAATACAGTTGCACTAATGTTAATTTCTTGATTTTGATATTTGTGGTATGGTTATGTAAAATGTTAACATCGGGGAAGTTGGGTAAGAAGTGTATGGGAACTCTATGCTATTTTTACAACTTTTCTCTAATTGGTTCAAAATAAAACATTAAAAAATTTGTTTACAGAAAAAAAGCATTATGAGGTTTATAACTTATTTAGAAGGAAAATGTAATAATTGTGAAAAGTGTGGGAAGAGGAATAAATAGAATTATTCTACTGTGGTAAGCTGTGGTATAATATTAAATCATGGTAGACTAAGTTAAGGTTGCATATTGTAATTTTTAGAGTAACAACAATGAAACAGGAGATATAGCTAAAAAGCAAATGGAGGAGAAATACTCAATCTGAAAGGAGGAAAGAATGAAAAAACAGATGGAACAAATAGAAAACAAATGGCAAGATGATAGAGTTAAACCCAGCTGTATCAATAATTACTTGAATTGTAGATGGAGTAAACACTCCAGTTAAAAGGAAGAGCTGTCACACTGGATTAAAAAACAAACAGGATGAGTCCTGCTCATCCCCACCCCCAACTATATGATAATCTCTCCACTAGAAAATAAAAGCCACTTTAAATATAAATATCCTGATAGGTCAAAAGTAAAAGAATGAAAAAAAATGCATGCAAACACAGATCATATGAAAGGTGGCATGGCTATCTTAATATCAGCTAAATAGATTCTAGGACAAAGGATACTACAGGGATATAGATGACATTTCATAATGATAAAAGAGTCAGCTCATAAGACAAAACATTCCCAAGTGAGTAAGCACCTAATAACAGAGTTTCCAAATTCATGAAGTGGAAACTAAACAGAACTAAAGGAAGAAATAGATAAATCCACAATTAGAGTTGGAGATTTCAATAATCCTTGCGAAGTGATTGATAAAATAAATAGACAGAAAATCAGTAAGGCATAGAAGATGTGAATACTATTAACCAGCTTAACCTGTTCACATTTATGGAACACTACACCCGACAAGTGTAGAAAACTATGTTCTCTTTAAATGCACTGGAACGTTTACTAAGATATGCCATATGCTGGGTCATAAAATAAGTCTCAGTAAATTTCAAAGGATTGAAATAATATAGGGTATATTTTCTAAACATAGCAGAATTAAATTAGAGGTCAACAACAAAAAAGATATCTGGAAAATCCTCGAATAGTGGAAATTGCTACTAGATAACCCAGAGGTCAAAAAGAAAATCACAGGAGAAAATTGAAAGTGTTTTGAACTGAATTAAAATAAAAATACATCATCAGAATTTGTAAGATTAAAGTAGTGGTTAGAAGAAATATTATAGTTTAAATGCTTACGTTAAAAAAGAACAAGGTTTTAAAACAATGATCTAATCTTACAACTTAAGTTAGAGAACAAAGTAAATTCAAAGTAAGTAGAAGTAAGGAAACAAAGATGAGAATGGAAATCAATGAAATGGAAAACAGGCAAACAGTTGAGAAAAAATTGATACCAATGGCTAGTTCTTGGAATAGATCTTTAAAATTGATAAACCCATACCTAGACTGATTAAGAAAGAAAAGGAATGGAACACAAATTAACAAAATCAGGAATGAAAGAGGGGACATCAGTCCAGAGCCTTCACATACTAAGAAACTATTATGCCAAAAAATTTGACAACTCAGATGAAATGCATAAATCCCTTGAGACATAAATTAAAAAACAGACACAAGAAGAAACAGAATCTCTGACTAGCCTTGTATCTGTTTAAAAATTTTTGAATTTGTAATTAAAAATCTCACTGCCAAGAAAAATCCAGAGCTAAATGACTTCAATGTGAATTCTATCAAATATTTAAGGAAGAAATAATACCCATCTTACACAAACTCTGTCAGGAATAGAGGAAGAGATAACACTTAACAGTTCATTTTAAGAAACCAGCAAACTCTGATTATCAAAATCAGATAATGACATTGTTTGAAAAGAAAATAGAGATCTAGTATTCCTCATGAACATAGACATAAAATCCTCAACAAAAAATTAGGTTGTCAAATCCAGCAATATTTTAAAGTATAATACATTATGACCAATAGGATTTATCCCAAGAATGCAAGTATCAATCAATGTTTAATTTTCAAGTATCAATCAATGTAATTTGTCATAGGATCATCTCAGTAGATGAAGAAAACTCATTTGACTACATTCAGCCCCATTCGTGATTCAAAAAAAAACAACACAGAACTCAGCACAGCAGGAATAGAAGCAAACTTCCTCAGTGTGAGGAATTATGAGTATTATGCATAGTTTAATGGGAGGAAATAAGCCATATTAGGTTAAGGACCATTTATGTATCTGATAAGATGTTTATTGGATAAGATAAATAAGGTATGATCACAAAATGAGATTTCCATAAATTTTGTTCACAATTAGCAGTCAAATGTGTTTAATGTTGTATACTAGATAGTTTTTTTCTTTCTCCATTTTTCAGCTTCTCTCTGCTCCCACTACGCCTATTCAGCATTGTACAGAGGTCCTAACTACTGCAATAAGGCCAGAAAAATAAGTAAAAATGGTAAAGATTAAAAGAAGAATTAAAACTGTCTGTATTCACAGATGACATAAATATACAAAAACGTTTTGAGGAATTTACAGAAAATTATCAGAATTCATGAGTGAATTTAGCAAGGTCACAGGATAAATGATCAGTATTCAAAAATTTTAAAATGCATTTACAATGGTATGAAAATACAATTGTTATGGGTAAATTTAATGAAAATGTGCAAGATCTGTATACTGAAAACTGCAAACTTTGCTGAGAGAAATTAAATCCAAAATAAATGGACAGACCAACTTCATGAATTAGAAGACTCAATATTAAGATGTTAATTCTCCCCAAAATGACCAATAGATGTAATGCAATGCAAATCAAAATACCAGCAGGTGTTTTTATAAAAATTGACAAGCTTATATGGAAATGCAAAGAACCTAATAAAGCCAAAAAGAACAAGTTTGGAGGACCTGCGCTGCCTGATTTCAAGACTTAACTATGAAACTGTAGTAACCCAGGCAGTGTGGTATTCCCTGTGCATCTTGAAAATGAAATTTAGACATCATTATTCTTTGCATAAGCCAGCATTTTAAAATTATTTCAGCAGCAAGTCGTTTTTGAGCTTAAATCTACACTGATTATTATAAGAGGAAACAAGCCATATTAGGTATAGGATCTTTTATGTATCTGATATTTATTGGATAAGAGAAATAAGATGTGATTGCAAAGTGAGATTTATTTCCATAAATGTCATTCACAGTAAACAATCATGTCTTTAATGTTATATCCTAGGTAGTTGTTTTTCCTTCTCTGTTTTTTGTTTTCAGATTTTCTCTCATGACTAAATATTACATTTATAATAGAGCTAATAAACTTTCTTTTAAGTTGAAGCTTTTAGAAAGTAAGATTCCTGTTACAAGCAAGTACGATAGGCCTGAGAGAGAGACAGCTGAATCTTGTTGAATGGATAGAATTTGGATGTGGGAAAGTGAGAGGACATTTTTAGATGGAGAAGACCTCATTCATTCATCACATGAGTCTGCGTGCAGATACGGCAATGAGTAAAACATAAATCTTAGCCTTCGTGGAGCTTATGTTCTAGTGGGGAGAGGCAGAGAGTAAACACCATAAATAAGAAACATACTATCTTATATGGTGATAAATGCCAGGAAGAAAAATAAAACAGGAAAGGGAGAGGACTACAATTATAAATTAAGGGTGCTCAGCAAAGACTTCTGTTGAGAAGCAGACAGTTTAATACAAATTAAGGACATCAGGGAGTAGCCCATTGGATATCTAGGAAGAGTACTCTAGGTAGAGTAAACCAATATATGGGCAAGCACATGCGTACTGTATCTGAGGAAAAACAAGGAGACTGGTATGGCTGGAGCAGACAGAATGAGAAGGAAAGGTTGAGGGAAAGGCAGGTTATAGAGCTTGGAGGCAATTTTAAGAATTTTGCCTTTTATTTGAAAAAATTTGGAAAGCCACTGCAGAGGTTTTTGAGAAAAGAGGGACATGTTCTCATTTAGGTTTTAACAGTATTCTGGATGCTTTTGAGGATAAACTGAAGAGACATAAGGGTGGAAACAGAGAGTCCAGTTAGGAGGCTATTGCAGTACTTCAGGCAAGAAATAATGGTAGTTTGAATCAAGTTGGTAGCAGTGGAGGTGATAAGAAATGGTCAGATTGGTGTAAATGTTAAAGGTTGAAGCAACAAAATTTGCTGGCAGATCAGATATGGAAGGGCAATGTGATGGACAAAGAAGAGTTAACCCCAATTTTTTTGGCTGAACAGCTAGAAGGATTGAAATGCCATTCACTGAGGTGGGGGAAAATGTAGGAGAAACAGATTTGGAGGAGATTAAGAGTTTAGTTTTAGACAGGTTCGATTTGAGATGCACATTAGACATCCCAGGTGTAGCTAGTATGCAATTGGAGTTTAAGGTTGGAGTTCAAGAGAAGAGGTCCAGTTTGGAGATAATAACTTGAGGATTGACAGCATGTAGATGTATTTAAAGCCATGAGATTGGATGACATCACTAATAGGGTCAAGAATGAAAGAAGAGATCTGAGACCTGAGTCACTCCAGTTTTAAGAGATGAGAGGAGATGACAAGGAACCAGTGAGAGACTAAAAAGGAGCAGCCAGTGAGGTAAGAAGAGAATCAGAAGAGTATGTTGTCAAGGAAACCAAGTAAAGCATTTCAGAGAGGAAAACATGATCAACTGTATCATATGCTGTTGATAGTCAAGTCAGATGAGCATGGAGAACTGGCCATTAGATTCCTTGGTGACTGGGTAAGAGCAGTTGTGGAGGAGCATTGGGGTGAAAGCTTGATTGGAGTGGGTTTAAGAGTGTATGGAGGTTGAGAAATTGGAGACAGCAGGTACTGTATAGACAACTGTTACAACCGTTTTTGAAGAGTTTTGCTATAAAGAGATACGGAGAAAGGTGTGGTCACTAAGGGGAAAGTGGGAGTAAAAAGAGTCATTTTTATTTTTTAAGGGAGAATAACAGTATATTTATATACTAGCGAGAATAATCTAGTAGAGAGGGAGAAACAATGCAAGAAGGAAGTGAGAATTGCTGGAGTGATGTACCTGAGAAGGCCAAAAGGGATAGGTTTCAGAGCACATATGTAGTGTTGGGCTTTTGCTGAGGTCTGGTCTGTGTTGGGGATCACCAAGACCATCCCTAGGCTTGATGATTCTCCAGGAGGACTCACAGGACTCAGCACGTAATTATACATATGGTTTATTACAGTGAAAGGGCACAAAGCAAGATCAGCGAAGAGAAAAGGTGTATGGGATGAAGTCCAGAGGAGACTAGATGCAAGCTTCCAAAAGTCCTGTCGCAGGGGGGTTACACTGGATGCGTTTAATTCCTACAGCAAAATGAATTTTGACATGTGTGAAGTATTGTCTATGAGAGAAGCTCATTATAGACTCAGTGCCCAAGAGGTTTATTTGGGGCTGGTTGTGTAGATTCCCTCTACCTAGCACATACCAGAATCCCAACCAGAAGGACAGCAGGTGTTCAGCGTAAACCATATTGTTTGCAAAACAGTTTCAGCACAGTGAGCCATTCTTATCATTTAGGGAATGATGAGAATTCTCCCAAAATCTAAAATCCCAGACTGCAGTCCAAAACCAACCTTCTCTGCAGTCCCTTCTCAGGATAGCAGTCTCAAGCCAAGTATGTTAACTCTTTTTTGCACAAGGTCCAATTTATTTATAGTAACAGGAGAGAAGACTTAGATGAAGGATCACTGTGGAGGGTGATGAGTTTGGTAGTGGAGCTGAGGATAATATGTGGAAACAGAAAAGATTTTTTGAAAAGCAATACTTAAATAAAATATGTAATTGTCAGTGAATAAATATTATGGAATGCTGGGTTTTTTTTAAACTCGGGTGCACAATAGAGAAGAATTTGATAAGAAGTATCAATATGATGAGGTAGTATATTGCTATGGTAATAATTGTTCTGGCCTTTTTGTAATATTTCTAATCTTAAATAAATGATTTGACTTCTAATATCCTATAAAATCTCATATTCTGGTATACACCAAATATAATTACACCTCTTACATCCAATATAACAAATGATAAATCATGATTTGCTAAGACTAAGTATTCTGATTTTGGTTCAGAAAACCAAAGCATACCTGTTAAAAATGTTTGGCAAAACACAAAATAGTATGTATACACTAATTACAACCATATGAAAATGTATTTCTGTATCTTGTGATGGGAGGTTATATAAATAGTTTAATTTTATTTTTCCCATAAAATTACTCAAAAAGAGAAGTGTTTAGTATTTTTATTATGATACTAAACCTTAATTATGCCTTGGTGATTTCTTTTTTAATAGGGTCAAGAATTTGCTCCAAAAAGTGTAGCAATAATTGGTCATTCTATGGGTGGCCTTGTTGCTAGAGCATTGCTTACACTGAAAAATTTTAAACAAGATCTCATAAATCTTCTTATTACACAAGCCACACCTCATGTTGCTCCAGTGATGCCATTAGATCGTTTTATTACAGGTGAGTACGGTTACATAAATACTAACTGACCTTCCCATTGTTCAGGATTAAACAAATCCTGGCAGCTACTCCCTTTAGAGTGCGCTACGGATTTATCCATGTGTCAAGTGGCTCAGTTTCAAATCAGCCACTCCAATTCTGAGCATCTCTCTTTGTGACTTTCAACTTAGGCTCGTAATTGACACTGCTGTTAGTTTTCTCTGTCTATTGCATCTTAACAAGGATGGCACGTATTTTGTAATCCCTAAGCACTTGGGCTTCAGTTTAGTTATTCTTGAGGATAACTCCCTGTCTCTTAAAGTGTGTTTACACCTATGTTTTAACTCTTCCAGTACTCTATTCAAAAGAAGGTTATATTTAAAATAGTAGAAATGCCATTTTTAATAAATAGGTCTGCTAACACTTTATATAGTGAGGTAGAATTGCTAATATTTATTGAGCTCTTACTGTATTTGGGGTATTACGTTAAGGACTTTGCATGATGTATTGTTATGTCACTTAATCCTTACAGCAGTCCCTTGAGGTAGGTGTCGTTGATATCCCCATGTTTATGGATAGAAAAAAGAGGCCAAGATAAAGTTCTTGCCCAAAGTCACATGGCAGGAAAACAGTGGAGCCAGTATTTGACCCTGGCAAACTTGTTCCTGGGCCTGTGCTCTTAACCTTTGCTTGCTGTACCGCCTATTAATTGAGTTATGTTACTATAACAGAGGAAATAAAATTATGGTTAATACTATGATGTTGCAGGGAATTTTAAATAAACAGTGGTAGTTTATGATAGCTGTCATCTAATCAAATAGTGATAATGTCACAGAATAAGAATTAAATGCCTGCTGTGTCAACTTTTTATTATAGAAAGCCAAGTATTTACTGCTTATTAGAATATTGTATAAGTAGAAGAAAATCTTTAGAAAGAAGGAATTCTTTTCAGTAAATTTATACAACTTGTTACCCTATCGAAATTTGCATTATCTTGATTGTGATGAAAATTTTGTTTATAGTTTAAAGTGAGAAATATACCTTAGTGACTCCAAACCAAAGTAGTTTTCCAAAGCTCTCATCTTCACATTGTCAGGAAGTAACTTACTTGCTGGAATATCTGGTGCAACAGTACTTACAGTGAAGTTTGATTTTTTTTTCTTATTGCATTTAAAACTTTGCCTGTAGAAATCTTTTAATAAAAAATTTTAGTTTTGTTATTGAAATTGTTTAAATCTCTTTTACTAATTCTAATAATTACTAGGTTTAGGAAAAAATCAAAGATATAGACAAGTTGTAATACTTGTCAGCACACACGAGAACTCTTTCTCTTACTGCATTTTATATGGTGTATGTAGATGAGCCATGTAGATTAAATTAGAATTACTCAAAGTACATTTTTAAAAATTCTTTGAGGAAAGAACTTTCAAGAGAGTCAGGTTTTATTGTTTTGAAGGATAGTGATGGTCTGTCTCTAAAAAGCTCAGGCTGAAAGTGATTCTTAGGATCAGGGTACTTTCCTATAATTAACAAGCCTCTAAGCCTCTTGCCCATTTATTCTGTATTTATTTTTTATTACATTAAGCCAGAATTAGAATGAAAACAACAAAAGTTCTCAAGGGGTGGTGGATTTTAGGTTTTTAGGAGACGGATGCTCATATGACCTGCAGAAGTAGATTGCCTGTTAATACTTGGTGGAAATACTGCCCTTAAAGAGGGGAAAGGAAACCCTGCACTGGTGTACTTTAGAGGGCCAAGCAGCTTCCTCACTTGGAGGCTGTGCCTTTACTCCTAGACCATGATCCAGGTAACCAGGCTCCAGGCTATTCTTGCCCATATACCCCAAGCCCACTTCCAGGGCCTGTATGGGCCTCTTACCTGGATCTACCCTAAGGGCAGGTATATACAACCCTAAGCTTGAGTCATGGCCAAGGGGTGGCTCTATATGAGGTACAGACAGAGCTCAGATGTGCACACAAAGTCCCATGCAGGATGGAGTTGAGATGGGAAGAGAGGGGGACAGTACAGTGATGGGTCAGAGATCTGCTCTCTCTATGCTGCCATCATCCAGCAAGCAACTCCAAGGTGTCCTAGAATTCTTAATTTGAACCTGGCTTTCTGGGTTATTTCAATGATATGTTTCTCAAGGTAGGCAGAGAAAATATATTTGATTTAACAGTTTGTTAACTGGAATTAGAATGGCAGTAGGTACCCCATTGGTACTGTTGTCCTGGGCCTTGCAGATTTTAGGAATGGGGCTGTTTGGTTGCTATCTAAGTAAATATTGCTGAGATCTTTAATGGGAGGAGTTTGAAGCCCTCTATGGGATCAAAATGCATTAAGTTTTTATTTTGTTTGGTTTTGCTTTGCAGGGGAAGATTTGCCCTAAGCTAATATCTGTTGCCAGTCTACCTCCTTTTTCTTCCTTTTTCCCCTGCAAAGCCCCAGTACATAGTTGTGTGTAGTTGTAAATTCTTTTAGTTCTTGTATGTGGGCCGCTGCCACGGCATGGCTACTGGCAGACAAGTGGTGTGGTTCTGCACCTGGAAAACAAACCTGGGCCGCCAAAGTGGAGTGTGCCGAACTTTAACTGCTAGGCTATCAAGGCTGGTTCCAAAGTGCATTAAGTTTTGATAATCAGAAAAGGAAATGAGAACTCCCCTGCCCTGGCCTCAAATCTTTGAAACTAAAATTTTCTCACTTTCCATGGATAACATGGAGAAATTGTCTGCAGTTTCTTCCCTTTGAACTACTTATTACACTAAGTGGGTAGAACCTTCTTAACCCTCAGATTTTCCATAGCAGCATAGTCCCTAGACTAATGTGAATGTCATCGTCCTGATAGATTGTATTTTAAGAACTTAAATAGTGCTTTGGTGGTGGTTGGCCAAAGTAGAGAGCTGCTAAGCCCTCAGAAGTGGGGACACTGCTATGATTAGGAAGATCTACAACTCTTTAGCATAATAAACTCTTTGGAAGAATTTTAGGGTTTTTTCTTCTTGCTATATCGTATATACTGTAGCTCATGAACAAGGAGCATCCTTGTGAAATGTAGAGGCCTGTTTGCATATGGATTTGTCAAAGCTAATAAGATTTGGGTATCTTTTTTCTTTATTGATATCTTCAGTAACTCTTAGTATTTGTACTCTGGTTTAATGGGGAAAGCAGAATATGTAAAGAAATTGTTTTACTCAAAATAGAGAAATGTGAATAACGTTGTTTATAGACGATTCAGATGGCTTAAACAGAAATTCAGTTTAATACTAGTATTATAGATATCTTATTGTTGCAGGGAATGACTACTAATTTTTAATGTCTTTTTTATTTCCTGCCAGATTTTTATATGACTGTAAACAATTATTGGATTCTAAATGCTAGACACATAAATTTAACCACGCTTTCTGTAGCTGGAGGATTCCGGGATTACCAAGTTCGTTCGGGACTGACTTTTCTACCAAAATTAAGCCATCATACCAGTGCCTTATCTGTTGTGGTAATCTTTTTTAAGATTCTACTGAAATTGTAACATGATGGACAAAGTGGAGCATGAAAGGAGAAATAATATGTAGCTGCTTGGAAGTGACTGCTGAGTTGGTATAGTACTGCTATGTGTGCATGCACGTGTGTGAGAGAGAATATGAATGAATGAATATGAATATGTTGAGAAGGCAGAGGCGTGGATGCTTATGTCCATAGAAAGTGAAAAGGATCTTAGGAACTTTGTGAAAATGACTCTTATTTATGAGGAATAAGTGTTTCTTGTTCAAAATAATTGCCTATCCATTGATTAGAGTTGTAAGTAAAGTGTGGGCTGAAGTCCAAGGGCCTCTTGTTATATCTAAGCGGTATGCTATATACAATAGTAGTGGAATATCAAACATATCACATATTCCTGAATGCTAAACTTGAATGAAGTTTTACTGATTTTAAAATTAAAAAGTAGCTTTGAAAATATAAACAGAACCCTGATTAATTAATTTGCTAATTATTCTTCCCTGCTAGGACATCAAGTATTTGGTCTTTAACTGGGATACATAGCCTCTGTAAAGTGAGTTCAAGTTTCCTTTAGGACTTATATTATTTCTTGTATATTTAACCTTGAAGTCTTCAGTTAAGACCTTAACATTTTAACTCAGTATACACATCATCTCCAACTATAACTTAATTTCTTAAAAGAAAATCGTTCGAGTTCCTTTTGCTTTTTAGGAGGTAGTGCTTTGTTTCATAGTTGTTCTCTTCATAGATACTCCTTTGCTCAGCTCATCTACTATTGCCCCACCTTAGATTGCTGTTCATTCATTAAACAGGTATTTACTGAATGCTTTCTATACATAGAACAAAAATTATTAAGCTATTCTGCTATTACCCACCATTTTCTTATGGAATTATGATGTAGCCATAATAACTTTGGAACTAAATTGGTAAATCTCTCACACCTCATTGTTGGTATGAATCTTATTACTTGATTTTGAATATTTTGGGTAGATATTTGCTCCAAGTCCTCAAAACACTGAATGTCAACTCTTTAGTAAACATATTTTAGTCGTATAAAATTGGATATAACTTATTTCCTAGATTTGGTCTGGAGCATGATGCTGTATTGATACCACATCCTGCAGCTTATCTTTTAAAAAACTAGTCTTTTTAATCGTGTGTGTATGTGCGTGTGGATGTGGGTCCCTCTTTTCTAATCGGTTTGATGATGTATTGTTTTCAAGGCAGCTTGTATTTCTGATGAACATATTTTACTTCTTAGGAAATTTTCTCAAAGCTGATTATTATATAATCTGAGTTTTATTTACTTTAAAAAACAATTATTAAGAAGTAACAGTTTTTAATGGTTATCTCAAGAACAGCAAAATGACATTTACATCCGTTGGGACTAGAAGAATTATTTAAGTTAGAGACCATAGTTGTATTGGTAGGGTAGGCTGAACTGCTGTAATATACACACATGCAGGCAATGGCACTCTAAACACAACAGAAGCTACATTTTACTCATATAACTGCCCTAGGTGTGTATTTAAGTCGGTGGGTGGTTTTTGAAGGAGTCCTGTTAGGGGACCCAGGCTGACAGTAGGCACCTCCTTCTTGAATGCTTTACTTCCAAGGTTACTCTAATCATCACTGTTTCAACTACAAGAAGGGGGAAAGAGCATGGAGAAGAGCAGTCAGGCCTGGAGATGGCACACATTGTTCCTGCTCACTTACCATTAGAGAAAACTTAGTTACACCCTACAGTAAGAGAGACTAAGAGGTGTACTCTAGCCAAGGGTGCAAGAAGGGAAGAATGGATTTGGGTGGACATTCAGCAGTTTTCGCCACAATAATCATGAGCAACTACCTTTATTATTTGTGTTGCCTTTCTCTTTTTCAACTCTAGCACAGATGCATTCGTTACAGTGGATGAAAATAAACCAGTTTTCTGTTTTTGGTAATGGTAAATGCTGTCTCCTCTGAGTTCTTACTCTACTGAGCATCTAATATGATCTTAGAACCACAGTGAACTCTGGTTGTCTCAACTTTTTAGTAAGCTGTCAGCAGTAATTCCCATACATGAGATCTAATGTTTATAAGTTCACAAGTAAGCTCTAGATTCCTCCCACTTAAAACCCTCGAACCCAAATACACATTATTATTTGCAGAGTACAAGGGTGATAATGACTCCTTAGAAGTTGTAAATACCTACCTTTTTTTAAGCTCATTTATTAAAGAGGCATTGTAGCCTCTGTAAATTTTCTTGCATCTTTGTTGTTAGTTTCCTACTTTTATTTTGTTTTGACAGTTCTGGTGAGGGCAGCTCATTGTGTCTTTGATGGGACAGAGAGAGATACTGTGAAAATAAGATCAGATTTACTTAATGTTCCCCTGTTGTATGTAAGATGCTTTTCACAGGAGGTCATTACCTGGTATGAAAAGGAATCTAGTTCTCGAAGGGTGCTGTGCCATTGTTAGGAAGCCTTCTGCAAAGAGTTATATTTTTTAGGATCCTTTGCTCTTATGTCTCTAACCAGTAGTATATGTTCTAATTATCTAGGGATTTTTTTTCAAAATAAGTAAACCTGGACCTTACTTGTAAGAGTCTGATTTGGTAGGTTTAGAATTGTCATCAGGCATATTTATTTGGAAAAATCTTCCTGGGCCTAGGTATTTCACAGGCACACCCTGATTTAGAAGTAACATCTTAGAATTTATCAAGTAGTAGTCTGGTCAGAACTAAAATTACTAAAATATCTATTGTAACTTACACGTAAACTATGATTTATTAAAGAATCTTAAACTCGGTCTCTTATTAGAGTAATAAAGAGTTAGGCATTAAACTTCAGTAAAGAATCTGTGGATAGCTTTAATAATTTTTAAAGGGTAATTTAAGCTTGACTAAGCAGTATTGACAGAGAATTATGTTATTTTTTGCAGGAAATACCTTAATATTTTTGGATCAATGCATCAGTTAAAAATGTCTATGCATTGTAAAATAGTGAAACTAATGTTACATGTTTCTAAATATTAGTTTATAAGAATTTTAAACCTTTTGGAGAATAATAAATGTGCTTTGATTGGGGGTTTTTTCTTTTCCTTTTAGAGTTCAGCAGTGCCTAAGACCTGGGTCTCAACTGACCACCTCTCCATTGTGTGGTGAGTTAATATAACTTATTTTGGTGATTTGCGGTGGTCCTCTTTTCTCATCAATGCATTGACTGGTTTGTTAGCTTTCTTAAATATTTGTTCAGAAATAAATAGGGATTTTTGAGAAAGATTAACTTGGGTGCTTAGAACTCTAACCTTGGTTCTTGTCTCAGCTTGACCAAGGTTCCCTTGAAAACCTAGAAAATCATCTCACAAAGAACCAGTAGCATTAGTTTCGAACAAAGCTAGCGTTCGATATCAAAATTTCAGAGTTTGTCATAGTTGGACAGAATCAAATGCATTTGTGGTAGGACTTTCTGAGCTTTTGGCCAATCACCAAACTCATTTGGGACTTGATGAATGCAGCATTGACTATTCTAGGCAGCAGCACATGGAAAACCAAGTGGGAATTAGATTTACCCTTAATGTAAATAAAGAAAAGTAGATTAAATATGGGTCAAGAAATACATAGGCCCTATTATTTTATCTCTCTGTTTTGGCTTAAAGATTCTCTTTTCACCTTCCTCTGCCTGTGTGATAAGTGGTGTCTGCAAGAATCACAACAGTTCAGGCGTATAAAGATGGGCCGACAGTTCAATAGCTGGGGTTGACAATGAGATGTAGAGGAGACAGAGGGACCCTGACAGTTCTACTGTCAGGAAGATTTAACTTGCTCTATTTTTATGTGTGTCAACTTTAAGATAGATGCTTAATAATAATGATTTGATAAATAATTTTAGAGTTTACAGCATTAAAGGAAACTCAGATATTCTGTTAAATAATAGAATTGTGTGTGTTTGTATCAAAAGTGTATTTTTTAAGAAAGTTTCATTTGTGACACTTATTTCATTCTTTAGGTGTAAACAATTGCAGTTGACTACAATTCGAGCATTCTTTGATCTTATTGATGCCGATACTAAACAAGTACGTATTTTTAAACTAAGAATTATTTTAGCAAGGTAAAAGCTTTCATTACAGCAGTGATGGATTTAGTACTTTTTTCTTTCACTTTGGTGAAAATAGAAGCCTACACCTTATATTACTGTAATTAGTCTCAAAATATCTTTTGTTTTGTCTGATAATACTTTGACCACTATTAATAGTTAATAGAATGGAATGAAAATGGAAAAGTGAAAGGATACCTTAAATCTTCTCCCTGTTCTTCCAGTATTGTTTAAAATTTGATATATATCCTTATAACTTTTTTTAACCTAATGGGAATACTTCTTACAAGCTATTCTATAATTTTTTTTCTTATTAATACATTGTAAACTCAGGAACTATCTTATTAGATATTTAAAAAAATTTTTTAAACATCTTGATCTTTCTGATAGAATCAAAATATCTACATTCATTGAATAGCCCAAGCTTACCAGACTTAAATTATGTACTTCTCGAAGCTGAACCTTTTCTGTAATTAAATTTCATGTATAAACCGTTCAAACTAGTGATTTTCCAAGTTGTTCAATTAGCAGGACACCTGGAAATCATAGTGCCCTTTTTAGGAACATCATATTACTCTTTCATCTCTTTCTTGTCTGCTAGCAGATAAATAGTAGCGGGCACCAAAGATTTTAGCAAAATTCAGAGAATTCTATGCATTAAAAAATTTTTTTTCTGTCACTTGGGAACAGATTGCCATTATCCATCTTAAGCAGGCTTTCACCTCAGGTCATCTTGCAGCGCATCACTGTTCCATAGAAATGTGTTTTGTGAACTATGGCTCTGGTCTTTCCTTTTGGAGAAAAAGTTCCTTGTGTATTAGGCAATTTTTTCATTATGGCCAACTATTGCAGCCCAGATATTTGTGGATTATTTCCCCTGAAGGCTCCAATTCTTTGAAAGACTTTTATCTGTTACCTCTTTTTCAATAGATCTCTAGGTAATGCTTTCCTCATCATTGTGTCTTAGAACCTTGCTTCTGTAGCATTCTCTCTTGGGAGTGGGATAGTGTCTGTATTTTTTTTCCTTAACCCTTCAGAATGCTGCTTAACTGCTAGTAGAGGGAATCATAGATACTTAGTTCTCTCCTGAAGAATGCAATAAAAGAGAGACCCAAATCATTCTGTTCTACCACATTGTAGGCCATGAGATGCCATATTTAAGTTAATATTTTTATTAAAGTAAATCAGCTTCATAGAGTTAACACTGCAAATTAGTCATAGAATGCAAACATTTTTTGTTTTTCAACGTTGTTTTAATTGTGACTTCCTAAGGGATTGAAAAGATTTAGTAGACCCGGGTCCTTGCTGTCATTTCTTTGTCATTCTCTCGCTATGTTGTTGAGAAAATCACTTACCTGTCAGGGCCTTAATGCTTAACTAGAGAACTGAATAGTGAAGATTCTGAATGGATTTTATACCCCAGTACATTTTTTTTTAAAGGAAGGGACTGATATAAAGTTGCCAACATTTATTGTGCTAGGATATTTTAGGACAGACAATAGAAAAATCCGGTTGTCTGCTCTCATTTCTATTTCATGAAAGAAAGGATATTTTGATGCAAAGAAAGTAAGTAGGACAGAATAAAGGAAAGTAGTTTCCAAGGAAGGACAGTTGGCAATTCATATTTTCTCTAGTGACCAGGAATTCTTTGTTGTGGGATTGGCACTGGTCTGAGTTTGGAAACTAGTGTGTTGGAATCACTCAGCTGGAGGTTCTCTTAAGTTCTCTTCTGCTTCTGTACGTGTTTATATGTTTTATTCTTAACTGTTACTCGAGAGGCACTATTGCATCATGATTAAAAGCTTGGACTCTGGAGCCAGACTGCCTGGGTTTGAATCCTGGCCCAAACTCTTAATAGGAGTGTGACCTTACACAAGTTCCTTAATTTCTCTGTGCTTTAGTTTCTTCATATTTAAAATGCAGATAAAACAGTTATCATCTAGAATTCTTATAATGATTAAATAAGTTAATAACATGTTAGAACAGTGCCTGGTCCAGAGTAAGTAACTGTTGGCTCTTATCATTATTACTTGAAGCAAAGTTTCATTGGACTATCGCAATGGGTATAAAAGGATACAGAATGTATCAATGTTCTTTCTAGATAACTCAAAATCCCAAGAAGAAATTGTCAGTATTGAATCACCACTTTATAAGACACCCAGCAAAACACTTTGAGGAAAACCCAGCAATCATTTCTGACTTAACAGGTTGGTGATAATAACATGTTTTAATTTTAAGGAGAGTTTTGATTATTATTTTTGTGTAAATTTGTTACTAGCAAACAATGTCTGAAACTGATACTTTAGGTACTATAATCCTATTGTATTTTATTAATTTCTCTATGGTGGTTTCTTATGAGGTTCTTGGTTAAAGCAGGGGAAAAGTAGAAAAGCAGTTTGTAAGATGTTGCTGATAAAAATTTTGTCCTGAAAATAACATGAAAAGTGGAAAAATTTAAGATAGAGTTAAATGTCTCTATTTTCCTGACAGTCACATAAAATAAGTGCTATATTCTTGACTTAGTTTCTCAGTATCAGTCATTCTTCAGTCTTCTTTTGGATTAACAGCTTATCTTTCGTTGGTAAATTTTGCTTTTAAATATAATATCTGTCATACTCGACTTAATTACTTGTCTTGTTTGGAAAATGAAATATTTATTTCCATCTATTGATATTTCCTCAGAGTTAAAGACACCAAATTAACTTGATGTGATTGCTAGTTGGTGATGAGCATATAGAGAACATCTCACTAGATTTTCTATTTTAAAATAGTCAATGTTCAGGAAACCACTTCTTCTTCAAATTGTGTTATGATTGAGAAGTATTTCACCAGCATTCAGTAAAAGAAATTGTTTAATATTTTTTTAAAAGCCAAACAAATTAATTTTTTTTTACCTTAGGAACATCTATGTGGGTTCCAGTAAAAGTATCCAAATGGACTTATGTGGCTTACAATGTAAGTATACCACCAATAGATTTTTTACTCTTAAAAAAAGTATATTTTAGTATTTATCTTTAAAAGTTAAAGACTCTTTAAAAAAGATAACCACATATCATTTTCCCACATTAAAACAATTTAATAATAATTCCTTAATAATAAATATTAGTGTTCAGTTTTTCTAGTATTACCATAACTGTCAAATTTTTGTTATTTCTTTGTTTTTCAATTTGTTAGTTTAAATCAGGATACAAACAAGGTCCACAAGTTATTTGCTGATGTGTCTTATTCCTCCTTTAATCTCTAATACTTCCTCCACCCCTTTTTATTCCTTGCAGTTTATTTGTTGAAAAAATTCAACATTCAATACTCCTTTGCCTGTTCTTTTCCTGTGACTCAGTACCTGGATCTAGATACTTGATCAGATTCAGGTTTTTGTTTTTGCTAGACCGTCTCTCTTTTTTATTTTTGAGGAAGATTGGCCCTGCACTAACATCTGTTGCCAATCTTCCTCTTTTTCTTTTTTCTCCCTAAAGCCCCAGTACATAGTTGTGTATCATAGGTGTAGAGTTGTAGCTCTTCTTTGTGGGATGCTGCCTCAGCATGACTTGATGAGCGGTGAGTAGGTCCGCGCCCAGGATCTGAACCGGCAAACTCTGGGCTCTTGAAGCGGAATGTGTGAACTTAACCACTATACCACCGGCCAGCCCGACTGTCTCTCTTTTTGTGATGTTAGCAGCTATTGATGAAGAATGCCAGGAATCATTAATTCATTTAGGGGGATGCAATAATGATGATACTCTAGTATGATTATTCCTTCTTCATTTATTCACTGGAATACTATATAGAAAAACTTCTCATCTGCTAAATTTATCAAAAATGGAACAAATCATAAAGGAAAAAAAATGATAATTGCTTGAATCTTTGGATCTTATGTTTACTGCTTTTCAGAATAGTCAGTTGGCTCACAAACATCCTCCATGAATGACTGTAAGACGTTTCAGATTTTTTTTTTCCTCCGGTATTATTATGAACTCATGGATTTAAATGTATTTGTATTTCCATCTAAACTAAAATACTAAAATTGTTCTATCTTTGATACTCAAGTTGATATTAAAATTGTTTATCTCTGACCCATGGAAGCCATTTCAGGTTAGGCTCCTGAATCTTTCTGATATAGCTGCTCTTTAGTTATCTTTGATAGTTTCCTCACTGTCTAGGATGAGAAGATATTTCAGCTCATTTTGTACATTTCCTGCCCCAGACCTTGAATCAGCTTTTTCTCTAAGGAGTTCTTTCTATTATTTGGGAAATGGTGTCTTAAACCATAATTTGGGCACTAGAGATGTTTATGGTTAGTGGGTTAGCATTTCTAGGCCTTTTCAGTGGACAGAGCTAGGGAATGTATTTTTATCTTGACCGTAAGGCCAAAAACCAAACCAAAGCAAAAGAACATGCATTCATACTGATACTTCTAAGACAGATTGAGGACTACATGGTTTGTACCTGATCTCTCTGTCTTACATCTGTATCTGCTTCTTCCCTTTCCTAGAATATTTGTTCTCAACAACACCAAGAATGATAGAATTAGAATAATTACTCATTGCTTCATCCGGATTTTTGAATGAGGAAATTATCCACTATCATGATAGCTTTATTGTGTTTTACCTCTTTTTTTTTTAGGAATCTGACAAGATATATTTTACATTTCCTCTTGCAAATCATAGGAAAATCTACACTCATGTCTATTGTCAGAGCACCATGCTGGTAAGATAATTGATATATTTTAAGTAAATTTAAAAAGCTAACTATTGTTCATTTTTCAAATTCATCTAATGTCCAGTAGATCTCATCTTTAGCCGTAAACTGTTATTAAAGCTAGTTGAAAAATATTTGTCTGGAACAGAGTGTTGGTTGAAAAGTAATAATCAAAATGTTTCCATAACTGATAATATACTATTAAATTATACCTGTGGCTCTAGTTTAGGTCTTCTACCCTGTCTTTCTACCTTAGTTTCACTATGTTTAGGGTGAAGGAATTCAATTCAAAGCTTCTTTAATTCTAAAATTCTATTAGTACTTTAAAGAACAGATGTATTTAAGCAAAGCTATTCTGTAGGAATTTTATAAAGTGAATCCTGTTTTTCCGTTGGCTTTCATACTAAAATTTGTAGTACTTTGTATACCAAATATTCTCTAAAATAGTATAGTAACTTTTTGTTGCTATTATCTAGACTTACAGCATTAGAGTGATGATTTTGTTTGTGTATTTATTTTTAATGAGTACCTACTATGCTAGGCACTGTACAAAATGTTAGATGCTATTGCGTGCTTTTTTTATATTAATGTTTAATAATTTAATAATTTATCAGCATTTCTTACTTTTAGGGATTTGTTTCCCAATTTGGGTTCCTTTCTTTCTGTTCTGATTTTTTTTTTTTTTTGGCATGTCTCAGGATTCTTTACTTTATATTTGCTTCTTTCATAATTTACCTTCCCTCCTCTCCCTTTTGTAGGGTATTTGTGTTTTTTTAGAACTAGGATCTAATATATCTCTTAGTTGATAGATATTGCCATTTGATATGTACTGAAGTCCTTAGAAAAGATAATAGGCAGGCATTGTGGGCTAGATGCTAATGAATACTAATTTTAGTGAAGTTAGTAGAGTTTTGCATCTCTCACAAAAGCTAGGATCTCTCAGCCTAAAATCTCGATGGGCAGTTTATCCTAAGAGAATATTGGATTGAGAGTGATGGCTTAAAATATCCATACTCAATATTAAATTTCAAAGCAGAATGTCAGTATTGTATTGAGAAAAATCCTTACCAAAGTGCAAATTATCCATTTGGCTTATTGAAGGATCCCTTTTCTGTAATTAAGGTCCCTGGGTATTAAATAGCATAAGATCATGTGGTGAATTTTTTAAAATCTTTTCAATTTTCATTATACAGGTTTCCAAACATATAAAAGTATGTATGAGAGAAACATAAAAAATATGTATTTTTCAAACATAAAAAATATGTTTTTCAAACAAAAGTATAAGAGAAAATACGATAATGAGTTCTCATGTAACCATCACACAGCGTTAACAGTTATCAACACTTTGACGTTCTTACTTCATTTATCCCTTCTTTACTTTTTTTTTGACTGAAGCATTTTTAAAGCAAATTCTAGGCATTTTATTATTTCATCCATAAATACCTCAGTTTGTTTTTTTTTAACAGACAAGAATTTTACACATTACCATAATACCATTATTTCATCCAACAGAGTTACTATTTCTTTAATATCAGGTGGTATCCAGTTCAATTTTCCTCTGTTCAATTATTTTAAGTCTGTTTATCTGAATCAGAATGCAGACAACGTACATACATATGCGTTTGCATACGTTGCATGGATCTTAAGTCTCTTTTGTAACAGCCGTCTCTTCCTTTCTCCCAGGCCATTCATTGTTCAAGAAAGTGCGTTATATCTTCTACAGGACTTCCCATGTTCTGCATTTAGCTGATTGTATTCTTGTTGTATCTTTTAACATGTGTTTCTCTCCCTTATATTTTCTGTAAACTGGTAGTTAGATCTAGAAACTTGATTAGATTCAGATTCATTTTTTGTGGTAGGAATGTTTTATAAGTAGAGCTGTGTACTTATCTCATCAGAAGGTATATAATATCTGGTTGTCCCAGATATTATACTTTTAGGGACATAAAGACTTATCAGTGGACTCACATGGTCTCAGCATGATCCATCCATTATAAAGTTCCTAATCAATATTTCACCTAAAGATTTTAGCAGCTATCGAGGGCATCATTTTGTACTGTAGACAGATTTTTTTGTTTTAGATCTACACATTTTATGATCAGGTAGCATTTTCTTTTTTATATACCTCAGGAGTTAGTTGGCAATTCCTGAGTGATTTTTTTTAAAAAGATTTTCAATACAATTTTTGTAATTAGTTGAGTTAGGGATGTTAACTAGATGAAGTGAACTTGTTCTTTTGACACGTTCTAGGTTATATCAACACGGTGTTTTAGGGTGGGCTTGAACAATACTTTATTCAATCTGTTGATGAATTAGTCGGAATTCCCTATACACTGAAGTAAGTAAGTGTGGAATATTGGCAATTTTCGTAATAAGGGCTATCTTTGAGGATAGGCTCCCTTAGTAGCTATAGAAACCCATTACAAAAGTGGGTTGGATCTTGAGAGGCTGCTAGGTTTCCTTTGTTTAGGCTGTGCAGGTATCTTCTGTTGCCTTGCTTTATAATGCCACATTATTGTTCTGGGAAGCACCGGCAACTGATACAGAAGTCACACAAGTATTTTGCCAGCGGTGGAGAGCAGAGAAATACCACATTGTTTTTTGTTTGTTTCCTTCCAGCTTCCTTTTCTCTATTCTTAAAAAATGTCTTAAAATTTTATTTAAGCTCTATGAGGGCAGAGATTATGTCTGCCTGATTCATGATTTCCTTGAGGGCTTAGCATAATTTCTTGGCCCTGGAATAGACTTTATAAATATTTGTTGAATGAAAGGAGTGATTATTTTTATTGTCCTGTCTGTATACTAAGGAAAAATTTATGTAGCTGTCTGAGCAGTGTTTCTTATCCTCTTATGCCCTGGTAGGATTTCAGTGGTTGGATCATCAGATCATGGAGTGTTGCTCTTACTACTTCCTTA
This sequence comes from Tapirus indicus, assembly GCA_031878705.1. NCBI lineage: Eukaryota > Metazoa > Chordata > Mammalia > Perissodactyla > Tapiridae > Tapirus > Tapirus indicus. Next base: position 104,696,929 of record CM062926.1, on the reverse strand, counting down.
AAAGTTGGACTGAAGATCTTAGATCATGCTGCTCCTAAATGACTGAAACTAAATACATAATATTGTTAAAATATCACAACCATCTCTGCAGCATTCCCATGCTCCACTGATAAATTAATAACTAGCTTCAGTCTTTAGCCCTTGGAATTATGTTTCAATACAAACACATTCTCAGTTGCATAGAAGTTATCTGCCTGATAATCAAATTAGAACCCACATGATAAACTAAAAAGCTGTACTTATATTAATTGTTATTTTTAATTTCTTGGCTCTGGATTGTTTTCTGTTTGTATAAAAGTCCACCTCTAGTTGTTTATTCTTCTATTTTTGTTAAAATGTAGGTTACTTACTATGTAACTACCTAATTAAAGTACAGACATTGCTGAACTCTGAAAGTGTTGGTTCAAAAATTAGAAATGCTTAGGCAGTCTGCTGTGATGAGATACCCATCAGGTCACTCTGTCTCATATTGCTGCTCTAGGTTGCTTGCTTACCTATCTATGTTGACATCAGACTTCTTTGCCTACCCTTGACCTATTTGACTTTTGAGAACATCTTGGATACGTTTCTAAATAACAAGTTGTTATGTTTTCATTGTGCCTACTGACCCTATCATATAACAATAAAATGTTGAACATGCCTATTTCATATAATATTTTCTACAATATTAGTGTGCTTTGTTTTGTGTTATTAATCAACAGGATACAAACAGTTGGATTTTTGGCTGCATAAACAGCACATCTATGTGGTGAGTCTTTTGAACTTAAGGCCCTCCACTGTTTTTCTCAACATAAACAATACTCACAAATCATACTTTTAGAATAGCTTCACACATTCTTAAGCTCATTTTGCTGCTATACTAAGTTATAATATTTATTTTAAAATTAAAATTAAAGGAAATGAACATACCAGTAATTTTTGCAAACATTGGAATAGTTGGTTGCTAGGAAAAATAATTTTTTGTTCTTAAAGGGACTGTGTAGATGCAGTATATTGGATTAGACTTGTTATACTTCAGTTCATTAGAACTCTCTCTGATAGGTCTGTACATGGTTTCTTTCTCCTCTGAAGCTTATTTGTAATTTATAATACTTTAATATTTTTGTCCTTTAATTATATTTTCATATTTATTTCAAAGCCGGCAAGGAGTTGATTTATCATGGAAAGCTGAACTGCTGCCAACAATTAAGGTAAATTATGGTTTTAGAATTTTAATATCCAGGTGGAAAAATACTTGAGCCTATAGGCATTTTAGAATGTTCTTTTATTAATTCATCTAGGTATTAAATAAACTTGAGATTTGCTAACATATGTTTTAAAAATATTTTGTCTAGAAATACATTTAATGGAGAATAATGTGCAATTTTTTTTTTTTAGCTTTCAGAGGTTAAAAACTATAAGTTAATCCTCTAAGTAAAATTAAATCTATATGCTATAGGGTCATAATAAGAGCTAGATAAATTTTTAAAATTCATTTTGAGGGTATGTTTGGATTGGTCTGTCTTAAAATACAAGCTGAGTTCATTTTGGGAGAGGACCTACAGTAGGGAAGTCAGCATCTCAAAGAGACACAAAGCAATTTTGCAGATCAACTTCAACACCTCTTTGTGGTCAAACACTTGGATAACTATCTACTTTAGCTGGTACTCCATGGGATTTATTTAATAATTGTTAGTGATTTCCTTAAGGAACTCTAGTAGGTCAACAAGTCTTTTTACAAAAGGCTAACTTGCATACTCTCAAAACGTATTGTTTAGAAAATAAAACAATTCTAAAATTTGATGAAAATATCTGTTCTAATTTCCAAATTGTGTTTATAACTGATAGTCTTATGCTGGGATTGATAGTTTTTAGTCTTCAAGTAAACCTGTACTTTAAAAATAAAATATATTTTCATAATGAGTACTAGATTCATAGAGTTGAAGTGAAGTCATCTGGTTGGTCCCAGTCATCTCCCACTCCAATTCAGTTAGTTATTTGTGCTCGTGGACGTTTATATTTATCTGTATACATGGTCAACTCTGTACTATACCAACAGAAAGGAACTTAAACATACTAGCAGAGAGGAATTATGACAGAATGAATCATTGTAAGTCACACTTGACTTTGGAATAGTTGCAATTATTTTTTCTTTCACCTTAATCTTTGTGCATATTCATGTGGCTTTGTATTTATGAGACAAATATTGTAGGAAAGTGATTTGACTCATGAACATTTTTAAAGTCTCTCACTGGTTCTATCCTAACCTAGGCAGGAGCAAAACAAACAAAAGTATTAGAATATACTTACTGATCAATCATTCATAAGGTATATTAAATATTTCCTTGAATTTCCAATTTGGATATCCTATTCAGTCTGTAATTTAAGAGTTAGGAAGAAATAAATGATTAAAAACCTGATACAATTTTACACTGCTCCTATTTTTTAAAGTTATTTCTTAAATCATAAAATCCTTATATATGTATGTTTTTAATCTTAAAGATTAAACAATGTATTCACCTAGTTCTGGGCTCCTGTTTTGTTTGTTCTAAATGTAAGAAACAGCTGGCTAACAGCAAGAGAATAAGCTATTCCAGCTGCTTATTTTTTATAGTGAATGCTGGTAGAGATTGCTAGGCAGCATTAAAAGGCTCCTGGAATTTAGGGGGGAAAAATGAAAGAGAGAAGTTAGAAAACAAGAATTATAGTATTCCGCAATCTTAGGTGTTTTGTTTGAAGAGGATTGTAATTATTAAATATAGATAAACTTTTCCATTATAATGAAAATAAAAATTATATATAGTATGTGTTATCCATTTATGAAAAGCACATAAAATTATTTTGCCATGAAGTTGAAGGGGTAGGAAAGGTTAAAGTGAAAAATTTTGCAGATTTTATTCATATTTATATCATCTCAACAAAAGTAATGTCAGATGAGAATCATATCATTTTTGGCATCTCTGTTGACTGAACTGTTAATAGGTAGATGGAAGCGTCCAGCAAAGCACTTGTAAACATTGAATTCAGTTTTTAAATACCAATCACATGGAACTTTTCTGTCATGGGTACCACGAAGAGGTTTCTAAAAACACACACAAAGCACAGCAGGCCAAGAATGTGGTAAGCCCAAATGGACTAACTGCTACAAACAAACAAAAAAAATTAACTTTCATAAGAAATTTAAGTTATAAGAGAAAAATAACCTGGTCACTGTTTTGCCTAAACCATACTTTAGCACCACAGCTTTGCCCTACACACAGCAGCAGAAATTGAAGGGTTTCTGACATCTAAACACTGGTGTTTGATTTCCTGTGTACATGGCCTTGGCATTAAGGGCGTTTTACCCTTGCAGTTTTACTAAACTGAAAAATTTCCAAACTTTGTATAACCTTACCTGTCAATATAATGATTTTATGAATAATTTTTTTTTGTCAAATTTCTACTTATGTTATAACTATATGGGAACTTAACTTTATAAGGAAATGTATTTTGACACTGATATCTTTTTAAAGTAGTCTGATCCTAAAAAAAAATTCTTGAGAAAAAAATTATTCTTAAGAATAAATAACAAAAGCTGTTAGAGTGGATTTCTACCCAGAGTAACCGTGGTTCTTTATATAATTGATCTTTCACACTGTTTACCATCTGTCTGGTTGATCCTGTAGCTGTGGTTTGTGTGGCCCCTTTAAGGCCCTTTAATTTACATTAGAACATATAAGTCTGTTGCAGAGACTTTGCTGAGCAACTTGAAGTGCAGCCCAGGAGTTTAACAAGCACTCCCACGTGAATCTGGTCCATTTAGAGGGCCACTTTTTGATAGTTCTTTAGTGTCAGCACCTGTCCAACTTGCCTATATAGGTGCTTCTGAAGAACAATAGAGAAAGTTAAGTGTCTGCAGAAATTTCTTAATGCACACAAATTGTTACAACATGTAACTATTCCCGCTCCCACATCTACTTCCAGAAAAAAAACTGGATTTAAAAACTGTATTTGGTGGCTTGGCTTTTCATTAATAGACCAGTCTCCTATCTATTCATTTCTCAAATTTTGGGCTATAGGATCTGGTCTTTGAGAAGAGATATTCATTTGGTGATGTGCATTTTTAGCTTTGTTTTGCCTTCATGTCATTTGCTGAATAAGTTCCAGGGGATGATGTTCATATACCTTGTTAGCCAGCAACTCTTTACTACTTGGGCTAGATCAGAACCATTTGAGATTAAATTGCAGCTTTTCCATCATATTTAGCATTCTTTTATTCAACCATTGAGTGTTCTTTGTCATATACTACCAAAATAAGTGTAGAAATCGTACTGTAACAGTATATGAAACAAATAGACAAATTATGAAAGACACCAAATCTGAAAGTAATTTCATAAAATAATTAAATTTAGTGTTAAATGTCATTTGTTTTACATGTAGAGATACATTTTAAGGAATATTTTTGTCAGGCCATATTTACATAATAATAGAAATTTGACTTTCAGCAGGTTTATTGACCTGAAAATGTAAACATGGGCATTTTATGAAGCACTGAACGTAAAGTTTGAAATCTACTTTTTAAATAACTTAAGTAAAAAATAGATGTTTGTAATTTATCTTTCTTTTAACATGCTTTAAGCTTTATATACTCTAAGAAATAAAATCAGCTTTTTATTTTCATCTTTTTTTAGTCTCTGACGTTAAGACTTCAAGACTATCCATCTTTGTCTCATCTTGTTGTTTATGTACCATCTATTCATGGAAGTAAGGTAACAAATGTTTAAGATTGTTGAATGTTTTGGGGATACTCATGCTAAATATGTAAGTTATTTTTTGATGAATTCTTCAGCATAGGGCTTATCTAAAACAATGGCCAGTTTGGTGATCCACCTAAGACTATTAAATCTTTAGGATCACCTACTCTAACTTGAACTAAGCAGAATAAACCCAAGTCTCTTTATTCCAAGTGGCAACTAGTTCTACTTTATCAGTCTTTCAAATTCTATTAATTATTGAGTATGCTTTTCTGTGCAAGACTCTGGAGGCACACAAATGAGGAAGGCATGAATCCTTTCCTGAAAAAGCTATGTACTCTTGGGTAGGGAGAGAAATATATTTGGAAGAAGGGGGATGATTGAGAATAAAAGAGATACCCCAAAATATATAATACAAATCAGAATATAGCAAATACATGAAAAGTGTGAAACAGGGAAATATCTCCGATTAATGGAATCAAGAAAGGCTTTATCACAAGGAGATATTTAAAATTACCTTAAAGGATAGTTAATGTGTTTATAGGTAGAATGAACATTCTAGACCTGTGCTGTCTAATATGGGAGCCACTAGTACATGTGGCTATTTCAATTTAAATTAATTAAAATTAAATAAAATTAAAAATTCAGTAGCTTAGTTGTACTAGCCGTATTCCAGATGCTCAATAGTAACATCATTGCAGAAAGTTATAATGAACAGCACTGCTGAGACAAAGAAGCAGTGAGATCCAAGCATGGAAGTGTGAAAGTGTGGGATATGTTTGGAAAACAGTGAATAAGCAAGTGGTAATTTTAAAAGGATAGCCCCTGTGGGTAGAATAGTAGTGGAAGAAAAGTCTGGAAAAGTAGATTATGGTCGTATTGTGGAGGGCCATGATTGGAAGATTAAAGAGTCAGTAGGGAGCCAAAAGATTTTTTACCATGGTAGTAATGGGATCAGGGCTATTTATTTGGGAAGATGAATCTGTTTATGGTATAGGATGGATTAGAAACAGAGACTAGGCACCTCATAAGGGGTTATGAGGGCTTGTACTAGCGAAGTGGGAGTAGGAATAAAAGGATGGTGATTTTTGAGAAGTAGGGTGGATGGGAGGAAGAGAATGGAGGTAGAAGACCCTCTGCTCCCCTTTCCACGTTTCACCCGACAAATTTATCCTTCAAGATCTAGCCTAAGTGTCCTCTATTTTCCTTTTCCAAACTCTTTGGTAACCTCTTACTCTCGTGCTACTTTGTTTATAACTTCTTTGAGGAATTTATTACACTGAATATAATTTGTATGTTTATGTCTCTGTTGCCATCACCATATTGTGAATTCTTTGAGAGTAAGGACCAGATAAGTTTTATTCTACTTTGCATCCTCGACCTTTAGTGATTACCATATAAATATGTAAAAAAAATGTTTCTTGAATGAGAAAGTTGATGAAATTTGGGGCCAAAATCATTAGGAAAATTTAAAAGATAAAAGGGGGATGTAGTTGGAAGTCATCTCAAAGATTGAGTCTCACAAGTACCTTATAATGGATTCGTTGTTTTGTTTTGCTTAGCTCAAGTGAGAGGTAATTCAGCATCTTCAATACTAAAAGCTCTCTTTAAGGGTTTTTCTGTCAGGTAAGTTGGTTTTGAATGAATTAACATTTTTCCCAAACTTGGAAAGGCCCTTTCTGATTATTCCATGAAATTAATGAGCCTTTCGCAAATAGCCAGTCTTAGCAGCCCAGTAAATACATAATGTGTCGTAATGCTCTTTGGAAAGTAACACTGCTGGCTTCACTGTTGCACATCCGGTCTCAAGGATGTTAACTTAGGCCTTTCATCATTTCTGCATGTCTCTTATAACCCACCATCAGAAGGATACATATATTTAAATAGGCAGTTTTAAAATTTTTTGAGTCAACTGATAATATAGTTTTTGAAATGCAAATTATGGAATTATCTGCATTTTTTGATGACAGAAAACAAAATAATAAAGTCCATTAGAAATGTACTTATCTTGGATGTTTCAGAGACAGATCCTTGAATTCTTTCTTTCTTGGGTAAGAATTTATTCCATAAAGGGAATAACCAAGTTTTTAAAGCAATAATAAAAATTGTATTATTTTAAATACCTGTACAGTGATTTAAAACTGCTTCCCTGTCTCAGACAATGCCTCACACCAAAATGCTTTGTAAAAATATAATGAATAATCCTGTCCAATAAATGATTGCTCTAATCTTGTAACAGCTGTTTTCTGTAATGAAAATATCTGCCAGTGTTCTTTGCTTTATAAATAAAGAGGGGAAAAGAAAAGCAAAGCCCCTTTACAAGTTTTTCCTCTTATTCCCTCATGTGTATACTACAGTGTAATAGCATTTTTCCTCATCTGTTTTTCACTTTCAAAAACAAAACATTCACCAAAGAGGCAAACAAAATAACACAGCTTCAAACACAATCCAAGTTGTAGTTATTGGGAAAGCCTAGGATAGACCCTGCTGGCTTTCCACTCTCTGTCAACAGCAAACTACTCACTAGCTACAGTTAGGCATCAGATTAATTTCTTCTTCAGCTCCTCTAGATCAATGTAATTTGCTTGCATTGTGAACATTATTTTAATGAAACCATTCTTAGTGCAGACAGCTGAGAGCAGAGTTGCTTATGCCTTTGTAGAAATGTTATTAGAAAAAAAATATTATAACAAATTGTAATGATGCAGATGTCACTTTTTAGGTGACATCTTTTTAGGTTTACTTATTTTGAGATAGCATTTCTTTTTCTTGCTTCATAGTAGTAAACCTTTTTTTGTTTACTATAAATACTGTTTAGCCTGAAATGATCTTATACAAGTAACATTAGCCATCTGTAGATGAAGGCAGTATGTCTCCAAAAGCCTTTTGTAGTAGATACGTAGTAAATGTGGGATTTTAAAAAAGGAGTAACAAAATCACATTTCCTTTTGACTATGAAAGTATTCAGAGATATGGTCTCTACATCCCTAGTTAATTTTGAGTTAACCTTGGCTCTTAATGCTTTGATCCATCTTTTAAGGTCCTTCTTCTATAAACACCTAAAACTACAAGAAAACTTTGCTATACTAATCTGTTATAGAAATAACCCTCTAATAATTTATCTATTAAATTAAATTAAGCTCATTCATCAAATTTTCTCAGCCTAGTATCTCTCCTTGAGGAATTCTTGCTCTCTAAATATAGCCAGAGTTAGTGTGATAGAAATACCTTCTCCAAAGTTGAAGTTTATACACTTTTTTTCCACTCAAACACCAAGTGAAGATATTTTATAAATTTGTTTTTTTACTAATAAATCAATGTTTTATATTTCAGTTTGTTGTAGATTGTGAATTCTTTAAAAAAGAGACGAGGTCCATACAGCTTCCTGTAACTCATCTTTTTTCCTTTGGTAAGTACTTTGATTTTCGAAATCTTAAGAATGGCTTTTATTTTTAACAGAGTACTGATTTATTTTGCTAGGTGGTGGCAATAAAGCAGAGCCTTAGAACATTAAATATTGTTGTGTATTTCAAGTGTAGTTCTTAGAATAACCATATAATGTGGTTCAGTGGTTTGATTCTTATTTAATACTGGACCAGCAGTCATCTTCTGAGAAGTGAACTTTAAGAGAAATTTCTCCATGATCACATACATTTGCAGGTAATCATGTGTCTGTGTGTGTGTGTTCTCATGTGAATTTATAATACATATTGGCCCTTTTTATAAAAGGTTTATTATAAGGTATAAATTGCTATCTGCCCTATAAAGGTTTGAAGATTTCTCTAATTTTTTTTTATTCTGGTAGAATACACGTAACTAAATATTCTTTTAAATTTTATTTTGAAATAATTTTAGACTTACAGAAAAGTTGCAGAAGGAGTACAAAGTTCCCGTATACCCTTCACTCACCTTAATGTAAACAATACAGTTGTCAAAACTAAGAAATTAGCATTGGTACAATGATTTAACTAAACTACAGGCTTTGTTTGTTTTTCATTGGTTTTCCCACCCCTGGTCTCCAGGTTCCTGCGCTGTTTAGTTGTCACGTCTCCTTAGGCTCCTCTAATCTCTGATAGTTCTCCGTCTTCCCTTGTCTTTCATAACTTTGACACCTTTGAAGAGTACTGATCAGTTATTTTGTAGAATATCCCTTTATTTTGATATGTCTCATGCTTTCTTATGATTAGATTAGGGTTATGCATTTTTGGCAAGACTGTCACAGATGCGATGTGTACTTCTCAGCGTGTTGAGTCAGAGGACACGTGATGTCAAGTCTAATTACTAGTAACGTTAACCTTAATTACTTAGTTAAGGTGGGGTCTGCCAGGTTTCTCCACTGTAAAGTTACTGATTTCCTTTTTGTAATTAATAAATATATTGGGGGAGATACTGTGAGATTGTGTATCTTATTTTTCTTCAAAATAGCCCACTAATTTTAGCATCCATTGGTTCTTCTAGTCTGAAGCAGTTATTACTGGTATTCTGTATTTATTGGAATTCTTCCTAAGGGAAAATTGTCCCTTCTCCCTCATTTATTTATGTATTCAACTTTTATTTATGTCAGTATGGACTCATGGATATTTATTTTATTCATTGCATTATAATCCAGTACCATCATTACATTTTCTTTGCTTATGTTGTTCCAGTTTTGGATATTGGGAGCTCTTTTTGGGTTGGCTCCTGTGCCTTTTTGGCATGCCCCACCCTTTAAATATTTTTTTTTACATTCCATTCATGAAAAGAATCTGTGTTACTTGAGAGAGGAAACTTCTTTTAAAATTTTTATCCCTTCCTCACCCTTTTTTTTAGTAGAAAAATACTCAGAACAATATAGAAATGACAACTCTGAATTGCGTATCTCGTTAAAGATAGCAAGCTTATAAAATAAGAGATCTACCAATAAAGCATGCTTTTTGAAATTGGAAGTATGTACTTTATTTTTTAAAACACATAACATATGATTGAAAGTCATTACAAATGTTTTGTCCAGAGTTTATTGAAGGAAGACTGGATTTTTTTAAGAGTTTACTCCTCCATACCAGAAGCGAAAACCTGTAAACTCTTTTATAATATTAAAAATCTGTTGGCATTATTTAAACACTGTGTGAGCAATCAGTACTTTTTTTTTTTATTCTTTACTATTCTAAGTAATACAGTACTTTTAATTCAACAGGATTGTCTTCAAGGAAAGTGATATTAAATACAAGTGGCCTGTTCTATAATATAGAGCTTCTGAACTTTGGACAGGTAATTATCCTGACTACAACAAGGATTTGATTTTACTTTACTGTTTAGTTAAACAACCAAATAAACTTTTGTTTTTTGTTTTTGTGGTCAAACTCTATTAGATATACCAAGCTTTTAAAATCAACGTAGTAAGCAAGTGCTCAGGAGTCAAAGGTCAGTGTATTTTCTGGAAAAATAGTATTGTCATTTGAAGAATCAATAGGTCTTCACTTGAATTTTCTATAATACTTATTCTTCCATATATTTTATGTGAATTAAAATTAAATATATGATAATAGAAAAGCTGTGTATATTTCCAAAGGATATAACATAGACTCTTTCTTAACAGTAAGCATCTTCTGTTTCAGTTTAAATATCCACATTTTAATAATACTATATATGTTGCTGTCCTATAGTGGTAATTCAGATTTAGCTGTTTAATGTTTTTCCAGTTTCTTAGTACTTCCCATATACTCGAATATCTTTTGTAAGTCTAACTAAACATTATTATTTAATAATCCTCCATAATTTCTTATGTGATATAATTCTTACTGATTATTTTTTGTGAAATGGTATTTGTGTAATTAGGTATTATAGTAGCTTATATAACATTTAGTGTAACATCAGGTTAGTAATATATATTTCTTTTATGTTTTCACAGAAGAAATAACTAGTATCTATAAACTTCATATTCCCTGGTCTTATGAAGATTCACTAACCATTGCACAGTAAGTATATGAAAGAATTTACATTAAAACGGTGTTTTTGAATAATAAATTACATTGAATAGTACGTGTTTTGAATAATACTTTATTTAAATCATAGTGAAATTATTAAAATATCTCTTAGTTGGGCCGCCCGGTGGCGCAGCGGTTTAGTCCGCGCTTGGCAGCCCAGGGTTCGCGAGTTCGGATCCCAGTCGCCCGCCGACGCACCGCTTGTCAGCCATGCTGTGGTGGCGTCCCATATAAAGTAGAGGAAGATGGGCACGGATGTTAGCCCAGGGCCAGTCTTCCTCAGCAAAAAGGGGAGGATTGGCAACAGATGTTAGCTCAGGGCTGGTCTTCCCCACAAAAAATAAATAAATAAATAAAACAAGTTACTTTAAAAAAAATATATATATATCTCTTAGTAAAATGTAGGTATCCTTTAAGTAGCATTGTGCCCATAAGATAATACAATGTTATAAGGTAATGTACAGTATTCTTGTTTAGATGATCTAAAATTTAAATCTTATTTGCTTGAAACATGAACCCCTTCCCACCCTCTCCCCCAACTCCTGTAACTACGGGGAGTATTGGGGAGCATTCACACAACTGTGATGCGACTGGAAAAATGCGCATCCATAATAATGTGTCTGGCATCTAGCTTCCTGTACATTATTTCATTGTGTTGTGCTGAGGATTGACTTAGCCTTGGTTATTTAACAGCATTTTGTATTCGAGAATTGATATGTATCTTTTCAGGGTTCCTTCCTCCACAGAAATTTCTCTGAAGCTACATATTGCTCAACCAGAAAATGATAGCCATGTAGCATTGTTAAAAATGTACACATCATCAGACTGTCAGTATGAGGTAAGTTTTATATTTGCTTAATCTTTAAGATTTAGTTATAGAATAAATTGAAAATATATTCTTAAGATTAGCTTTAGATATATATGGCAATGTGGAAGCCAATAAATATAAGAAATAGACATTGATAATACTTTAAATATTCTCCATTTTGCCTGGTAGCACTACCTCAGTATTTCCTTACCTGGGCCATTGAAAGTATACATATTAATAAGTAATAGAAAATAAAATAAAAATTGAGACTATAGATTACCCTTCTAAATTTGGAAGCATAGTCCACAATCCTCTATAGATTGAAGAACATTTTGAAATCAGCTGACATGGCTTTACTTCAGTGACTAACATGATGCATATTTGTTTCTAGCTCTACTGAATAAGTTAAAGGATCCTCTTTCCTTTTTACTAATTATTTTAGTAATTATGTTAGTCATTAATGTGTGCAATTTAGTGCCTCTTGTATTTGTTTTACAATCACAGTAGATCTCTTTGTGCTAAGGGAAATAAACTCGAGTCATGTTTTATTTACTTACGGATTCATGAACTAAAAGAGTCCCTCTCTGTATCAGAACATGCCAGGTCCTAAAGATTCCAGATTTAAGTGTTCGAAGTACACATTTCAATGATGGTGACATCACAGGTTTCTGATTTATGTTAAATATCTTATTTCTACTCAACTGCTTTAAACCAAGCTTAAACATTCGGGTTCTTTTTTAGAACTATCTTTCTTAGGGTAAACTAGGATTGGTAGAGCAAATGAATCTGTTCCCACAACCAAGTTTCAGTTGGACCAATATTATGAGTTATTTTGGATTTCATGGAGTTTATTAATGCTTTGATATCTTGCTCTCTGTTTTAACATTGAAGGATTTTGCAGGGCTGTAATGGTTTTTAACTTGTACCTTCATATTTCTAATGTTACAGAGATAATAAGAATTGTGTTTATAATTTGGCTCCAGATACTGCACACTCTTAACATGTCCATTTTTTACAAATACTTTATATTTTCAAAAGTCCATATTTTGACAAAATATAGTCATTTTATAATTCCTCTGTGAAAAGATTTATTTCCTTTTCCCATGCTTCCTAATATCAAAAAGGTGTATTTATGGTAAAGATAGTTAATGATGAATTTTTTTTTAATATTATTTTGGCTTAAATTTTATTAAATGTGTTCTGTTTGTTCCTGGTCTTATATCATGTGAAATCTATTTTTATGAAATTTACTCAGAAGTGGTTTAGCTTAACTATATTTAGTGCTATACAGTTGTAGGTTTGAGATTTTAAAGTACTGGTTATATAGTAGGTTGATTACTTTGTGCTTAATTTTTCAGCAAACATATACAGCTTCTGGACTCAATCATTCAATAAATTCCTTTAGCTTGCATGAGCTGGTGATAAGATAATCTAGTTAATTAAATATTCTAGTTAGTAAAAGTTTACCACATGTACCATAGCATTCATCCATTTGTGAGAGAATTAGGATATGGGAAAATATACTGAACAGTAAAGTTACACTTGATACAAATTAAATGTTGGTGATTCGGGGGATTATTTTAAGATCTTGAGTGCCTTTAGGTTTGTCATTGTAAAAAAAATTGATGATTATTGCTTAGAGATATGCAGAAGTGCTCAATTTAATAAAATGTGAACTAATGAAGTTTAGGGAAAATAACCTTTTTTTTTAATGATTGTTTTAAACTAGGTGACAGTTAAGACTTCCTTTTCACAAATACTTGGACAGGTAAGAGAGACTCCTGATTGATTATTTATTGCCTTGTGAATAGATACTGTAAGGCAAGGGTTGCAAACTTTTTCTGTAAAGGGCCAGATAATAAATATTTTAGCAGACCACTTGGTCTCTAGCTGCTGTCGCCACACTACACTGCTTTTAGTCCTTTTTCCTTCTTTCTTCCACTTTAATAAAATCTAAAAACCATTTTTGGCACACAGGCCATAGTTGGCCACCTCTGGCTTTAAAGTGATGTTTTCATGTTTAATACTTCCTAGAAATGAGAGCTGATTCTGATTCCCAACAAATTAATATTTTTGGCTAACTGAATGTCATATTAAGATTTCATGTTGCTCATATTATGTTATAATTCATAGTCCAATAAAATCTGTAGGCTCTGTCACATAAATGAACATTTTCAAAGAACTTTTTATGTTGTGTATGCTCAGTTTGCAAAAGATAGAAATAAACATGTGGAAATAGTTAAAATTCATTTGGGGGTTATCTTTCTATAATTTGTAGACAAATAGTGTTAGAAAATAATTTATTAAATAGTAGAACTACTATACTGTATATTCAACATCATTATAATTTGCAGAATTGTACAACCTGGATGTAAATACATAATATTGATTGGTCAGAGAAATTATATAGTTTTAAAATTCACTAAAATTTTTGTTACACCTTTTATTACTTTCACTTTCTTTATTTTTTGGTCTGTTGTGTTTTGCAATCCAGGCCTAGTAGAATTTTTTTAATTTAAGTCATTTAATTCTATAATTATAAAAGTCACAAATCAAAATTAAATTAGAAATTTTTTTATATGCATTATCTCATTGGATCCTCATAACAATCTGGTGAGAACGAGATTGTGACTATTAAATTTGTGAACATTAGAAAATTCTAAGTTAATGTATAAAAATTTTGTGCTGCATTAGAAAGAGAAGATTAAATGTTGGTTGGAAAGTTGAAAAATAGTATCATAGATAGTTATAATAAATACTCTAAAATTTTAAGGGACCAATTATTAAGAAAAATTATCTCTTAAAAAACGGGGGAAGAATTAATGCTGTTGTACTTTTAGTATGTGCAAAAGGCATGTTACTATGCACAGTGGTATGGGCTGAGGATATAACATACTCTCTTATCCATGTCATCTCTGGGGCACATAATTCAGATTAGTGACAAGAAAAGTCAAGTTAGCTTGATACTCTATAGTCAAGCATAAGTATGTATACACCAATAAAGAACAGACTAATATTCTTGTTTAGACGTGAAAATTTTTCTGAAAAATGAGGATGTGTGGATGTTATAGGATCAGAGGTGGGTACTTTTTTAAATGTCAAAGAATATGTAGTAATTGAGATAAGTCCTTCTCAAATTATTAAGAAGATATAAGATGCTCTTCCTTCATGTTTGTTATTTAAACAAACTTAAGAACAGTAGGAAAATGGGGCAGCCCGGTGGTGCAGCGGTTTAGTTCGCTCTTGGCAGCCCGGGGTTCACGGGTTTGGATCCCGGGCGCCCGCCGACACACTGCTTGTCAGCCATGCCGTGGCGGTGTCCCATATAAAGTGGAGGAAGATGGGCACGGATGTTAGCCCAGGGTCAGTCTTCCTCAGCAAAAAGGGGAGGATTGGCAACAGATGTTAGGTCAGGGCTGGTCTTCCCCACCAAAAAACAAAAAAACAAAAACAGTAGGAGAATGAATTGAAGTTGGATATCTTATTTGTCTTTTAAAAATAACACATATTCTCAATGTTGCTGATTCAGTCAGAGAAGACTGGGAAGAGGGATAAAGAGAAATCACTTGAGAGAATCTTTAGCCTTTGATTAAATATTTTTTATAAATATTGGTTAATATTGATTAAATATTTTAATACTGTTTTCAGAAGAGGATAATATATTTACATATTCTTTACTATTGGAAAGAGAGGGCAAAAAATAAACTGGAAGTTACTTTCTCAAGAGAATTATATAAACTGTAGTAAATCAGTACTAGGTAGGAATGAAGTCCAATGTTGCCAAGTCTTTAGATTTTAAGAGAAACTGGAAATCTGGATTTTTAGATAAAATCTGTTAATTTTTCAATGTTGGCATCTAATTCAAAATGTAAAGAAATACTGTGCCAAGTACTAAATCAGATGTCTGTATGTCTGTAATTTGAATATGACTCATGGAGGCCAATTTATGATTGTTGATTTAGTTGTATCTTATCTGAGCTATACCTGTGGCCCAGAATAATACTTAATACTCAGAACAATGACACTCAGTCATTGAAAAGAAATTTTTGTTCAGAAGACTATGTAGGACCTCTTAGAAAATTTCTACGGACAGTGAAGGGCATTAAAGGTTAATAATAGCTAATATTTTCTGATCACCTACCTGTGCCAGTTACTGTTCTAAATACTTTACACAAATGACTACATTAAACCCCAAACTCCCAGTGAGGTAAGTGCAATTTATCTCCATTTTACGATAAGGGCAAAGAGATGGAGGAGTAAAGTAACTTGCCCAAAGGCACAGAGCTAGTGAGAGGCAAAGCTGTAGTCTAAATAAACCCAGGAGTCTGACTCTGAGTCTGCAGTGCTGCTTAACTTTCCTTCCATACTCTTGATAACTAAAGTATGCTATATATTCCCCATCATGTCATTAGCTGGCAATGAGTATTATTTAGAAATAGGTAGTAAAATGACCTTTTCCCTTTCTCTCAACTCCTCTCCCTTCACTCAAAGCTATAAACTATAAATCATGAGTATGGGCTATAAGTTTTTTGAGTCTTTCTAATCAGTTTTAACCTGGGAATTCACAGAAGAGCTGCAGGGAGACCTTGAACTTCCTGAAATTTTATGCAGCATTTTGTGTAAGCATGCATTTCCATAGCTTTCATCAGATTGCGAGGGGAGTCAGTACATTTTCTAAAAAATTCTGTGGAATGGAGAACATGCTTTAAAAAGGAAATGTCCTGGGGGCTCGCTCCCTGGCCTAGTGGTTAAGTTTGGTGTGCTCCACTTCAGCAGCCTGGGTTCATGGGTTCAGATCCCTGGTGTGGAGCTACACCACTCATCAGCCCTGCTGTGGCGGGGACACACATACAAAATAAAGGAAGATTGGCACAGTTGTTAATTCAGGGCGAATCTACCTTAAGCAAAAAGAGGAAGATTGGCAACAGATGTTAGCTCGGGGCCACTCTTCCTCACCAAAAAAAAAAGGAAATTTCCTTTTGAAATATACATTAAAAGAACTTTATCCTTTTGTTTTTGTTGTATGTATGTTTTTTACAGAGATTGGATCAGCTGGTAGAATGACTTAAAGCACTATAACATAATGGTTACGAATGTAGGCTCTGAGTTAAATCCCATTCCACAAGATTTCCAAAGACAGTGAAGGACTAAAACTCTAGCAATAATAGCAGCTAATATGTTTTGATAGCTTATCATGCTCAAGTTAGTATTCTAAATGCTTTTAGACAAATGAACATATTTAATCCTTAAGACCACCTATAAGGTAAGTACTATTATTGTTCCCATTTTACTGATGAGAACATGGAGAGGTAACAAGTAAGTAAGTTGCTTGTCTATTATGTTTTTAATTGTGCAAGTTACTTGGGCTCCCTGTGCCTGGATTTCTTCATCTGTAAAATAGGGAAAAGAACTATCAGAGGATTTTGGGAGGAGACCATGAGATAATGCATATGAGATGTTTGGTATCATGCCTGGGACATATTAAATGCTCATAAACGTGCCTTGTAAAATAAGTTAGTAGCGTATGCTACACAATCATATATTGTCTTTAATGTGCCTTTGATGAAACATTCAGATAACATATTTCTGATAAGCTGTATATCCTTAGCATTTATGTCACTTAGAGTTTCAATACCCATTACTGGAGGTATTTTTGTGGCCATGTCAGGAAAGGTATAAAGTGAAGAATGGCATTTTTATTTCATGTGAAAGTACATTTATTTCATTAACATGAATATTCAGAAGTTGCCTATCGATTTGCCTGTTTTCTAGGTAGTTAGATTTCATGGTGGAGCTCTTCCTGCTTACGTTATATCTAGTATCCTTCTTGCTTATGGAGGACAGTTATTCTCTCTTTTCTCAACAGGTAAGAATGTTTCTATTTCTCCCTCCCTCCCTTCCTTCCTCAATGTTTCCTTACTACTTTTTTATCCTACATGTGGCTAACAAAGAGACATCAGTTTCTTGAAAATTTGCAATTCGTGACCTGTCTCTCAAGTTTATAAGGGTTTGAGATCCTCTAAGTTTTAAGAGAGTCCCAAGAAAATTCCTTACTTGTTTTCTCCATTTTATACCCTTGTGCCTGAAGTTTCTTCCCTCTATTCTGAGGACCTCTTAAGAGGTAGAGAGGCTCATTGACAGGGATCTTGTTCGTTCTATTCCCAGTGCCTAACATAGTGCTAAGCACGTATTACATTGGTAATGTAATATTTGGACTGTACCAACTGTATCAGTTAGGTCCTGGCACACTGAATGGAATAACTGAGAGAGTTTAATGAGGGGACTATTTCAAAGGTGTGTGTAGGGTTGGGAAACCAATAAGAAATGATGAAGTACCAGATTAGCAGCAGAGCCATCTGATACTCCTAGGTACCAGGGCAAGGGAGGGAGCAAACCTAGAGAGCTGTAGGGGAGGGCAGCATTACTGCAGCTGCAGCCTTGGATACAGGAACGCTGCAGCCACTGTCTACCTGTGGCCCAGGGAAGAAGGTGGGAGAATAAATACACTAACTTTATTTCCTCCCACCCTCCTGTCTGCCAGTGCCTCTCATGCCCTGAACCCAAGTAGAAGCCAGTTCGTAAAAGCCTCCCAGAATTCAGAGCCAAGTAAAGAGTAGAGAGTGGGTCTGGCGAGGCAAATATAGAATATATAGTACACTGGACAAAATCCTCCCTAGAGTATAGCAATTAGAAGAGTTTCCCAGGAGCCTAAACTTTGTAAGGCCCTCACATACTTGTTGGCTTGGACAGTAATCAAAGGAGGCAAAAGACTGGAAAAGAGTCAGGCCAAAATACATAAAAGCCGGCCAGAAATCCCCACCATCGTTCCATCTTGCCACATCCTTCCACAGCTACTCATTCCCTGTCTATGACTTTTTACAATTTTAAATCTGCCTTTGGTGTTCATTTTAACCTGGCTTAATCTATATTCTAGGAAGAAGGAAGCAATGTTTAGCATGATCTGCCCAGATCCAACCATTTAATTAAGAAATTATTCTGGCAATATGACATCAACCATACTTGAATATAACTTTTTTTTTGAAAGTTTGAACGAGACACCTCATTCCTCTTAGTTTCAAGTGGCTTGATAATTGATTCTCAAACATATAGGATTTATATCTAGATAATCCACAGAGACCCCAGGGATATATGGTATTAACCTAGAGAATTTAAGTATGAGATTATATCTCAAACCAATTAAAGAAGCAGTTCTGAACCAAAGATCTTATCAGAAATCATCTCTAGATTGTGCTCACTAGAATGGCTATAATAAAAAAGATAATAAGTGTTAATGAGGATATGGAGAAATTGGAACCTTCATACACTGCTGGTGGGAATTTAAAATGGTGCAGCTGCATAGGAAAACAGTCTGGCAGTTCCTCAAACAGTTAAACAGAGTTACTATATGACTCAGCAACTCCATTTATAGACCCAGGAGAAATGAAAACATACACCCACACTAAACTTGTACACTATTCATAATAGCCAAAAAGTGAAAACAACCCAAAATGTTCATCAACTGATGAATGGATAAACAGAATGTGATTATACATGCTACCACATGGATAAATCTTGGAAACATGCTAAGTAAAAGAAGCCAGTTACAAAGGACCACATATTATAGGATTCCATTTATATGAATTGTTCAGAATAGGCCAATCTGTAGTGATAGAAAGTAGATTAGTGGTTGCCTAGGAATGGAGAGGCATTGAAGGTGACAGTTAAGGGGAACAGTTTCTTGTGAGAGTAATAAAAATGTTCTAAGACTGATTGGGGTGATTAATGCACAACTCTGAATGTACTAAAAACCACTGAATTGCGTACACTTTATTTTTTTTATTTTTATTTTTTTTTTGTGAGGAAGACTAGCCCTGAGCTAACATCCGTTGCTAATCCTCCTCTTTTTGCTGAGGAAGACTGGCCCTGGGCTAACATCCGTGCCCATCTTCCTCTACTTTTATATGGGACGCCGCCACGGCATGGCTGACAGGCAGTGCATCAGTGGGCGCCCGGGATCCGAACTCGCGAACCCCGGGCTGCCAAGCGCGGACTAAACCGCTGCGCCACCGGGCCGGCCTCTGCATACACTTTAAATGGATGCATTATGTGGTATAAGAATTATATCTCAGTAAAGTTGATAAAAAATTCACCTGTGGAGCTTTGTGAAAATACAAATGGTGAAATTCTAGCCTTGGCTTCCTGAATTTGTTTTTGTTTCATAAGTGATTGAATATGTATTCTTGTATGAGAACCACTGAATTCTAGTAATTTTTAATCTTTTGAAAAAAGTCTCTGTGATAGTATTGAAGACCCTTGCTTTCTCGGACATGAAATACATTGCTCTTACAGACAGTGCAGAATATAATATGTCTTATACTTAATTACTGTGAATTCCTACTATGTATGATTTTTTTTAATCACCAGGTCATTGCTTAGAATATGCTACTATGTTGGATAAAGAAGCCAAACCATACAAAGTTGATCCTTTTGTAATTATGATTAAATTTCTGTTGGGGTAAGTTTTATTATCTGTGATAATGATTTTAATTTTGTTTTATATATAAAACATTATGTTTGGCTCCATAATGGAATATAAATTTTCATACAAATACGACAATTGACTTGTTTTATTAAATGGGATTTTTCTCTTAGGTAAAGGCCTAATAAGGATATCAACATTTACTTCAGTAGTATAACCATTTCAAAAGTAATTATTGAACTTATGTATATATCAGTCTAAACTTAGACTGTAAATATACCAAGCCTTTAACATTTGCAAGGGGATGTATATGGTCCATGATCTTTGAGTGTCCCAGATTCATGAACACAGACCATTATAGGATACTGATGAAACAGTGCCTCAGGTCACTTTTCCTTACTTCTCATACAAACTGTATTTTAGATCTCTTTACCCTACTTAACATTCCATTCTTAATTTATTCACATTTTGTTTTTTGATTAAGCACCATTACTTAGAATTCTTCTGTTATTACAACTAGCCATTGGCTTTCTAATTTAAAAGAAAAGACCATTTATTTCATTATAAGGATCAGTAGAGAGCTGTAAAGCTGCACTGAGACTCAGGACTCAGATCCTTGAGGGTCAGTAGACCCACTTGGAAGATATATGACTTGTTCCCTACAAAGAATTGAAATTTGTTTTTTCAGTATGATAATAAATTAAGTACTGTATCATGGAATTTTCGGGACTCTAATGCGTGGTCAAACACTTCAGATATTAAATCCTTGAATGTCAATTGTTGATTTTTTTTTTTTTTGCTTTTATTGTATGTCTTCTTTTATCCACAGGTATAAGTGGTTTAAAGAATTATGGGATGTGTTGTTGTTACCAGAATTAGATGCCATCGTTTTAACTAGTCAGAGTATGTGTTTCCCCCTTGTGTCCTTGATTCTCTTCCTGTTTGGAACATGTACTGCCTACTGGGGTGGCCTCCTCTCTTCTACATCTGTGAGACTCCTTTCTTCATTGTGGCTAGCTTTAAAAAGGTAAAGGATGAATGACTATAAGAAAAAATTATATTCTGATCGGGAACCTTAAAATTAATTTGCTTTCACTAAACTGTAATTTCTAAGGAAAGATGTATAGCTAGCAAAACCTGGGTTAGTGTTCAAAGTTATGTCTTTGTCAAAAATAATTATTTATTGCAAGTTAAATGCTACATTTGATTTTGACCTTAGTGCTCAAGAATTAATCAAAAAAAGTTTGACAGATTACACAAGTATTTTTAAATTTCACTGTTGTAAATCTTTCCAAGGATGAAGTATTTCTCTGGCAGTGCTTTTATATGCTGACTTTCAATCAAACCTGAGGGCAAGAGATTCTAATCAAGATATTTAGGGTCAGATTAGAGGAAATATATAAGAGCTCCAAAAACATTGCCTAGCATTTTATTATCAGCCCCAAGACACAGTTTGGAGTTACTGGTAAACTGCTGATCTGGTTCTCACTGCCACACCTCCTCACCAGACCTGTTAGGTGATTTCCCGTGACAGAGAGGGTTGTGGTGTGGTGCGTCTTCCTCCACCCTTCTGAGGTGTTTCTGACACTAACACCATCTCGCGCCTGAGTGATCTGACACTTTAAGAAATAGAAAGCTGTTCCTCCTCCTATCGAGATGGGAAGTGTATGGCACAGGGCCTACAATTAATGGTTATTTTTAGCAACATTTTTTCTTTTTTAGTACAAATATCAGCCATAGTACATCTAAATGGAAGAGGAGCTATCGCGGTGTATTACAGAACTGACAAATATGTGTCACCCCTTACCTTTATTAAAAAATAGCTTACTGTTAACCTTATAATACTTGCATATTAATATGCGGGAGAGGCTGGCAGAATACTGTGCGGTTCTTATATGAGACTGTATAAATAACTGTTAATGTACTTTTAAAAGCTTCATTCTTGTTATTCCAGGCCCTCTGAACTTCCTAAAGATATCAAGATGATATCACCAGACTTACCTTTTTTGACAATTGTTTTGATCATAGTTAGTTGGACAACTTGTGGAGCATTTGCCATACTTCTTACTTATCTTTACTATGTGTTTAAGGTACGTCAAATCAGTAAAGTCAGAATGGCTGGGCTTTGTATTAGGCAGGGATAGACTTTCCTGTAGGTGTTAACAAAAATTCTAATTACTGCTGCAGTGACCTTCTGTTTAACTGTACGGTTTTTTTTTAACATCTTAGTTATTTAAAAGATATACAGTAAACTGTACAACTCAAATTATTAATCTGAGTCAGGTTTCTTTGTTAAAAAAAAACAAAGGGGAGGTAGAAGATGTCTGTTTCGCATTGCTTGTGCTCTTGCAAATACTGTTAACTTTTTATAAAACATTTTACTGGAGCAGTTTTTATTCACACCTCCCTTTGCACGTGGGTAATAGACAAAATAAAAAGTTATGTCAGTGGGAGCAAGCTATCAATCATACTGATATAACATAGAATGTTACAAATGTTGCTGAAGAATCAGAAAACAATGATAAAAGTAATAGGCTAATAATTTTACTGAGGAACTGAAAAACACTTCCAAGAAGGCCAACAGCTTTGCAAGAAAATCTAGGTTATACTACTGCATACTCTCCACATTAATCTTCTATAGAGACACAGTTGATACCAGAATGGATAGTAATTTTTTTCTTTTTTAAACAAAGGTTTATTCACATCCACATTTAACACTAATACATACACATTATAGATTACTTTTAGTTTTCAAATAAAATTTATGTCTTTCAGAAAAAACTATTTAGAGCTACTTTGGTTTATAAATACAATATTTTTAGTTGTTTTAATTGGCAAACAACTGATTCAATAAGCAAAACTTTCTCAAATACTTAAGCAAACTTAATAAATTAAACTTACAGACTTCCTCAGGTTCTTGTAAACATTTCACCACTGTATGTAATTGAGTTCAGGTTTTCAAAGATTTTGAATATATAAAACATGTTGAACTCTTTACTGAATATAGTCAGATTTTTGACTCACAAGACACCTGAGTTACTATAGCAAGGCTTCATTCGAACCTAGGCTCACAGAATGTAGACGATATAGCGGTGTATCCTGGCCCCAACAGACTGGAAGTTTGTATTCTTTTGTTTCTTTTTTTTTTTAATTCAGGATAGCAAGCATGTGTAGTTATTATTTATCTTTTCTAAAAGAATGTTTTTAAATGTTTAAATGGATTTTTAGTTGTTTACAGAGGTTTTAAATTCCAGATTATAATGCTTCTCAATTTTAATAAAAATGTTTTTTTGTTTCAAAATAAAAGGAAAATTAAATAGTCATTTCTTCTTCCTAGATTGTTCATCTGCAAGCCAGCCTCACTTCTTTTAAAAATAGCCAGACTGTGGTAAGTTTTATTTTCAAACTCTACATCACTTTAATATGAAAGAACCTGGGAAAATATGGAAGTTTGTTTAAAAAAAGGTTAGGATTTTGCGGTGTTTAGAAGGTATTATGAATTTAAGTAACTTGAAGCAAAGTGAACCTAATGAATATTAAAATGGACTTAGATTGTCTAAGTTTAACTTGATCTTTGTCAGTACTTATGTTGCTTTTATTATTACAAATTATCTTTTCAATTTTATTTTGAGTAATTACTTAGAAGATATATTCTCAGCAATGGAAATAGCAAGTCAAAAGAATGAAGGTTTTATAACAACCTCTTTAAAGTACTTTTAAGCAAGGTAATTTCAGCATTTTATATAAATTTGATAATGGAAAGATGTATTTATTTAGCTGTTAAGTAATTGAGTATGATTCTAAATAAAATAATAAACTTAAATTTTATTTAATATCTTGATATTTTTACTTTATTGCTTTATAGAATCCCAAACACTCTAGGAGAAGTGAAAAAAAATCCAGTCACCATAAAGACTCTGCAGTACACCATCCTCGTTTATCTGCCAGTGATGCTGAAGACAGTCTTCGCATGCATAGTACTGTGATTAACTTGTTAACATGGATCGTACTGCTCAGCACGCCATCTTTAATTTATTGGTTAAAGAATCTTAGGTGCGTTTTGTTTATATAATTGTGATTTATGTGGTTCAAACAATAAATATCTGTAAGTAGAGACTTGCTAGATTCCTAATAGTCAATAAAACTTCCTCAAGAACAGGAAGCTGTATATCACCTGCAATTTATTTTCAATACATTCACATTTTCTCCCTCACCATGAGAATAGAAACTTTGGAAATATAAACTTCCCCAAAATCTGCCCCCAAAAGAGGGAATCGTATTTTGTATATTTTACCTTTAACCTTCTTTGAGTCTGGAAATATGTGAACATGCTTTATTTTGTTGATTTAAGGTATTCATAATACTAGTACTTTATGTATTTTTCAATTCATGATCAATTTTATGTTTTCTTAAATTTGGGGTGAAGAAAAATGCTAACATTTAAAAATATTAGCAATAATGAAGGAAGTGTGTACTTTTCTGATGTGTCCTGTGCTAAAGAAAATGATCAGCTATTTTACTACTGAAAACTGTCATTTCCTTTGATATCTGATAGGTGTCCTAGGTTAAATGAGAGCCTAAAATGCCCTCCAAAATTGTTTCTTGAGTATTTAATTATTTGTAAATTACTAAAAAAAATAGTAAGCCACCTTATTCAAGTCATAGTTGAACACCTACTCAATGTAGTTTTCAGAAATGATGTAAAACTTTCAGATTATCTAAATACTGGAAGTGTTTTTTTTAAATCAGCAGAACCAAAATAAGCTTGATAAATTAAATCACAGGTTACCAGATGTTAATATCCTTCCTTTGTCCCTTGTTTTAGTCAAGATCCAGATTTTTGTTCACAGGTTTGGGTAGAAAATTACTTGAGGAGTACAAATTTATGATTCTGAAAGGCTGTAGATGTCTCACTGTCAATAAAGGCAACAGATGAGAATTTGGGTTTAAAAAAGATAAAGGACAGTTACTTTATATAAACCTTCATTTTTTCATCTTTTTTAAATACAGCAACCTTAATATATTTAAAATAATTTGTTTTATAAAAGCATTATTTATATATGACCTTTCAGGCATATACCTATTATAAAAAAGAAGTGCTTCCGTATTGGATATTTTCAATTCCTTTAGTATACTAGTTTCTGAGCATGATTCTCCATATAAAACCTTGGGTATAAAGATGATGCAGACCAAAGGTTATTTTTCAAAGGTTTCATAAGGTATTTAGGGATCTCTTATATCCATGTTGCTACTGGAATGTTTTGAAATTTATTTGATTGATTCTGATAATTTAAAATGATCAGGTGTGCTTTGTTGATTTAGGTTTTATTTTTTTCTTTTTGATACAGGTATTACTTTAAACTTAATCCTGATCCATGTAAACCTCTGGCATTTATCCTTATTCCAACTATGGCAGTTCTTGGAAATACTTACACTGTTTCAATAAAATCAAGGTATAGTAGTTTAACCTTTCTTTTTCTCACATCTATTCCTAGTCTTTATCATCCTTTCTTTTGTGTCTGAAACCTGCTCTTTATTTCTGATTACTTTGAGTGTTCCTAAAGGTAAAGCCATAATAGTAATTATGTTTTATATGCAAGTGTATTATACTTGTTTTCTTAATTATGGGTTTTACTTGTTAGGACATAATAATGATTTTTCTTTAAAATATTAACCCTTAAAAGATATGATGTCTAAGATTTGCTTCCAAAAAGTACAGGAGGAGTGGAAGTGGATAGGAATGTAGATGAAGTAAGATTGGCCATGACTTGATAATTTTTGAAGCTGGGTGGTGAGTACATGAGATTCGTTGTACTGTTAGTCTACTTATGTATATGTTTAAAATTCTCCATAATAAAACTTAACTTTTCATTGACTGGTTGTTGGCTCTGGGAGCCTTTTTGGTTGATTCTGGCAGATATTTGCAGATACTCCAGAATCAGGCAGACCTGGGTTTAAATTTAAGGCTCTGCATCCTTAGGCAAGTTTCTTAACCCCTCGGTTTCTCTATTTTCAGAGTAAAAAGGTGGTAGTCTTTCCTGATAGTATTTTTCTTTTAAAAATATTTCGTGTCTTGTCTTTAGGATCTTGTTAGGAATTAAGAAGGGTTCCTTTTTTGGGGCCGCCCAGTGGCGCAGCAGTTAAGTTCACGCTTGGCAGCCCGGGGTTCGCGGGTTCAGATCCTGGGCGCCTGCTGATGCACTGCTTGTCACCCCTGCCATGGCAGCATCCCATATAAAGTAGAGGAAGACAGGCACAGATGTTAGCCCAGGGCCTCAGCAAAAAGAGGAGGATCGGCAGTGGATGTTAGCTCAGGGCTGGTCTTCCTCGCAAAAAAAACACAAAAAGAATGGTTCCTTTTTTATTTGGTTGAGGGTTTTTTTGCTATTTATAAATAGAGTTAAAATAAACATTTCTGTAGCTATGTCTTAGTAACGTTATTGATTTTTTTTTGTTAGGATAAATTTCTAGAGGTAGAATTGCTGAATAAAAGTCCAACTAGTATATTTCTGTTGTTAAAATTTAAAAGACTAAACAAAACTGATTATTTAATAGAAATTTTTTCTGTTTTCTAGCCAAAATGTGACTTGTGTTGATCTTTTTCAAAATTGTGGACAGTTAAGTTCATTATATAAAAAGTTATTTCATCTAAAATCACTTAGAACACTTTCTCAAAACGGTATAAAAGACATATTCCGTTTTTGCTCACAATGTAGGTTACTTAATAATGTATATTTCTCTGTCTCTTTACAGTAAATTGTTGAAGACTACTTCGCAGTTTCCACTTCCTCTGGCTGTTGGTGTGATTGCTTTTGGGTCAGCTCACTTATACAGGGTTCCATGCTTTGTCTTCATTCCTCTTTTACTCCATGCGTTATGCAACTTTATGTAAGATTGGATTTAAGGAATGATAAAGATGATTTATGCCTTTAGGGCCAGTAATAAGAGGGAACGCAAGATCCATCAATGTGGACGGCAAGATCCTTTGGAGGAGACAAGTCTATTTTTACAATATTGAAAATAGGAAATTAGTTTTGTAATGCTTGAGGAAAGTAGTTGAGGCATGGTTTTGTTTTGTGGTGTGGCATCTGTGTACAAGTCATTTTTGAAAATTTAGTAAAAGGATATGGTGGCCACTGTCTCTGAGGACTCCTGCATATCAGCTAGTCTGCTTGATTGGCCATACCAGGGATCTTCCCCTAAATCCTCAGTAAATGTAGCATTGCTTGTAATTTCACCACAAGCATTCTGCTCATTTCATCAAACTTTCTTCTGAAAAGTGGGTTACTTTATATTTGCTACAGTATATATATTGAGAAATAAGTCTTAAAAAATTGGTGAAATTTACAACTGTTTGGTTTCTCGGAAATGAAATAGCCACAGAGAGTCTTTGGTTAGTTTTTGGTAGCCACGGTGAACAAAGTAGATCTTTTATTTTCTTACATCTGTGAAAATATAACTTTTAATTCTAAGGAGACATGTTTTCTTGGTCACCAGTACAAGATTGTTGGATGGAAACATAATTCAAATTCAAAACTTAATGAAATTTTCTTGTAACTTTTCAAATATAAAGCTTATTTTATCCTTGGTGAATATCAGGAGACTATTATAGAGATCTATTGTTAAATTTAAAGAAAATTCTCATAATTTACTTACTGGCATTGAGCAGTTCAGTTGTTCAGTCTATATCATTTTATTTAATTCACTGACCCCATGGTTGCCAAAAATGCCTCAGGTCATGATGGATTATTAAAATAATGAAATTCTGGTGGTCAAAAAAACTCTAGGTGTACACAATTTATGTCTGCTGCAAAAAATAAATCAGCATGATCAAGTGCAATACCACATTTGTTGTATAAAACTATACTATTAATGGAATAACAGTAGACAGACTGTTACCCCATTAGTAGCATAAGTACAAACAGTACACCTGAATAAATTGGAGGCTTTAGCCACTAGATTTAACAGTGGAATCTTAATTTGCCATGGTGATTACTGTTTGACAGATAAGAGTAATCTTTCTATTTCACTTGAGATTTCAGCTCACTTTTAGCTACAAAAGAGTAGGAAGTAGGTAATGGAGCTAGGCATCTTTGCCTTAAGATAGAGTCAACTCAGGCTGAGGTGTACCTGGCTCATGGAGTCCTTCCTTAAGATGTGTGTGCTGTAAATACCCACAACCTCTCAAGCAAAGTCTTCAAGTCCCAGTAATTCTGCATTTGCACCTATAAGCTTGTATCCTTGTTAGTGCCCAGGGATGTCCTAGAGTACCAGCTTTGTTTTATCTGCCGTTGCACCTGGATTCCATTACAAGCTCTGAGCTCTTACTGCCTATAGAAGATTACCCCACTTCTCAGTCATTCCTCAGGTCGTTGCTGTTTTGACATCAGTTGAAGAGGGTCTTGCTGTCATCTCTGAGGGTTGTAAGTTTGTTTGATTCCATTGTTGTCTTTCCCAGCTTCCTCCCTGTTGTTCAGTATTCATATTTTCACTTACTGAGACATCAAAGGGAAGTGGTAACCTCGTAGTAGACATGGCAGACGTACCAGGCTCTTCTTTGTTTGAGGGAAGTAGCAAAAGAGATAAAATACAAAATGATTGCGTGTTCAGTACCTGAAAGGAAAGAGAATTTATTAGATTATATACTTATCCCACGGCATACCACATATATATTTGTTAAACAAGGATGCATCTGCCTATGTTTAGCTATGCATATACTCATAAACAACTTTTATACACATGGTATCTTTTGTTTTTTCACAAATATTATAGTTGTATTTCAAGTTACATGTTAAATGTGTCATTTAACTGTTTCTGAATTTGAACTTAGGTCCGTATACAAAAAGAACTTTAGAAAATTCATTAATTTGGATCTTCTATTGACGGCCATCATCATTATGTTTATTTGATCTAAAGTCTCCTTGTTTAGTCAGTACTGCTCATGAATAAAATGTAACAAGCTTAAATTTCTCATTTGTGAGTAGTACGTTAGCTTTTTAAAGCAGCAGACTAGGCACACTAATTCTGTATTTTCATGAGTGTCGTTATCATCCTAAAGTCTAAAGTCTTAAAGTATAAAGTCTGTCATCCTAAAGTCTTATTTATTCCAACAAAATATTTCATTTTAGGACTATAAAAAGGATTCTAATTAAACATTTTATAAACAACAGTAGGTTGGGTCTTTAACCATTATATGCATATAGATATATACAGACATATATGTATACTTACACTGACAGGGTCTTCATCAAGTCCTGATGCACTTTAAACCCAAATAACCACCAGAGATGAGAAGGTTGGCTCTGTCTGAAGATTAGCGAAACTGATGTTTCTATCACTTGAAAATAGGAAAGTCCTTTTGTCTTTAAATTACATATTATTTCTATCATGCTTACAATCTATATTATTAGCTGGTAAAACAGCACAGATTTATTAGCAATGTTACTAAAAATGAAATTGTTTATTGGTAGTTGGGGATTATCTGATTCAGCAAACTTCTGAGCTCTATTGTTAAAACATTTTTATTTAGAATTTGTTGAGTTTTGAGTAAGTTTTGTGTTTATAAAAATTACTCCTGGACCTTGTTATAACCTTATTGTTATAGATCAAATATAGACTGATTAGGGAAAACACTGAATACTTTCAGTGTTCCTGAAGCCTCCTCTGGAGTTACTACTGTTACAATTTGGAACTGATACTATGCTAGAAATCATTAATACTCGTTTTTCTGGATCTTTTTCATGTGAGAAATTAAATAGGTTCTGCTAACTCTTTTATTGGTTGTCACCAGAATGAAAATGTTTAAAATAGTAGTCCTAAAAGAACCATTTGTGCCTGGTTAACATTGATTTTGAGTCTCTTCAATATATATCGATCATGTTTTGATTAATTTTTTTCATATTTCGGTCAGATAAATTCAGATGTATATAATGGAATACCTTTTTTTGATTGAACTACACTATGATGTCTACCTGATTATACAGTAAGGAAAAAGAAATAAAGAACTGTAGTAGGCCTAGGAAATGTTTGTTGTTGGTGATCCTATCACTCCTGCATATGGTGCACATTTCTACCACACACATCCTTATATGAGGCAGATTATCTGATTTGTTCACTATCTAGTTCCTGTACTTTTCTTAACTCTTCAGGCTTTTCATTTATAGTCTAGTGTGTTCATTTCACCTCATTGCTCATTAGCACCTCCTACGGAAGGTGGTCAAGGGAAATAAAAGGAGGGAAAACTCAATTTTCAGTTTAGTTCTTGAAAGCTCTGGGGAAAATGGGGGAAACACAAAGATTATGAGATAAACTAGGGCAGTTGATTCCTGAATCCCGGAAAATTCACTTGGCCTGTATTTTCATCTTAGGCATTAAGTCTAAATTAGTGTAATCTCTTGTCTTACTGTGAGGTTTAATGCAAAACTTTACAGTGTTGCATTTGCAATTTTAGTAACTTATTAAAATCAGTTGGGAAAAATCAAAGCAATGTGTTGGGACCTTCTATGACTAGGCATTTGTTGATTATTTATCATCATCACTTTTTGTTTTCTCAGTGTTTTAGATTTATATATCTAAACTTATGTATCATAGAAAACAGGATACTTTGTGAAGTTTTTTGGGGAAAGTCAATTTGGAGAGCATGGCACTCCCCAGGATAAAGGAAGCAATAAAAGTATCTTTGTGTTATGAAATTAGACCCTGGCAGAAAACTTCCTTGCTACATTGAGGTAAATGTAGAAGATACTTTTACAAAATAGTAAGATGATTGGGAGCTGAAATTTTATCCCAGTCTTTTTGAACAAAGGACACCATTTCAAGTTCTGTAAGGAACTTTTCTTTATACATATTACTCATGCGTTCTTTCACAATAGGTTTTAACAGCCTGAGGAAACAAAGTCTGTGAGGCTACTTGCGATCTTTACTTTTAATAAGGATGATAGGAAAGAAAAGTCAGGTCAGTAATCCAAATCTGAATATGTGTACTGTAAATGCTCAAGAATTCACATTTTTTTGATAAATTATATAATGAATGCAGATGGCTGAATTTTGTATATTAATAACTCAGTTTTAAGAATGGAACAAAATTTAGAAATAGAATAGACTAACTGTTATTTCATTAATAGTATAAATGTAAAAGTACACTTGAATTGATAACATAATTTTCAAAAGTTAGATGATATTCTAAGCTACATCTTGATTACATTGTCTATAGCTGAAAATTTTTAAATCAAGTACAGTACTTTCTAAAAGTGTTTGGCATGTTATGCTGCCAAAAATGACTATGTTTTGAAATACCAAGTAACCAGTTAATTTCTGATGACTTTGTATAGAACTAGATGTATGGGTCAGAATTATTCTGTACTTATTCTGTACATTGTAACTTTGAACACTTATGAAAAACTGTTGATATATTTTGATTAGTGTAAATTTGTTTGCATATTTGAATCCTAGTCTTAGTTTAGGAAGGCTAAAGTAGCCATTTTTCTAAAGTTCATATGCTATTTTTTTTATGTTATTTTGATTTTTAGTACTTACATAGTAGTAATATTACTGGTAAAAGATCTATAGACAAAGCATAGAACTATTAACTGTTCAAAAGCCTAAAAGATAGGTGTATTTTGTATTTCATGTTGCACTTGTTTTGTTTCATATTGGACTTTTTACATCCCTTTTTTAGGGAAAAAAAGACACATTTGAGCTTTTATAGCATAAAACTCTACATTGGAAAATATAACTGTATTCATATGGTTAGCAAAACACAGTTTGCCACCAAAGCTAAGTGAAACTGTAAAATACCTCCAGATATTTGTGCCAATGAACTTTTCTTAGCATATTGGGATTAAAGCAAAAATAATCATTTCAGTATTTTTCATCTAGGACTTAAATAAATCATCAAAACTTATATTCAATACTCTAATTTTTCTTTGAAAATATATAAGGCTTACGGCGTAATGTGTTCTGTTTGGCTGATTTCTGGAATAATGTTCTCTGATTTTATTGACTGAGTAAAAGTTAATTTACCCAATAATGATCTTTCAGTGATTAATTGAAGTAATCATTTGAAGTAATCCTGCTTCAGATTCATTCTGTGATGTAAAACTTTAAATTTTGTTGCTCAGATCATTTTTAATACAGATGTCTCATTTATGTAATAGAAAGTTTACCTTGGAATTTCTTTTTTTGCCTATGTGTTTCCATTCAGTCTTTTTATACAGTCACATGTTTCACAGGGAAAAATTATCCACTAGAACCTAACATAGTGCAATGAAGTGAACATTTTAAAATGCATATCTTAAAGGAAAATATTATAAAACAATCAAGATGTTAAAGTGTTAACATTGATATGGTGGTGTACTCATGAGAGAAAAGTAGAAATAGGATAAACTCAGAAACTGTTATGTTTATCTAGTTGAAATTCTTTAATTTCTCCCCTGTAGAAATTCTCAAAGGGAATTTCAGTCCCTCATATTATAGTTTTCCCCATCATTGAATGTCACTTAACTGTTTCTCTGCCCAGTGATGTTGATGGGGTTTGCATAAGTAGCCTTGAAGTAAAGAGGCAGCAGAGAAAGCCACATATTAAAATGTTTGGCCTTGATTTAGTGACAGTTTATCCAATTGTCTGGTGGGGACTGTGGATAATATTAGTAAAAAGATGGTGTACAAATGTACAAGACCTAAAAATTCAGTGAACATTCATTTCTTAGAATGAATTTGTCCTTTGTGTTGAATAATTTTATCCTAAGTAGGAGATGCCTGTATTTAACATAACCATGCTTTCTACACAATCAAATATGTATTCGTTAGAAGATTGGTAGAAATAACCTTCTCTTCCTCCACTGTGGAGGAGAAAAAAACTAATTTTAGTGTATATAAATTAGGAAATTGTATTGTGTATTTACATTTTAAAAAATATAAAAATGACTTAAATATATTATTTTGAAGTGATTGTATTACAGTTTCTTAAACTTATGACTGACTGTAAATGTAGCAACGTACCCATGAGAAACCAGACCAAAACTGAATGCATATAATCACTGTGACTTGAAATTATAGTCGTTTGGGATGAAACAGACTGTGCCTTAAAATGATGAAGGAATGCCCTGCAATTTTATAACTGTATATTTTATTATGGGTGGTCTTCTCAAATTGGCCCCAAATCCTTTACTTTGAGGTTTGTGAAGTAAAAGTTTAAAATGAAAGTTGACCAGTATTTCCCTTAGTATTTGCAGAACTATTGCTCTAGAGGCCTCCCTTAATTTCCAGAGTTCTCATTCAAATTGAAAATAACTTACACCTCGTAGACATATAAAATTGAGTTTGGCTAAAATTTCTGAAAATAAATTTATTTTAGGAGAAGGTGGTGGCACTTCTGTTCCAAACTTACTACACATGGAAAAATTAATCTTCAAATGTAATTTTTTGTCTT
The DNA here is from genome assembly GCA_031878705.1 of Tapirus indicus. Lineage (NCBI taxonomy): Eukaryota > Metazoa > Chordata > Mammalia > Perissodactyla > Tapiridae > Tapirus > Tapirus indicus. The sequence goes on along the minus strand of CM062926.1, from coordinate 104,663,538 downwards.
TTAATGAATAATCTATCAAAGACATGAATTCTTCCCTAAGACCTGTACTTGTTTTTCTGCAGATTGTTAAGACTTGTATTTGTATATCAAATAAAATTAGTTTACCCAGTAATGATTTTTCAATAATTAAAATTAACTCTGATTCATGTACATATTTTAAAATGTTATTTTCCATTTTTCTTTTTGCTTCCTAATTATTTTTAAGGTATCAGGAGAGAACTGACCCCAGTTTTATTTTGCTCTTTAATGTAGACTTGCATTTTTACTCTGCTTATTTAAAATAATGGATATAATTTCTGTTAAATTATTTCATTGATAGGACATTCGTGGTCTCTGCTAAAAGATGCCCATATCTCTGTATACTCAGAATTTGTTGTATATTTTTCAATATCAACTTTGAACATAAACTCAACACATTTCTTTCTTTGCATTTCATCTCCATTACCTCCTCACAAAGTCAAAAATATAGGTTTCTCTAAAAATATGTTGAAAGAAAACGTGTCTTTCCTTAAAGTGCAGTCAAATTGAGATGGAAGTAGTTTGGGCAAGGGTATGTAATAAAATCCATGGCTGTCCATCTGCATCAGTTTTGATATTATAGTTAAAAGTTTTATAGAGGACAAACTATGTGTTATGCTGAGATAGACTCAGTCATCATTTATTTGCCAATTGATCATTTTGTTCTTATTCAGAAAATGCAGTGCATAGTAATAATACTTAACAGTGCAAAGGGACTAGTCCTATAGTGTATACTGAAAAATGATTGTCACCTTATAGATCTTTCCACTTAAACATGCATGATCTTGTCCAGTACTTTGTATAATGTATGGTATACTGAATACACTTATGTTTAATTTTGTGTGTATTTTTTGTATGGTATAATTAACATTATTACATTTAACTAGTTGTAATTCACAAAAAGTGCTATTTATTGTACTCTGTAGAGTGTTGTGAATGTTTTTATCTGTGTTTCAAAATTATGGTGTAGGGTTTAATAGATGAATATTTGCCTTCAGTCTCCGCTCAGGTATTAATGTGTAGCGATTTTTGGTGCTTTCTTTTTCATCTGTCGTGGTCTGATGTTCTCAATGTTCAACAATAAATTTGGTGAACAAGAACATGTAGTGCAGAGATTGCTTACCAGTTCACATACTCTCCACAATACCATCTCAGAAAAAAAGTGATTTCTTTACAGCATATCTAGCATTTCAGAAATTGGGATGCCTAAGCATGAGACATGATAAACATAATACATCACAAGTTAATACTGGAAGCAAGATAAATTCTGCTGTTTCCCAACTTGCTGTTTGTAGCTTCCCATGTGCATTTGTATGGGCATTGTATGGCTCACGTTCTATTTTAAGGAATTGTACATTTATATTTTTCCCGGAGACCATGCTTTCCACTTTCCTGATGCTAACTTGATATATATTCTTGGGTGCCCAGTTTCCTAAATTACATGAGAATGAGAATGATTTAGACGTTGTTTGTAAACAGATGCCCAGGTCACCCTAGAGCTACTAAATTTGATCTGTAGGGAAGAGACCTGGGATTCTGTTGTAACAAGTGCCCCAAACAGTAATTCTCAAACACGCTTTAGTCAATAAAATCAACTTGCTAGGGCTCCTACAAGCAACTAGAGAGACTGTCCTTAGGATTACAAGATGCCAAAAGAGACACTACATAATTTGAGAATTCAGTATAGACCTAAACTTTATTAAATAGAACAGATGAGTGGGCCATCTTTTGAGGGAGACATGTCTTCTTACATGTTGATTAGAAGGGTGTTTTCTAAACTATTTTAACCAGCATCTCTAAATATATGAACAGTTATAAATTATCTGCATGTATTAACATTGTGTATATTATTTAAAATAAATTTTTAAAGATGAGAAATATACAACTAGAAGCTTTAATATTTTCCTTGGATACTTAGAGGATTATCTTGAAATCACCCCAACATGGAGGCCACTGGAATATACAACATGCAACCTGCATAGGCCTTTCCCACTAGTTTCCCTTTTTTCAACTCCCACGTCATCTTCACTCAGTTTCCGTAACATCTATATTTTTTTTGCTGCATAGCAAATTAAACATTTAACAACTTAAAACATCACCTATTTATTTACTCTCAATTCTGTAGGTTCAAAGTCTGGGCACAGACCAACTGTGTGCTCTGGTCAGAATCACACTTCTGAAATCAGGTTGTCAGCCAGGACTGCTGTCCTATCTGAGACTCATTCAAGTTGTTACAGACTGAGGTTCCTGTCTTCTTGCTGGCTGTCGACCAGGGGCTGTTCTCTTCTGAGCTCCCCGTGCCACTCCCTGTACATAGCCCTCCACAAAATGGCGGGTGCACCTTCAAGACCAGCAGGAGAATTCCTCTTATATTTTGAACTTCCTCTGTTTCTGACCTTTGGACCCTGATTTGGAGGGCTCATGTTAGTAGCTCAGATCCTCTGAGATAATTTCCCTTTTGATTAACTCAAGGTAAACCTTAATGACGTCTGCAGAATCCTTTTGCCATGTAAGGTAGCGTAATCATTTTCCCATTACGCAAATTCCACTCACACTCAAGGGGGATGGATGATACAGGCTGTGGACACTAGGGGGTGAGAATCTTGGGGGCCATTTTAGAAGTCTGTACCATACATATCAGGGAACTAAAGTCCTTTTCATAATTGCTATACTTCAATGTTTTATTCCATAGTTTTAATTGAAGGAGCTGATATAAAATGTTTCAGTGAAAGAAAAGCCCTTCAATGGTTTGATTGAATTTTAAACAGCCCCTAGAAAGAGGAGGAAAGTCTCCCATCCCTGGGTTGTTTGCACACGCATGCGTGTGTGTGTGATTTTGATTAGTATAGAGATGGTTTTGTTCTTTCTTCTTTGTTTTGAACAGTCAGAACTTGGATGTGGCCGGAGATTAAAGAAGAATAGACTAGTTTGCCTTATCAAGTGAATGGAAACATTTTACTATACTTAACACGTAGATATAATTTCATATTCGTTGTGGGTCAAGAGTAATGACTAACTCAAGCAAAATTATGTAAAATCAGATTGAACTTTTAAACATGCTTCTAGTGATTTGCTTTTCCCTTGAGTATGTTTGGAGAAAGGATTAAGTTTCATTGACTTTGTAGGTGTGCTTAGATCATATATACTACATAAACAAAAGCTTCAGGTTTTGCAGAGCTAAGTGCTCAGTTGAATATTCATATATGTAAATCAGCTGAGCCTTTAGTATCAGATAGTTGTGTGAGGTATGTGCATGTTAACACGTGCTCAGCAAAAAAGACTCCATCACCGTGCTTTTTACCTTTAGTATTTGTGCCTTTCTGATCAAGAAAGAACTGTAAAAGGTTAAGAGAAAAACAGTTGGAATGATCTAGGGTTTGGAGTATAAGATTCACCTGAAACCATAAAGGCCTCTTTACTCTGGAACTGCAAAGATTTAGTTAGAAGGTATTGAAAGAGGCAACTTTATGATTCGCTCTTTTTGTTCTCCTGCTTGCATTTTATTCTGTGGACATCACAGAGGGTGTTGCCCTAAGAAGGTGATATAGGATTGGGGTGGAGGGGAGAGGACGGAGTTGATTTCTTTTATAAAGGTTTTGACTTGCTGGGAAAAAAAAAGGAATTTATTGAGCCAGCCCTGATGGCCTAGTGGTTAAAGTTCGGCTCTCTCACCACTTCGGCAGCCCAGGTTTGCTTCCTGATCACGGAACCACACCACCTGTCTGTTAGTTGCCATGCAGTGGTGGCAGCTCACACAGAAGAACTAGAATGACTTACAACTAGCATATACAACCATGTACTGGAACTTTGGGGAGGAAAACAAAAAAGGAATTTAGTTAAGAAAGGAACTTGGTTTGCCCGTTTTAGAAAAACAACGTATGCAATCTAGTTGCATTTTAAACTAGGAATGTGTAACATTCACTGAATTTAAAAGTCTTTGTTCTAACTAGTTTTTAAGTAGAATTAATAAAAACTTCAGTTACATGTATAAATTACAGATCCACAGAGTACTGTAAAAGGAGATGTGGTTGTTTTGGACAGTGATCTCCAAACCTTTTTGGTTGCACACCCTTATCATTTAAAAAAGTTTGAACTTTCCCCCTAAACATACTACTACTATTTTTGTTATTAGTGCCATCGAGTAGATTCTGACTCCTAACAACCCCGGGTACAGCAGAGCAGAACCCTGCCTGGTCTTTCTGCACCATCCTCTCACCTTCCAGCACTGTTATCAGACAATGCTCCCTGCTATTCACAGGGTTTTCGTGGCCAATTTTTTCAGAAGTGGGTGGCCAGGTCCTTCTTCCTAATCTGTTTTAGTCTGGAAGCTCCGCTGAAACCTGTCCACCATGGGCAACCCTGCTGGTATTTGAAATACCTGTGGCATAGCTTTCAGCATCACAGCAACACGCAGCCACCACCATGTGACAACCGACAGATGGGAGACGTGGTTCCCTGACCTGGAAATGGACCTGGATTGCAGCCATGAGATCACTGAATCTTAACCACTAGACCAAGTGCTACTTCACTAATATATGTATAGAAAATGTAGAGACATGATATATTTGTAAATGTCTTACTAATTATAGTAACTTCATAATATCATTAGCTAATATCTCAAGGCAGAAAATGTATTTAGGGCAAAAGTGAATATAAATTGATTTTTCAAATCTTATTTATTTATTTATTTTTTTGGTGAGGAATATTGGTCCTGAGCTAACATCTGTGCCAATCGTCCTCTATTTTGTATGTGGGATGCTGCCACAGCATGACTTAATGAGCGGTGTGTAGGTCCACGCCTGGGATCCACACTTGTGAACCCTGGGCCTCCGAAGTGGAGCACACAAACTTAACCACTATGCCGGCTGGTCCCTAATCTTGAAAATTTTTAATAGAGAGGAGTAACTTCTTATCAGATCTGATAAAATTATTGTTTTTAATTCCTAATGAGCCTGACAGAAGAGTAGAAGTGTCAGTACTGATGTTTCCTTTCGTTGGTTTGCACTTGCATTACTGATACTAGCTCCCACTTTTTGTTGTAAGGAGTAGTTTCTTGTGAGGAGTATTTTCAAGCTGTTTGTTTTGTGATAGTTATGTTAGTTAAAGTTAGATAATATGATAAATACTTAATAATATAATACTTAATAATATAACCCATGACTCCTTTAACTGGCTCACGTACACTGCAGTGTCACAATCTGCTTGGAGTGAACAGGCGAACAAACAGACCGGTAGGTGCCCCATCCTCCTCCTCCGTGCCATAGAATTCCCACTCCTCTCTCACAACAGATCCGGCACACTCTGTGTGATCAGCTGTGATAAAGGCTGAGTGGGATCAATCCCTGTATGAAATGTTAGTACATTAATTTCTTAGATTAAAAGCGTGAGAATGAATTATGTTTTCCTCCAACATCCCAGTATGTTGTCTTGCACACCACTTAGAATGTACACAACCTTCTCTGGAGAAACTTAGTTTAAGATATATTTAGTAACCTTTTGAGGTTGTCTTTGAAAGGTTTTTAATATCTATGTTTATTTATATTATTCGGAAAGCAAAAATGAGGTTTCTGGATCAGGAACAGACTATTACTACTTAAGGCAATAACCACATCAGTTTCCCTTGCCCATTCTTCCCCCTTGAGGGCCATGTGATGAGAGCCAGGTGAACCCACCATGTGCAAGAGGGTTTGTTTTGTTTTGTTTTGCACCACAAGAGGGGAATCCCAAAATTATGAATCTGGCAGTTTACATAAGGTACACACTGCCCTCCTCCCCTCCTGAGGGAGAAAGAGAAGCCTTTGCTCCCAAATGTTTTACAATCCTTTAGAATGTACACAGATGGCTCCAGGTTTCATCCCCCCGTAAAATGTAATCTGTCATAGTTCCGTACCCTATGGGAGTCATCACATTAGGTCTTGTGTGCACTTTACGTGCAGTTCTTAATAAGAGTGACGTGTGGCTCCACCAAACAGGAGGCAAGGGCAAGAGGAGCATTGAAGAATAAATGTTTCTGGGAAAATGAGACATAGCATGTCAATTTCCTTTGCTCAGGAAACCAAACCATGCAGAAACATGAAAATATTTATGGAGCATTGTTTCCCTGATAGTCTTCATGGGGTACAGAAATAATGCCTCTCTCTCCTGGCATTATAGCTAGAAACATTTAATTACCAAATGATTTGAGTAGGGCAACTTAAATGTCATGATTTATAATCCTTCAGTTGTGATCTATTGGGTAGGGTAGGCAGGCGTGAAATTGCTAGAGCCAGCATAGGGGAGTTCTTCTAAAATTGAAGTTTGTAAAATCTTTGTGTTTAAAAAAAGGTCAGTGGGATATAATATGCAGGGTAGAAAGGAAGTGGGTGAGACAAGGAGAGGGAGATCATTTATAAAGCTGCTATAAAACTTGGAATAACAGTAATGATCAAAACTAAGGTGGGAGCCAGAAAGGAGTGAACCCTAAAGTGCTGAACTCTTTAGGGCTTAGCAACTAATTGAATGTGGTAGACAAGCCTCTTTCTGTTAAGATTTGACCCAGGACCTTGCCTGCCTCCCGTGATGTGGAGGATATGGACCCAACTAAAATTTCTTACAATGCTGCCAGCCAACAGTCTATCTGAATTTTCATTATCCCCAAGATCTTAGGTAGCATAACTACAAGGGAGGGAGTAAAGAATGGACTTTCTGAATCTCCATTTTGTTCTTTCTTCATCTTGTTGCAATACCTTATGGTTTTAAATTAACTTTTTTTTAAAAGAAGTTTGTTGTTCCAGTGAGACTATAATGCAGTAAGATCTTTAGGTGGTAAAATGCAACTAACTGGAATCCTTAATCAGAAATATATGCTGTAATTCAACTTTGAAGGAAAAGAAACAAATCATAGGAAAATGTAAAAGTATAAGCAATTTCTTTTAATAAAAACATTCTAGGCCATACTGTGGGGTTTGTACAGATGGCCTTGTCACCTATACTTTATCCTTTTAGCAGACGTTTATTGATTGCCTGTTTTACCAGAATCCATGCCATACATATTCACATTCAGCTTCTCATTTCATTCTCCATAAAAACCCGTAGAGGGAGGATTATTATCCACACATTATAAGAAAGGAAATAGTCTCAGAGAAATTAAGCAATTTGCCCATAGAAGAAGTCAAACCAGATTGTCTAAGAAATAGAGTTCTTCCACTGAAGACCTACAATATGTAATAATCAATATTAGTTCCTTCCTACTCTCTGTCAAAATCTTTCCTGACCATACTAGTTATTCCTCTTGCCTTGAAAAAAAATATTTCCAATAATCTGCCTGCAGCCTTCCATGGTACTCTTTCTATATTTTTCCTTAGAGATTTCATCCAACTCTATGACTTCAATGTTATATTAGTGGATGATTCACCAAGTCAGACAGACTTGCTCCCTCGGTTCCATTTCTAAGTATCTCTGAATCAATGGCAATGCATTTGCCTCCCTGAGACTGTATCCTCATCCATAAATCATGGCTAGTAATATTATCTTACAAACCCGGAGTGAGGATTAAATGAAATAATGGACCAAACGCACCTGACACACAGTAGTGGTGGAGACATAGTAGGTACTTTCTTCCTAGCTCTTCAATCTCTAGTTTTGTCCAAACTAGACAAACTCAGTTTCAACTCACTCTTGAAGTTTAACCTTACAATTTCTCTCCCTCCCTAATTAACATCTCTTTAGTTTCCAAATTTGTATTAAATACCCTCAATTACACAAGTTGAAAATCCATTCATTTTGATCATTTCTCCCCTGCCTACCACATCCGATTAGTTACTAAGCCTTAAAGAGTCCAGCACCTTAGGGTCACACTTAGAATTGGTTCACTCCTTTCTGACTCCCACCCTAGTTTAGACCGTCATTACTAGTATTCTAAATTTTACAGCAGCTTCATAAATGATCTCCCTCTCCTTTTCTACCCACTTCCTTTCTATCCTGCATATTATATTCCCAATAATATTTTGTAACAGCAATTTAGTATTATCACTCTCTTTTCCAAAACTTTTTAATTTTCCCCCATGTTCTATAGGATACAGTCCAAACTCCTTGATAATTTAACCAATCTACATTTCCACCTCTCTCCTACCATTTTCCAAAGACACCCATCTCTTCCCCACACAGGCTGTTTCAGTTAAGATTAGCTTGCAAGAAACAGGAAACTTGACAAACAGTTGCTTAAACAATCAAATCTTCAGGTAGAAAGTCCAGAAGAAGACTCCGTGAAGACATCAAGAACCACAGGTCCTTCCGTCCCATTAGTTCTCCAGCCTTAATGTGTGGCTTTGTAACACAGTGGTGGCTGCATGGTACTTCCATTCCAGGAGGAAGGAAGGAGAAGGAACAAAAGGAGGTTTGCCTTTTATTTGGAAAGGACTCTCCCTCACTTCTCTCTTTCCCACCCTCAGGGACTTCCATCTACAGCTCTGGCCATCTACTGGCCAGAACAGTATCACATGGCCACTAAGAAATACAAGGGAGGCTGCAGAAGCAAGTTTTTAAGCTAGGTGTGTTGCTACCCCAAACAATGACTGAGAAGAAAGGCATATTAGTCTGCTTGGGCTGCTATAACAGAATACCACAGACTGGGCGGCTTAAACAACAGAAGTGTATTTCTCACAGTTCTGGAGGCTGGGAAGTCCAAGATCAATGTGTCAGCTGATTGAAGGTTAGGACTTCAACAAAGGAATTTGAGGGGACACAATTCAGTCCATAGCGAAGGGGATTAGGGGAAGCAATGAGCAGCAGAGTCTGCCGCACAAGCAAACTGGGCTACTGCATCTCCTTTGAGTATCTCCTCCCTTTTCCTACTTGTCTGCCTTTGCCCAAGAACTTCTTCCACCCACATCTCTATTGTCAAAATTTCCTCCATAAAAATCTACCAGTTGCCACAGTCAGGACTGATCTTCTCGTCCCTACTTCTAGCTCTTACTGTCATAGTTCCATACCCTATGGAAGTCATCACATTAGGTCTTGTGTGCACTCCACGTACAGTTCTTTTTTGTGAGAAAGACTAGCCCTGAGCTAACATCCATTGCCAATCTTCCTCTTTTTTGCTGAGGAAGACTGGCCCTGGGCTAACATCCGTGCCCATCTTCCTCTACCTTTTATGGGACGCTGCCACAGCATGGTTTGGCAAGCAATGCATCTGTCTGCACCCAGGATCCGAACCTGCGAAACCCTGGGCCACAGAAGCGGAGCATGCAAACTTAACTGCTATGCCACCAGACTGGTCCCTGCAGTTCTTAATAAGAGTGACATTTATTTGGCATCTATATGCTGTGCTAGGCCCTTTATATGTGTCATTTCTAATTCTTGCAACAACATTGTGAAGTAAGATTACTTCACAGGTAAAGGACATTGAGGTGTGGAGAGATAATATTTGCCTAAGGGAATGGTAGAGCCCAGTTTTGAACCTGGTTGAATTTGGTTCTGAAGGTCTTTCCACCACACCATGCTGTTTCTGCTCTTAGCAGATTGTCTGCTCTTAGCAGGCAGGGATCATGTCCCTTTCTCCATACCTCTTTGTATTCCCACACTTAGCAATGAATATTTTACGTGGTAGAAATTGGTTAAATATTTTTTCAAATAAGTAATCATAACAATGACCCCAAATACTTCAAAATCTTGATTTAACAAAAAACAATTATGTCCGTAACAAAATTGCCTGTGTTGATAATTGTTGAAGCTGAGTGATAAGTACATGAACTTGCATTATTCTGTTCTCTTTACTTTTGTATATGTTGGGAGTTTTACATGAGAAAGAAATTTTAATTAAAGTCCAATTATTATGTTTACTAAATAGATTAATACATTTAGAAAAACTTTCAGAAATAATTGAAAATTTTTTCTTTTTTCAGTTAACCCTAGCTAATTCCAAAGGATTATTACATGTAGTTATCCACATGTATAAGATTACATATAATCCCTAAAGCAATGACTAAAATCATAATACAAAGAGGTATGGCTAAAATGCCAATGGAGAAATTAAAATAGAAATTTTAAAATATTTTAAAAGCCCAAACCATGAAAGGAAAAATTGATAAATTAGACTTCTTCAAAAATAAAAACTTCTGTTCTTCAAAAGATAGTGTTAAGAAAATGAAAAGACATTTCACAGCTGGAAGAAACCCAAACACATATCTGATAAGGAAGCTGTAACCAAAATATATAAAGAACTCTCAAAACTCAACAATAAGAAAACAAACAACTCAATTTAAAATGGGCAAAATACTTCACCAGAGAAGATACATGGATGGCAAAATAAGTTCATGAAAAGATGATCAACATACTCATTAGAAAAATGCAAATTGTAACCACAATGCCTAAAATAAAAATTTTCAAAAACTGGCAATACCAAATGCTAGTGAAGATCTGAAATCACTAGAGTTCACATGCATTGCTGGTGGGAACGCAAAATAGTTTGTCACTTTGGAAAACAGTTTGGCAATTTCTTATAAAAAGTTAAACATACATTTACCATATGACCCAGCAATACCACTCCCATATGTTTACTCAAAAGAAATGAAAACCTATGTCCACACAAAGACCTGTATGCAGATATTTATAGCAGCTTTATTAATAATTTCCCCAAACTGGAAGCAACACAAATGTCTGTCAACTGGTGCATAGATAGAAAAATTGTGGCCCATCCACAAAATGGAATATTACTTTGCAAAAAAAAAGAGTGAATAGCTGATACATGAAATAATATCGATGAATCTCAAATGCATTATGCTAAGTGAAAGATGCCATCCTGTGTGATTCCACTTACGTGACAGTCTGGAAAAGAAAAAACTGTAGAAACAGAAAAGAGGTGAGTGGTTACAGGGGGATTGACTCCAAAGGGGCTTGATGGAATTGGGGGGATAGTGATGGAAATGTTCTAAATCTTGATTGTGATGGTGGTTACATAACTATATACATTTGTTAAAATGAATGGAACTGTTTGTTATTACACATTTATTAACGTGTAATAAGTTACACGTTAATAAACTTGACTAAAAAATTAAAACTTCCCGCAAAGAAAACTCCAGGCTCAGATTACTTCAATGGTAAATTCTATTGATCTTTTAATTCTATGAAACATTGGGTAACATCAGTGTTGTACAACTCTTTCAGAAAATAAAAGAGAAGGGATCACTTCCCAAATCATTTTATGAGACATGTGTAGCCTGCTACCAAAGCATGACAAAGAAATTACAAAAACAGAAAGTTACTGACCAATATCCCTTGTTAACATAGAGGTGAAAGTCCTTAACAAAAATACTAGCAAATCAAATCCAGCAATATATAAGAAGTCCTCAGGAATGTACAAATCAGCTACTACGACTAGTCATTGAATTTAGCAGGGTCACAGAATACAAGGTCAATAACAAAATATTTTCTATACACAAGCATCAAACAATTGTAAAATAATTTTTATAAAATGTCACTTATCACAAAAATAAAATACTTAGCAATAAATTAAAATATGTACAAGACCTCTACACCAAAAACTACAAAATATTGCTTAGAGAAAAATGTAAAGCCCTAAGATAAAAAGAGATATAATATTTATTGATTGGAAGACACTATTTTTAGGATATCATTTTTCACCAAAATGATGTGTAGATTAAATGCAATCTCAATGAAAATCCCAGCAGGCTATTTTTCTAAAAATCTACATGCTGATTCTAAAGTTTACATGGAAAAGCAAACAATTTTGAATAGTCACAACAATTTTGAAAAAGAAGCACACTACCTGATTTCAAGACACACTATAAAGCTACAGTAACCAAGGCAGTGTGGTTTTGGCAAAATGGTAGATACCTACATCAATGGAACAGAACAGAGAGTTCAAAAATAGACCCCACATGAGCCAACCCTGATGGCCTAGTGGTTAAAGACTGGCATGCTCTGCCTCTGAGGCCCAGGCCCAGTTCCTGGGCACAGAACCACACCACTCGTCTGTCAGTAGCCATGCTGTTGTGGCAGCTCACACAGAACTAGAAGGACTTACAACTAGAATATACAACTATGTACTTTGGGGAGGAAAAAAGAAAATAGACCCCACATGTTTATGGGTCAGTTGATTTTTGACAAAGGTGCCAAAACACTCCAATGGGGAAAGAAAAGTTTTTTCAACATATAGTGCTAGAATAACTGGTTACTCACATGGGGGAAAAATAAACCTGGACCCTTCCTCACATCATGCACAAAAACTAATTTGAGATGAATCATAAGTCTAAATGTAAAAACTAAACTATAAATCTTCTAGAAGAAAATATAGGAGAATACTTTGTAACATCATGGTAGGCAAATGTGCTTAGACAGAATAAAGAAAACAATGATTGAAAAATTGGTGGATTATACTTCATCACAACTGAAGACTTCTCATCAAAAGACATCATTAAGGGGCCAGCCCTGTGGTCTAGTGGTTAAGTTCGGCGCACTCCGCTTCAGTGGCCAGAGTTCGGTTCCTGGGTGTGGACCTACACCACTCATTGGTGGCCACGCTGTGGCGGTGACCCACATACAAAATAGAGGAAGACTGGCAAAGATGTTAGCTCAGGGCCAATCGTCCTCAAGCATAAAGAGGAAGATTGGCAACAGATGTTAGTTCAGGGCAAATCTTCCACAGCAAAAAAAAAAAAAAAGACATCATTAAGAAAATTTACAGGCAAATCACAGGCAGAGAAACGTATTTCTGACAAAGGATCTGTTTTCAGCACATGTAGAATATTTCTCCAAATCAATCGTAAAACCTCAAATAACACAATTTTTAGAAATGGAAGTTTTAAAAATGGAAGTCAGCAGGTAATATTTTTAGCAGAATCCTAGAATGTCTCCACTGCCATTTGGGGGCACATTATTGTTGGAGGATTAAGATGAAATCATCCCTGCTCCTGAGATTTCTCAGGGATTTCCCCAGGGCCAGACTTACAAAATGCACTTTTGAAGGGAGAGGATCAATGCCTGCTATTTATTCTATTTTGTTTAAAATAATTGGATAACATTTTATGCACCTGGAGTACTAAAGAGCTCCCAGAATACTAGGAACTAATTATCAGTTTTGGGAGGAGCTGTTTTGGGTTTTGTATTTTGAGAGATGGGTTTGTTGATTTTCTATTTTTTAGGATAAACGCTCACTGGCTCTATTTCACAGCTCACAACTGATGAATAGCACTAAGAAATAGAATCATTTGCCCATTATACCCAAAAATATGCAGAGAAATACCCAGCTGAATTGCCTTCAATTTCTCCCTTCTCTGAAACTATTCCCTTTATCACACAAAATATGTGCCTGGAAATTTAGGTACTATTTTAATAATGATTTTTTTTTCAGGTACTTAAATAATTTTATTAATGGATTAAAATATGTGGTTCATCACAAAATTATATGACTCATGGATGGGTCTTATCTAATTTAATAGTCTAAGATGGAACCTTTTCTTATCCCTTTTGTATCAAAAAGATATTGTAAAGTATAGTTTTACTCCCATAAAACTCAGGTTCATAATAGACATTTCAACCCAAATCCACTTTGTTGTGAATTGGATGACAGAAGAAGCTCCACCTTTCTCAAGGGGAATAAAAAATTTAGGTCCAGCTTCTGGGTCCGTCCAGGGCGCATTTTCTTCAGTAGAAGCTGAAGCAGTTGTGGTGAGTTATGGGTCTTTCTCCTTTGCAACGGCCTAACATCTTGACATTCCTTGTATTAGTTTTCCGAGGCTACTGTAACAGATTACTAAAAAGTGTGTGGCTTAAAACAGAAATTTATTGTCTCACAGTTCCAGAGGCCAGGAGTCTGAAATTAGTATCAGTGAGCCAAAGTCAAGGTGTGGGCAGGGCTGTGCTCCCTCTGGAGACCCCAGGGGAGAATCTGTTCCTTTTCTTTTCCTGCTTCTGGTGGCTGCCCGCATTCCTTGGCTTGTGGCCTCCACTCCAGAACAATTTAAATAGCAAGGCGTGTGTGGTCATAAAAGTGCCACATTCCCCAATCTCCATTGGTTTGTGTGCAACAGCTAGATTGGATATTAATTGCCACTTTACTGGTCCATTGAATATTTAAATCAAATCAACAAATATTTAGCGGCCACCTACAGTCATCTCTTTCCTCTTTATTAAAATATGACAGTATGTAGATCTTTAGATGAACAAAACCAAATAGAAATATAACACGATTCAAATTTCAAAAGAACATTATAAACATTTAAGCTCAAATTTTACCTAAAGAATTATTAATTCGTTAAACATTTGTGATATGCTTGCTGCTCTATGCCAGGCATTATGCCAAGCTCTGAAGAATCAATGATAGAGAAGACATGGTGCCTACTTCAAGGAGCTCACCTTGTGAACAACGAGACGTGGAAGCAAAGAGAGTCGTCTTGGAAGTGACATTTGAGATGAGCCTTGAGAGACAGGGGGAAGTTCTGATGTCACGCAAGAGTTGGAGAAGGCGTTCCAGGCAGAAGCAACAGCAGGTTCAGAGGACCTGAGGTATGTGTGGACGGTGTTCCCCGGAGAAGTCAAGTGGCTGGAATGGTAGGACTGGGCCATGTTGAGGGCCTATACATCTGCTGTGCAAAAGCAGGCTGCCTGCTGACAAGCTGTTTGCAAAGCCCTAAGAAATGATTTAGCCTTCCATAGTTTAGGCAAACTCCTTCACTCCTTTATTATGCCTTTGAGGTACCAATACAGCCTGAGATGACAGGAGATTGGGAACCTGGTTCTCAAATCCGGGCTGAGAGTGTTCAGTTTCTATCTCAGTCACTGTGAGCATCTAGATGTCCATTTTCTTGCTCTACTTCTCCGAGCTGGCTTCAGATCAAGTGTGATTATCATGATTTTTACCTTTTGTTGCCTGTACTCCTTCATTTTATTTGCAGGAGAAATAGCTTAAACTTAGGGCAGGATTGAAAGATAGGTGTTGGCTGTCCCTCTCTGACTAGCCCAGATTATGGCATTGGCATTTCTGGAAGGTTGGTGGCAAACACGGACCAGAGGAGGGACCATGGGAGAAAGGGAGACTGCTGCCAAAGCCCCAGCGGATGATAACAAAGACCTGATGAGAGCAGAGGGCGTGAGGCCAGGCTGGGCCTGAGAGCAAATGCTTTTAAGGAAGGATGGCCACCTCACTTAGCCCTTGTCCTCCTTCCTTTAAGGGCCCAGACTTCTAGAATTGGCTCACACCCCGGCCCTAGGAGGTCAAAACAGCTGAAAATGTTTTAAACAGAGGAAGATCTTTTTTCCTCTTTAATATACCCCTTTAACATTTTTAAAACAAAACAGAGGATAGCAAAGAATAAAACAGATTTCTTCCTAGTGAATGACTAGAGAATTCCCAGGGTCAACTCTGTATGGTCAGAGACCCTTACACTGCATTGATACTGCCAAGAGGGACAAACGGTTAACCATAGTGAGGAGGTGTTCAAGAATGTCATGGGTTTTTTTAAACCAACCTTTTCTGACTCTAAGCTCCTATCCAAATAGGGGGGTTAGTGGGGAGATCCAATTTCAGCGGTTTCTGAGCCCTCCTTCACCTCCCTGGGGTCTCATAGGATCTGGAAGCTTTATGTGGCCCCAGGATATGAGGAGGGAACCTCTCCTCTCCCATCCGTCATGGTCACTGGGGGTGCCCTGACCCACAGCTTTTTGCTTCTGTTCTGTACATGGCAAGAGGCGTATCTTCCTTCTCCCCTGTTCCCTTCAGTGTACTTTCAAAGTAAAATCTGCCCACCGCCACAGAAAGCAGTTGTGACTGCTACAGCAGAAAGCTGCCCGGCTTACTCTACTAATCACACGAGCAGCCTTCCATTATCTCTGAGGTTCTCATCATCGCAGAGGAAGCAGTCTATAAACAATCATTTCCCTTTCCCTTACTCAGACCAGGGGAAGAAAAAGGAGATCGAATTCTCCTCTGTTCATGATACTGCTGATAGCTATATCAGCTCTGTCTTTTTTTTCTGAGACAGGAAGGATTTGAAACGGTTGTATAGTCCCACAGAGATAGGTTAACCTTTCTCGCTCCCTCCGACACTGTCCTCCTATTCAGCACCCTTTCCTCAGCTTGACCGTTATGTTTGGATTTCAAGTCTCATTACGTTTGTAATTCAATCAACACATATTTACTGGATTTCCTTTATGTGTAGCCCTGTGCTGAGGGCACTGTTTTCCTCCCCATTTCTAATGGATAAATGCCAGCAGGGCCTTCGCTCAGATGCCTCTGTGTGTGGAAGAGCCTTTTTACTTAGAATATCCAACTGCTACTTTGACAAATGTTCTAATCAATGAACAGGCCAAATGGGATAATTTAGACCAGAAATTAATGGTTTGGGAACCTGAACTATCCTGGGTTGTTCTTTTTCCCATCTCTTTTGGTTGAACTTAACCAATCAAATAATTGCATGATAGCTACTTAGTGCAGAGTTGATCCATTCTGAAGAAAATGTCATCATCGACTTTATCAATAATACATTCTGCTCTTCAAAACAGAGATTTAAAATTAAGAAAAAATTAGAGGAATTAAAAACAATTATTTTATTTAAATATATAGTTTCCTTTAACAATCCTGGAATCTCTAGTTTTACTCTAGTGAAACTCTAGTTCACTCTTAGTGAACAAGATGATAATATGTATGTGGTTCCTTTACCTTTGCTCCTTTGAGAAACTATAAATGATTCTTAAATGGGGAGCTCTTAAAAGAGAGAACAAATGAGTTGTATTTTTAGACAAATGGAACTAAAATTAGAAATTATTCATAGATAAATGCTTATGAAAATCTATTCAGTCTTTCCCACTTAAAAAGTGCATTGTCCATGCACTGGGCTCAGTGCTGGGAACTGGGAGAGTAAGGGTGAGCATTGTCTGGGGAGTTTACAGTGGAGTGACTTTGCAGTAGTCTTATTAACAATTTAATACTTCCATATTACCAGGTGCTTTAACTTCAAAGTCCTGGAGTTTTAAGGATCTTTGGTGTAATGAAATTCCAGGTTATTCATTTACTCACTTAACTACTGACATTTAAACAAACTCAATGACATTAAAAACAATGACACCACCACCTTCTCTTGACTCCACCTCCCCTCCAGTTACTGTCTTCTCTCTCTCTCTTCACAGCTCAACTTCTCACAGCTTGGTGTACTCACTAGCTCTCCTTCCTCTCCGTCCAATCACTTGTAATCTGACTTTCACCTCCATCTACCAAAACAGCTCTAATGCTCCACAGGCCCTTTTCAGTCCTCATTTTATCCAATTTTTCCCTTCTTGAAACACTTTCTTCTCTTGCTTCCATATTCTCCTGGTTTTCCCCCACTTCCTGGATCTCTTTTGCATAGATTCCTGTATAGGCTGTTCCATGTCAAGATTTCTCCAAGCTCAAATCCTCGGCCATCTTGTCTTCTCAATTTCTAATCTTTACTGAGGTACTCTCATCCACTTCTATACCCAAATTTACATTTCCTTCCCACACCTCTCCTCTGAGCTCCAGACCTGTGCACCCAATTGTGTTCTCTCCACCTCCAGTCGGAGATCTCAAAGGCTCCTCAAACTCAACATGTCCTGAATGGAACTCCTGATCTTCTTCCCCCGCTTGCCAGTGTTTGGTATCTCAGCCAAGGGCACTGTAGTCCACTCAGCTGCATAATCCTGAGGCCTAGAGATTGGTCTGGAAACTCTCTTCCCCTTTGCTCTGCCTCCCACAGTGTCCAGCATATTACCAATACCTTCTAAATATCTCTCAGATCCACCCACATCTCTGCATCTAAGCTACCGCCCTAATCCAAGTTAACATCTTGTCCTATCTGGACTTCTGCAGTAGCCACCTATCTAGTCTCCCACATCCCTCTTTTCTAGCTCAATCTGTCCTCCCTACTGCAACCAGAATAACCATTTTAAAATGCAAGTCTGAAGAAGCTGCTTCGATGCTTAAAACCTTTCAATTGCTTAGCATTGCTTGCAGCAGAAAGATCATAACCTGACCACCTCTAAAGACCCATCTTGCATCAGCCCACCCCACCCCACTCCCCCACCTCTCCCTCTACTCCTCGCATACTGACTTACTTTCAGTTGCTTTAATGTGCCATGTTCCTTTCAGCCACAGATTCTAGCACAGTTGTTCACCGTGTTTGAAACTGTTTGTCCTCTCTAGGTTGCCTAACTCTACTCATCAGATGTAACGTCTACTCATATGTAAGGTCACTTCTTCACAGAAGCCTTCCCTGACCCCTGAGACTGAATCAAATACTCTGTTCTACACCCTCATAGCACCCAGTTTCTCATCATAGAAATTATCATCATTTATGTTTATACATTTTGCTGTATAATGATTTGATTAATGTCCGTCTTGCCCACTAATCTGTTAGTTCAATGAGGGCAAGGACTATATTTATTATTCTTACCATTTTATCCTCAAAGCCTAGTATACTGCCTGGCTATACTAGGTATAGCCATAGTAGGCACTCAATAGGAGTTTCTTGAATGAATGAACAAAGGCATGAACAGATTAAGGTCACAGTGACTTGTTCAAGGTCAAGATGGCAAAACTGAGACCATAGCCGGGTATTCTAATTTCCAGTCCAAATTACTAGCCTTCTTACAAAGAGCTTGTCCTAGATTGTTCTGAGTTATTGGAACCAAAGCAACTTCACGACCCATCAAGTCCAATTTCTCGACTCTACCATTTTCTATGGATGGTATTTATTCAGCAAGGGGATGCTGTAGGTGTAGTAATTTCTCCTTTTCCATGAAACACATGCTATCTTGTTGCTGTATTTTGAAGGGGTATTATGATAAACTATGCTGCTATTTAAAACTTGTTAAGCTTCTTGGGATTCTCAGAAGAAATATAAGGTATAAGTTAAAAAGAGCAATTTTGTCTCTTGCAATAGAATTTCCTGTTCAAAAAATGCTCTTAGTTTGAAAAGCTGGTATCTCCAAAAGAGTGTTCTATTAGGTGGGATAATCATCATCATACTCCCAGCTGCTGTGTACACACTTTCTCTTAAGAGTAAAAAAGGAGAAAGCCACTTTGCTGTGTGGAAGTGCCCTGTGTGTTTTATAAAAATCCATGTAAAATGTTCAGTGGTTGGAGAAGAGGCTGCTGTATTTATAAGACAAATAGCTTCACTGTTACCCCTGAAGAAGCTTGAAGAAGTGATTCTCAAGGGTCTTTGTGCCGTGGATGAAAATGGAATCGTTATTTTTGAACTCCCCTGCTCACGTCAATGACTCTTACCTGCAGCCGATCCACGGGTTATAAGTAGCCATGAATCACCTTGCAGATTGTAGGCAGGGTAACCAACCAGGCCAGGCAAAGCCACACTCCTGGTAAGCTTAATTAGACCTTTCTGTGTGTTTTGTTTCCATTTCACACCTTGGGGTGGGAGACAATCTCTACTTATGCTGGTGTGTGTGTCTGTCTCAGACGTGTGTGTAAGGTGCATTTCTCAGTTTGGGGTAATTTTTTTTTCTTTCTGTTTTCAGACTGCTCTCTAACACTTGTGAGTAATTTAAGGTTAGTGGGTTTTTTTTTTAAGAATTACACTTTGGAGACAAAGTGCATTTTTTCAAAGGTGAAAAGGCACACTCATACTTTCTAGGTTGTATTCATAATTGCTTTGCTTATCACTGTATAATATTCTCATCATCATGGACTCCTTTAAGGTAATCAACTGGATTTGGGGGGCCTCATTTGCAAAAGAATCTGGAAAAAAAAAGGGCTGTGAAATTCAGGTGAACCAATATACTATTTCTTCTTCCTTGTCTCCCTTTAAAAATGTTTCCTCTTTCTCTTTTCTACTTTTGCCCTCCCTTCTCTCTCCCCTCTCTCTCCCTGTGACCCTCGACATTTCCCTGATCCTTCCTTTCACTCAGCTTCATTCCACCATGCCCAAAGCATTCCTGCTGCTGTGTGTTGCCCTGGTGTTACTTGGGCTTGTGCGTGGAGCCACGCTGAGAAATGAAGAGAAATGGAAGTCACTCAACAACCCCAGAAACCGAGATCTGGTAAGAACATACACTGGGACACGCTGGGCTGCAGGCTGGGTTTATGCTCACTGCACTCTGCTAGCACACAGTGGAGAGGAGCTGCCAAGGGCTGAGAAGATTCCCCAGCAGGACCAGGCGAGAGTTTTGCTAGCCTAGTGGCTGGCATCCTATTGTTCCTCTGGCCAACTGACATTAGTTTCTGTGAGGAGAAACAAATGTATATTTAGAAATGATCTTATATAAACACAGCACATTACATTTGTAAATGGTCTTATATACACATGAACTTTATAGCCTTGATTTTTAATACACATACAAAATCAGGAGTGTCACAGGGAATTGCTTATTGCATAGCTTACCTTGAGTTGATAATAAAACAGAGTCTCATAACCGACACTTACAAAACTCAATTACAAAAGCAGAAAGTTGACCTGCATTCGTGTTAATTTACTAGGCATTATTTTCAACATAAAGTTAAAATTCTCTTTTAAAAAATGTGCCAAATACAATAAACATGCTGACATTACTATTTCAAAATATAGTTTTCCTAAAGAAAATGACGTGAAACATAACCACATAGGATTAAAACAATCAAATAGCACTTTGCACAGCTTCTATGTATTCTTTCCTAGAGGAAAGCTGAAAACTCCACGTCCGAAAAGAAACTCTTGCAGAAGGCTGTGACGGGGATCTCTGTCACTGTCAGTCGGGGGAGCACGGAGCTCTGATCACTGTGGAGTTCAATCTAAAGCCTCTGACTTTGGCAGTCAGAGATGGACAATGAACCTTCAGACTGTGGTGCTGTTAATAATTGATATCCCTCTCTCGATTTCCACCAAGAATGGTGAATTATCTTGGTAAGGGTTGAAATGTCAGAAGGAAGGCATGGTGGAGGACAGTGGAGAGGAGGAGGAGAAGTAGCTGAAATTGGTACTTCTGTTTCTGGGTTTTCCCCCTCCCGCCTCCTAGATTAGCCCTAAAGTCCATTCAGGGGGAACATATTCATCTTTGAGTATTTTTGGTGTTTAATTTATATGTGGTATTGAGCATTTTTTTTCTCTATTCAGTTTTTCAGAACCCTTCAGGCATATTTTAAGGGAAGAGGTCTTGATCTTGGGAGGTTTCCAAATACTTTCTCCGTGAATGAGAATCCCAGACCCCTCTCTTTCCAGTCAGAACTTACTGCTTCCGCATTCGCAGATTACGAAGAGCAGAAAAACTCCTTTCCCAGTTACCACCAAGGCTGAAATTTCTTCTGAGCGCAGGTAAAACGTATCCTTTTATTTCCAGGAACTGTCCACACGTACAGTTCAGTCATAAAGTCATCAAGAGATTTTGAAAGTATTTATTTGAAAAATGATTTTATCTCCTCATATAAATAAGAGCTCAGTTCTGATGATACTCATCATCGTTAATATTTGGACTTAGTTCAGCTTTTTTATGGTCTGGTTTTAAAAAGAAATGACAGTTATGATTTCTTTAAGCATAGTTTCTGGGGAGAGATATATTCAAGTAGTGGAATTATCATTCTTAATAGGATTACTAAATATAATGAAATACCACACACTTTTACCTATATCTTTTTTCAGACCAGGGCATGTAGCTAAGCTATGTGGAAAATCATATATAAAGAAATATGTCAAATTGTGCTGTTGTATTACATGGAAAGTAAAAGTTAAAAGAACGGTTCTCTTTGGGAGAAAGTATTAAGCATATATTTGAGCTTAAACTTCCTCACCTAGAGTAAAAAGAAGTAGAACATTAGTAAAGATGGCATTTTTCTCATAGAAAAAAATAGAAATTTATTTATTTAAGATTTGAATTTTATTATTCTTATTACTTTAGCATTCCTATCAAATAAATACCTACCATTTACAAAGGAACAGGTATGGTGCATTCCAAGAAAATACATTGTGATTCTCATCAATTAGCTTTTTGTTCTGCTGAGTAATAAAGGGAAATGAATCATAATTAAAATCTACCCCCATTCTTCCACAAGCATATGGATGAAGTTGTGAGAAAGCATACCATTGTTGCACTTCATTACGTTTGTGAAAGGATTTTGATTATTAGTTCTTTTAAATGTGATGATTTTTTAAAAATAATGATTGTTATTCTAAAAAGAAGATGCAATTTACCATGTGGCATATGCACTTGAAACTGTCCTACAATGAGAAAATAAAATAGGATAAACAGAAGGATGTTAATGAAGGGTTCCCTTGACTATTTTTCACACTTAGGCCCTAGGGTAGCAGACACTAGAATAGAGAAGACTTATTAATACCACGGTACCTACTTCAGGGTGAGACAATATTGCATACGAGTTGCCTGTAAGCCTTAATTTCCTCAACTATGAATTGCAGATACTAATCTCTAACTCGTAGAAATTGTCAGAGAAAACATTGAATACATGCTTTCACGTGAGCATGGAATGAGGTAATGTTTAAGGCAGGAAACAGAGAAAGCACCCAGTTGGTGGTATTGCAATTTAATGGGAATTATTCAACTTCGTGAAAGAAGCGCAGCTTCTGATTTGGAGACTATTTCATAATTACAAGGTCTCCTTTCCTAACATCTCTGATGAGAAAAGAAGACAAAAAGAGTTTTCAGGGAAATATGTTGATCTTTGGGTCTTTGTGTTAATGGTGTAGTCTTCATTTTCTATTTCATTATAACATTTTCTTGTTCTTTTAGGTGTCTGGCTATTTTAAAACTACAGATGAAGCATCTCATTAGAAAAAATTCAACCATGGTCATGGCTAAACTTTTGTGGTTTTTTTCCTCCTCCATCTTTACTTCTCAATTGGTAATGATTTTATTCTGCATTTCCAGATTTACATATAAATGGCTTGAGCTTTGGCACATAAGTGACTTATGTGCATATTTTTGGTGTCTTTTTCCACTTTATAACTATAAATATCAATGTAGAGCACTGCATATATTTGCAAGAGTTACAAAAACACCAAAGTCAAAAGAAATTATGAGCTTCTAAATTACATGTTTCCTTTTAAGCTTGTCTTGTATGTTTATTACCTTTTATCAATCAGTGTTTTTATTTGAAAGGGACATTGCTCATTTTTATTTTATTTCATTATATGTAATAGAGTTTGGGTTTAAAATTTGTCTTTTTCCAAAAAGAAGATGCATTCTCACTTTCACCATATGCTATTGAAAGACCTCATAGTCTTAGTTTCATACCAAGGGAAAATGATAAATATCCACAATTAAGTTAAAATGGAAAGCAAAGAAACATGAGATTCTAGGAGTCACTAGGGTCTCTGGGAGATGTTCTCTGCCACTATGTCCAGAGGTGGACATTGTGCTACACCAAATATCCTAGCTACGCCTCAGTTTGGGCTCTCCCGCACACAACCTCCTCAAGAAGGGAGAGTAAAAATGGGTGGATGTTCCTTCTTTTACAACCAACCTCTGGCTCCCACTCCAGTTCAGGTCCAATTATTCTGATTCTCATATTCTCATTTAGAATAGCTACTTTTCCTGTATCTTTATGGAGAGCTACATCATTTTCTTTGTGATTCCTGCAAATGGAAGATTGTACTAGAAGCAAACATCAGTGTCCTAATAACACTAGTCTGTACATTCCAAAATAGTTTTCTGTGGCTTTTTTGTGGATGATTGATACTGAATATCAACAATAAAATATTTATGAAAGAAGAGATTCTGCCTCTAGCTCAATGTTTTGTTGTAATGAGTTGTGTATGTGTCTGTTTTCCCTGGAGGGTTCTGAGGTCTTTGTGAGCAGAGATCATATCTAAGCCATTTTTATTTCTCCAGGAACTAAGCACAATGCCTAGCCTGTAGCAATTGTTCAATAAATACTTGTTGGATTGAGGTAAACGGGCACCATTCTGCTATTATTCACAGTAATGGAAGCTGCTTCTAGATAATGTCAAGAATATTTTTTTTTTTTTTTTTTTTTTTTTTTTTTGTGGGGAAGACCAGCCCTGAGCTAACATCTGTTGCCAATCTTCCCCTTTTTGCTGAGGAAGAC
Source organism: Tapirus indicus (assembly GCA_031878705.1). Classification (NCBI taxonomy): domain Eukaryota; kingdom Metazoa; phylum Chordata; class Mammalia; order Perissodactyla; family Tapiridae; genus Tapirus; species Tapirus indicus. The sequence goes on along the minus strand of CM062926.1, from coordinate 104,639,519 downwards.
CGGCCCTGAGCTAACATCCGTGCCCATCTTCCTCCACTTTATATGGGACGCCGCCACGGCATGGCTAACAGGCAGTGCGCGTCCGCGGGCGCCTGGGATCCGAACTCGCGAACCCCGGGCTGCCAAGCGCGGACTAAACCGCTGCGCCACCGGGCGGCCCCTATTTTTTTAACTTTTACAAGATATAAGTAATTATTGATGAGCTATTCCTCATAAAAAATACAGCTTATTCAGCTTAAATGGTAGAGTGATAGAGAGTGTTCCATCACTGTCCAGTTCCACTCAAGTGCAGTGCCTGGTTTTCCTTTTCCCTTTCACCACCCTGCTCTGGTGTCAAGACCTCCCCAAAGGGAATGCTTATCAGTTTCAGTGCCTTTGAAAAAGAACCATAAGCTATGAGCTTGCAAAGTCTCAGGGCAGGGGCATGTATCCTTCTGCTGGAAAATTCCCTATCATTGGCAAGTGGCTGTTGATGAAAGGCCCACACTCCACACTGACTAGAGTTTCTTAACGGTGATGCTGTTGGCAGTTGGAGAAGGACAAGTCTTCACTGTGTGTGACCATTTAGCATGCTTGGTCCCCAGACACTATCTGTTCCCCACTCCTGCTCTATTATTTTCATGACCAACACCTTGCTACACACATCTCTAAAAGCCCACTGGGGAAGCTCTCGGCTGAGAACCGTGGCAAGGAAAACAGAAGTGTAGTGTTTCCTCCATTGAAAACAAATGTTCTGCAGGTGATCGGGCTCTCAAGGGGTCCATGGTACCTCTCTACACAGGTTCTTGACAGCCTCTCAGCACGGACTCTGCTCCTCTGTGATGAGCACCCATTCCCCATCCCCAGGACATGGCCTCTTGTCCCCTATCCCAGATCTGGGGGGTCAAGAACTGTTAAGGGTGTGAGGTTTTACCCTCCTTGCAAGCTACACGCTAGCCTGCTACAGCTTCAAGATCCTGGCAGACACCTGAGGCTCCCGGGTCTGAGGCAGCGGGATCCATCACTCACAGTGCACAGGCAGCATGAGTTTTACATTCACGCTGGTTCTTTGCTTCCCCCAAGTATCATGGGGGCCACATGGAGGAGGGTTCAGGTGTACGCAGCGTACAAGTAGGTTTGGGCCACAGCTGAGGAACCCCTAACTTAGGAAACCCCCACTCTTACAAGGCGGCTATTAGCCAACATGCCCAACCTTTGCCCCAGAAGGAAACATTATCTTTGTTATACTGGTCAGAAAACAAATCTCCCCTCTGCCCCAGAGGGAGACAATATCTCTGTCCTTCAAGGCTGTTTGTTCCCGAGACATCCTTGAAAAGACAGGTCAGAAGGAAAGCTCTCACAAGCTTTTGCAGAAAAGTGAGAGAACCGTGGAAAAACTGTCTCTCCACAAGGGTCAGACCGCCCTTCTCCTTGACAAGGAGAAAGGATGGAGTCATCTCTTCCTTGTGTACTCTTAATTCTATTGTCATGGCACAAATTCAATGTTCTGTTTTCTTCCGACTTTCCATTTTGATACTCAAAAATCAGTCTGAAAGTCCGAAAAGTTTCTTCTTGCTGTTTTCATTACTGCTATAATAATCCCACTTTATCTCAAGGAAACGCAGATGCCTCTGACTCACCAGGGGACAAATCACTTAAAGTAAGTGGAGAAAAGAAAAACAGAAAGATTACAATGTCAGGATATGTTGCTACATTCTGGCCTGTAAATAAACTTTCATATCGACAACGGGCGTTCCATAGCAGAGAAACTATCCTTCCACCCCTTGCTCCCTGCTCCCTATTCTCCACAACACGAACCTGTATCTTCACAATTGGTATTGCCATATTCCGGGCAGCCAATAACAAAACAAGCTAGTCGAAGCCCTCTGGGTCTAAGAGAGCATTCTCCTTACCAGGTGATCATTTTTCCTCCCTTTGATTCCCTTCTTTTCCCATAGGAGAGTTAGAACTAGAGACTCCACTTTCTCTTACATGCTGTTCCCCAACTGCCTGCAGAAATTCAGAAGAAGGTTTTCCTATAAGTGATTTCTGTGGATTACCTTAACCCAACCTACCCTGCTAGCCCCCCATATTTTATACCCAGGTAGGGCCCTGAGGAGCCTTCATCATGAGAAAGGGGATGACTTCTAGCTGTGAGATATTTTTCTCTCACCTCAAGTCCCCCTCTTGCAGGTCCTGGCCCTTCATCCTGCCATCCCACTGTTGCTTATCTTTATCTGGATTGTCCGAAAGAGGCACGATGGCCAGGTGATAGGCCCCCTGGAACTCGTCTCTACCCTTAGTTGGGTATTGAGCTGCATTCCCCATACCTCAACTCCCTTGCCCATTCCCAAGGCACTTTCAATTCCATCCAATCTAGTTCATAAATGTGTTTTAAGCACAGATTCCTAGACTACAGAGGAGAGTTCACAAAGGTGAATCAGGTAGTGCTGTTCTCAAGATGTTGACAGCTAGTGTCTCTAGAATAGCACAGCAGAGAAATAATTAGAATACAAGGTAAAACATAAACCACAGAAGTTTGCAGGAGCTGAAAAATAGGTCCATGGGTGGGGGGTGGGGGAGAGGAGCATATCATATTAATTCCAAGCATGGGATTTGGAGTCAGATAGACCAGGGTTCTAATCCTGGCCCTACTACTTATTAGATACTGGACTTCAGCATTAAGGACAACATCCATTTTTAAGGATTATTTTGAAATATTCATATAATGGCCTATAGTAAAGGGGCCACAGAGTTTGGTAATCATGTCAAGCATTTGATTCTTTCTGAAAGTTTGCTAAAAAATTGGGATGGGAGTTAGAGGTGGAACATGAAGTCCAGTTATTTGCAGACTGAGAAGGAGTCTGTGAGGGAGAGTTGGAGGATCTGTGGAAGGCGGGACAACTGACGGTGTCACTGATGGAGACGAGATCTGGAGCGTCGGCTGGGGGAGGACCCGAGCTCTCCGCGGCCGGGGAGAACTGGGAAGCGGCACACGCACGGGGCGCGGATGGTTCAATTAAGAAAAAAATCACTACAGCAAAGATCAAATTAATTTAAACACAAACATTCAGAAAAGGAAGTGGATTGGGAGTGAGAATCTTAATGGAGAATTGAGAGAAATTATTTAGATGAAAAAAAATTTCATTAAAGCACATTTCTTTTCAATTCCCTAATAATCTCAGGCAGGACGCCTGGCGGTCCGGGCGCGGGCCGTGCGCACCGAGGCTCCGCCCCTGGGAGGAGCGGGCCCGACGCCGCGGCGGAACCCGAGCGCGGCGGCCGCGACGCAGGCCGGGCCCGTTTGCCGGGAGGACGCCGGTTCCTGCTCTCGGCGCTCCGGCGCGGAGTCGAGTCTGGGGGCGCTGCTCTTCCGTGTTCTGTCGTGGTTCTTGGGGTGCATATCCGGGCCCGCAGACATGTCGGGGTTCAGCCCGGAGCTCATCGACTACCTGGAAGGGAAGATCTCCTTCGAGGAGTTTGAAAGGCGGAGAGAAGAGAGAAAAACTCGCGAGAAGAAAGTGAGGCGACGCTAGGCCGGGACGCTCCTCGCTGTCTCGGGGCCCTGATGCGCTTGGGGGCCCCGGGGGACCCCGTTCGCTGCCATGGGGCGGGCCGGGGTCTCCCAGCAGTTTCTGCCCCTTCTTACCGAAACCCCGGTTCTCACCTCAACCCGGGGCTAAGCTCTTGAAAACACTTCCCCCGCCGAAAAGCTTTTGCCCCGTGGTCACCTCCTCTTTTTCCTTTTCCCGAGTAGTCATTTTCCGTGAGGGCAGCTTAACGCCCGGGGGTAAAGTGGGGGAGTGGGGAGCGGCCTCTGCGCCTAGTCCTGGCTTTGCCGCCACGGCCTTCTCACCTGTCTTCTTCAGGCCTCCGTTTCTCTAGTTCTAAACTGGGGGGGTTGAGCTCCCATTTTTGAGGAGTCTCCCGGTGGTGTGATGGGATCTTCCACAAAAGATCTTGCCTGATAAAATCTTCAATCATACATATGTTTTCATACTTGGGAAGGAATATCTGAACTTTCCATATCACCTCACTTAGTTGAAGTCTGAGGGAACATTACAAGAGTAATTTCACCTTTTGAAATTAGCTGGTGGATCCTTTCCTAATTCATGTGACTCATAGGGCCCCATCTATTTTCATTTAAAAAGCTACGAGACAATGTAGATCAATGAAGTCATCAAGATGTTATATGTTATTTCTTACAAATGGCTGATTCAGACTGCAGGCTGAGACCTAAGCGCTCTGCCATGCTTTGACTGTTCAAATTCAGATTCCACATGCTGTGTATGTGTGCAGAGCTCACGCTTTATAGAAATAGAAAATAAGGCAGATGCCCTGTTCTCAACTGCAGAGAGCTAAATCTTCGTTAGTTTTTGCAGTCATTAATTAATTTTCAATTCCAGAGTCTTCAGGAGAAAGGGAAGTTATCAACAGAAGAAAATCCGGATGACTCCGAAGTTCCATCATCATCAGGAATTGACTCTTCCAAATCCCAGGACAAAGATGCCAATGAAGGTATGTTAAGATCATTTGCTACCTGCATTAAATGTTAAAACTACCTACTAATTTAGTGAAAAGGTTATTTTATCATTGCAGTGGTATTCTGTTGTCAGTTACCTGGTTTATCAGGAGCATAGTGCTTAGTAGATAATAGATGCTCAAAAAATATTTGTTGAGTTATTGAATGTGGTGATGGTTGTTTTTGTGGGTTATTTTTGTGGAAAAGTGTCTCAGGTTGACGTCAGTATTTGTTTGGGAGCCTTTTTAGAGTCTTTTTTTTTCAAATTGGTTACTCAGTTGGTTACAGATTACTTCCAGACTATATTCCCCCAAATTGTAATGAATTAGACTTCTATACAAAGTGACTTCCAAACCACTGCTTTAGTTATAAGAGAAAAGATAGAAATGTCAGAGTGGAAAGCCAGTTGATTGCCCAGAACGGGACCTCACACCTTCGTGGGTATCTCCGTATGCCACCTCATTCCAGGATCCAGTCCTCAGCTCTGAATGTCCAGATATTAAATTTGGTTAGTGCACCCAGACTAATTAAACTTGTCAGAGTCTAATTGATGAACTACTATGCAAATTTATTAATTTCCAGTGATCTATATACCTTTCTAGTGATCAGAATATTGATCATAGTTCATGGTATCCATTTATGCATATCAAGTTACGTGGGACGTTGAACTATCAGTTAGAATGTAGCTTCGTGTGTAGGGTCTGGTTGAGAACTAAATTAAACTTTCTAGTCCTAGCAGGTAGAAGTAGAGGCTGATTCTTTTCCCTCAAAACAAATAAGCCTTTACACAGAGAAAACATAGTAGGGTGGACGGAAAACAAACAAGCTTTATTCCTGCTTCCTTGGACCAAGTGGGGAAGAAAAGGCATAGAGAAGAGAAAATTGGGGTTACACTTTCTTACCTTGCCAGGCAAGTGGGGTGGAAAACGGGGGCTGAAGTTGTTCTAACAACCTATGGGTCCATCCTTATCTGCCCAGGAGAGGAGCAGCTCTTGCATCATCAGGCCTCGAGGTACAACTGTAGCAGCAGGCACCACTGGGTGCCTGCCAGCCCTGTTGCCTAGAGCTGCCCCTGAGAGGTGGCCATCAGGCCCTCCCTACAAAACGGGGTTAATTGAATCCAGTTCCAGCTCATCTTGAGCAGTCAGGAGCACACGGACTAGATGGCCTCAGGTCAGATAATCCCATCAGTCCTTTTAAGATGTAAAGCTTCAAATTTCTCAGGAAGGAATTGTCCAGAACTTTACCAAGATCCCTGGTGAGTGTGAGCATATATTCAGAGCAGAAGAAGGGGTCAGTTTTGAACAGACTTTGGCGAAGTCTGCTAATTGGAATACATGGCCACTGGAGTCGTCGTCTTTCCTCCTATACGTTGTGGAGAATACTACTGCTCAATTCTTGCTCTTGAGCACTTTTCCTACACAGCATGAGAATAGGGCCTCCTTTTAATTTCATTTTCAGTTCATTGTTGCTGATACAAAAACTACAATTCATTTTTGTATATTGACCTTGTATCCAGGAACCCTGCTAAATTCATGTATTCTGACAGTTTGTATGTAGTTTCTTTTGGATTTTTTAGTACATAATCGTGTCATATGTGAATAATGACAATTTTACTTCTTCCTTGCCATCTTTATGCCTTTTATTTCTCGTCCCTTATTACATTAGCTAGGACCTCCAGTAAAATGTTGAAAAGAGGGGTGATAGCAGGCATACTTGTCTCATTCCCAGTAACTTTGAATAATTCACTGTTAACTGGAAACTTTTTTGTAGATACTCTTTATCAAATTAAAGATATTCCTTTCCGTTTCTAGTTGACTAAGACTTTTTATTAGGAATGGGTGTTGGATTTTATCAAATGCTTCTGTAGCTATCAGGACCATCATATGATTTTTCTCCTTTTTTTTCTGTTACTTTAATAAATTTTATTGATTGGTAGGGTTTTATTTTACACATTTATTTTCTTATTTACTTTGGATGTTCAGAATTCTTGAAGATGATCATTATGACTTCATAATAATAATTACTTATTCGTTGCTGAGAAAGTGTGTTTTATTTTATTATTCTATGCTTCCTTAAACATACTATCTTATTTATCCAGCATCTTTGGGGTTTGAGTTATTACACATAAGTGAATAGGCTTAAGAATATTTGAACACGAATATATATACACACACACATGCACACATAATGTACATTTTTAAATTTTAACTATTTTGTTGGAATTTTTCTAAAATATGTTACATGTCTGTTTTAACAGAAAATTGGCTTCTAAACTTAACCTTTTCTTGGTCATTCAAGATCATCATTATGATCTTAAAAAAATCATTGTACTATAGTGATATCCTCAGATACAAATCAAGTATGTCATGTTATTTTGTTCCTGAAATAATAATCCTATGTTAATATTAATTATAGCATTTATTAAGCTCTTACTTTATGCTGGGCATTATTCTAAGTGCATATGTATAAAAACCCTTCTCATCCTCAGAGTAGCCCTATAAGGCAGGCATTATTATTAACCCCTATTTACAAATGAGGAAACAGAGGCACAGAGAGCTTCAGTGATTTGCCCAAGGTTACACAGCTAGCAAGGGATGGAGGTGAAGTTTGAAACCAAACAGCTTGGCTCTAGAGGCCTCACCTTTAACCACTATGCTATACCACCTGGTTCTGTACCTCCAGACTTTAATTCTTAGGTCTGCGTCTTACAATTCTTTTATTTTTTCCTCTCTGCTTTTAACTGTTGCTGTGTGTGCTTCCGATTTCCCACTTAATTTTAACTGTATATCTGAGGCCTGAAGGATGAGTCAGCAATTCCTACGGAGTGAAATACATGGCTTTGTGACAGCTTTCTTCTTTAGGTTGTTTTTGGGAGAGTTCATTTGCCTGTTTTTCACTTTCAAGTTTGGTATTGCTAGGGTAGAAATCTATATTCCAGAAAATACTGGGTGTTTTTTTCTTTTGACTACTGAGGTTCTAAAGGTTTTTTTTGCTTTTTGTTTTTTTGCAACCTCACATGTCTTTCTTCAGGAGAAACGTCAGATGGAGTCAGTAAGTCAGTTCACAAGGTCTTTGCTTCCATGCTTGGAGAGAATGAAGATGATGAGGAAGAAGAGGAAGAAGAAGAAGAAGAAGAGGAGGAGGAGGAAGAAACACAGGAGCAACCCACTGCAGGCGATGTGTTTGTATTGGAGATGGTTCTTAATCGTGAAACCAAGAAGATGATGAAAGTAAATTGTTCCTTATTTTTGGTATTTATAAGCAGAATGTAAAAATGTGACATAGTAATTGAAAAAGAAATCTTTAAATTATACATATATTCCAAAAGAATTCAAAGTGTAGGAAAGGAAATGCTATGAGATAGCCAGTGTTACTGATATTTTGTATGTGTGTATGAGGAAGATTAGCCCTGAGCTATCATTGTCAATCTTCCTCTTTTTGTTGAGGAAGATTAGCCCTGAGCTAACAGCCATGCCCATCGTCCTCTATTTTGTATGTGGGATGCCACCACAGCATGGCTTGATGAGCAGTGCATAGGTCTGGGCCTGGGATCTGAACCTGTGAACCCTGGGCTCACCAAAGCAGAGCGTGCAAACTTAATCACTATGCCACCAGGCTGGCCCCTATTACTGATTTCTTATGTTTCATTTTAGAGATTTTTTTAATGTAAAACCTTAATTATTGCATGTGTCAAAATGTACTGTAGTTTTGCTATTAAAAGGTCCATATTGTAACTTGATATTTTTTTAACCAAGTTCTTTCTGAGTAGATCAATTTGAAAGGAGGAGGATCTTCGGTAGATTACATCATAACAAGTCTCCTGGCATATAAATCCATTTTGCAGCATCCAGTCTTATATTTGTTATAATTCTAATTAGTAGTTGAGTAAGTCCTGACCACTTAGGTTTTTGGTTTCTTTATGTATTTTACTGTGCTTTGAACTTTCTACTGTAGAAAGTTTTGTTTTAATTTTCTGAAGTGCTCCTTTTTGGAGAGTATCACAGAATAATTTCCTGTGACTTTTTCCTGAAATATAGACTTTAATGTTAATGAATCAGTTATAATTATAGCCATTTAGTCCTTAGTTCTGAATTTAGTAGATTGAAAAGTTTTAAAGAAAATTTCAGTTTCATTATGGTCTGTATTTATTAGTGTGGTTGGAATTGAAACCTAAGACATTACTATACTGTAATGTAAATGTCATGTTTGTTCTGTGCAGGAGAAAAGGCCGCGGAGTAAACTTCCCAGAGCTCTGAGAGGCCTCATGGGTGAAGCCAACATTCGCTTTGCTCGAGGAGAACATGAAGAGGCGATATTGATGTGCATGGAAATCATAAGACAAGGTATTTTCTGTGGAGTTCTTGACAGTAGCAGTTCAGTCGTCTGACTTTCCAAACAACGGAGGAGCACTACACTGTACTATTTGGAAACTATATTCGGAAGCTTGGAAGTGATTGTGATAAGAGTGTTTTGCCACTTTTCGTATTGAGTAGAAGTCATTACCAAAAATGAAAATCACAGAGTATGAGTCAATGAAATATCATTAATATTTATTGAACTCTTACAGGCTTCATTCTCGTTTTTATTTGTTGGTTTTTTAATGTTTCATTTTCGGGGTTTTAGGCTTTTTGTAGTCTTAATCTTTTATAAATATGGCAAATACTTTATGTTAAAACTACTTGAAGAGTGTTCTTTTTTCTTCCATTTTTCAAATCAGGCAGTGCTAGATTATTTTAATCTACTTTTTGGTAAAAGACACAATTTATACTTGTCATCTTCCATTAAACTGCAGGTTTTGCGCATATTGAAGGATATCTTCAGAGGTGACTTTTTAACTAATCACTTGTGTTTAGTATTTTTCTTTCCTGATGTGTTAACCAAATCATGCCCTGCACAGTGGCTTGAATAGTTGTAATATAATGAACTTTTAATTTATCTTTTCAATATTTTGGCATTTCTTTTTATTTAGACTAGGATCCTTTTAGAAGTCTTGTTATAATTTTTCTGGATTATTTATTAGGATAATTTGAGGTCACTGCCTTTTCTTTTTTACCCCATCAGAAATAAGTTTAACCAACTTTTTCCTTCAGGATATTTTGTGTGGTTCCTACCTTCCAATATTATCCATTTCTTTATTTCAGTTTATAATTGTTTGTTTTTGACAGTTATCTTTGATTTTGATCCCTTATAATCTTAGAACTTCATTTCAGAAACATTATTTCAGAAATGCAGATTAACCATTCGGTTTGATATCCTGGGTTTAGGTGCTGCTTAGGTATCTTCTGTCCATTCATCACATACTCCTTGGTGTGGGAGCCGGATCATGAAGATTCAACTCCACTGATGTGGCTGATGCTCACTGGGATGAACTTGCTGAGTTATTGAGTCATGTTTAGCTTTAGCAGAGGAGGATTTCCATGAAGGGTGCATGGTGGAGAGGAGGGTTTTTCATGAAATTACACTTTGCTTAAAGAAACGAATGCTTTAAAATGCCAAAAATGTATGAAAATAAAATAAAGCAAACATAATCTAATGTTTATTCTAAATTCCATTAAGTAGTTTGTATAGTTCTGCCAGAGTTATTAAGAGAGTTTAAGTATTTAAAACAAGCATTCATAGTGTGAACCATGGAATTGACATCAGCTCAAGCCTCATCCCTCAGCCAATGGAATTTTTTTTTTAATTTGTTATAGCTCCTCTTGCTTATGAGCCATTCTCTACTCTTGCCATGATATATGAGGACCAAGGTGACATGGAGAAATCACTGCAGTTTGAGTTGATTGCTGCACATTTAAATCCCAGTGACACTGAAGAATGGGTTAGATTGGCAGAAATGTCTCTGGAACAAGACAATATTAAGCAGGCTATTTTTTGCTACACAAAAGGTAATTAAAATGTTTTTCTCATTTTGTTTGATGAAATGTTACATAATATGATTTTTTGATAATTGCTCTTGCTACTCTGGGGTGATAGTAGTTGAAATATGTTTATTTCTTATATCTGTCATTTTTGGGGTCCCTCTGTTTTCATGTTTATCAGTAACTTTATTTATATTGTGAGCTAATACAGCACAAAAGTTGCTAGAAGAACAGTACCTTCAGTTTCCCACCAAGATCAGTGTTGGTTCTAAGCTGTTCCCTGAGGGTTAATATCAGACTAAGGTGACCAGATGAAGATTAGTATGGAGGTTCAGGTTCTGTCTGGTCTTAGATCAAACCTAGTCGAGAATTCTTGTGAAGGTAGATTAATTCTAAAATAACCCACTTGGTTCCTTTGGAGAATTAGACTGTTTATTAAATTTTCTGAAAGGAGGATGGGTCACACCCAGATAGCATGAACCCCCTTTTTGTGATAAACTTATAATTTATATTCTTTTTTTTCTTTTTAGCTCTTAAATATGAACCTACTAATGTCCGTTATCTGTGGGAGCGATCAAGCCTTTATGAACAGATGGGAGATCATAAAATGGCAATGGATGGTTATAGGCGTATTTTAAACCTCTTGTCTCCATCTGATGGAGAACGATTTATGCAGTTGACTAGAGATATGGCTAAGTAAGTTTGGAGTGAAATATATATAAATGCTTTTGTTAATCATCTTATTTGAGAAATCAAGGCATATATTTGAAGTAGAATATATTTTTTACTGAGGTTCAAGGAAGTGTTTTGCTTCCTGTGTTTTATGTTGTGCTTAAATATAGAGATGGGTTTCTCTTTTCAGTACTCTTCTGTTTCCAAGTCAACTATGTGATTGCTTAGAAAAATTTATATATACAGTTACCTTTCATGTCATCAGAAGCTTAAAAATGGAGCATGTTCCATTAAGGAAGACTAGGTTCCCAGGTTTCCATAACTTAGTTGAAGTTATGTACATTTGCAGTAATATTACATTAAATTATTTATTGCAAATATGCTAATGAAATGTTTGTGATCTGGCATCTTCTATAATCATTTTACCTTGAGCCAATATTAGAATAACATTTTAAGATGAGAAATTTTCTTTATAGTTGGCACGTGTTACTGACTGTGATATATATTTTATTCTGAAATATTATACCCAACTGCATTTACTTCTCTGATATTCTGTACAGCAAAACAAAGCAGGAAGCATTTTGGTCCTGTAATGCCTTGTGGTATGCTTTCTAGTCTAGGGATATCTATTATTATAGTATTTCAGCCTAGGATTAACCGTCTTAATCTGGGTATTTTAGGGTTAACTCTATTAATTCCATGGCCATTGTCATGAAGATGCTTAGCTGTGAAATCACCCCCTGTGTTCCCCAGGATGGGTTATGTAGAAATACTGGAAGCGTTTTTAGGAAATTTGAGGCAAGGCAGCCCTAAATTGATCCCTATTGTATACAATGAGCATTGAGGATCTTTCCAGGTTATTTGCTGTTAGTCAGATCTCCAGCCTTCATAGTGGTTAGCCTAGTAGGCTTCTACTTTATGAACTATTAGATGGCCTATAATAGTAAATGTGTTCCCCACTTGTATTATTTATAATCTTTTTGTTGGGAGAAAGTGGTGATGAACAGTTCTGCCACTGCCATAGAGGTCTTTCCTACATGGAATTCTGTTACTACAACTTTTGATTGATTAGGCTTTCTCTCGCTCCCTACTTTCCCTTCAGAAATATTTATTGAATAAAAATTATGTTCTTGGCACTGTACAAGGCACCAGGAGATCCAGTATTGAATGAGTTTTAAAATTCCCTGCCCTTGGGGAGCTTACATTCTAGTTGGGGGAGACAGGCAATGAGCAGATAAATAACTAAATATATAGTATGCCAGATGTTGATAAGTGATGTGAAGAAAAATGAAGCCAGGAAGGGGGATAGGACATTGAGGAATAAGAGTTTGTTATTTTCAACAGGGTGATTAGAGGACTTCACTCCTTATGTTATGGTCATGCTGACCTGAAAGTGAACTAAGGGAGGTTTGGGAGCTGATATTAGGGAAGCATATCACAGGCAAAGAGAGTGGCAGTGCCGAGTTATGCTCAGGGCAGAACAGGGGGTAATGTCAGAGAGGTAGCAGAAAAGATCCCTCGGCCCTTATGGGCCATTGTAAGGCTTTGTCTTTTACTCTAAATGAGTTTGGAGGCCACTGGAAGAGTTTGAGTAGAAGAGTGACATGATCTGACTTAAATTTTAAATGTATCAATTCTAGCTGCTCTTTTGAGAACAGATTGAGGAGTGGTGGGGGCAGAAACAAAGAGAACAGTTAGGAAATTTTGCAGTAATCCATGGAAGGGATAATGGTAGCTTGGGCCAGGGTAAAAGCAGCGGGAGGTGGTGAGCAGTAATCAGCTTCTGGATGTATTTCAAAGACTGAGCTTTCAGGATTTTCTGATGGATATGAGGCAGGGTGTGTGTGTGTGTGTGTTAGAGAGAATGTGTGTCAGAGAGAGAGAGAGTCAGAGACAGAGAAGGGAAGCATTCTGAGGACTAAACCCTGAGCCGCTACAGTGTTTAGAAGTCAGGAAGATGAAGAAATAAACAAAATGAAGTAGGAAGAAACTAAGAGAAAATGATATTCTAGAGTTTTATTGAAGAAAGCACTTCGAGAAGGAGGGATGATCATCTGTGTGAAAAAACTGCAGATAGATCACGTAAAATGAGGACTAAGTATTCACATTGGAGATGGGGTGGGGGAATCCTAGGGTATAGGCAACTCTGGAGAAATTTATAAGAGGAACAGAAGAATGGGGAGGTAATTGGAATGAGTTGTAGGGGTAAGAGATGATTTTTAAGTTGGGAAAAATTAAAATATATTTATATTCAGATGGGAATAATCTACAACTGAAGGACATATTGAAGGTCCATGAGAGAAAGGACAATTGCTTGAGCGATATCCTTGAGTAGGTTGGAGGGAATGGAATCTAGTTGGGGGTTTGCCTTAGGATAAAAGGAGAAGGCAGAAGATATGGTCGTGGGTTTAGGTAAGTAGGTAGATGTGTTGGGAATATGTGGGATGTCTGATTTGATTCTCTTTGTAAAATAAGAAGCAAGGTAATCAGTTGAGAGTGAGGATGGGAGAGTTTTGGAGGTTTGGAGAGGAGAAGATGTGAAATAGTTGTCTAGGTCCCTGGGACCTTGCTACCCCACAGACCAGCAGCATTTGCATCACTTGGGAACCTGTCACAAATGTAGAATCTCAACCCTACCCCAGCACTACTGGATCAGAGTATGCCGGTTTATAAGATCCCCAGGTGATTTGTATGCACATTCAAGTTTGAAAAGTGCTGGACTAGGGAACTGTAGTAAGATTGCTGATCAGCACCATGAGCCCACTTGAGGCTGGAGGTCATTCATTTAGAGTGAATCCAGTCAGTATGGTCAGCTAGGCAGCTGGTGGTGAAGAGTAGGCGTATTTGCATTAACCAGTGTTGAAGTTTTATCAGATGATTTTGATAAAGGGCGAGAGGGCAGGAGAATTGAGGAGATTCACAGGGAGTAATTGTAATGTTGGACTGTGGAGAAGGAGGAAAGTGAAGACAGGAAGGGTCCAGTGACAGTGAATAAGTGGTAGGATCAATGCTTTGTAGGTCCTGTTGAGGTAGAAGAGTTGTTGGTATTGGGTTACAGAGGGGAATGAGCTGGAATGATAATGAGGTAGCTTTGGGAGAGTGAGATGCTTGACATTATGACATTGTTACACTGACATTGCACATTTTTCTCTGGATCAGCACTGATTATGGTTTTAAAGAAGAGTTTTTTCTCCTCCCAAATTTTAAGAAAATGAAAATCTTAGTTAATAGAGGGCCTAAGCAAGGAAATGAATTTTATATTCTGAATTAAATAAGCATTCATCCATTTTGCCATTTATGTTTTTAGGAGTTACTATGAAGCCAATGATGTTACTTCAGCTATTAACATAATTGAAGAAGCTTTCTTGAAACACCAGGGCCTAGTCTCCATGGAAGATGTTAACATAGCAGCTGAACTACACATTTCTAACAAACAATATGACAAAGCTTTGGAGGTAGGAACACTTAGCTGTTTCTCTGTTAGGTTTTGAACACATTTCTGTGTTCTAGAAATTCTTACAAATTGACAATTCCTCATCTTAGTTATATATATTACTTATATTCTGAATTATATATTTGAAGTCTGTATGGAAACAGATTTCTAGATTCTATAGTAATTCCATATGAAATAGAAAATGTAGTCATCATATGATAAAAGCTATTGTCATTATCACAGGTGCCAGAAATGTCTGTACTTCAGGGTGGCAGGACTCAGCACCCAGATTACTTGCTGTGATTCGGTTCTTAATCTGTTTGGAAAAGTAGATTGGTTTGATACAGAGGAATTATATATCTTCAGTTCAGCATTTATGATATAAAAATGTTAATGTATCACAGTGGTTTCTTATGTTAAAGAGATTTACTGTTGCTTTCTGCAGCCCATTTATATGTTGTAAGGATTATTTGAATTAACTGTACAAATCTTTGCATTGTGAAAAAGTTTTTTCATGTGTACCTTTTGTATTATTTGTTTTTTATCCCCATTCTTATAGGTAATTACAGATTTTTCTGGAATTGTGCTGGAAAAACAAAATACAGAAGAAGGCACTCTGGAAGAGAACAAAGGTCATAGTTTCCTCTGCATAGGAGAGAATGTATAATCCTTTTCTGTTCATAATGTGGGATTTTGAAATTGATAGTGTCCCCATAACAAGTTTTCCCAAGAAGCGTTTTTTCCTAAGAATGATTTCATTTCTTTTTCTTGTGAGTGTTCACTCACAGGTAATCTTTAAAAAAATTGTTTTCAGTTCTTTTTGTTTCTCAATACATCCATTTGAACATGGCATTTCTCATTGACCCAGAGTCTTTTTGGTGCTATGTGAAAAAAAGAATGGACTACTGAACAGCTCATCAAAAACCTTTAGAACTAAAGCAATTTTCTTTTCAGAAAAAGACTAAAATGCTCTCTATTAATTTCCTTTAAACTTAAGCATTGAAAAAACTTTACTTCAAACTTAAGCATTCACATAAATGCTACTTCAGACTTAAGCACAGAATTAATTTTATCCCTTTCTCAGCCTCTTTGTAGTAAAGACAGAAAAGAGACTTTTGAATTCAAGAAGAAAAAAGAAAGTTCATATATCCTTGTTTGTTATTTTTGTCTTTTTAGTTGTAGTTTTGATAGAAGGTGTGGGAGTTTATATAGGTTTTGGATAAGGGGATAAGGTATTAGGAAAAGAATAGGAAGGATAATTGCTACTAAAAGACAGACTGAAGGAGGTATAAGAACCTAGTACTAGAGTTGGCCAAACTTAGACTTGACTATGGAATCATTTGTTTTGAATGAAGTAAATGAGATCTTACATAGAAGATACAGTTTGCTTCATTTGCCCACATTCTAAGCTTGCATATAGGAGCTACTTTTGTTCTCTCTAATCCACAGCTGGTGAGAATGTTACCTGTACTATACCCGATGGTGTGCCAATAGATATCACGGTGAAGTTGATGGTCTGCCTCGTACATCTCAACATCCTCGAACCACTTAATGTAAGTAACATCAAGATCTGTACTTGAGATACTTCAGATGAAATCCACAATGTTTCCATTAGATGACAAGAAATTTTAAGTTGACCCTAGATTCCACATTTCTTAATAATTAGGAAGTGACCGTAAGCATCAAATTTATTTTTGTGTGAATGTCTTATAAAAGCTAAAAGTGTTTTGGAGCTAGACCTGTAATAATTTGTTTTTCTTTTAAAATGAGAACAATCCAGAGATCAAAATTTGAGATTGGACCTTTTAGACAATTGGTAATTTTTGACAGCTAGTCTCTTTTGCCAACCTTGAATTAAGTATTTCATTGAATAAAAAAATATATTGGACATCTGCTTTGCAGACTTTAGGATTAGGTATTGAATAAAATATACAAATCTCTGCCCTCAGGGATCTTTTGTTCTATTGGGATTAGATAGATAATAAAATAAATACATAAATTATAGGATGTTAGTTGGTGATAAGTGCTCTGGAGAAGAATAGGGAATATTGGAGGTGAGAGGAGTTGGAGTTTTAAATAGAGTGATCAGGAAAGGCCTCCCTGAAAAGTGACATTTAGATAATGACTTGAAGGAAGTGAGGGGGTAAGCCATGTGGATATCTGACAGAGCAGCTTTCCAGAAACATTGGCAAACACAGAAGCCCTGAGGCCTGGGGATGTTTGACTGGTTAGAAGACAGCACAGCAAATCAGTGTTGTCTTAGCTCCTGCAGTGCCTGCCTTAGAACAGGCCTTCAAAAGTAGTGTGTTGACCACTTTGGTGGCCTGGGTTCGCTTCCTGGTCATGGAACCACGCCACCTGTCTGTCAGTTGCCATGCCGTGGTGGTGGCTTACATAGAAGATCTAGAACAATCTACAACTAGGATATACAACTAACTGGGGCTTTGGAGAGGAAAAGAAAAAAGGAAAATTAGCAACTGATGTTAGCTCAGGGTGAATCTTTCCCTGCAAAAAAGAAAAAAAAGGAAAATACATATTTGATTACATAACAATTTAAAATTTAAAAAAAAGTAATGTGTTGAATGAGTGAATGATGGCAGTATGCGTTTTTTTTTAATAGAGATACAGAAATGAATAGAAAAGTGATTATTTAAAGCTGTTTTTATTAAGCCTTGCTCCTTTTAGGCTTGCCTCAGATAACTGATATGTTAAAAAGAGAAATATATATAGATAAGCATATTTATAATGAATCTTTGACTTCAGGCTTTTATTTTGGTGTGTAGCCTCTTTTGACAACACTAGTGGAACAGAATCCTGAAGATATGGGAGACCTTTATCTAGATGTTGCTGAAGCGTTTCTGGATGTAGGTGAATATAATTCTGCACTTCCCCTCCTTAGTGCGCTGGTCTGCTCGGAAAGATACAACCTCGCAGTAGTTTGGCTTCGGCACGCAGGTAATAATACTTTTTTGCGGGAAGAAGTTTTAATCATGTAAGTAGGCAAGAACTTACTTTCCCAAGATGGTAATAATTATTATAAAATATTAATGTCTTAGTGAAAGTATTTCTGGTTTCAGGGCAGTGTTTTGAAAGTCAGCATTTTAAATTGTCTTGGTTTATCACTAAGTGGTTTCCCCTCACTAAGGCTTTGGAAGAATGGTTCACCTAATGCTACCAGAGTGAAGAAGGACTAATGTGTCCCCGTTAAAATATCTTCAATACCTGTCTTTTACCTCTTAACTGTAGGCTCTGGTTCCTAGTAATAGTTTATCAGACTTGGGGTGCAGTCTAATTTTTGAACAGTTTTTTATGGATTTATGTTTAATATATTATTTTGAGAAAAAAATTAATGTATTTTCAATGTTGTTTGAGCCACAAATATGCTCAAGGTTGGATTTTATCTATCATTTTATTTCATTGTGTCTAAATCCACAGTAATCTGAAATAAAACATTTAGAGTAGAAAAAGTAGCTTAAGAGAAAAAACTAAATCTCTTACAGAAATGTATGAAAGCCAAAAATATTCTAATTGGATTTCCTATTCACATAAAAGATGCATTAAATTTGAATAGTCTATGTTTAAAATATTGTATGATGGCAGGAAGTTCTAATATTTTCTTAAAATATTACATAAGGCAGAAAGTTCTCTCTAACTCAAGAAAAATTAATTGACATTTTGGGATATTTTGAGACAGATTACAGATACGAAATGGCCAAAAGAGCACTTAATGATTAAGATAGCACTTTACTGTTTGGATGAGTGGACATGCATACAAATGTAATACCATCATAAGAAGTTACATTATTTGTGGTATTTAAATTTTAAAGACATGCATGAGCAGGGAGCTGGAGTTTTTATTGCCTTCCTAAGGCTGTGATGTTGAAACTGCCCCTGTTGTTAATAGTAGATACTTTATAAATCCTCTTTAATTATGATCATGATGCTGATAAATGCTGTTGCCATTTTAAGCCTGTGTAGCTTGAGATGAGTAGCAAGTAAAACCTCAGAATGATCTAAAAATCATAAAGAAATTTGGGGTCAGTATATAAGCAAGATCATTAGAGGAACTGAATGCTTGTAGCATAACAAAATATCTTTAAAAATGAAAAATGACGAATGATGAGAAATGCCTTCATCACGATCCATCCCTATTTAGTAGTCTTCCTTTATTATCAAAGTTTAACCTGAAGGTAATGGTCATGAGCGATTTGAGAAAGCAGTTGGAGGCAAAATACCATTTTAGGAGATAATTGCAGTGAAAAAGGAAAGAGATGAAAAGGGCTTACATTAGTGTTGCGGCTGTTGGAGTGAAAAGAAGAAATGCTTACAGGGATGCATTTTCAAGTTCAAATGATAGGACTTAGTGATTGATTGGCATAAAGTTTGAGGATAGGTCCCAATAACCTCACTTCTGAGAACTTAACTAGAGGAAATAAGTGAGTGAGGAGAGGGGAGGTAGTGTATACTGGGGATCACAAAACTCAGGAGCCTGGAAGGTTAACAGAAATGAGTAGAGTGGGCAGGTGAGAGGACTAGGCCGGAGTGAGAACTGGAGAGCTTCTGTGAAGGGTGCTGCTGTTTTTCACGTGGGTCGGTGTACCATGTGGGACTGGGGGGACCCATTGTCACCAAATCCAGATTTTTCAAAAGAACCCAGTAACTTGGATTTCGTAAAAATCCTAATTTTTAAAAATGTAGACATTTTATTGTTTTTAACAGCAGTGTGGCCTAACAAAACACATCTGTAGGTTAAATTGGTCTGCCAATTTGTAAACTCTGGCTTATATAAATGAAGATGTTTATTGTGGTGGTATTTATTAGAGTAGAAATTTGGAAATAACCTAAATGTCAAATAATATGGTTAAGTAAATAATTGATTTAATTGAATATAATAATTATTCAAAATGCCAGTGAAGATGTGGGGAAATGTTGAAAGCATAATGCTAAGTGAATAAAGCAGAACACCAAATTGTATGTATATACTGGCTACATCCTTGTAGCAATTTGAATTTGGTTAGAGAAATTGATAGATTGATCAAGAGATAGAGATTAGAAGGGATAATTGTTTTAAAGTGCTAGAAATATACATTTCTTTCCTGTTGTAATTTTTTTATATTGCTATATGTCTTTTAAAATGGAGAAATAATTTTGACCAGCTTACAAATCTGTAGTTCATATTTATGCTTTATTTTAACATCGTCTTAGAATGTTTAAAGGCCTTAGGCTATATGGAGCGTGCTGCCGAGAGCTATGGCAAAGTGGTTGATCTGGCGCCCCTCCATCTGGATGCGAGGATTTCACTTTCCACCCTTCAGCAGCAGCTTGGCCGTCCTGAGAAAGCTCTGGAAGCTCTCGAACCGATGTATGATCCAGATACTTTAGCGCAAGACGCAAACGCTGCACAGCAGGTAGGCTGTGTAATGTAGAAGGAAGTTTTTCTTGGTGGATTATATTTGAGAACTTTCTCCTCAGTTAAGGATGTCGCTACAGCTTATATCCAAAAGTTTTATTTTAGTGTATTAAATTCAGTGTTTTTGAAAAATGATTTTGAGTCTTACATTTCAGCAACTCATTAGACATTGTAAATTATAGTTTCTAAAATACTGGATCTTAATTGTGAAAGATCATAAAGCAGATGTTCTTCAGGTTTGGTTTCTAAGACAAAACTTTTCTATGCAAACAGAACAACTTACACCAAAGGCATCCTGTCACACTCGTTATCATGTGCTTGTTTGTTTAGGAACTGAAGTTACTGCTGCATCGTTCTACTCTGTTGTTTTCACAAGGCAAAATGTATGGTTACGTGGATACCTTACTTACCATGTTAGCCATGCTTTTAAAGGTGGGTAATGATCTTTCTTTATAGTAGCCTTGTTGACTTTTTAAATGTTTAGAATTTGATTTAAACATAGATTATAGCTATTTTATAACTCTGTTTTACCTTGTTAAACTCAAACTTTTTAAAGTGAAAGTCAGATAAAGAAAAAAGACTTAGAGATTAATGGTATGTAATTGGAAGTTCTACTTGAAAGTGTAAATTTGATTGTAGATTAAGTGAAATAAAATCCTTGCTAGTACATATTTAGAAAAGTGAGTACCATAGTACTATCAATTATTGGCTCTTTAGACACTACTATGTGCCAGAATTGTTCTCTTTGCAAAAATGTTTTCTAGATAATGACATCCTTTCTGAGTCTGGCTTTTTTGCAGGGAGGGGTTTGTGCGTGTGTGTGTGTGTGTACTCGTATAAAGTTAATATGAATTTCCTTTTTTCCCTATTGAGTAGTGTGACCCAAACTCCTTTGGTAAGAAAAAAATAAGTCTATTCGTTTTCTTTGAGGTGTTTTTATACACAATAATTTGGTCTCTTTTTCACCTCACTAACGAAGCTTTCAGGCACACCTGTGGTACTTGTTTCCCATAGATTTTCTTTTAAAAAATATGACTAAAAAATCTCAAATTATTATCTTTAATTCAGGTAGCAATGAATAGAGCCCAAGTCTGTTTGATATCCAGTTCCAAATCTGGAGAGAGGCATCTATACCTTATTAAAGTGTCAAGAGACAAAATATCAGACAACAATGACCAAGAGACAGCAAATTGTGATGCAAAAGGTAATTACTTTCATTTGCTTTATTACATAAAACTTGGCTGAGTTGAAAAAAGACTCATGAAGTAACACTTGATAGTAATCTAATTGAAAATATACCCTTTTCAAACAAAATTGTATTTTCTAATCTAAATCCCTCAAGTATAATAAACTCACATGGTGTTTAAAAAAAAAGAAAGAAGGCTATATGTAAATACTTTAATTTTAAAAAATTAAAAGGAAAGCTTTTGTTTGGATCTGTGAAAAAACAAAAACAAAACTTTTTTGATTTTTTAAGAAGAAAATATACCCTACTTTAAGAAATTTGTGAAGATTAGATGGCAATACAGATTACTTTAATTGTGCAGTCACTTCAGTTACATATATTTCATTTTCTGTTATATTCATTTTTGACAAATGTAGCAATAGTCATAGAAAATAAGTTGCTCTGGCCCAGTTTCAAGTACTATGACTTTAAAAGGACCTGTTTTTAGCTGGAAAAGCATCAAGTATATTTGAGTGAGGTTGTTACTCAGAGAGCTTTGGAAAAGACCTAGATGGTAAGCTGGAGATATGTATCTGGCAGAAGATGATTCCATTGTTAATTAATTCAGCAGACATTTATTAAATCATTGTTGCAGGTGTGGCAGTGTGCAATGGACAGTGTTTTAGAATCCAGAAAAGCTGAATCTCTGTAAGCACAATACAAGGACATAAGATAGGCAAGGTGTCGCGGGGGAACAAGTCAGAGGAAAGGAGCAAGGGCTTGGCTGCTCCTAATCTGGCTATAAATGCCTCAGAGCCCGGCTGTCTCTCCAGGGCATTGATTCTGGGCTTATCCCAATGGTTTCTGCCTCTGCAGCAGGTATTTTGAGCTATGTTTCCTTAAGTTTTATTTTTCTCTGTATCTGATGCTGCTTGTTTTCTCTTTCAGTATTTCCTCATATGAGGTCCATTATTGGTTTTTCTTAGATTCATGAGGTTTTTGTTCTTTTCTTTTGGGAGTTAATTTCATCATGGTGGGAATCACATTATGCTGGGGCATCAGGTGGGGTAAGCTAGGCCTCTTTATATTAAAGGCATCTTTGTACTGTGCTTTTTTCACTTAACATTTTCCCACAGACATTTTCTCATGTTGCTCTGTTCTCTTCGTAGCTGTTATAAGAATGTGTAATATTCCATTGGATAGCAGTTCCATAATTTATTTAATCGTTCTATTATTTTTTGATTATATGATCACTTCTGATAATTTTTTTTTTATAAATAATACTGTAGTGAGCATCTTCATGCCTATAGATCTATCCATATTTTTGACTGGTTGTTTAGGATAGATTCCCAGAAAGAGAATTCCTGGGTCAAAGTCAGTAAAAATTTTTGTGGCTTTTGATATTTCTGAAGGGCTATAAAAGGAAGGCTTCTTACAGACTAATAAGGAAGAGAAGATTGTTGAAGGAAAAGAGAAATTTTGAGAGATAGAAAAGAAAATTGAGATTATAAAAAGATCAAGAACAATCTGAATCTTCAAGTATGAATTTGAAGTCCTTTGCGGAGCAGTTTGAATGCCTTGTGTGTGCAGAATCCTGTATGTGACCTCAGTTATGAAAAGCACACTTGTTCATCCCTGGAGGAGCGTGTATCCAACTAGCACTGAGAAACACAAATGAGGTAGCTGGACATTATAGAGAATGAATGAAAGTGAGAATTACCTGGGATTGCAGATCCTCAGGCAGGCAGAGCAGAGGGGGTGGTGGTGAAGGAGTGTAGACAAGCAGCTACCTCCTCTCATCACTGTCAGAAGAGTTTTGGCAAGAATTCAGTCCCTGAGGACCATGGTTATTAAATTTAACCTTAAAATCGATCACATGAATTTTTCTTTCTAATACTGCTCTTTCTGGAAATACAGTGTCCTAACTGATTTTCATTGGTCTCATTTTAGCAATATTTGCTGTCCTCACTAGTGTCTTGACAAAAGATGACTGGTGGAACCTTCTGTTGAAGGCCATATACTCCTTATGTGACCAGTCCCGATTTCAGGAGGCAGAGTTACTCGTGGAATCTTCATTGGAATATTATTCATTTTATGATGACAGGCAAAAACGCAAAGAACTAGAATACTTTGGTCTCTCTGCTGCAATTCTGGACAAAAATTTCAGAAAGGCCTACAACTATATCAGGTGAGTTTTTTCAATAAGATTCTTATTGAAATTAGATTCTTATTTTAATTAGATTCTTTGATAGAATATGTATATTTACTTTGACTTAGTCTCTCATGCTCAAGAATTAATTAGCTGTTTTATTTTAACTCTCCTGTTGCTTACTGGTGAATTCAGTTCATTGGTGATTCTCACAGGCATGCACTCTCATATACTTAACCTTTTGTGCCCCAGTCTCCCCATTCATAAAATGGACATCATAATACTCCCACCTCATAGGATTATTGTGAGAGTTAAATGAGTTATATATAAAGCCTTTTAACAAGGTCTGGCACACATGATGATTAGTTATTGTTCATTGCTCATTGTAGTGCAGCTATAGTGGGCAGGGAGAGAAGAGGTGAAAGAGAAACCACTTGATTCTGTTTTTTGGTTCAAAAGTTTTGTTGAAAAGCAGAAACAAGATGTAGAAATACTAACTTAAGCAGCATTTTCTAGGAAAAATCTTTCACTGTGTGTTTTTGCTTAAAAAAATTGAGACAGTCTGCTTTTCCTTGTTGAGGGATGGTGTATTTCAATGTTGGTAGGACAGCACTGAAAGGTTTCATTCTTAGAAATCAGGAAGATTTTCTTTCTACATTATTTTTTACCCTCACCCTCTTTCTGCAATTTTAGGATAATGGTAATGGAAAATGTCAATAAACCCCAGCTGTGGAACATTTTCAACCAAGTTACCATGCACTCCCAAGATGTACGACATCATCGCTTTTGTCTCCGTTTAATGCTGAAAAACCCAGATAATCATGCCCTGTGTGTCTTAAATGGACATAATGCATTCGTATCTGGTAGTTTTAAGCATGCGCTTGGTAAGTGTTCTGGCACATGACCTTGTCAAGCATGGACAGTGTGGTGGTTAAGAGCCTGGCCTCTGGAGCAGAACTGCCTGGGTTTAAAGAGCTGCTCCCCAGTGGCAAGTTATTCTGCCTCCCTCTGCCTCAGTTTCTTTATCTCTGAAATGGAGATAATAATTGGACCCACCTTGTAGATTATTGTGAAAATTAAGTGAGTTAATGTAAAATACTTAAAACAATGACTTGCACATATGGTAAGCGGCTATAAGGGTTAGCAATAATGATAATAATATTCGTTATTTATTTTTCTTACAAAGCTTTGGTTTCAAAAGGCTGAAGTAGGTCTTATAATTCATTTTAAAGGTCAACAGTTCTCCCTGCTTAGGTTTGTTTTTAAAATAATTTTCATTAATTATGGATGCTTTACTATCTGATGTTTATTTGCAAAAAAAGGATTTAAGAGTTGCTGATAGTTCGTTCCTTTAGAAGACAAGTCTTTATATCCAGGTTTATTTACATAGTGCTTACTAATTCTAATTAAACTCAGGAAAAATTCATTTATAAGAAATTTCTGTAATAAAGAATCAGAAGCAAACAGAAGAATACATAACCAAATGTTTAAACTTAAAATGAGGCATGTATATCCTCCTGCCTAAAAGCTAGTGTTGCCAAGTCTGAATAAACTGTGATTTTGGCTATTTAATACTTTTATGTTTCTTTGTGTATGGCTGGTGTTTTTTTAATTATTCAGCCAGTAACCTTGAACATCAGATGTTGAAACTTTCCTCCACTCTGTGTTCTTTTGGAATTGTTAGTTTAATATTAAGAAAATATAAAATAGAGATTTATTTTATTTTCCTGTATTTAGAAACTTTTACAGAAGGTGAAAAAGAAAGTCCAAATGGCAGTCTACCATCTGTGCTGAGATTTTGTGGTGCCATTCCTTCTGGAATAGAAACCAGAAAGAATAGAAGTTTTCATTGATGTATGATAAATTATAGATCATTCCTTTATTCCCTTATCTCATATGGTTAGGCTTTTGATGTGACATTATTGTATATTAGAATATGTGGAATCCACGAAACCCCAAATTCTTATTTTATTATTAGATACATTTAGCTTTTCTCAGAAAAAACAAAGTAGTTGATACATTTGGGAAAAAACCCATAATCTAAAAAAAAAATCAAAACTATTTTTCTTTTTCTTACCTCCATGATCCATCACATTTGAATTTATAAGACAGATCAATTAATTTTATAAAAGAATTCACCAAAAGACACGTTCCTCCATTGTTTTTTAAATAGATTTAAGATCTTAAGATAGATTTATGATCACAATTGACAAATTAATTTATTTTGAAAGTATTACTTTACATGGAAAGTCTAACTGTGCCTAAAAGAGTTACTTTTAGTTACTCGTATTTAATCTTCCTGGTCAGGATACATTCATGGGTAAATTCTTCTAATTTTGTTGTATGTTATACATTATTTTAAAATTCAAATTAATGTGCATCTGGTTGATACGTTAGAATGTACACTTTGCATATGTTTAATATCAGTAATGTTTGTTTAGCCTTAAAATATATTTGAATAAGTGTTGAAGAAATCAGGAACTATGTTTTTGTCACATCATCTGATATCACTGCTCATTTTTCAGGACAGTATGTGCAAGCCTTTCGCACCCATCCCCATGAACCTCTCTATAGCCTCTGTATAGGCCTGACCTTTATTCACATGGCATCTCAGAAGTATGTATTAAAGAGACATGCTCTTATTGTGCAGGTAATTCATTTGGATTTTTCATTACTTGATTTTATGTTCTCTAAAAATGAATATCCTTAATGCTTTTGTTATCCTGCTTTAAAAGTTATATCTGCTTCGTACACATGTTGGGAGTCCCAACACCTATCCCTATGTTATGCACTCATGGACTCAACATCTGCTGGTACTCCTGGCTAAGACTTATGCAGCCATGTAGAAAGAGCACACACCAGATCATCAGGGAAGAACACAGGCAGAATCTGGAGGAATCCTGTGAAGGATTCCTTATAGTCTGGAGCCCCTAAGGCCTCCAGCCTTCTAGGTCCTGAAGATTGATTTAAGTTAGTTTTAAAAAATATAATAATGTATACATACAAAAATGTATGAATATGTGACTGTGTGACTGTTTTTACATCATCACCAACAAATTGCTCTTTTCAAGTTTTCTTGGTTCTTATAGTAATTGGAAATTACCTTTTTGTTTTCCTGTTTACTTTTTTGTAGAGAGTAGTCTTCCCTTATCCACAGTTTCGCTTTCCATGGTTTTCAGTTACCTGTGGTCAACTGCAGTTTGAAAATATTAAATGGAAAATTCCAGAAACAAACAATTCATAAGTTTTAAATTGCATGCCATTCTGACTAGCGTGATGAAATCTCACAGTCCTGCTCCGTCCTGCCAGGGACTTGAATCATCTCTTTGTCCAGCGTTTCCACACTGTATACACTACACTTATTGGTTAGTTTCCAAGGAACCATCTTGATTATCAGATCAACTGTCGAGCTATCACAGTGCTCGTGCTCAAGTAACCCTTATTTTACTTAATAATGGCTTCAAAGCGCAAGAGTAGTGATGCTGGCAATTTGGATATGCCATAGAGAGGTATTGTTGTTAATCTCTAACTGTGCCTAATTTATAAATTAAACTTGATCATAGGTATGTACATATAAGTAAAAAAGTATATAGAGGGTTCTGTACTATCTCCAGTTTTAGGCATCCATTGGTGGTCTTGGAACGCATCCGCCATGGATAAGGGGGGATGACCATAGCTTGTCTCCCCTAATAAGAATATAAACTCCAAGAGATCAGAGATCTTGTCTGTCTTGTTTACCACTGTATCTTCAACTCTTTTGTTTTTATGATTTCAGTTTTTATGTTTATATGTTTGATGCGTGTATAGACATGTTTTTTCAGTAGTTAGGGAGGGAAAGAAAATGTGGCCTTGAATGGAGTAGCAGGATTTAGTGAAGGGTTTTTTGGCTTATTTTTTAAAATAAAATGGCTAAAAGAAAGCCTAAATTAAAATGATGATAACTGTTAAAACTGGGTATTGGAGGTCATAATAATGTTCTGTGTACTTTCATATATTTGAAATTTTCCATAATAAAAAGTAAAACCAAGAAACTCTGAAGTTTTCCTTTTCTTGGGGATTTATTTGCAATATTTTGTCTGCCTCTTCCTCTAAGCTTCTTTTCCTTCCTTAATGGATACTTCTGCTGTATTAAGTACTGTAGAATTGTTTATAAATTGAACAAATATGTGTGGAGCACCCAGGACACTTATGACCAGGAAGTGGGGATGCAGCAGTGAGGGAGCACACGGGCAGAGTTCCTTACCCTCGTGAAGCTTATATTCCTGTAAAACTTGATAGGAAAATTTTATGGATTAACTCATTATTAAATAGTTAAAATATGTTGTTTTTTAGCCAAGTAGGGCAAAAATTCATGTACTTTAAAGTAATTTGGAAGCTAAATTTCAAATTACTTTTATATTTAAATAGTAGGTTTTAAATGGTTGGGGATAGAGATGAAACAAGAGGTGATGGGTGGGTGGGAGTTCGTTGTACCAATCTCTATTTTTGTGTGTTAAACATTTTCCATTGAAAAAAGTTTCCAAAAAGTAAGTTTTATTGTAAATAGCATGATTCTTAAATTGTTTTAATTTCTCATGAATCTGTTTCTTCATGCCACAGGACTGTAATTAGTTTTCCTTTGCACTACTTAAAAAAAAAACTAAGTTCATATATTTTAGTATCTTTTCTATCTTTATATATCATGCTATAGGAGTAAAATCTTTCATATGTCCTTACTTCTACCTTTATTTAATATCATATAGACAGTGTATACTCAGGCCCGTTAGTGATTAGTGTGATAAAAATGTTAAAAATGTAACATAGTTAATGGAAAAAGAACCTTTTCTTTCTTTTCTGTTTAAATTTTTTTTGTCATTTTCTTGTAGTTTTTATATTTGATGATTCATAATACCTAAGAAATAAAGTGGCTGTACAGGTTACCTAGTTTTTTAATCACTAAATATTTGAATAGTCTTTCAGTTGTCAAGATTACCCTCCTAAATTTGTTAAAAGTTTCTTAAAATGCAGCAGGTAACTCCTATTATTATGTCAGAAGACCTGCAAGTTCATTTGGGTTGTACTGATTCATCTGGGATTACTATTCCTTCTTTCTCAGATTTTTATCTTTAAATTTGTTATTTTTAAATATGAAGATTTGATATTTCTCTGAGATTAATAGTTTGCTGTTACTTAACAGAGAACCATGTTTTTCAGTGAAGTAGAGGTCATAGTCACATACACAAATGGGTTTTATGCAGAAAGTATGATTTGTTTATTGAACATTATTATTATTATTTGTTTGTTTTGGTGGGGGAAGATTAGCCCTGCTGTTGCCAATCCTCCTCTTTTTGCTGAGGAAGATTGGCCCTGGGCTAATGTCCATGCCCATCTTCTTCTACTTTATGCGTGGGATGCCACCACAGCCTGGCTTGATAAGCAGTGTGTAGGTCCGCACGTGGGATCCAAACCTGCGAACCCCGGCCCACTGAAGTGGAGCGTGCAAATTTAACCACTGTGCCACCAGGCTGGCCCCTGAACATAATTATTTTTATCCCTAAAATTCATTAATTCTAAAGAATTCATTAATTTTTATTATTTGTTTATGAAGGAAAATTTGTGAACTTTTATTATATAGCAGATCACCCAGGGAATAGTTGTGTTTTATATTCTGTACTCACAAGTTAGTTGATTTACTCTTAATTCTCAGGTAGTATATTTATTTAATTAGTTACATAGGACACTTGCACCTTTGCAGTCTGTAACTTTCTGTGGATGATAAAAGTGGAAGCTGCATTAAAGGGGAAAGTGAATACAGGAAGAGGCGAGGAAGCAAGTTGCTTTTTGGATGCTGTGACAAACAGGGAGCCTGCATTGTTATAGCTGTGCTCTGAAATAATCTCTGATTTCTCCATAAAGCCTCTGAGTCAGAAGGTGTTAAGGGAAAAAAAATCAAGTTTTTGGGTTAAGAGGTTATTAAGGTCCTGAGAGGTAACTTATAAAAGGTACATTTACCTGGAAAGGTTAGGTATGCTCAAGTGAGTTTGCTCCTGAGGATAAAGCTTTCTAAATTATCATTATAAGGGCTCAGATTTTATTTTTGGCTCAGTCTTTTAGACATGTATCTCAAACCAAAAGGTTTACTGGCCTCTAATGCCACAAAAGCCAACTTGAAACTATAAAAAAATATATCCTGTGATATGATATGGATCTTTGACAGCTAGTTGTTAACATTTGGCTTTGTTTTCTGTGAATATTTGTGTTCTTAGCTCAAAAGCAAATCTTTGTTTTACACCTCCAGAAGAGCTCTTGACTACACTGTGATACGACACTACACTACCGACATAATGTTTTTTTAGGGTGGGATTGTGTCTCTTTTTTTAATATTTGTGTTCCCAGTATCTGGCAGATATAGTGGTTCAGTATATACTTGTCAAATGAGTGAAATATTGAATTGTCTATCTTTTTCTTTTTGCTAGGGCTTTTCCTTTCTTAACCGATACCTCAGTCTACGTGGGCCTTGCCAGGAATCATTCTACAATTTGGGCCGTGGCCTCCACCAACTAGGGCTGATTCATCTTGCAATTCACTATTATCAGAAGGCCCTGGAGCTCCCTCCACTTGTGGTAGAGGTATTGTATGATTTACTTTAAAAACTGAGGAGCCACTTCGCTACATCTATAGATAAGTGCAGTTAGCTCAGTGTTGTGGTCCAGACAGTGAAATAATTATAGCTTATGTATTAAAATGTATTTTTTACTTATTCAATTCGTTTATGTAATTATGTTCAGCGACAAGTAGTTCTTTGTCATCCTGGCCTTATGACTTGATCAGCAACCATATGGACGTACACAACTTGTGGTTATGACCATTTCACTTATCCTAAGATAGCCCCTCTGGTTTACACGTATGAGCTGGTAGACATGAAGCCTGAGTATGGAGTGATATAGCCATTGCTCATTTCCAAGTCCAAATGTAACGTATTTCTTTATAAAGATGAAAGACCAGTGTTAATGTAGTTTTGTTTATTTTAAAATAATGAATATAGGGTAAAATATTGCCAGTACTATGATAATCGGTTTAAAGTCTAATTTTTATTTTAATTTCTGAAGAAAAGTATGTATTTTCATTGTTAATTTTTTTAAGTTGCACGTTCCCTCACAACTATTTTCTATTATCTTTGTTCAAATTTAGACATTAAGCAAATGGATACACACTTTTATAGTTAGGCTGATGAAATATATACACTTTTGTGTTATTTATTTTGTAAATACCTTTACGTGTTGCTCCTTAAGCTTTATAGGCATCATTTTTCATTGTTGCAGATGTTTTTTCAGTTGACTCCAAGTTTGTACTGGGGAAGTTTAGAAACATAGATCTAATCTATTCCATTGAGCTCATTGCTTTGTTATTTAAGTAGAAAAAAAGGTAATAACCCCTTAGGTAATCATTATAATCAATTTGGTATATGCCCTCCTAGATCTATTCTTTATATGCCTTTTTGTTATATAGTACAGGTGTTTTTTTCCTCTGGGCATTTGTGTTATAATTTATTTTTTTACATGCAGAAGTTTTACATTTTTTATGAAGTCACGTCTATTAATCTTTCCCTTTATAGTTTCTATTTTTGCTATTATTTAGAAGGGCCTTTCCTATCCAAGATTATAATATTATATTATTCAACTTTTTTTTTTAATGGTTTCATTTTTTTTTTTTGTGGGGAAGACCAGCCCTGAGCTAACATCTGTTGCCAATCCTCCGCTTTTTGCTGAGGAAGACTGGCCCTGGGCTAACATCCATGCCCATCTTCCTCCACTTTATATGGGACGCCACCACGGCATGGCTAACAGGCAGTGCGTCTGCGGGCGCCCAGGATCTGAACTCGTGAACCCCGGGCTGCCAAGCGCGGACTAAACTGCTGCGCCACCGGGCGGCCCCTATTTTTTTATTCTTAAATCCTTAATTCAGCTGGAGTTATTCTGCTGTGGTTTGTGGGTGAGCCTTTTTCTTTAACTTATTGGTTAGACATTTTAAAATATTTGATGATAGTTACTGTAATGATTCACTGAATCAGCATTATCTGATAAAAATTTAGATCCAAGTTACATGCATAGTTTTATAATTTTTTAAAGTATTATGAATTTTAATAGCTTTTTGAACACTTACACTTATAAAACTGTTTCTTTGACATAAAATTGTCCTGGTTGTCAGTTTGAAATATAACTCATTCATGTTTTTTCCCCCTAGGGTATAGAAGTTGACCAGTTAGACTTACGAAGAGATATTGCCTACAACTTGTCTCTCATTTATCAGAGCAGTGGGAATATTGGAATGGCTCAAAAGCTTTTGTATACCTATTGTTCTATATAAAGCACCTCAACTGAGAAAGGAGCACGGGGTAGCTGCTGTGTTGCACCAATATTTTCTGTCTCGGGCTTATTATTAACCCCAGAATGAAAATGATAATTTCACGGTTATCTAACATGTATTTCATTTTTAATATATGATAATGATCTTTTGGTAGATATGCAAAATTATCATTCCTACAAGAATTTATATATTGTTCTATCATTTTCCTTTAGCGTTTTTTGGTAAAATTGTCCTCAAAGTGAAAATGAACAATATTAGCCTTTAAGC
The DNA here is from genome assembly GCA_031878705.1 of Tapirus indicus. Taxonomy (NCBI): domain Eukaryota; kingdom Metazoa; phylum Chordata; class Mammalia; order Perissodactyla; family Tapiridae; genus Tapirus; species Tapirus indicus. The sequence goes on along the minus strand of CM062926.1, from coordinate 104,607,715 downwards.
CAGCTTAGAGTTGAATACACTAATTTTTTACTCACACCATTTGTTCATCTGTGCATTTATCACTGTATATTAAACACCTACTATGTACCAGGCACTGTGATGGGTGCTTGGAATACAGTGGTAAGACAGATGTGACCTTTCAGTACAACTCTTTAAATACAGAACTAGAGCATATATTTATTTGAAAGAAATGTTTGCTACATTTCTGCATACACCATCATTCTTGTCAGTCATCCGTTTCTTAGCGTGCTGTTACTATTGCCTGGGCAGTTTTCAAATACAGAGAAAAGGAGGTTGCTTATTAAGGGAAAGACCAACTGGAACTCTTTCTGATGTCAACACAATTATGTAATTCACTTAGCTCCTAACAGAATTATTTTAAATCGTTGTGTGGTGGGAAGACAAATAATCGAGTTAATCTTCTACTTTTCACCTGCATATATCTTAGCTGCATAGACTGAGTGAGACCTGGGAGACTGGGCTTAATTCAAAACATCCTGCTCCGAGGCAAATAAAAAAATGCATTATCAGTGTTTATGGCTTTCTGAGAAAAAAATAGAAAAGAGAGGATCGTGTTCAATAACATGACCTGGTTTCCATTTCAAAATCACCAGGGATGTAGGAAGATTGGGGACTGCTATATTTGGAATAAAGTATTACTAATAAAGTAAAAAAAAGCAGATAAAAACCTTTACTTATTTCAATACTGTATGTTCTTGAATTTATGATAACAATACTTGTTAGATATACTATTGGCTTAATAACAACTTTTTAGAGTTTTTTTTTAGGGGCAAATAAATGCTGTAATAAATGTGCATATGGATTGTAAGACCCAGTGCAGTTGGGGGGGGAACAAGTTTGAGACTTAGGATCAAGAAATACAGTGGGGGCTTTTTAGGAATTCTTACCACTGTTTACACTGTATATATAACTTTGTAGTTGAAAAGCAGAATTCATATGTAATAAGTAAATGTATCGTGCACTCTCTATGTATGTGTGTGTGTGTATATATATAATTTAAATAAATTTTATTTTTATAATTAAATTTGTTTCACATACTTATATATATATTTTATTTCATGCCATTTGAAGGTAATGATAAAGCTAACTGTGATAGAGTAATAAGTTAGATTTGTGTCTTAGAATCCCGTGGAATTGAGTATTCTGTGTTCCGAGTTTCTCTCTTGAATGAAATTCACTGGGCTTGACTCCAGTATCTGCTGAATAGCCTTAGAGGAAACAGTAAATCTCTGTAGCAGTTTTCTAAGAAAAAAAGTTGGTATTGTGTGTGTTTGTTTAGCATTTAAAATCATGGCTTCCATTTGCTGAGTGTTTATATGCTTCTGTGTGCTGAGTACGGTGCGGATACTTTAGATACATTGTCTCTGGTTCTCGGAGAATCACCTGCAAGGTAGGTGCTATTACTGTTGTTACGAGTGTCATCATCTCCATCTTGCATATGAGAGATTAAATAGCCTGTTCAAGATCACTAGCCAGGTACTCCTTACTCAGAGATGTCCCTTCAGAGGAACATAATTCCTCCAGGTCAGAGTAAGAACCTAAAAATTGTGCATAATTTTATTTTAGAAAGAAAAAGGAGCCTGGCAAATATATTTTCTATCTTCCAGGCCTTCAGCCTGTTGAAAGCCTCTGTAGAAAACACCTTTTGGGGTGTCCTTTAAGAAGCTGATATTCACTTTCTTATCTACCGTCCTCCCCCAGCCATGGGATCCTGATAGCCACTTGATGCAATGAGATTCTTTTCTACTGTCACAGTTGATTCATCTGGGAGTCTGTCTGCTCCTAAACCAAGCTGGGCCAATCAAGGGTTTCCTCCCTCCTTCCCTGGGAGTTTTAGAATAGGAACTTGAGAGCTGTGAGGCCATTTTCTGCTTTCCTTGTGGGTCAACTAGCAGTAACCCATAGTCCATTGAGAAAGAAAAAGCCCACACATTAAGAGGAGCAGAGATGAAGGATGGAGATGGCACTCTGGATGCCCAGAGATTTTCCAGTTTTCCACTCCCATCCTTTCTAAGCCTGCGTTCTTACCTTGGGTTCTTTCTATAATATATCCCCACGTCCATAATAAAGTCCGCTTTAAAGTTCACACTAGCTTGAACTTTTCTATTCTTTGCACCCAAAACAAGTCCCAACTGATCCACTATCATTCCATCTTCCTTTTCACTTAGCAGTCATGCTTTTTAGCTATTTTCACAAGAAGGAAGGGCATGTAGCAACCAAGGATGATGTCGCTGAATTACAAGTAGTGTAATGAAGTCTAATCCAAAATAGACTTTTTTAAAACTTCACAGCAAGAGAAGTAGGAATGTGCCTACCGTCTGGTTGTGTAAAGTCAATAGGTAGACCATAGAATTGTTCAATTACTATGCTTCTTATGGTAGTTAATACTATAAGAAGCATAATACTCAAACAGAACAAGGTAGAAAAGCATGGAAAAGGAGGAGTTAATGACCAAGCTACATGAGGCTATGGTAAGGGAGAACTATAAATGAGTTTTATCTCCAGGTCCATAGTCCCAAAACCAATTGCTGTTATGTTATGAAACTGCAAATTGTAATTTTTGAGGCATTCTAAAGAAGAAAATAAGTGAACTGAGTTTTTGAAGAAGGCAAAAAGGTGGATTCTGGAAACCACTTGAGCATTATGTTGATCCTGACATTCTAGCCGATTTGTGTACACGTAGGAGAAGTGATGTCCTTTAGGAGACATATACCTTTTCCTTGGAAGGGGACTTGGCATCTCAGGGGACCACTGTAGTTTCGATATATCTGGATTTCAGCCGACTATTCGAGGAAGTTTGTTGTGATATGATTGTGGATTGAATGGAGAAATGTGGCTGTTTGATCTTCAACTGATAGAATGACCAAACCCAAAGAATGCATGTTGATAGACTGATGTCAACTGGAGAGAAATTGCAAATGACATTCTACCAGGTTCTTTAACATCAACATTTACGTGAAGATATAAGAGGTGGTCAAATTTACATGTGAGAAAACTAGAAGTTATAATAAGTACCAATATTAATGAACTAAGAATGAAACTAATGAACTAGAAGTAACAGTTCAGAAAAAAAATTATGAAGTTCAAGAACGTCAACTTTAAAAATATAGATTGTGACTAGTTTACCAGTAGCTCATTGAAAATTCTTTGGGAGTTTTAGCTGATAGCAAGCTCAATATGAATTGACAGAGTGATGTTTCTATCAAATGAAATGTACTATTAGGCAACTTGAATGAAAAGAAAGGAAAGTAACAGTCTCCTTCATTCTGATCAGATCCCACTGACATGAAGTGTCTCCCAAAAATGACAAATAGGAAAGTGAGAGTTCTTGAAGAAATAGCACATGGAAAACTCTAAAAGGAAATCAAGATGCCCAGCCTAGAATATAGAGGACCTGAAGGGGAACATGATAGTTCTTTTCAAATAGTCAATGGAAAACATGGGGAAGTGATTCCTCTTATTCTGGGTAGTCTAAGGTAAATAGTGTCTTCCCTTTTTTACTAATCCAGCTTATAAAATATATTTCCCTAATACTGTCCCTCATTTATTGTCTGTACAATCATTGGCAATTGGCATCTTCTGCCTAGCATTAACATCTTTTTGGATGGCGACTAGGTCACACTTCCTCCTTTTCCAGAAATGACCCCCAATAAAGACCAAGTCCTCCTGACCTCTGCTAATTGAACTTGACCCAAACTGGGCCAATCATATTCTCTTCCTGGTATTTGAAAACTTTAGCCTGGAGAGATGATAAAATTCGGTGTCTTTAGAACTAAATTACACTAATGCAGTGCTTTAACGAAAAAGCAGAGTCCTGCTGCTGAGGTACCTTGAGTTCTTCCTTCACAAGTGAATTCTTCATTTGATTCTGTAAGATACTCTGTATCCTTTCAATAGATTCTCTTTCTTACATAAGCTAGCATGCCCATTGGGCTCTCCAGGAAGCAGGTGTTGAGAAGTACAAAAGGTGTATTGGTGAGGAACACTTGTGAGGAAGAGTGGAGCAGGCTTGGGCAGGGTGTCAATCAGGCTACGATGGGGACCTGACACCATCTGTGCCAGCCCACCGAGGAGCTCTGGAGCAAAAACCACCTGTGATGGTGGATACGCCAAGGCCCTTGTAGTGTCACCAGCCTTGCTCAGTCATTGGCTGGAAGTCACCAGAGAAGAGCATGACCCTGGTTATCTCCACCTTGCTCAGTCATTGGCTGGGGGCCTCTCTGAGAAGAGCATGACCTTGGCTCAGAAACTGAGGCATAGCTTGAAGTTGGCAACAGCTGAAGGCACTCAACCAACCACACCCCTGGTCTCCAGAAACCACAGAGGTTTCAAGACCAAAACCCACCCAAAACCAAACCAAACAAAAAATACAGTACAAACTCAAGACCAAAGAGAATAGGAGAAGAGATGCAGGCAGATGACAAAACAGTTTTAGACACTAAAAAGCAAACGGGCAATTCTTGATTAACTTATCAGAAAAATGAAAGCTAAGTGCCCAAGGAGGTGCTGGGGAGCAGCCAGACGCAAGCTGATGCACACCCTGAGGCTCCTGCGTTAGAGACGTGAGACATTGCCACAGGCAGGGGAGTGGGGCGAAAGCCAGGCGGAGCACTCGGAAGTCTGTTAGTCAGCAGTGAGAGCCTCCTAGTGAGCCTCTTCCCCTGGAGCAGGGAACTACTTCACCCTGCCCCGCAGAACACTCGGGTTTATTTTCTGGAGCTGTTGGACCAGGCTCTCTGGATTCAGGAATGCCAGGCACAGCTGAAAGCAGAGGGTCACACCGAAAGCAGAGGATTCAGTGAAAGTCAACACACCGAACAGTGATCTCTGCCTCTTTCTCCTATTTAACTGCCAGAAAACTGGGGGCCAAGTTAATCTCCTCCGAGCAGGGAATCAGAGGATTCCTCTGTGAGGAAAGTCCTGCCCAAGAAAAAAGACCTATAGATACTGATAGTTGGGGGTCCCCAGTGAAACAGCCTGGTCCTGGCCAGGGAAGCCTGCTGGTGGAAAAAGCCCCCTGAGCCCCAGTCAGCTGGGTGGTACCTTGCTATTCCTATGAACGGATGGCTCGCAATCATTAGACATTTGAGGAAAGCCTCTGAAATGACAGAGATCTACATAAGCAAATGGGCAGGGGTGGGGTGTTGGGGGCCTCAGAACAGAACTAATGCAGGAAGTGGAAAAATAAAGAAAATGTAATTAATATCCACAAATGAGAAAATATTGTATACCTGAACAGAAGAATGCTATTAAAAGGAATATTTAAGAATAAGAGAGCTTTATGAAATTAAAAACATAACTGCCAAAATTAATTCAGTGAAAGGGTTGGGAAAATAGAATTTTAAAAAGACGAAATTGAAAATTGAAGAGTCGAGAAAATTAAAGTTTATGAAACAGTCTAATTTACAAGTACTTTTTGGCAGTTACTATAGCTTATAAATTCATTTATATTTCAAGGTGTTTGCTTAATTATAAATAATTCCAGTGGGAGGAAGAAACTCCTGCAATGACTTTTTTATATGCAGCAGATGGCAGTACACTTCTATAAATTTAGAATTGTACTTCATCATTTCATTATCTTAATACAGTTATGCCAACTTTTAACATTTTCCCTAAAAATTAAGCTTAATTTCTTTCTATTTTTTTTTTTTTTGGATAAAAAAAATTTCAGTATCTCCCACCACATTTGGTCAATCGTATCCAAAAAGCTCTGTCGCTTTGCACTGCTTTCCCCATCAGCTCTGAAGGAAGCACAGCTGGAGCCCTAACGGTGCTTCTTGCCCATTTTTCAGCCTTGACCGAAAGAATGTCTAGCAGACGTCAAGGTAACCGCATCACGCGCGAAAAGTTTCTAATCCCCCCCTGAAGACCGTAGCCCAAATTTACCCCGTCTGCAGACTCAAGGTAAGCAAGCTAAGATTAGAGTGCGAATTAGCAGGCCTACTCGGCATTTTAGTCAAGACAGTCAGGTGTTTATATTCAGAAAAGGGAGTTTAAGCTGGTGAAGAGAGGAAAGAGCGCCAATAAACAACGCCTCCGACTCAGCACCCCGCAGCTGCGTGCAAGGACGGGCGGAGTCAATCCTGCCGGAGCCAGTTCTAAGGATGTCAGTTCTGTTTCCTCCTTCCAGAGCTAGTGTTGTCGACTCTGATTTCAGATTCTAGTTTCAGAGGGGTTGGAATGCAGCCAAACGAATGTTTTTTATTTAAGCATGCCTACCTACCTATGGACAGTTGAAAGAAGTATTTTTCTAACCACACGGTTTCTGGAATTAGTTCTGTCTTGTCTGGACAGAGATGCTCGGCAAGTTTGCGCTGTGGGTGAAGCGCGATACTGCATCTTCTTTTCGGGGCTCCCTTAGCCAGCAGGAAGGGGGGGAGAGGGAGCGACTCCGACCACTACAGGGAGCATGACACTCACAGAGCTTCCAACCGGGTGGCTTCCCGCCGGGAGCCGCCGCGACCGCCTCCTGGGGCCTGGGGGAGGCCCGCACGCCCACGCCGCCCGTGTGCCCTGTAGGCAGCGCCGCCTCCTCCGCGCGCCGCGCCGTGAGGAAGGCTGGAAAGCACCACCTTCGGGTCGTTCTCGAGACGCAGATTGAAACCAGCTTTGGGGTGAGTGAAGAACAATTCACACTGACTCTCTTATTTCCCGGAGATTATCAAAGCCTAAAATATATCCTGATAATTTCAGCAGTGTTATGACGGGCTGGGGTTTTTCCCCTCTCCTTACTCTCCTCTTCCCATCCCCACTCTTCTTCTAGAAGGTCTCTGGTAAGCTCGAGAGAAGAGAGACACGGTTAGCATATTAACACCCTGAACTTCTGCTGTGTCAGTCCATGTCAACAACGTAAAGGTCTGTTTGTCTCAAAGATGATTCATGTGTAAGACCTAGAGTTTTCCTTCCAGGAGACATAGGGCTTGTAGGAAATATTTAACCCTTCCTGGAGAAGAGAACAGCGCACGCCTCTCTGTGTACAGTCAGAATTACTGGATCGCAGGTACATGCATTTTAATACCTGCTACCAAGCTGCGCTCGCAGATGGCTGCGCCAACTGTGTGAGCATAGCTGCTTCCTCGTCCCCACTTCAAAGGTGCTCTTGTTTTCCCAGTGGATAGGAGAAAAATGGTTGTTGCATTTCATGCTAGTAAGGTTGAACTCTATCTTCTCATATTTTTATAAACCTTTTGGATTTTTTTCTTCTCTGAATTACTTTTGTCTGTGCCTCGTTTTTCTTACTGAATTGTAGGCATTCTTTATTTAATCTGGAATTTTGTCCCTTGTTTTTTCACTTTATTTATGGTATCTTTTTGTAAGATTCAAGTTTTAAATTTTGGTATAATTAAATTTATCCATTTTTTTCCCCTTCTATGGCCAACATGAAACTTCAAAAGAAAATTGGATTGTCTTTAGGGAAGTAAGGAAGATCCTGGAAAATCTAGTGGAGTTCTTAGGAAGATACCATATAAGGCAGACCAGCCCCGTCTCCATCTGGACTGACAGAAAGTACAGAACAAACAGTAGGACCATTGACAACCTGGGTGAGAAGCTGACAGGCTCTGGAGCAGAAAGTGGATGCTGGGGGAGGGAGAGGCATCTCCAGAAATATGACCAGACTTCTCAGAGACTAAGAGGCAGAGGTGGATTTTGGGATTTACAAGCTCTCCTTCCAGATGTTGTAAGGATTAAAAATACAGAGAGGGTACGCGGCCTGTGTGCTTGACTGTGTAAGGGTTTCATAGCAAACTTTTGGCTTTGCCTTATACAGAAGATTCTAGTCTCATTGTGAAGCCAGGAGTCTTCTCTAGGATGAGTCAAGAACTTATCATATATGTCTTTAAAGGCAGTGGAGACGGTGGGGGGGGGGGTCAAGTAAGTGCGGGCATCTGTGGGCAACTTCAGGCAGCTCAAGAGGCCAAAGAAACGCCTGATTCTTGTTAATTCTAATGACAGGAGGGAAAGCCAGAACTACACTCTAGAGAATTCGAGAAAACCTTGGGTAGCTCTTTTCAGGTAGTCTAAGCCCTTGGAGCAATTGAGGCAGAAGTGGCCTTGCAGGTGCGAGAAGAGATGTTGGTACCTTCATTAAAGGCAGTAGAAATCAGAAACCTACAAGCCTCACCTGTCCGGAGGAGCACTCCTAGTTGAGACCATGGAGTCTCCTTTGGCAGGAACTTTGTTGTTGGTGGCAGACTCTACCTGCCCAAAGGCGCCCTCTGTTGGTACTGGAGAAGGTGCAGAAGTGCTGAGGGGTTGTCAGGAAGTGGACTGGTGGTCCAGACGGCGCCAGGTACTCTGCCCAACATTCACCTCAATCTCCACTGGCTCCAGGCCATAAAGCAACTTCAGACCTTTTTCTAGACTGGAGGGCTGGTGAAAAGCTGTGTCACAGGGAGAGCCATGCCAAGAGTTGCTGGTCCCAAGTAATTATATTTCATGAGTCATTCCATGAGTTAATACTTATAAGGTCTCTGTGGCTTGAAAACAGAGAGTTACTTATACTTAAGATACCCTGTGATGAGCCTATTAATTTCCAGAGCATGTTGTCGGGGTAAGAGAAGCAGTGGACATGCTGCGCTGTTGTGCCAGATCCCTGGGCTCACCACGATAGGCGAGCTGGTTACAACCAGCCCCGCAAACCCACTGTTGTTGGCAGTAGGCTGAGGAAGGTGTTACACACACATGCTTATGTACCTTCGTATAATACAGCCCTCTCTGTTCTCCAGAATTCCTGGGAGGGTTGTGGTCAGGGTGTTAAGAACAGGATAATGCTTGGTGCTCCCCTAGCACCCAACCTAGAAATGGAAAGAAGGTTAATATGGAAGGGCTAGGAACAAGGCGTGTTGTCTCTCTACACCTGGGACCAATGGAGTTATAGAAGTATAGACACTTAGTGAATGTGGGAAAGAGTGTGGTCACAGATCCACGATTTAAGCCAGTACCGTTCAATAGAACTTTCTGTGATGGTGTAAATGTTCTATATCTGTGCTGTCCAATTCAGTGGGCACTAGCCACATGTGGCTATTGAGCCCTTGAAATGTGGCTACTGCAACTGAGGAACTAAATTTAAAAATACATTTAATTTAAATTAATTTAAATGAAAATAGCCATGTTAGCTGCCATATTGGACTGTACAGATTTGAGGGACCATATTAAGGAATTCTTAATTAACGGCATTGTATCTGAATTTCAAAGTTCTTATGCATTTCCAATGGTCCCCAAGAGGTGGAGGCTGAATGTGAATTACAGGTCACTGAACAAACAAATCTAGATTGATGAGTTCACTGTGCCCTGAGTTCAGGATGCCCTGGACTCCCTTTAAATGTATAATCCATCTCAATATAAAGGCATGTATTGTGAAGTAGGATGAGGTGGAAACCCACCTTTTTTTTAATAGAAGGCCGACTGACTAGCCTGTTGTCTCAGTTGACTTTACTGAGAAGTCTTTTACCACTGTTTTGAAATGCTCTCTGCAATGTCCACTCTGCTCGACCAGCACAGTGGTCTCAGGTTCTGCAGGACACTTGCACTCACAAGACCAGTAGGCCACACCTGTATCAGCCTCGCTTAGATCTGCAGAAGGATGTAGGACAGGAGTTACAGTATGTCAGCAGAACAGCATCAGCTGTGTCATCACCAAGGGTCCTTACAGAGTCCAGGAGCTAGTCTTTTGGCCCCCAAGTGACAGCACAGGTGAAAGGGAACAAGGCCGCACAGGAACCAAGACCAGCACAGGAACCAGTATTGCTTGTAAGAGCCCATGAACACCCGTGAGCATCGCTTCCAAGGCCCTGCAAGGAAGGATGCAAGAGGTTATGAGAGTTACCCCCAGGCCCCGCTTCCCACCAGGTGTTGGAGCCCATTTATAGCAGGCGCCATTTTACGGTAAGCAATGCTGCCTGGGAACACAGCTGACATCCCAACTTCTCAGGTTTCCAGGCAAATAATGCTGGGAGAAGGTAAATCCAAGGTCTTTTCCTCATGGAAAAAGAGAATGGGTTTTGTTAACTCTGTATTCACGCTGTCTTTATCACATACCAAATTCTATTTATTTATCTTTTTTATGAGGAAGACCAGCCCTGAGCTAACATCCATTGCCAATCCTCCTCCTTCTTGCTGAGGAAGACTGGCCCTGGGCTAACATCCGTGCCCATCTTCCTCTACTTTATATGGGACGCCGCCACGGCATGGCTGACAGGCAGTGCGTCAGCAGGCGCCCGGGATCCGAACCTGTGAACCCCGGGCTGCCAAAGTGTGAACTAAACCGCCACCAGGTTGGCCCCACATACCAAATTCTAATGGTGACTATTTCTGGACTTTCTGTTTCATTGCATTGAATCTGTTTGTCTATTCTGAGCCAGTACCAAATTATTTTAATGATTGTAACTTTACAACATGTTTATTTTCTTTTTTAAATGACCATTTAGTGGAAGTATAATATACTTAAGGATAAGGGCTCACATCATAAGTTTAGGGGCCAGTGAATTATTTCAAAGTGAACATAACCATGAAGTCACCACCCAAATCAAGAAACAGAACATGACCAGCTCCCTACAGGCCAGCTAGACTCATTGCTGGTCGGGATGCCCGTGGGGTTTGAACCGTGTGTTTGGTTAAGGTGGAACTGGGTTTCCTGGAATCCCTTTCTCTGGTTCCATGTTAGAGTTGGCCAGGGGAGTTTGTATGAGATTTGGAAGGTGGAAGTGAAGTGGCAGCCATTGCTTTGTGACGATTCCTGCAGTGAGATGTGGTGACAAACACAGAGGTGTTGGTGGGTTCCACTTGTATCCCTGCTCCTCTCTGCCCTGCAGCCAGCTCTTCCTCCTTACTGCCAGCTCTGCCGCCCAAAGTAGACCAAACCTACCTGCACGTGCCATAGCTTTCCATAGGTTTTCACCAGCTCCCCTCCCTGTCCTCGCCCTGGCAGCTGGACAAGCCCGACTTTTCCAGATTCCCCACATCAGGGCTTCGGGAAGGTTGGTTAGTGACTGCTCTGATCCTCCACCTCCTTCTGGACCTTTACTTCCCTCCCCCCCCACATTGCGTGAGGTGTTAGTCCTTATTTAATAAAACTCAGTGATTCTGCTTTCCTAATGGAACCTCTATAAAGGCTGTTGATTTTGGTATGTTCCTTTTATATCCTGCTAGTTTACTTAATTTTTTATTGTTTGAGTTAGTTTTATCATTAATTTCCTGGGGTTTTCCAGGTATACTATCATCATCTGCAAAAAGAGATAATTTTACAGTTTCTTTACCCATTCTTATGTCTTTGGTATTTTTAATTTCATTGTTTCATACTTATGTTAGTACAGTGTTGAATAGTAATGGAGATAGTGAGCCTCCTTGCCTCAGCTTCAGGAATTAGATTATATATATAATTTATGTATATATATACACACACATGGTCATGCGCCACATAACGATTTAGTCAACGACAGACTGCATACACGACAGTGGTCCCATAAGATTGGTACCATGTAGCCTAGGTGTGTAGTAGGCTATAACTTCTAGGTTTGTTTAAGTCCACTTTAGGATTTTTGTACCACTATGAAATCTCGTAATGATGCATTTTTCAGAACATATCCCCGTCGTTAAGTGATGTATGCTTGTGTAAAGATTTTCTATGTATTTTATTTATATATAAATACAATGAAATATTTATATTTATATATATTTTGTCATTTACAAAAAGCTCTCAATTCCTACTTTCTTACTTTTATCTTCAATGGGTGTTGAGTTTTATTGAAGGCTTTTTCAGCATCTATGGAAATAATTATATTTTCCTGTAGATTTTAATATGTCTTTTCCCCTTAGATTTTTAATATAGTGTATGATATGAGCAGATATCCTAATATTGAACCAACTTTGCATTCCTGGGATACATCCTACTTGGTCATGGTATATTAAATTCTTAATGTGGTGTTGGATTCTGTTTGCTAATATTTTAGTATTTTTGCATTGATATTCATAAGTGATATTCTCTGTAGTTTTATTTGTATCATCTTTATCTGGTTTAGGTATCAGTTTTATACTTGCCTCATAAAAGGAATTAGGAAGTTTTCCTTCCTTTCAATGCTCTGTAATAATGATGGAGAATTTGGGTCTATCAGTCTTTGAAACTTTGGTAGAATTCCCCTGTGAAACCATATTGGCCTCATGTTTTTATGTGAGGTAGTTTCTTAATAACTTTCTCTATTTCTTGGATATTGTTTTGCAAGCCAAAATTAAAATTTTACAATAGATGAGTTAGCCCGTTTATATTTATTGAATGACTATGTTTGGCTTCAACTGTCATATTTTATAATTTTATATAATTATAAATATTTTATATCTTATAATTATGTATTTTTTTTACTTGTACTTTTTTAAATTGAGGTATAATTGACCATATAACATATTAGTTTCAGGTGTGTAACATAATGATTCAATATTTGTATATGTTGTGAAATGATCACCACAATAAGTCTAGTTAACATTCATCACCATACATAGTTACGTATATTGATATATACATATGTTTAATTGGGTTTTTTGTTGTTGTTGAGTCGTATGAATTCTATATATTTTGGATATTCACCCCTTATCAGATACGTGATTTGTAAATATTTTCTCTCAGTCAGCAGGTTGCCTTTTCATTTGTTAATGATTTTCTTTCCTGTGCAGAAGCTTTTTAGTTTGATGTAGTCCCACTTGTTTTTGTTTTTGTTGCCTTTGCTTTTGGAGTCAGTTCCAAAAAATCATTGCCAAGACTGATGTCAAGGAGCTTACCACCTATGTTTTCTTCTAGGAGTTTTGTGGGTTTCAGATCTACATTCAAATCTTTAATCCATTTTGAGTTAATTTTGTGTATGGTGTAACGTAGTGGCCCAGCTTCATTCTTTTGCATGTGGCTGTCCAGTTTTCCCAACACCATTTATTGAAGAGACTGTCCTTTCCCCATTGTATGTTCTTGGTTCCTCTCTCATAAATTAATTGACCGTATATTCCTGAGATTATTTCTGGGCTCTCTGTTCCATTGATCTATGTGTCTTTTTTTATGCCAATACCATACTGTTTTAATTACTATAGCTTTGTAATATAATATGAAATCAGGGAGTGTGACGCCTCCAGCTTTACTCTTCTTTCTCAAGATTGCTTTGGCTATTTGGGGTCTTTTGTGGTTCCATACAAATTTTAGGATTATTTGTCTTATTTCTATGAAAAATGCTTTTGGAATTTTCAGAGATTGCATTGAATCTGTAGATTGCTTTGGGTAGTAGGGACATTTTAACAATATTAATTCTTCCAATCCATGAGCATGGAATATTTTTCCATTTATTTGTGTCTTCTTCAATTTCTTTCATTAATGTCTTATAGGTCTTTCACTTCCTTGGTTAAATTTATTCCTGGGTATTTTATTCTTTTTGATGCAATCGTAAATGGGATTATTTTCTTAATTTTCTTTCTGGTAGTTTGTTGTTAGTGTAGAGAAATGCAACAGATTTTTGTATATTGCTTTTTGTATCCTGCAACTTTACTGAATTTGTTTATTCTAACAGGTTTTTTTTGGTGGAGTCTTTAGGGTTTTCTATATATAATATCATGTCATCTGCAAATAATAAAAGTTTCTTTCTTTCCAATTTAGATGCCTTTTTTTGGCAGCCCGTTGCTCTGGCTAGGACTTCCAATAGTATGTTGAATAAAAGTGGCAAGAGTGGGCATCCTTGTCTTATTCCTGATCTTAGAGGAAAAGCTTTCAGCTTTTCACCATTGAGTATAATGTTAGCTGTGGGCTTGTCATATATGGCCTTATTATGTTGAGATATGTTCCCTCTATACCCACTTTGTTGAGAGTTTTTTTCAGAAATGGATATTGAATTTTGTGAAATGTTTTTTTTTTGCATTTATTGAGAACATATGATTTTTATCCTTCATTTTAGGGTCATCTTTAAATCAGATACTACATGTGGTCAATCTTTATTGCTAAGGGAAACCATCCATCATTTTTCTACTAGTTAATTAAATCATCATGAATTATTTCACCTTCTCTTTCTCATATTACCATCCACTGGTGTAATACTCTTTGAACATATAGAATACAGTTATAATAACTTTTAATGTCCTTGTCTGTCAATTCTAACATTTGTGTTAGTTCTGGGTCAGTTTTGATTAGTTTATTGTGGGTCATATTTTCCTGCTTCTTTGCATGCCTGATAATTTTGGATTGGATGCCAGACATTGTGATTTTACCTTGACGGGTGCCACATATTTTTGTTTTCTCTAAATATTCTTAAGCTGTGTTTTGGAATGCAGTTACTTGGAAACAGATCGTTTGGGGTCTTGCTTTTATGATTTGTTAAGTAGTACCAGAGAAGTTTTCACTCTAGAGCTAACTATTCTCTACTACTGAGACAAGACCCTTTTGTCTCCTCTATGTCACATAAATCATGAGGTTTCCAATTCTGGCTGGTGGGAACTGTACTGTGTGTGTGCTGGGCACTGTTACCTCTAACCCTTCTGGATGGTTCTTTCTCCAGCCTCAGTAGTTTCCCCACATGCATATGCTGACTGGATACTCAGAAGACCCTCTGGAGATCTCTGAAACTCTCCCTCTGTGCAGCTCTCTCCTCTCTCGTACTCTGCCCTGGAACTCCAGCAAACTTTGTCTCCCTGGACTCTCAGCTCTGGCTCCTTAACTCAGGGAACCCACGGGGCTCCACCCTGATTTCCCGTCTTGCATTGTAGCCTGAACTCTCTCAAGGCTGTAAGCTGGGGCCATGGTAGGGCTCACCTCACTTGTTCCCTTTCTCTCAGGGATCACTGTTCTCTGATGCCTGATGTCCAGTCTCTTAAAAACCACTGTTTCATATTTTGTCTGTTTTTTGGTTATTTCACATGGGAGGGTAATCTGGTCCCTATTACTCCATCTTGGCCAGAAGCAGAAGTTCTGGCTTAAAAATCTTAACCCAGCAATTTTATATTTATTACCCAATGAAAGAAAATTTCATTATAGCATTTTAGCAATTCAAGAAATGTATGTCCAGGGGCTGGCCCAGTGGCGTAGCAGTTAAGTTCGCACGTTCCGCTTCAGCGGCCTGGGGTCAGCAGGTTCGGATCCTGGGCGCTGACCTACTTGCCACTCATCAAGCCATGCTGAGGTGGCGTCCCATACAGAAGAACTAGAAGGACCTAGAACTAGGATATACAACTATGTACTGGGGCTTTGGGGAGAAAAAAGGAAAAGAGGAAGATTGGCAACTGATGTTAGCTCAGGGCCAATCTTCCTGAAAAAAAAGAAAAGAAATGTGTGCCCAGGGGCCGACCCAGTGGTGTAGTGGTTAAGTTCACACGCTCCACTTTGGCAACCCAGGGTTTGCAGGTTTGGATCCCAGGGGCGGACCTACACACCACTTATCAAGCCCTGCTGTGGCAGGCGTCCCACATAAAATAGAAGAAGATGGGCACAGATGTTAGCTTGGTGCCAATCTTCCTCAGCAAAAAGGGGAGGATTGGCAACAGATGCTAGCTCAGGGCTCATCTTCCTCACCAAAATAAAGAAAAAGAAAAGAAATGTGTGTCTGTGCCTTGAACAGAACTTTGGCACACTCCAAAAGAAAATTCTGACTTACTGTTGTTTGTCAATAGATCTTAAATTAAAAATGAAAAGGAACAATATCAGGTTGGTTATGTAATGTTGTCAAATATCTCTTAAAGAATTTAATTCCTTACTGGAAGCCAAATTGTTCAGATTACCAAACTGTGCCTTCTCTAAGGCATGACAAATTGCTAAAATAAAAGAATGATTACACACACTAGTAGCTGCAATGCTTTTAGAATAATCCACTTCTTTGAAATGCTATAGAAACACATTTCTTAACCTCTTCAGATACCCTTTACAAACGAACAAACATGAACTGATATCTTGACACTACTGACGCCATGAAAGGAGAGGCCCACACAGATGCTAGTACACTATACAATAGACACTATAGAAATACTATAGAAATAACTTTTAAAATATCAGAAATACTTTGGCAAATCATCACACTAAATAGGCTGTTCTAACTATAAGCTTTACTAGAAATGATCACCAATCTAACTCTATAATTCACTTTTCCTAAGCTAGTGTTTAGTATAGCCAATTTAAAAAATGACATAAAGGTATGTCACACTAACTTTATCAATAATGATACCCTTTGAGGACAATACATAAACGAAGAAAAATGTCCTTGTTCTGGACGAGGAGGATATAAATATTCTTGGCATGTGACTGTCATGACAAGACTCAGGGACAATATATTTACAACCCATTAAGGTTGATCATGGGATCTTTTTTCCTATGCAGAATTCACGGGGCTCTTCATTAGACTGTTTCAAGATTATGACTCCTCAATGCCTTCAACTGACTGTAACTCCTTACCAAGAGTCCAAGGAGTAAATCCCATAGTTGTTAGACAACTTGAGGAGAGCATCAAAAATGTGTTCCGTCACTTTGGCTGACCCAGTGAATAACATAGCCCAAGCCTTGAAGACACAACAAACAAGTTTAAATTCTTTAACCAAAGTAATTGTGGGTAATAAAATAGCCATGAATTCTCTTTTTTCTAACCAGAGAGGTATCTGCACCAGTGCTAACACTTCATATTGTACCTGGATTAATGAAATCGTTGTCAGATGTCTACTATTCAGTATTAAATGTGTCTACAGAGCCACTGTCCTAACACATGATATAAAGACCAAAAGGGAGCACAAAGAATAAAATGTTCCCACCTTCCCAACATATGGGACGATTGATTGTTCTGAAGCTATAGTAACACATAGCCATCAGAACTGATTTTAAACTTGTCCACTGATCAGTGACAGCTTGCTTTAGTGCACATGCTTTTATCATCCTGCCAATCAGTGAGTCCGTCACTTCTGAAAGACACAGAGGAATGGATGCCCTCCAAAAAACTTGCATCTGCATGCCAGTCATCAACAGTCTCACCCAAGTGGTAGATTCATCAAACTCTGACAGTCTTATATTTGATGTTCTCTCCAATTTCAAAACTGCTCACTTGATTTAGGCCCTGATAGTATCATCAGCAGCTACCATTACTTGAGCATCAACTAAGCCGGGTATTATGCCAGCCATTTACATACAAGAAGTGTGGCTCACCTAATCCAACACTCAGTATCTGAAATAAAAAGATAAAGCTGAACTTATGGCTTACTATAGTAAGGGAGAGCTACATTGGTCAGGCATCGTCTCCCTGAGCAGAGCAGACTGCTGTATTCAATAAACTTCTTCATAAATGTCCAAGGAAGCTGTAAATACAATCTGAGATTTCTTTTATATAAGAATAGAGATAAGTCATATTAAAGATGCTCTGGTAATTACCCAGCATAGAAGGGTATAAGTTAACAAGACAGTGGAAGAATTTTTACCATCTTCCAGGTGATTCTATTTCCAGGGATTATCCACTGGATGTTAGGCTAGGACATTTCATTGAAACAAAGTATCGTATCACTTAGTAGCCATAACATCTCGTACCTCACTAAATGATTTTTGATAAAATGTAGTTAGAAAAATAGCCAAGTATCATGCAATAGCATCTCCTATCATACAACAAATTAATATACATTTATTGGGTGGAAAATGGGGAAAGGGACAAAAAAGGTGGGGTGGTTCTGTACTGATATCAAAGAGTTCATAAAAGGATAAACTGAGGTCCAAAGTCTTCAGCCCACGTTGAAGACTTCATGTTCTGATGACTTGAAACAGGCCAGCCCTAGTTGCTGGTCGCAGGGAATCATGGTGGTGTAGCTTCTCTGTCAGGGGCATCACTTTCTCTCTAGTTCAGAATGACACTTCTTGGGTACATATCTAAGATTCTGTTTACTCTCCCATCGATGTAGAGCAGACTGGACATGGCTGGACATGGTGCCGTGCCTTTGATCTTGGTCCTGTTGGAAAGAAAACAGAGCTGAGGACCTATTTTGTCTTCATGAATATCATTCATTCATCAGGGTATGTGGTTCTAATCTAGAAAGTTGGGAGAGGTGGAACTTCTAAGAAAAAAATTTAGTTCATTAATTTCCTAGCAGTAGTGTGAAGATGAGTAGAGAGAGTAGCTGGATGAAGAGAGAACGTCTGTAATTGGAAATCTGAGAAGGAACAAATCCAGAATGGCTTAAGACAGCCATGTCTAAATACCCTACCTCTTCCCTCCATCTGTCGTCCCGGGGAAGCCTCTGCAGCCGGTTTTTTGTCAGCTCAAGTTGTAGGCCATCGAACCTGCACTTAAACCAACGGTGAGCTTCTTCCAGGTTAGCTGTTATCTGAACAGATCAATGTTATCATTAAAAGTTACACAAAAAACTTATAACTGTTTCTTTGTTGTATTAGTTCATTGTTGTATGAGTTCAAGAGACTTTTTACCTAGATGTTAAAAGACCCAAATTCTGACTGCAGGGTCCTTGCAATCTTTTTGCATAATACACATCCTATAGATGGGAGAGTAATTTCTGAATGTGGAGTTAAAAAATGCATTCAAGGGGCCGCCCGGTGGCACAGCAGTTTAGTCTGCGCTTAGCAGCCCGGGGTTCGCGGGTTCGGATCCCGGGCGCCCGCGGATGCACTGCCTGTCAGCCATGCCGTGGCGGCGTCCCATATAAAGTAGAGGAAGATGGGCACGGATGTTAGCCCAGGGCCAGTCTTCCTCAGCAAAAAGAGGAGGATTGGCGACGGATGTTAGCTCAGGGCTGGTCTTCCTCACAAAAAATAAATAAATAAATAAAATGATTTAAAAAAAAATTAAAAAAAATTGCATGCAAGCCTGCTGCTTTTCATGCATTTGTTAATATTTCCTGGATGTGAACTAAGCTAAGAGAGGACCCAAGAGAAAAACAAGAATGAAAGTACAGGATGGCATTGAAAATGAATATGGTAGTTAAAACCATATTTTGAATTTTTGAGTTCTGTTCTCTAAGACTAAATAATTCTCCAAAGTCCCTAAACTGTAAAGGCTAGATTTTTCCGTTGTGCTTTATGAAAGTAATAGAATCAACCAGTAAAAAACTAGGCCAGCCCAGTGTAAGTTGTATTCTTTTTGTTTCCTTTATTATCAAAATATTTTATACTTTAGCTCCTAAGCACAAACTTCCAAATTATCTTTGTTAGACTTGAAAATAGTCCCTCTAGTAGTCTGCCTTTGAAGAGGATCTGGTGGCCGGCCCAGTGGCGTAGTGGTTAAGTTCGTGTGATCTGCTTCAGCGGCCTGGAGTTCCCAGGTTCAGATCCTGGGTGCAGACCAACACACCACTCATCAAGCCATGCTGAGGCGGTGTCATATAAAGTAGGGGAAGATGGGCACGGATGTTAGCCCAGGGCCAGTCTTCCTCAGCAAGAAGGAGGAGGATTGGCAACGGATGTTAGTTCAGGGCTAATGTTCCTCACAGGAAAAAAAAAGAGGATCTGCAATCAATATTCATTATTAGATGAATATTTACTGAGGGCCTATACTTTTCTAAGTACTTGGGATACTTTGGTATTTTGAAGGTAGAGCCAACAGTTTATAAAGGTTGCTTCAAAACGGCTCTAGAACATATCCTCTAGAATAAAAAGTAAAATGACTGGTTTTCCCCTTTGAGTATTGTTTCATGGACATTTTTGTTTTTTGATTCTGAAGCCTGAGGGACTGGCGTATTTCTCTCTTGCTGGAAGAAGGGAAGTTCCATGAGAGCAGGGCTTCATCTGGCTTGTTCACCTATATCTCCATCACCTAGCATGGCGCCTGCCAAATAATAGGTCCTCAATAAGTATGTGCTACTGTGTCCTTGTCCCAAATTAGCCAGGTCATAGTGTGGGCACAAAACAGTGAGAGAAGAAAATGATAGAGCTCCCCTTGTCATCTAACGTTTAGAAAGGTACAAAGCTAAAATATTTTCCAGGTCTGTTTGTGGATCCTGATGACAGTGACACTCCCACCCCCCAAACCAAACCAAACCCCTCCTTTCTCCAACACTCTTTACCAGGAGTGGAGGGAAAGATGCTTGAAATGGCATTGTACGTCACGTCTCCTCTTGTGTGGCAAATGAGAAGGGAGCTAACATTTACTGAAACTTACTTTGAGCCATCTATCAGAATAACAGAGTACCGCCGTGCATCGCTGCACACCAGGAATACTTTCTGAGAAATGCACACTTAGGCGATTTTGTCGCTGTGTGACATCATAGAGTGCACTTACATAAACCTAGATGGTATCGCCTGCTACACACCTAGGCTACATGGTACTAATCTTATGGATCACTGTCGTATTCACAGTCCGTCACTGCCCGAAACGTCATTATGTCTGTAGTAGGTATTAACTTCCTGACTTTTACGGATGTGGTAACTCCTGAGTTAAAAAAAGTAAATGTAACTTCCTTAAGGGCACAGTAAGTGTCACAGATGGCATTCAAACTCAGGTTTGTCAGAGTCCATATTCTTTCAATATACCATTCTGACAGTCCTATTGTCATGTAATTTAATGGCTATAAAAGGAACAAATCATGACCAATTGACAGCAACATCATTGTGATACTTTAAGCTTAAGAATCTCTGTTTTCTTATCTGGAAAATGAGGGGTGGTTATGATAGACTAATGATTTCAAAGATCCTTTCCAGGTCTAAAAATGTATGATTTTAAATACCTTCCAAAAGGCCAATTTAAAATATTAGAACAGAGAAAGCAAATTCACAAATTAATATGGCCTTCTTTACACTTCCAGTTATTGATTTAACAAAGAGCTTCCATTGGCGTTAGTTCATGTCAAACAATAATGCATTAAATCCACACACACGGACTCGGACTTCAGGCTTAATAATATTTCAGCATTCCATTGTCTCTCATCAGGACAGAATATTAATCTAAGAATTATTTTTTATAATAGACACTATACTTAGTAAGTTACTGGTTCTTGCCTGTTGTTCTGACAGCTGTGGTAATGAGGATTTTACACTGACTTGTGTGTTTCATGTGGTTGTCTGAGGCGGCGTCTCAGTCTTTATGGCCATGGGTCTGGCTTACCTGTTCTGACTCCACACTGGCTTCTTTCAGTTTGTTCTCTGTTGCCTCTTTACATTTCTTTAGGTGTCTGATAGTTTCTTCTAATTCCTGGCAACATGATACAGAGATTTTTACAAACTCCCAATGTATCATATGGAACAAAATGCTTCAATATTGTAATAAATGGGCAACCAAATTATGAAAGTATAACAGGGTACTTTCTAACTTCAGGTGCTACCAAAATATAAGATAAAAACTTATTTTCAGTTTAACCTACAGTATACATATATGTATATGATTACATATTTTGACTTTGATTTATGGATTCTCCTGAGAAAGTGATTAACATTGCTTTCCAGAACTGGAGGGATATTTTCTTTTTTCTTTTTTTTTTTTGGCTGAGGAAGATTAGCCCTGAGCTAACATCTGTGCCAGTCTTCCTCTATTTTGTATGTGGGTCACCACCACAGCATGGCTGATGAGTGGTGTAGGTCTGTGCCCAGGATCCAAACCCACGAACCCAGGCCACTGAAGCGGAGCACACTGAACTTAACCACTATGCCACGGGGCCAGCCCCAGGAGGGGGCAGACACTTTCGGTTGGAAGGCCAGAGCTTAATGACCTCTTGAAGTCCCCTTTCAGTGATACCATGTTACGCTTTTGATCAGGTTGTGAATAGCGAAAAGTCCTGTGACAGCACCAGGTGTACCTGTGCTACAGGGAAGAACCAACGGGCCTAAAGTTCCTGAAAGACTAGGAAACTCAGTTCAGAAGTCTTCCTTAGTAACTGGTATTTTGCATATGTGAGCTTTACTTGTTCTTTAAAAATGAATATTGTTTTTATTAAGTTGCAAATGGAGAACACGTACCATATTCAAAGCTGTAGGCTTCTTCCTAGATACCATGATTCTAAGGACTTAGCTAAGAACAACTTGCAAATTTGTTGTCGTCTATAGAATCTAGAAGATCTAAGTGCTGTAATGCTGGGTTTTGGCACATGTCATCTGCTGATAATCTGAGATGGTTTCTTACAAAACCCCTTACCTGGCACCGATACTCCAGTTCCTGCCTTATTTTCCGCTCTGCCTCTAGTCGCAGCTCTTGCTGTTTATTCCGGGCAGAGGTATCATATTGGCTCTTGGCCAACAGCTGCATCTCTTT
This sequence comes from Tapirus indicus, assembly GCA_031878705.1. NCBI lineage: Eukaryota > Metazoa > Chordata > Mammalia > Perissodactyla > Tapiridae > Tapirus > Tapirus indicus. The sequence continues at coordinate 104,585,525 of CM062926.1, read as the reverse complement.
CTGTAGGTTAGTCATTTCAGATACAAATTGCTGGATACTCAATGACTGGTGGGGCACAAAGAAGGAGACAGTTGGTGAACCTGTCCAAGCTTGGGATTTTATGTGAATGTAAAGATAGAGTTTGTGGAAATCGTCTACCTGTTCATAGTTTTTTTTCTGATATTGATCCTTAATTAGCTCCATTTGCCTCAATTCTTTTTCTATTTGCTGAAAGTAAATGTGGAAATAACGTAGAAAGATGATCAGTGGAAAAACTGGCTTGCTCTTTTTGCAAAAGAGCAAGGGTGACAAAGAATCCCACATGAGACCCTCAGTTATCAGTTCCTGCTGGGCTCTCCTTCCCCTCTGGCCCACTGACCCCAAAAGAGCCAAGCCCTGTACAATCACCATGGAAGAGACAGCTGGGGAGCCAGAATGTGACACTGGCAGCTAATGAGACACCAAACCATAGTATCTCTGCTGGAAAAAGAGACAGTCCCCCCAAGGGCATCTGCCCCTTCCCAGGTGTAGCTGTAACTCCCAGAGAGCACATGGCGGTGTTAGTGCTATGCCACCATCTTCCCCGGACATCACCGCCTGCCTGGATCCTAGTCAGATGCTAAGGCAGTGAGGGGAGACTTAGGGTTTCTCATACAACCTTCATCCTCTCTATATTCTGAGCATTATTCGCCTTAGCCGACAAGTGGAGCTTAATTTGGGCCTTTTGATTCTTTATTTTCTCCTTGCTACTGTTCAGTATCTTTTCCAGCTCTGTCAGTTTCTGCCGCAGCTCGCGGTTGGTCCGGGATACTTCCACTGATCTGAAGTTGGCTTCATCAAGGGCTTTCTTCAGCTGGGGAACAGAAAGGGAAAATTAGGACACTTTTACCTTCATTTAGTAAGAGAAGCTTATGTTTAGCTTTGTCCCTATATTTTGTTCTCTTTCGACCTTTCTTTTAAAAAGGAGGGTAAGTGAGGCAATAATAATGATGTCTGATTAAGCAGATTTGTGGAGCCACACTCTAAGTGATTTCTATAATTTTTAACACTAAAGAACACAATCTTTCTTAGAACAGATAATGTAGGTGTATGTTCATCACTTGCTTTTGAAGAGCATGGCTTTGGAGTCAGACAGACCTAAGTTCAAATCTCAGCTTCACCACTTACTAGCCAAGTAATTTTTGATAATTAACTTCCCTCAGTTCATCACTGGAAGTGAGTGACTAGCCTACCTGATAGGATTTGTGTACGAGTTAAGTAGGATAAAGGAGAGAGAGAATGTGGAGGCTGGCACACAGGGATTGCTTAGTGATCATCACCCTGCTTTAAGCTTCTCTCTCCCTTTCTGTCACTTGTGACATCATGTCTGGAGAAGTGGAAATAAATTATATGGTAGTTTATATAAATACTTGTCAGTTATTGATTGTCATTGCATATATTTTTATAATATTGCTTTTTTGTTTTTAAAAATTTTAATAAACTTGCCTAGTGGAAAAATAGCATAGTGATTACTGTTAAAAACAAGACAACAGGCCCAAAATGGAATTGCTTATGCTAAGCCCTATGTCACTAAACCAAGACTTGACTTAATTATAGTCTCCGCTCTCCCAGAAATGGACTCTTTAACTAGTCAAGCAGGAATCGCCTGATCAGCACTAGTGGATAATCTGCCTGATAGACCCCTGCCATTCCCTAAAGGAAAGTAACCTTGCAATAACCAACCAGCTTTTTTGCCAGTGTAACTTCCTTGTTCCCGCTCCCTTCTGCCCATAAAAGCCTTTCATTTGTACAGCTCCTTGGAGCTCCTTTCTATCTGCTAGATTGGATGCTGCCCAATTCAAATTGATTTTTGCTCAAATAAACTCTTAAAAGATAAACTGAGGCATATTAAAAATTTTAACAGTTCTGGCATCAGAATACACCAGAAAGAGTCCCCTGATGGCCGCCAGGAACAACGAGCAGCCAGGTGAAGGTACCCATTGAGCCCCCTGAGCACCCTGCTTTCTCGATGCCCCTGGAGATCATAGGTAGGTCCCTCTAGGGTCCTAGCGCTGGAGCTTTTGCATTATGAGCTTTCAGACTTTATTTGAGCATTTCTTTTTCTGGACTGGGTCCAGAAACTGGCCGGAGTAGGACTGAGTCCAACTTAAGCTGGACTGGGTCCAGGGTGAGGCCTCAGGTGAATAAAACTTTGTTTTAAGGCTGAACAAGCAGGTTAACCTTATCAAAGATAATTTTGAATTACAGTAGCCACAGTAGAGAACTTTTAACCTAGATAAGCTTATCCATTTATGAGGTATCCTAGGAAAAAAGGGCTCTCAGCCAAGCACTCACCATAAAGGGTAGAGGGAAATGATTTTTCCTCCCCTACAGTTTCTGGTGACCAGGATGAGACCCACTGGGACACCCCAAAGGCTCCAGAGCCTACAGATGGGATCCTGGAAAAACTAGCAGAAGCTGGCAAAAGGTGAGAATTTTTACCAAAGTCAGCTCTCCCAGATGTCTATCTGTGGTGCCTGGTCGAAGAGAGGAAGGTAAAATTTCACATTGTCCTCTCCTTTCCAAATTCAGATTGGCAAGCAAAAAACATCTGTAAGAATTAGATCTTTGAATTGTGACTCATGCATTTGCTTCCGGGTACCCATGGTTGTCGATCCGCTCTCTCCCAGGGACAGCTGTGGCCTCCTTGTTTGTCCTGTTAGGTGTCCTGAGAACCTGGCTTGGCAGTCTTCAAGTTGCGGGCCCTAAAAATACGGCTGCACAGGAATGGGAGTTGCACTCCTTTGCGGCAACTGCCTGTTGCCAACTCTTGGGGGACTGTCTACGTCTGTCTGTCTCTGGGGGTGGCTCTGGATCTTGGGAGGGCAGTATCTGTTGCATCCTCTTTGGGAGACACCTCTTGCACCCAAGGGGTTGTTCAATACTGCCAGGAATGTTTACTGTTTGTCCCAGCTGAGACCTGGCAAATTATTTGACAGGATTTTTTTTTAAAAGTAGCTCTGTGGTCAGAAGTTGGCCAAACTGGAACCTAACATTCAGAGCCTGATGGGAACTTATTTGAGGCTTCTCCTCTAAGCTAAAATGAAATATGTACCTAGTGGGAAAGAAAACATTCTAAAGCCTCTGTGGAAGGATTTACTAAAACATTCCAAAGACCCACAAGTCTAAATCTAGAACATAGGAATCTTAGATTTCCGTCTTAGTTGAAGATCTCCCTGATATAAAGAAGCAAATTGAAGAGAATGTAGTTGGATGGGTGGGGCAGCCTCTAGATCATTCAGGTTGCAACCCAATTCTTTGAGAAATTAAAAACTGTACTTGTCTTACAAGTTGAGTCTTTATAAAAACAGAAATGTGGCTCTAGAAACAATTCAAAGCCCACCTATCCTTTTTACCAATCCCAAAACCTCCCCTATTCATCTCTAAACTTGCAGATGTTGTAAAAGATCTGGACTTAGGAAAGTCCTTCTTAGTGGAACCTGCATTCTTTCTCTGTGCTTTTTGAGATGTAAGTATTCTAGCTGGTCTTATCCAGGAACCAAGGTAATTCCTATCCAAAGGAGGGGGAAAAAAAGGGAAAAGCCATTTTGAAAACGAGGCCTCTGAAAAATCTTAAACCTCTCTTTCACAAATATTAGTAAAAAGCTTTAGCCATCTGAGCAGGTAACCTTAACTTATTCCGTCTGCCAGGAACACAATTTGGATCCAACTGTTCTTTTATAAACTGGGGAGTTTTACATTACTGTACCTGTCTCATGGCTAAAATTTTAAAACAAAATCTATAAGATCTCTGTGTCTGTATGTTAATGATTGTTTATGTATGCATGTTATAGATACTGTGACTTTTTTCTATCTCCAGATGGTATTGCTGAAATTAATTTGTAAAGAGCTCTGCTTAATTGGCTTAAAGGCAAATGAGTATTTGTATATATCAAGTATACTCTCAGAAATACAGAAACTAACCCAAATGTTTTTCAAGTTCACATGATCTAAGATAACCTTCAGTAAATAAAAGCGAGTTTGTTTGTTGGTAGAATTTTAAAATGCTGATAATTCTAAAATTAAATTCTAATTAACTATAATACTTTTATTCTACCTAGGTTTATTAAAAGTCAAAGCTCATGTTATCTCTGTTACAGAATTTGTCAGCAAGAAGGATAATAAGATGATGATTAGCTGTTTAAAGTCTCATGAAATTTTCATGAGTAATCTAAACATAATTGTTAAAAATAAGTGAATTATTAGATGTAAGATAAAAGTTTATTTATAAACTTTTCAAAATAATTATGCTTTATGATATGTCTACTTAAAAAGTTTCCAAAAATCTATTTGGTAACTTGAAACCTTAAAGTTACACTGAGATAAATTAAATGATAGCTATTCATTGAACAACTAGATCATTTCCAAATAAAATAAAATACTGAAACATTAACTATTGAACATAGGTTTATCCACTTTTGGCTTCCTTTTACAGAGGAACTAAAGATATTTGGGTCTATTAGTAAACATGTTTTGTGCCACATTGGCAAGTTTACTTTAAGGAAGAATATACTTCTAGAAACTATGAAATGTGTTTATAAATGCCAATTCTCAGAATGCTAGTGCAACAAACAGACCCCAGTTGCTTACTAGGAATTAAGGAGTAAGGGTTAAGACTTCTAAATCAATATATATAATTAAAACTATTTAGAAATAATAAGGGTTGAAAGGAAACAACCGTGTATGAAAAGTAGGTATGGAAAGTAAAATGATTCTTTGTTCTAGAATGAGAAAGAGGAAAAACATAGAACAAAATCTGAACAGATATAAAAAAAGTTGTAGAAGGTTTGTGGAAAAGGAATCTTGGGAAAGAAACTACGTGTGGTCAAGCTGGCTAACATTGGAATTGATTTAAATGATTAAAGAATGAATTTTAATATCAAAAGTACACTGATGCAGGGGCTGGCCCAGTGGTGTACTGGTTAAGTTTGTGTGCTCTGCTTTGGTGGCCTGGGGTTTGCAGGTTCGAATCCTGGGTACAGACCTACACACCGCTCATCAAGTCATGCTGTGGCAGCATCTCATATACAGAATAGAGGAAGATGAGCACAGACATTAGCTCAGGGCCAATCTTCCTCAGCAAAAAGGGGAAGATTGGCAAGGGATGTTAGCTCAGGGCCGATCTTCCTCACACACACACACACACACACACACACACACACACACACACAAGTACAACACTGGTGAAAAATTAGAATTTGGTTTTCTCTCTGTTAAAGGGACAAAGTTTTCTTGGATTATTGGTCTGTTCTTGATAAGAGATTGTGAAAGGTTGTGGGGTTTTTTGTTTTTTTTTGTTTTTTCTACTTTTTGGGTAATCTACCTAGAAAGCAAAGATTTTGTGTCTTAGGCAAAATAACTTACTGTGTTTCATGTTATCTTTATCAGGTCTTTGATTACTTATGAAAACCCAGTCTTCTCAATAATAAAAGAGCTAAGTTTTGTTCACAACTATGTAACCTTCTGTATTCTCCTTTAAAACCTTCTATTGTCACTTTGGTTAAATAATTATTATTTCATAATAATCTATGATCCTATTTAGTCAACTGTTTAAACCTTTTGATGTTTTGACAACTTCCCAAAATCAAATTCTAAATGGAGTCTTTTTGACCTCAAAGTAGAGATTTTCCCAGAGGGCCCCTGGAAAATCTCAAAGGATTTGTCTCTAACTTTATAAAAGAGAGATGTTAAACTAATTAGGTTTATTTGGTATGTTAAATTATATGGAAAGCGTTTTTATATTAATAACATGCATCATACAAATATAATCTAAGTGTTTTGGAAACTGTATGAAATTCCTAAAAATCTGGTATGTCCTGGTATAATATTATCAGTCAGAATTCCAGTTATTATCTTAAAATGTGTATGGCACAGTAATAACCAAATTTCCTTGTCAATTCTATTATAATGAACTCTCATCAGATCTTTAACCATGGGCACTTTTAAGTCTTCTGTCATTCACAGACAGTTATTGTTTTACACTGATGTTTTTGCAAAAGTGAGATTCCTGGGAATGACCCTACCAAGTACTCTTGACCACTGATGCCCCTGCCAAATTACAAGGTGTTGAAACTTGGGTGCATATTTCACAACTGAAGAAGGCTCCACCTGACATCGGGGTAGACTGTGTCCTCCCAAGATGTCAGATCACGAACATTTCTTTCCATTCCTCTTTCCCTCTCCGATCATCCTTTTCCTAATTTTTACACCATGAAGGTCCTTGTGATTCTTTTTTCCACATCTTGCCTTGCTCTGGCCTGGAAAGATAATGCCATTGTTCACATATCTCAGGCCGTTGCAAAGGGGGTTATCTAACCTCCAAACAACTGGTGGATTGCTGCAATGTTGGTGATCCTGTAGTTCTGCCCATCACAAACTTCTCCCTGATTTCCAATGCCTCAGTTTCTCTGGAACAAACTCAGCCCCTCTCTATTGTGTCAGACTCCCTAACCCTGGGGTCCATTTCCCTGCCTCTGGTAAAAACTCTAAACCCAGGGAACCTTGCATCCCGGCTCTGTACAAAGAAAGGGACACAAAGCAAGGGTAACTAGAATTGGTCTACGGACCCTTAAATTTTATTGGCCACCATGGCTATCACCTTTCCAGTCCTGAGCCACAGACTCAATTGGGAATTACCAAGAGGCACTCATAATTCAAAATTAGCTTCCTTTGGCAGATCCCTACATCCTTGGCTAAGAGTAAGTGCAAATGAGGCTGTGATCCAGAACCTCTCCTTAACTCTTGAAGATATTAACAGACTCTGCTGCTAAAGCAATAGCTGCCCAACAAAAACCTCTAGACTCTCTGGCCAAAGTTGTTCTTGATAATAGGGTAGCCCTTGATTATCTTTTAGCTAAGCAAGGAGGTGTCTGTGCTATGGCCAACACCACTTGCTGCACTTGGATTGACACTTCTGGGGAAGTGGGGACTCAGCTATATAAGATCACTGCATAAGCCAGTTAGCTTAAGAAAGTGACTCTTTCAATGGGGTCTTTTTTGGACTTATTTGATTCTGATTGGTTTGGATCTTGAGGACCATGGCTCCAAAGTGCCCTCCACCATTGGGAATTGTCCTGCTTATAATAATCTTAGTAGTCTCCCTGGTGCACTGTAGTCTCCCAAAAGCTTTAAATGCATGTTCACAGCTGCTAACCATCAAGCAAATGATCTAAGACTAGAACATCACAAAAGGAATGAAGAGAGCCAGCCTTGATGGCCTAGTGGTTAAAGTTCAGTGCACTCTGCTTCGGTGGCCTGGGTTTGCTTCCCAGTCGTGGAACCACACCAGTCCTGTCAGTGGCCATGCTGTGGCAGCAGCTCACATAGAAGAACCAGGAGAACTTACAACTATATACAACTATGTACTGGGGCTTTGATGGGGGCAAAAGGAAGAAAAAAGGAGGAAGATGGGCAACAGATGTTAGCTTAGGGCGAATCTTCCCCTGCAAAAAAGGAATGAAGAGAATGACTGACTTAAAGAATGTGAATCCAAAGTTGTGACCTGTGACTGCCACAAAGAGATTCAGCAAAAAACTACAAGAACTCCAGAGCAGTAGCTGAGAGTGGTGCTAATGCCTTAAATTCTGATTACATCTCTTGGTTAGGCTGAGAGTCTGATCAAAGGTGAGAACTGTTAAAAACAAGACAACAGCCCCAAATGGGCTTATGATAACTAAGCCCTACGTCAAAAACCAAGACTTGACTTAATTACAGTTTCAGCTTTCCCAGAAATGGGCTCTTAACCCAGTCCTCAGGAACTGCCTGATCAGCACTAGTTGGGTCATCTGCCTGATAGAACCCTGCCATCCTCTAAGGGAAATTAATTTTGCAATAACCAACCACTTTTTTGCTATGACTTGTTCCCACCCCCTTCTGCCTATAAAAGTCTTTCATTTTGTACAGCTCCTCAGAGCTCCTTTCTATCTGCTAGATTGGATGCTGTCCAATTAAAATTGATTTTTGCTCAAATAAACTCTTAATTTTTAATATGCCTCAATTTATCTTTTAACATTAAATTATTTTACAGTGTTCCCCTCCTCCTCATATGCCCTTAAACCAGTGCCACTTGATTTTTAGGAAGAAGAGGCAGCTGAAAAGGGAGAAGATAGGAAGGTGGTCTTCTCTACGGCTGATAGTATTTAACCTATCAAAGAAAGAAGTCAGTTATTTGTACCTCTTCTCTCTAAACTAGCTCATTCCTTCAGATCCTAACTGCACGCCACAGTGTTAGTCTTTTATTACCACCCAACTAACTTCCTGTTAGATATTCCACCTTTACCTCAATCACAGCTTTGTCTAAAACTGGGTAAGCCCTCGCAATTATCGCTTACTTTGTACTTACTTATGTTGTTCAAGCACTGTGATAATCACTTTACATATATTTTCTAATTTAACCCTCAAAACAAACCCGGAAAATAGTTGTGGTGATTTCCATTTTATGGTCGAGGAGATGAGAAATTAAGTCTCTTGCACAGACAGTAATTCACATGTTGCTGATAAGAGGCAGAGCTGGGGCTCCTCTTAGGCAGTGCGCCCCAGCCCACCCCTGCTGCTAACTTCTCACTACATCACACTCCCTGCTCTCTCAGTCTCCTCACAAGTGCACAGTCTTCACTGATCCTTATTAAAAGGATTTAAATTTTATAAGTATTCTGAAAAACTCTCTCTGATTAAAGGTAACTTTAATTTCAGCACACCTTTTTTGTTTCCCACAGAATTTTCTTTTTATATTTTTAATACTTATGTAGTATTTTGCAATTTACAAAGCACTATATAAACAGTAATTTGATTTTGTAAATGGTCTCTGTAAATTACAATTGCTAAATGCACCAAATTTGGAAAATACCGGCAATCCCAACCAAGTCGGAATTATTTTAATCCTTCCTTCCTCATGATATAACATTTAGTGTCTGTTTGGTGATTTTTCTGTTAAAATTGCTCTTTGATTTAATTGTTCTCTATTTTCAACAGAACTACTTTGCTCGGCCCTAATCATCTAAAGCCCAGAGTAACTGTTCTAGTTTTCTTGAGCCTCCATGTCTCCAGTTTCTCTTCATTCTCACCTACTCTCCACTGCTATCAGACGAATCTTCCTAAAATTGTGCTCATATCATACCCCGCTCTTCTCAGAAACCTAGAGTGCCCCACTTTTACCTAACAGTTCACATCTGACCATCTACCAGCTGGTCCCATCCAAGCTAATCACTCTCTGATATTTCCCGACGTGTCTGCTCTGATCAAGAGGCAAATCCTCCTCATTTGCTCACATGTCCTATTTGTTAGTGTAACTAGGCTGTGTTCATCCTCTTACATAGGGTGTCCCAGCCCTGTCAGCTCTGCCAGTCTCAATCCTATACTTTCATTAAGCTTCCCTTCTTGTATCACCCAACCAGCCTAAAACAAACTTTCCCTTACTCTGAATTCCTTCAAAATTGGACACAGCCTCTAGTTATCCAAGAAAGGCCTTCTGATGTCTTCCTTATCTGTCTTGTAAAGAGTGGAGATCACAATTAAACAAGGGTCCCTAGGCACACACTGGAGCATGGGCGTATCTTCTATTGCTTTTATATGCAGCTCTCGGGAGATAGCAGATGCATGATGGATGCTAGTTAGGTGAACTGAGGAGACAGGTGATTTGATATCTGTCTATCTGATGGCAGTCTCCTTAATCCTCTGTTCCACTCAGTTATCACTCCCTGATGGGAAAGCTCTCATCAAGACATTCCTTCACTGGGCAGAGAACTGTATATCAGAAACTGGTTTTTTGTGTGTCGATTTACAAACAGCATAGAGATGGCTTGACTGCATCCGGCTCACTGGTCAAAGGGGTGTGAGAAGAGCCCAAGAACAACTGCAGCCGTTCTCAGACATCCCGTAGCTGGCCCTCCTCTCAGAAGGTATTCACCTAGAGGAAGCTTGTCACTTGACTCATACCTCAGTCATTTCCCGTTGTGCTGCCTTCTTTGCAGTTTCTCTCTCAGTTTGGAATTGCTTTCTTAGAGCTTCTATGCGTTCAGCATGCAATTCTGCTTCCATTTTGGATTCCTCGGTCATGCGATCTCTGTTTTGAAGAAGACAGACGATAAATCACCTTTGGAAATCATCTTAGGAGGTAAGAGAGGGGAATGTGTGACTGTCCAAAAGGTGTAAGATTCACGAACGAGAAGCAGATCAGTCAGCAGGTGAACCTTACTGACCTGGAGCTCATTAACAGACGAGAAAGAAAAAGCATTTACCTGTAGCATTAAAAAACAAGAAGTCATTCAATACAAAGAGATCCAACCAAAAGAGTGAAACACATATTCTTGTTTTAACCAATACTGAATAGTCTTGAGTCAGCAACATTTCATAGAACATAAAATTTGCACGGATCACAAATACGAGAAATACTTTCTTTGCTTTAGCTTACACCTGTGCCCTATATCAGTAATTCACTACCTGAAAGAAATAAAGATCTATGTGCACACTGCATTTCCCTTGGGTACAAATTTTTATGGAATGTTATTAATATTTAAATCATATTTACCTAGATACAGTTTAAGAAAAAACTTTAGTGGCTTGACCTGAACTTCATGGGTCTGACCTAAGTAATCTCAGGCCAGAACTGAAAACAATGAATGGTTTAGCATCTGCTTAGATGGAGTCATCCCACTGCTGGATGGCTTATCCCAGGCTGCTGTTACTCCTTTTCCAAATCATGCTTTTAAAGGACACATAAGCTTTTCAAAGAAAAGGCTTCGCAGAAACATGCCAGTGTCCCTTCTAACTGATAGCCTTTAAATTTTGCTTTAACCATCATGTACAGAAAAAACTTGATACTAGATGAGGGAAGAGCTGAAAAGGAGATCCAAATGAGCATACCCCGGCCGGCTAGTACCTGCTGCTCAGCTAGGCCCGGTTCCTTAACATGGCTCTGCTGGGAGTACTAGTTCAAAGTAGGAGAAAAGGGTTTAACTAGTTTATGTAAAGGAACGGAACTTACTCTCCCAGAGTCTCTTCCCTAAGTGCACTGTGACTATATGCCCTTACTTGAAGGTTTCCAAATTCTGTCGCTCAAGTTCTTTGTTTTCCAGCTTCTCTTGAACCTGATCAAGCTTTGTTTGCAGATGAGTATTTGCCTGGAGAGCCTGCTCCAGGCTCATGGCCAGCTTCCTGTTGTCTTCTCTAGCTACATCCAGAGCTTTTTGTAGAGGCTCCATCTGAAAGAGAAGGAGTGTTTTTAGTTCCACCATAACAGAAGCAAGAAGTCCATACACTGAGTCTTCACTCCTTACACTGTTTCAGCCTGGAATATGTATGTGATAACTTATTACAGACATTGCTTAGGAGACTCTTAGAGGGCGATGGGAAGGGTATGCTCCATTGGTCACTAGAGAGCTTTGGAAAATAGAGCCCACTTCATTTATCCTAAATTAAAAAATTTTAAACTAGTTAAATTCCCTTTCCTAATCCTATGAACTTCTGGTCTCAATGCCTAGAGAGATAAGAACTGGAAACTTGTATATCCTTCCAGAAAAAGCTTATTTATATGAAATATCCGTGTGTATTTTATATATGTGCATACATGTAGATATGTATTCATGTGCATACATATACCCGAGAGCACACACATGTGAGTATGTGTCTCCTTATTAACAGTGGGATCACCTGACTGAGGTTATAAGTTTTTCTCTAAACGCTTTAACTTCTGCAATCCTTTATCTGTTAATAAATGAAAAGAATGTGGACTATGTAGGGCAAAGAGAATTAGGCATAATTGTGGTCCTGGTTTGCCAATAAATGACTCACTGTTAAGAGTGTAGGCTCATTTGTAAATATTTCATTGTCCAAAACTCAGACTTGAATGAAAAGGAAATTTACCTGATTATTTTACATTTTTCCAAAACAGCAATATCCCAATAAAACCCCAAATATCAATGTTATCATCTATAAAAACCTGCCTGTACCTCACTGTTGTGCTGGGCATCCACGACAAGCATTCTGGCCTGCCACTGGTCCACTTCTGCTTCCAGCTTCTGCACCCTCTGTTGATTTAGAGCCCTAAGCATAGAAAGCACAGAAAGAGTGACCATAGGAAAGAACCATCTAGGAATGACATCATTGGGAGTTACAGGGCACTCTTCTTCTAAGAAGCTCAAATAGGATATGTAGTAGGCTCCAGATGCTCAGAATGTCTGACAGTTGGCAGGTGACAATTAGTAACCTCAGCTTTAGGTCAAGAAACTAAGGCTCCTAGGGATTAAAAACTTGTCCCATCCATGATTCAATTTGGCTTGACACATTGAACTATCAGTACATGTTAATGACTAACTTATGGGCTGGTAATTTTATACTAAATATATCACTGGTACAAAAATATATTGCCTCTACATGGATTGACTTGTTGAGATTTTTGCTTCTAAATACAACAGTTACCTAGAACTTTATTGTGAATGGTAAATGATATTTTTAATACCATCCTCTTGACTTTTAAGTTCAGAGGTAATATACATTCATAATATGTAAAAATTAAAGATAAACACAATGAAGAATATAAAACTCACTTGTTCTCTCATAATATAGAGGCAATAGGCACCACTAATATACATATTACAATATATTTTAGAGGGCTTATTAAATTCAGATCACTTGTTCATTAACCTAAAAGGGAAACTTTAAGGTAATTTTTGAAACATTTAAAACATGGCTAGAAGTAGTCCTCTAGAATGATTCATCTAAAATAATTATTATTCTTTAAATAGGATACTAATAAATGGATAATTAATTCAAACTAATGTAGGCACTTTGCTTCAATTATCTTGACAATTACTATTCTGTAGACCCAAGGGCAGGTTTAAAGGGCATAGAAAACAGCAAGAATAAAACAAAAATATATCACATGAATTTCTAGAATGCATACTCTTTCACATCACTACAAAAGATGGGAATTTTGAATTTTTGGAAGTCATATTTGTTTCTAATTCCAGATTTTCTCTAATTTGCTAGCTCTTTAAACATCATTTTACTAGTTTTATATAGTGACTTTGTTTCTTGACTGCACACTTCTCCTTACAATAATGCAGCAGAAAAATACAAGTACAAAGACAGAAAAATAATGCGATACCTTTCTTTCTTGAGGCCTGCAATCTCTGAATCCCTCCGCCCAAGCTCTATTTGTACTTTTTCCAGAGCACCTTGCATCTTACTGTGAGAAGCCAGCACATTCTCCAACATGATTGTAACTTTGCAGTTGTCTTCTTTAGCCTCTGCCAGTTGTCGCTGAAAGTTTCCCACCTAACAGAAAACAAAACAAGACAAAAGATACTTGATCCTTTCCGGTTATTCTTCTGCCACTGAGTCCCATTACTTCTAGTGAAGAGTATGGAAATCAGGCATGGCAGCATGCTAGGAGGAATAATTAAAGTATATTTTATTTTTATTTCATTTCTTAAGTTATTATGACTTTGAGAAAATGAAAACTAGATCCCAGATGCTATGGAGAAGTCTGCACTGCTTCCTAACTATTGATGAGTCACAGCACGTTATTAACAGGAGACACGGGGATCAACAGCTTCTTGGGTCTAGGGGTGGTCCCAGGCTGGCCAGCTCTGGCCCCGCTCAGCTATCTTATCATGGGGGCAGAAGAGGAGAACACATCTGAAGCCCGTCAGAATTATCTGAGGGAAAAAGACCATAAGAGAAAGCAGAGCTGCTGAAAAATGGTGCAACTCACAGCCCTCTTCAGAGATGCAAAATCTGGTACCTGCTGTCAAGGAGTTGGGATGGGACCTCTGTTCCCACTAAGCACACACACTGTTACGTAGAAAGCATCCAGTGATTTAATTTAACATGAAATCACAGCAGTGTTATATCATGTTAATAAAACATAAGTAGGCAGTTCATTATTACCAAGGTCAACTGTGTTTCAACAGAAAAACATTAGGATTTTTTCTTTTGATTATTTTAAGACAGCAAGTTCAAAAAAATTTATTGGGAGTTAAATTATGTATTTTTAAGGGAAATATCTTAAAGCTCTTTTAAAGTTTTCTTTAGGAAAAACCCCTCCTCTCATCAATCCTCATTCTCTCTTACTAAAGGGAACAAGAAGGGCAGGAATGGGGCTGCAGAAAGAGACCCTAAGCGCCTCGTCTCAGTCACAGGCTTTCAGCGAGGACTGCGCCTTGCCTTCTTGTTCTCCCTGTCCTCCAAAGCCTCCAGGTCCCCTTTCAGCTTCTGACTCTCCTTCAGGGCTGCGTCACGACACTTCACGGCTCGTGAGAGCTCCTCTTCATTCTTTTCAAGGATGGATTTCACCTTAGTAGAAAGGAAGGAACAAGAACTTGTCCAAAGCACAATAAATCAGCAATTAGAATAAGACACAGCAGTTTAGAAACCAAACTTAAAATGTTTAAATATGCTTTTCCACTATTATAAGTAAAAACCAGCTCTTTATTAGCTGTTTTTCCCTTTAAAGAAAACTGCAAAGCAAAAAAAAAAAAAAAATCTGTGTGAATAAACATGGGCAAGCCTAATACATGTCAATCTCCATGAAAGCACAGAATAAGGGATAAAGGAGATAAGACTATGAAGTAAGATGTAAAATGGGAGAAAAACTGATTATCATGGAATTTGAAAATACAATAAATGCACAGTATAATAAAAGCCAAGATGAATAAGTACTAAATAATGTTAAGAAAACAGTGTTACAGAAGAATGAATCCTAATTAGAAGTATTAGAATTTTATATCCCTGAAACACTTTTAGTATATCTACACGATCTCAGATGATCATATTATTTTAAATATTACTCTGTTTAAAAACTTATTTTGAATTAATTATAGACTCACAGGATGTTGCAAAAATAGTGCAAGAGTCCCAAGTACTCTTCATCCTGCTCCTAATGCTGACATCTTATATTGCTGTAGTTCAAAATCAAAACCGGGAAATTGACTTCTGTGCGTTACTGTTAACTAGATTAACTGGACAGAACTCAGTTTTCACCATTTTTTTTAACCAGCATCCATCGATGTGTGTGTGCACGTGCACAGAGCTCTATATAATTTGATCCTATGCACATATTCATGTGAACACCACCACAATCAAGATACAGAGGTGCGGGGGCCGTCCGGTGGCGCAGCGGTTTCGTCCGCGCTTGGCAGCCCGGGGTTCGCGGGTTCGGATCCCGGGCGCCCGCTGACGCACTGCTTGTCAGCCACGCCGTGGCGGCATCCCATATAAAGTGGAGGAAGATGGGCACGATGTTAGCCCAGGGCCAGTCTTCCTCAGCAAAAAGAGGAGGATTAGCAACGGATGTTAGCTCAGGGCTGGTCTTCCTCACAAAAAAAAAAGATACAGAAGTGCTCCATCACCACAAGAGAATTCGCTTGTGCTGCTTCTTTGTATTCACATCCTCCCCCAAACCCATCCCCTGTTCCCTGGCAACCTCTAATTTGGTCTCTATCTCTACAGTTTTGTCATTTCAAGAATATTATTTTAATGTAATTAATTTTTGTACAGGTAATACATTCACATTTTTTAACAGCTTTACTGAGGTATAACTTGACATACAATAAACTGTGTATATTTCAAGTATTCAATTTTGACATATGTATAAACTCTTGAAACCATAATCAATATAATGAACATTTCATCATCCCAAAAGTTCCCTTATGCCTCTTTGTAATTTCCCCCTTCTGTCTCTTCCTGTTCCTACACCTCCACCCAAGGCAACCACTGATCTGTTTTTTATCACAATAAATCAGTTTTTATTTTCTAGAATTTTATATAAATGGAATCATATTGGTTGTACTCTCTTTTGAATAGCTTCTATCACTCAGCATAATCATTTTGAGTTTCATTCAACCTTTTCTCTGTATCAATAATTCATTCCTTTCTGTTGCTAAATAGTATTCTATTGTATGGATATACCACAATTTACTTATCCATTCACCTGCTGAACACTTGGTTGTTTCCAGCTTTAAGCTATTACAAATAGAGCTGCTGTGAACAGTTGTGTACAAGTCTTTGTGCTTTCATTCATCTTTGGTAGGAACAGGAGTGGAATAGCTGGGTCATATGGTAGTAGTATGTTTCACTTTAAAGAAACTACCAAACTATTTTCCAAAGTAGTTATACCATTTTACATTCCCTTCAGCAGTGTATGAGAGTTCCAGTTGCTCCACATCCTAACACTTGCTATGATCAGTTTCTCAATTTTAGATGTTCTAATAGGTGTATGGTAATATCTAATTGTGATTTTAATTTGCATTTCCCTAATGACTGATGTTTAACATCTTTTCAAGTGCTTATTTACCATCCATATATCTTTTTTGGTGAAACATCTGTTCAAATACTTTGCCCATTCTTTTTATTGGGTTGTTTTCTTCTTAGTGAGTTTTAAGAGTTTTTAATACCTTCTGGAGACAAGGCCTTTATCAGATATGTGATTTGCAAATATTTCTCCCCGTATATAGTTTATCTCTTCATTCTCTTAACGATGTCTTTGAAGAGCACAAGCTGTCAATTTATCATTTTTTTCCTTTATGGAGCATGCTTTGGATGTCAAATCTAAGAAATCTTTGTGTAGTCTAAGATCACAGAGACTTCCTCCTATGTTTTCTTCTAGAAGTTTTATAGTTCTAGGTTTTACATTTAAGGCTCTGATCCATTTTCAGTTAATTTTTATATATGGTGTGAAGTATTGATCAAAAGTTTTTTGTCATTTGATCAAAAGCTCCAATTGCTCCAGCACCATTTGTTGAAAAGACCATCCTTTCTCTACTTTCATTTTTGTTGAAAATGAAATGTTCATAAAATTAATTATTTTGAATAAGTAGCACAGTGACATTATTCTTAAGGTACAAAAGGGTAAAGTAAAAAATCTCCCAGCTACCCAGTTTCCTTCCTCAAAAACAGTGTTGCCAATTTATTATGATTAATTTTAGAGCTATTCTGTGCATCATAAGTGAATACATACATATATATTCTTTATCCTCCGACCCTTTTGCACACAAAAAGTAAAATACTATGTATACTCTTTTGAACCTTGATAGTTTAAACCTAATAATATATATCTTCAAGCAATTATTCCAAACCATGAATACACAGTGATTTATTTAGCCAGTCTCTTATTGATGGGATTTTGGTTGCTTCCAGGCTTTCATTATTAACAAACAATACTTCAGTAAGTAACCTTGTCAACATGTCTTATGGACAAGCTAGTATATCTGTAGGAAAAAGTCCTAGAAGTACAATTGTGGGGAGGAGTGAAAAATATTGCCAAATTGCCCTCCACAGAAAGTTGTCGCATTTTACACTCCCAACAGCAACAAAGAAGAATGTCTTTTCTCCACATCTTCCTCAACATTATTACACTTCCTTAAAACTTTTAACCTGTAACATTTAATACTTTTTCTGTAAGGATCCAAGAATAGCACAAAGGATGCCAACTTATAGGTTCTGAAAACCTATTGGGTTTTGTTCTAGAAAAGTACACAAGGAAGAATATAGTTAATATAATTTTATCAGTGTTTATAAGATATATATATAAATAAGAAAAGGCCACTAGCAAAAATATTTACAGAAAGGATCTAAATAGTAATCAACTCTAACAGACAAGCTATAGTACTTTCTATTTTTAAATATCAAACAAAGATGGATGCTCTAACAAGTTTTCTTTGGAAAATATTTTCCAATGTTCAAGTTCTTGGGGCTTCTATTAATGTATTTCTATTTTATAATAAGGCTTTATCCAAACATTTTACTGCAAATATGAAGATTAGGTAGACGTTTTGAATTCTGAAAAAATCAAAGTGAGATTTTAAAAAATCTCAATGGTTACTGTTAAGCCAAATCTGATATTTCTGTGTTCAAAAAAAAATTTAATTATGTGATAGCCAGAATGATGGTTTTGATCTACATTGTCAATTTTTCCTATTTGTGAAGAACCTGATTTCCTTGTTGTTACTCATACCTCCAAACATTGTCTTTCTGGATTGTTACTACTTTTCTTCATTGTTGTATAAATCTGACATTTCCTTATGATGTAATTTGTGGTCTTTACTTACCGAATCCAGTTTAAGAAAATTTGGTGACCCATCATTTATTAATGGTCTTGAGGCAAGAATGTCTATTTTACCTTCCAGTCTTCCCTCCATGGTTTTAATAGCATTCAAGAGAGTCTTTAGAGAGATTCTAGCGTCTCCAATCTCCTGAGAAGATCTCATAGAAGTCAGTGTAGGTGCAAAGGTCACACGGCGTGTAGAGTTTGGAATAACACTGGGCAAACCAACTGATGAAGTTCTTTCCTTTACATTGTTTACTTGGGGCCTACAACTTTCAGGGAATTTCAAAGACGCAGGCCTCTCTGGAGATTTCCTTTTTCTTGGAGGCATCATCAATTAAAAACAATAAAAAGCAACTAATCCCAGAGTTATTTTTCAATGAGTACCCCCTTTACTAAGCGAAATACCACAATGTTCTAAATGAAGCCGTGATGGAAAATATACTTGAAAATGTGTTCCTTTGTGTTCAGAATGAAGAAATCACACTGTAAAGTATGTCCTAGTGAAGAAACAGACCTTAAATCAAATTCCCTGTAGGAGAGCGTATCTACTGAGGACCCTTTACCAGTAGAGTCAGATGGTTAGAACCCTAACAGTATTCCATTTGAAGACACATTTTAGTTCCTTGGTTACCAGGGGTAACCATACACAAATGTTATAGATAGGAAGTTATACATGCTTATACTGACTGTTAAAGATTAAAAAAAATAAATTAAAAACATGGTAAACTTGTAAATCATTGAAATGAATCACTTCCTTTTGGTAACACATTCCTGGATTATTTTCTTCACTAAATGTTTATATATCTTTTTTGTCTAACCTTCTCTATTTATTTGTTAAAATGTTAAAATGTTTATGACCGACAAAAGGTTTTCAGCCTCAGTAGCCACCATGCTGACAAGTAAGCACCTTCCCTACTAATCTCTCTTTCCAGTGCGCTGTCTGTTGCAGATGTATCTTTTTAGCGCTAAGTTCTGATTAGCCTATAATTCAAAAACCAAAGATAATGGTTCCTCACGTCTGCCAAATGTTTTAAAGCTCAGATTAAAAAAACCACTTCCTCTATGAGAGCATCTCTCCACGCTTCCCTTATGATGAGGCTCCCTATGAATGTGCATAACACAATCTCTTTTGTTCCTGAAGGCATAACTTTCTATTCTATAGTAAAGTTTATTGAGTACATTCCCAAGCCTCCAATTAGAGCATAAACAGTTTGAATGTCCCAGTCCTGCTTCAGGCATCTTTATGAATTCCTCTGTGGCCTAGCGGAACCTTGTACATGGTGGGTGTTTAAAAAATGGTCGTTAATTGAGTCAAGTGAGGGAATATTCGTCTTTCTGGGATTGTACGGTAAGGTGGGGAGAAAGGCATCAATTTCTTAAAAACTAATTAAAACAATATACCAGCAGTCCACTTGTAGCTATTAATCACACCTGAGCATATTTGCCCTCCAGAGCCTTGTTCAACTTGCGCAGATGGTCATTCTGTGAACTGGTTTCAGTAAAAGAATGTAGTTGTTCTTCTAGCTGTTTAACTTTTGTCTAAGGAAAAACAAAAGAATAACAAAATAAGCCTCATTAACGAGATATATATATATTTATATATATCTGGAGGAGATATTTATATACTCCAAAAGGAAAAAAAAAAGATGTCATGAGTTTTGCAAAAAATGACAGAAAATCATTAAAACTTGTAAAAAGCAGTCCTAAGTTTTTCTAATCATGCAAAGAATGCTATTTCAACTAAAACAGCTATTTCAACAGCTAAAAGTAGGCTGTAGCCATTTACATGCACTGAGTTAACTCATTTTGTTTCTATTGCTTATGAAAACTCCAAATTAACATGACTCATAAATACATGAGTAAGACTTTGTGGGTAACATATTTCAATTTTAAAGGAACTGTGGTACCTAGCATTCAAAAACCTTTTTTAATGTGGATGATTAAAATTGTCAACGAGCAAGAAAGGGACACAGAGTCTTGTGTTTTACTGACAAAATTACAAAAGTCGAATAAATGGAATTCTTATAAAGAAGATTACTCACATCTTTCTCTTTAAAGAAAATGATCATTTGGGGGATCAAATCATTAATATTTACTCACAAATCTCCAAATTTTGTGTTTTTCCACATTGTCTTCTTATTCCCAACCCTCTCATACAAATCAACAGTTAACATTACTGAGTCTATCCCTGAATCAAGAAAAATTTCATCCAAAATGTTTTATTTGTCAACTTTTTCCTCTCTTGATATCTTTTCTTGTTTCCTACCTGTGGAAGGCTAATACCTCTTGGCTGTAGCTACTGGACATTTTCAGGAACTGTTACAATTTGAGTGCTAATAGTAAGCTTTTCTTTTGAAAGGGTGCATGAAAACACATTTTGTCTCAGGAAATCTCTTGTTCCATCAGCAGGATCCTTCTTTCTCTCAGCTTTGTCTGTTTCTGTTGCTCTTTTCCACAGTGTACAGTCTAAAACGTGTCCTGTGGCTCCACAAAGCTATGACTAAAAATTAATCATGGTTTTCACTTAAGGTTCAGAATTAAAATGGTGGCCACTTGATTGATGATTGAAAATTGATGCAACAATTATTCTCATTTTATTTTTTTAAATTTACTTTTGTGTGTATGAGGAAGATTAGCTCTTAGCTAACATCTGTTGCCAGTCCTCCTCTTTTTTGCTGAGGAAGATTGGCCCTGGGCTAACATCCACACCCATCTTCCTCTACTATGAGACACTGCCACAGCATGGCTTGACAAGCGGTGCATCAGTCCGTGCCCGGGATCGGAACCTGTGAACCCTGGGCCGCCAAAGCAGAGTGTGCGAACTTAACCACTACACCACCAGGCTGGCCCCCAATTATTCTCATTTTAAACATAAGCAAACTATTAACTTATAGAATCCAATGGAAAATGGACTAACTCTGAAGACTTTTAGATTTGCCTCTGTTCAAGCAAAACACAGATTATCCTATTCCACAATATTCCTCAGATGATTTACCCCATCTCAGCCTCCAGGTACTCAATACAATGCCCCGAAACTTGTCAGATGGCATGTTCTCATCTATACAGCACTCTAATTTCTGTACTGAGTTTCTTATTTGGCAGGATTACTAATTCAGGACATGTAAATGGGAAAGAACATAGCAAATAAATCTTGTTGCCCCTCAGAGATCTGATGTTTCTGTGTCATTAAAATCCAAGCAGCTTCCATAGCTGGCTTATCAGCAGTCTCAGGAATAGCAGTAATTTAGGTCAAGGTCATATCCTCATATTGTTTCAAATGATCTAAATATATAGATATAGATATAGACATACACTTTTTATATAAAACTATATAATACAATATATGTATAAATATGTATTTTTATAGTTTTATATATAAAAAATGTAGAAATAGACAACTAAGAAATGGATGGAAAGGAATCCTTATTTTAACCTGTTTTATAATGCAAGTATTTTAAAGTAATGCAATTAATTTCCCAGGTTTTTTTTTAATATAATAAATTTGAAGTAAAATAGGACATGCCCATAATGTGAGCCCCTTTCTAGTCTGAAATAAGCTTCAGAGTTAAAACAACCTGAACTGCCAAAGTTATGTATTTTGACTAAAAGTATGAAAATATATTCAGGAAATTGTGATAATTTCAGTGCAGCAAATTTTTTTTTTCTTTTTAAAACCCTTAACTAATATTCATATAATGGAATATCATGTAGCAATCCAAAGAACGACAACAACAAACATGGATGAATCTCTCAACCGTATTATTAGGTGAAAGAAACAAGAAAAAGTATATAGTGTATTATTATATAAAGTCCAAATACAGGTAAAATTAATCTGGAGTGTTAGAAGTCAGGACGGTAATTACCCTTGTGGGGGACACTGACCAGAAAAGGCTATGAAATGAGTTCTGGGTGCTGGGAATGTTCTGCTTCTTGTTCTGAGTGCTGATCACATGGGTACCTTTACTTTGTGAAAATTCATTAGGCTGTACCCTGTGTACTTTTCTATACATATGTTATAGTTCAATAAAAAATTTACTAAAACAAAAAATCCTCACCTAATCTTTAAATTAAGGTCACAAATGCAGCTTCTTATAGAGGCTAAGCAGCTAACATAATATTGGAATCCAGTTGGTGTAAGTGATGGGGCCAATGGTAGATTAGAGTGAGCCTAAATCACTCAAACTGACATGTTTAAAAACGACAAAAAAAGTGTTGGAAATCTTTCAGACCTATATAGTAATATCTCATCCATCTGTCACTCACCTTAAAAAGACAATATTACCAGTACAGCTGAAACCCTCTGGGTAGCCTACTCCAACTAAATCTCCTTCCATCCTAGAGTGAACCACTATGCTGAATTTGCTGTTTATCATTCCTATTTAATAATTGTCCTATAAATGTATCCCTAAACAGTACATAGTATTTTTTGAGATTCATCCATGTTAACACATGTAACTCTATACCCTCTTATATAGACTGCTTTCTAAATTGGTATAACTACTTCTAGGAGAAATTTGGCAAACTCTAGTAAAATTCAAGATATGTACATCCTATAACCCAGTAATTCTCCTCCTAAGAATCATACCTAGCCTAGAGAATCTTTGGGATGTGAGTAGAAGGAGACAAGTACAAGAATTTATCATATCAGCATTGTTTATAAGCAATTGGAAACTGCCCAATATTCATCAACAGAAGAAAGGATAAGTACATTTTGGCATATTTATATAATAGAACATTACACAGCACTGAAAGTGAAATCCAAATCAAGTTTGAATGTTGGGCAGCAGTTTCTGACACATTCTATATTAATACCTAAAACCCAGTATTTATATCAATCATTAAGTCAATTCTGAAAATACAGTCTTTTATCTAATATGATTCATATGTAATATATATTTTTTTGGTGAGGAAGATTGGCCCTAAGCCTAATACCTGTTGCCAATCTTCCTCTTTTTGCTTGAGGAAGAGTGGCCCTGTGCCAACATCTGTGCCCATCTTCCTCCATTTTTGTATGTGGGACGCCGCCACAGCATGGTTTGATGAGCGGTGTAGGTCTGCGCCTGGGATCTGAACCTGTGAACCCCAGGCCACCAAAGTGGAGTGCACTGAACCCAACCACTACGCCATCGGGCCGGCCCCAGTCATGTGTAATATTTTTAATCGATTATAATCCAATGGAGAGAGAACACAAAGCAGATTATTGTTTTATGTTTAGTATGCGCTCTTCCCCTAAATTCTCTTGCAAGAGGACTGTGCTGTGAGAGCACTTTCCCTGGGCTGATGAGATCAGTGCCTTTGGAATGTGCCAACTCAAGCTTGATAGAAAGACACCAGATGAATTAACAGTTTCAAAAGTGTTTCAGCTTTCAAAGACTATCAAAAATCTTAAGCCCTTACCATAGAAATATGGGCCAAAAAAGGCAGATATTTTCCTTAAGATTATGAGGATAACCTCTAACATGTAACCAGGTCTAAAAGGTTAGATAGATAACATCAGACTCATGAAAAAGTTTTAAAATATATTCCATTCCCACACAAAATCTGGCTTTAAGTTGGCTATGAGCATTTGGGATTTTTCTTATAAACTTAAAAGTATATTTCATATCTCCTGGGAAAGCTAAAAGATGGTCAAAATCATGGGTCATAGTTTTGATGGGATTCTTAGTTTCACAAAAGAGAAAGTTCTTCTATGTCTATAGTAATCTATACACCCAGTCTGTAATGTTCATTATCTTTCCCAGGAAGAAGTAGATAAGAGAGGTGTGCTTCCCTCTCATTTTACAGGTGAATAAGATGAAACTCCAGAAAATTACCACTTGTCCAAGATTACACGAGTGTAGATGATTATAAACGCATCACTGCCTTTGGAATATATTCATTAAAACCATACAAACAGTGGCCAAATAGCTTTATCTTTTTAGTGGACAACATACTGTTTCACAACCATGGTTTATCAGCTGCCCTTCGGACAGCCTACCATACCTGGACCCGATCTTGTCTGCTAACCCTATGGGGTAAACCCCTGGAGTAGATGAAATGAAGTTACCACTGACATGTTTGGCAAGCTTCTAGTGAGATTACTTATCAAATTGGCTCTGTAGTTGCCAAGCTTGACTGGACTTCACTTCATATCCCTTAGTCCAGTGGTCCCCAACTATGGTCGCACATTGGAATCACTGGGGAGCTTTAAAAAGCATTGAAGCCTATGACCTACTTCCTGAGATTCTGATTTAATTGCTCTGGGATGCAAGCCTTGTCATGGATATTTTTCCCCTCACTTTATTATAAAAAATTTTAAATATACAGAAAAATTGAAAGAATTTTACTGTGAATGTGCATACACCCACCATCCAAATTCTACCATTAACATTTTTATATTTGCTTATCACATATCTATCCATCTATCATTTCCTCTATCCACCCATGGAACTATTTTTTTCATTTTTTTGATGATTCATTTCAAAGTGAGTGGCAGACATCATACACTTCCCAGCATGAGGAGTTTTAAAAATTCCCCAGGTGATTCTACTGTGTAGCGAAGGCTGAGAACCACTGATTTAGACTTCAGATCCACTGAAGTTGGTTTAAGGCAGGCCTAGCTATATCAGTGGCAAGCTTCCTGCCCTGTGGGTTCTACAGGGACAAAACTCATGGGCAGCAAAAGAAGAGCATCATCCCATTCACTCAAGTCTATTCTATTGCCTTGAGTCCCAATTTCCAGGGTTATTTCTTTTTAGGAATGTTATAAAAATTCAGCAAAAAAGACAGCATAGACTCTCTACATTCTCAGTGAATGACCATGCATAAAATAATTATAATAAAGCTTCCTATACTCACAGAATGGGCTTTGGTTTCAGCATTATATTATAGGTACGCAAATAGAAGTCACCTGGATTTTAATGAGGCAACAAACTTAGGGAGGTTCAAAGATTTGTCCAAAGTTATAGAATTAGTGAATGACAGAGTTAGGTCTTCTCAAAATCCAGCAATATTTAGCTTGACAATTGGCATTAAAAAATGAGACAATAAAAATCAGAAAATGAAATCTCATACCTGGAGTTTTCCCTTTTCATAGGCCAGTTTATTTTTACTCTCAGTAATTTTTCCCAAGACCTTTTCCACCTTCTGTCGGGCAAGCTGACAGAGCAAACACAGGTATTAGTACCTCCAGGCATAGAACTGAATAACCCTTTTCCTTTTTAAGCAAGTATTTATACCCTTTCCATTTCTATAGTAATGAAACCAGGATCCATATTTATTTGCTACTGCTCCTCTTAGTCCTTCCTTAGATAGCTGATCACAGTGTTAATATGCAACCTGCAGGGAGACTGCTAATGGAAGCATCAGTGCCTTAGGAGTCCCAGAGTTTGCTGTTCTGTTTATTAATTCTATTTTTGGTATGTCAATTATTCCTTTGGTTGCATCCACCCTGGATGTGGGATGATTGTATCAGTGCTTGCAGATACGCAGCTGGAGGATTATACAGTTCTTTAAGAAAACCAGAGTTGCAGATGATTACAACTACTGAGATGGTAGGAGACACTTCAGTTACCATAGTACAAGGCATTAAAAAAAATCTGAGAGAGCAAAAGAAACGTTTGTTGGAAACTCCAACGTTGTTTGATCAAGCACTCAACACGGTTATCTGGGACAAACATTGAAGGCTCTATATTTCATGAAATTACATATTTTATCATTCAAACAGCCTTAATGAAAGTTATTTTTTTCATATCTTTTTCCTCAGAGTTTGTCAGAAGAAATAAATATAAGATACAGTTTTCTTTTGATTAAATTTTGGTCCTTATTGGTACTTCAGGAACACTATTAGTGATTGAATATGGAGATTTTCACCTCCATAATCAATTTCAGTGTTATATCTTAATAACAGGAAATATTGATATTTGCCATATGTCAAAATCATCTTCACAAATCAATTGTAAGTATAATACACACAAAAGCAGATGTGACTGAGAACACAAATTCTTACACAGGACAACTAGCTGCACTATATGGATCATCTGCAGCAAATCTTGAGTTCCAAGTCTTATTAATGTTGGTAAATTTCCTATATTGACATATCACTATTTCTGGTTTACATTTGCTTTATTTGTGAATAATAGGACAGGGGGTCTTCTAAGCATTTCAAGCCAAAGAATTTAGACTTTTCTTTTATGTTCAACTTCAGGCAAGTTCGTAAAAGATGAAACCACATATGTAGGGAAATTAATTTACACGGGAAATAGTCCTCACTACCTCCGACAAAGTTAGAACTATTCTTTAGTCATCATCTGTAGTGCACTTTTAAGTATTGTGAATGTTTTCCAAATAAAAGCACAAACACATTACAAACTAAATTACTATATAATAACATGGAATTCATTTCTTCCTCTGTTCAAAATATTTTCATGATCCAATATGTTCTACAAGAGGGCACACTAGTCTGGAGCATTGTTTTCTCCATGGTAGTTGCCTTGACTAGAAGAATTAGGCCATTTTAGACATTCTAGGCTTGATAAAAACCTATGGAAAAGCCATAAAGAGTGATCAGTCCATAGAAACAATTTCTAATCAATGTAGTAATTTAATTTCTAATCAACGTAGTAATTATTTTGATATAGGTATGCCCAGTATGCTGTGGGAACCCAACAGTTAGGGGAGATCCCCTTGGCACTAAAGGCCATAGAGGTTAAGAACCTGCCCAGGTCACACAGTAAATAAATGGAGCCAAGGGTTGAAACCAGGTCTGAGTTCAAATCTGTGGTGTGGCATACACAACACACACTCATATGTATATCTCTAAAAATCAATAAGAGGTTATACTAGGAGGTAGCTCTCACTGAGGATTTCAAGTGTTAACTCCCAAAGAACAAACATACACTGCCAGCATTGAATGGCAATAGGTTTAATGATACTGCTAAGATTAAAAAAAAAAATTCTTGAAATCTTGACTTCATTCCTCAAGACTCATACAACCAACTGAAGCACTTCCAGGCAGGCTTAGTCAGAGAAAATTCTATGTGGAGACATAGAACTGCAAGCTGGAATTGAGGTGTGGGTTATCACTGGGAGACCTTAATCAAGAGGTGTGGTGAGCAGGCAGGAATCAACATTGACCAAATCACTGGCAAGATATGTCAAAGTCACTAATAAGGTAAGGCCACAGGCCTGCTCACTGGCAGTGAGGGCATGAAAGAATCAGGCAGACTGAGATGTGGTCTTCTGGAAGTACCAAAACTAGGCAAGTGGATAAGCCCAGGTGAGGCGTGGCCAACAAGCAAAAAACACAGAAGAGAGTCATTAATCTTGGCGAGGGGGAGTTGGTCTGAGCGTACTAGGAATTAGAGCTAATGCACCTTGCTGCTCCAATAGAAACTTAACGGCTTTTTTTCTGGGACGGTTCAGATACTAAGAATTCAATAAATGTTAGCTAGCTGCTACATGCTTTACATGTATTAACTTACTTAATCCTCAAATAACCTCCTAATAATAGTATTATTATCCCCATTTTGACAGATTAAGAAACTGAGGCTCAGAGAGGTTAAGGATCAAACCCAAGCTCACAACCAAAAGTGAAATCTAGGCAGTGTGGCTCTAAAGCCATGAAAATGTAAGAGGATTTAGATTTACTCTGTAATTTTTCATAGTTGAAGTAATGAGCAGCTTATGACAGAGTTTGAAAGAATTTAGCTCAGATTTAGATAGACTCACATCAGGGCCTTGTATGGATTTTCAAAGATGATTTGCACATTATAGAAGGAATAACATTCTTTTTCAAGTACTCAAAAGCACACAGGAAACTTATTAGCTGCTTAACAGAAAGGTCATCTCTTTAAATCCTCTTCACTTGAAGAAGATGTGTTAAGAACTCTACCATTTATTTGTAATGCATTGACTTTGTCAAATAGCTCTTAGAAATTGAACTTATTACTGATTACCTAATGGGGGGAACTGTCAGAAAGGGGAAAAAATACAAGTTTCTTCCTCACAATATATGGAAGAGGCAATACTCTAAAACATTAGAAATCTTTGTGCTTTTCAGCATTATAGATCATCTGTGTAGGCAGATGTTTAATAGCTGCCTTAAATTCTTGTTTTCTTAAATCCTCGATTGTTTGAATACTGTATGGCTCTCTGCCATGTTTAGCCTGAGTATTCAGGACTTATAATAACTATTAAAATACAAACAAATGAAGAAAACCCATCTCCTGACTTATGATTTTTTTTAACTCATTAGTCATTAATTCCTACTTTAGACTGACCTTTTTATACCCACCCCATGGTAATCAGAAGTGACTTGAAGTTCTAGGGAAGCCATTTGATCTGCCAGGTGCTTATTCTTTTCCTCTAGAGTCTGCAGGTTGTGGGTTAATGCATTTATGTGTACCTTTGAAAAACAGAAGAACAGACATTTATTTATGCCAGATCCAAAAATACTATCTTAATTTAAAAATGACATTTGTAATTGTAAAATAGAAGGTATCGTATGAGCATGTTCTCCTGCCTCTATATGTGGGGCTTTACAGGCTGACAGCTCTAGTGATTTTGAAGACTTTTTTTTTCTTTTCTTTTAAATTTTTTCAGCTTTTCTGATGTCTTCAGCACGAGGGTTATTACAAATTAATAGTTCACATTTACTAGAAGTGGAAGGCTTTCTGGTACTTGGTATTTAAATATTAATTTAAGCTTATGAATATAGAAGCAAAAATCCTCCACAAAATATTAGCAAAATGAATCCAGAAATATTTTAAAAGGATAACAAATCAGGACTAAGTCAAGTTTATCCCACTAATACAAACCTTGTTCAACATTCAAAATCAATCAGTATAATTCACCACATTGACAGACTACAGAAGAAAAACCATATGACCATTTCAAAAGATGCAGAAAAAGCATTTCACAAAATTCAATATTAATTCATGATATAAACTCAGCAATCTAGAAATGTAAAGGGAACCATCACTACCTGATGAAGTATATTTATTAAAAAACCTACAACTAATATCAATCTTATGGTGTAAGACTGAATGTTTCCCCCTAAGACTGGGAAAAATGCAAGGATATCTACTTTCACCATTCCTATTCAGTATCATATAGGAGGCCATAGCTAGTGCAATAAGGCAAGAAAAAGTAATAAAAGGACTAGAGATTGGAAAGGGAGAAATAAAACTGTCTCTACTTACAACAGACATGATTGTCTACTTAGGAAATCCCAAAGAATCTACAAAAAAGATACTAGAATAAGTGAGTTTAGTAAGGTTGAAGGATACAAGGTCAAATCAATTGTATTTCTATACACTAGCAACAAACAATTGATATTTCTTAAAAGTGCCATTTATAACACTGCCAAAACCCATGAAATTCTTAGATACAAATATAAAAAGATATGTCCAATATTTGATATGCTGAAAATTACAAAATATTGACAAGATAAATCAAAACCTAAATGAAATGAAGAGATATATCGTGTTCATGTATTAGAAGATTCAATATTGCTAAGATGGCAATTCTCTCTAATCCCAATCAAAATTACATGGAGTAATTTAACAAGGTTCACCCTTTGGTGGGGTCTGAACTGTGGGCCTAGAAAATATGCCCTATAAGAAATACTAAAGGGAGTTCTTCAGGCTGGAGTGAAATGGCATTAGATAATAACGGAATCCACATAAAGAAACATAGGGTACTGGTAAAGATAGTGGCATAGGTACATATAAAAGATATATAAATATACATTTTGTGTGTGAGGAAGATTGGCCCTGAGCTAACATCTGTGCCAGTCTTCCTCTATTTTGTATGTGGAACGCCATCACAGCATGGCTTGATGAGTGTGTAGGTCTGCACCTGGGATTGAACCCGCAAAACCTGGGCCACCAAAGCAGAGTGTGCGAACTTAACCACTATGCCACTGGACTGGCCCCTGTATTTTTTGTTTGTAACTCTCTCTTACCTATAAATCAAAAATACATAGTAAAGGAAAGAATAAGAGAATTAAACAAATGCACTAGAAATATCTACTTAACACAAAAGAAGGCAGTAATAGAGAAACAGAGGACCAAAAAGCATATAAGACATATTAAAAAAACCAGATAGTGGGGGCCAGCCCCATGGCCTGGTGGTTAAGTTCAGCATGCTCCACTTTGGCTGCCCGGGTTTGGTTCCCGGGCGTGGACCTACACCACTTTTCAGCAGCCATACTGTGGCAGCAACCAACATACAAAATAGAGGAAGATGGGCACAGATGTTAGCTCAGAGTGAATCTTCTTCAGCAAAAAGAGGAAGATTAGCAACAGATGTTAGCTCAGGGCAAATCTTCCTCAGCAAAAAAAAAAAAAAAGTAAAGTGGCAGATGTAAATCTTACTTTATCAGTAATTATGTTAAATATAAATGGATTAAACACTCTAGCTAAAAAGCAGAGAGAGGCAGAATGAAATTTTAAAAAGATCCAACTGTATGCTGTTTATAAGGAACACATTTTAGATCCAAAGACACAAATGGGTTGAAAGTAAAAGGATGGAAAAAGATATACCAGGTAAACAGTAACCTGAAAAAAGCTGAAGTGGCTACACTAACATTAGACAAAATAGACATTAAGACAAAAATCTGTGAGATAAAGAGGACATTATATATTGAAAAAAGGGTCAACCCATCAAGAAGACATAACATTTATAAATATATATGCATCTAACAAGAGAGACTCAATGAAGTAAAAACAATGAAGCAAAAACTGACAGAATTGAAGGGAGAAATAAATGATTCAACAATAATAGTTGGAGACTTCAACATCCCACTTTCAATAATGGATAGAACAGCTAGACAGAGGATCAGTGAGGAAACAGATGACTTGAACAACACCATAAAGCAACTAGACCTAACAGATATCCATAGAACACTCCTCCCAACAATAGCAGAACACATTTTCTCAAGTGCACATAAAGCATTCTCCAGTATATACCATATGTTGAGCCATAAAACAACTCTCAGTAAATTTGAAAGGAGTGAGATTATACAAAGTATTTTCTCCAACCACAATGGAATCAAATTAGAAATCAATAAAAGAAGTAAGTTTGGGAAATTCACATATATGGGGGAAATTAAACAACACACTTCTAAATAACCAATGGGTCAAAAAGGAAAATACTTTGAGATGAATGAAAATGAAAACATGACAAAACGTATGGTATACAGCTAAAGTGGTACTTAGAGGGAAATTTATAGCTGTAGACACCTATATTAAAAAAGAAGAAATATATCAAATCAATAATCTAAGCTTCCATCCTAAGAAACTAGGGAAAGAAGATCCAATTAAATCCAAAGCAAACAGAAAGGAAAAAATAAGGATTAGAGGAGAAACAAAATAGAGAACAGAGAAAATTGGTAAAACCAAAAGTTGGTTCCTTGAAAAGAGCAACAAAATTGACAAACCTTGAGCCATGTTAACCAAGAAAAAAATAGAGAAGACACAAATTACTAAAATTATAAATGAAAGAAGGGATATTATACTGAACTTGAATGGGGCAACTATGAACAATTATATGCCAACAAATTAGATAGCCTAAATGAAATGAACAAATTCCTAGAAAAACCCAAACTACTGAAACTGACTCAAATAAAGTAGAAAATTTGAATAGAAGTAGAGAGGTTGAATCAATAATAATTAAATACAAACAAAACAAAAAACTCCCCACAAAAAAAGAAACAAACCTAGAACCAGATAGCTTCACTGGTGAATTCTACAAAACATTTAAAGAATCAATACCAATCCCTCACAAACTCTTCCCAAAAACAGAAGAGGAGGAAACACTTACCAAATCATTTTAAGAGGTCAATATTACCTCGATACCAAAACCAGACAAAGACATCACAAGAAAAGATACAGAATATCTGTTATTAACTTAGATTCAAAAGTTCTCAACAAAATACTAGCAAGCCAAATCAAACAACATATTAAAAAAATACACCATGACCAAGTGACATTTATCCCCAAACTGAAAGCTTGGTTCAACATTTGAAATCAATCATTGTAATACACCATAGTAACAGAATAAAGGACAAGAACCACAAGATTATCTCAATAGATGCAAAAAAAGCAATTGACAAAATTCAACATATTCTCCTGATAAAAATTCTCAACAAACTAGGAATAGAAGGGAATTTCCTCATCCTGATACAGGGCATTTAAAAAAGGCCCACAGCTAACATCATACTTAATGGTGACAAACTGAAAACTTTCCCTCCAAGATCAGGAACAAGACAAGGATGTCTGCTCTCACTGCCTCTATTCAACATTGTACTGGAGGTTCTAGACAAGGCAATTACATAAGAAAAAGAAATTAAAAGGCATCAAAATTGGAAACGGAGAAATAAAATTATCTCTATGTGCAGATGACACAATCTTATATAGAGATAATATATAAGATGTTGTATTAAGATTGCAGTACTTCCCAAATTGATCTATAGATTCAATACAAAACCTATCAAAATTCCAGCTGCCCTTTTCTGAAGAAAAAAAGGAAAAGCTGATCCTAAAATTCATATAGAAATACAAGGATCTAGAATAGCCAACACAATATTGAAAAAACACAAAGTTGGAGGACTCACACATCTCAATTTCAAAACTTACTATGAAGCTCCAGTAATCAAGACCGTGTGGTACTGGCATAAGGACAGTCATAGAGATCAATGCAATAGAATTGAGAGTCCAGAAATAAACCCATATATCTACAGTTAATTGGGTTTTGACAAAGGAGCCAAGACTATTCAGGAGAAAGAAGAGTCTTTTAACAAATGATGCTGGGATATTAATGAAGTTGAACCTCTACCTCATACCATAATTAAAATTAACTCAAAATGGATCAAATACCTAAATATAATATGTAAAACTATAAAATTCTTAGAATAAAAAATAGGTATAAATCTTTGTCACCTTGGATTAGGCAACAGTTTCTCAGATGTGACACCTAAAGCATAGGCAACCAAAGAAAAAATAGCTAAACTGGACTTCATAAAAATCTAAAAGTTTTAAAAAGAGAACCCACAGAATGGGAGAAAAATATCTGCAAGTCACATATCTGATAAGGTCTCCTATCCAAAATATATAAAGGACTGTTACAACTCAACAATTAAAAGACAAATAACCCAGTTTAAAAATGGGTAAAGGATCTGAATAGACATTTCTCCAAAGAAGATATACAAATGGTCAATAAGCATATGAAAAGATGCTCAACATCATTAGTTAATTGGGAAATGCAAATCAAAACCACAATGAGGTACCACTTTCACTAAGGTGGCTATTATCAAAAAACAAAAGATAACATTTGTTGGTGAGGATGTGGAAAAACCAGAACCCTTGCACATTGCTGGTGGGAATGTAAAATGGTTTGGCATGGTGGAAAACAGTCTGGTGGTTCCTCCGAAAGTTAAACATAAAATTACCATATGACCCAGCAATTCCACTCCTACGTATATATCCCAAAGAACTGAAAACAATTACTTAACAAATACACATTCATAGCAGCACTAACCACAACAGCCAAAAGGTGAAAACAATGCAAATGTTCATCAATAGATGAACAGATAAACAAATTGTGGTATATCTATCTACCTACACATACACACACACACACAATGAATATTATTCAGTCATAAAAAGGAATGAAGTATTGATATACACAACATGGATGAACCTCAAAAACATGCTAAGTGAAAGAAGCAAGACACAAAAGATCACATATTGTATGATTATATGAAATATCTAGAATAGGTAAATCCATAGAGACAGAATGCAGATTGGTGTTTGTCAGGGGCTAGGGGAAGGGGAGTGATTGCTTAATGGGTATGGGGTTTCCTTTTGGGGTGTTGAAAATATTTTGGAACTACAGAGAAGTGGTGACAGCACAACATTGTGAATGTACTAAATTCCACTGAAGTGTTCACTTTAAAATGGTTAATTTGATATTATGTGAATTTTACCTTGATTAAAAATAAACTGTGATCTAGTTTCATTCTTTTGCATGTTGCTGTCCAATTTTCCCAGCACCATTTATTGAAGAGACTTCCCTCTCTCCATTGTATGTTCTTTGCTCCTTTGTCGAAGATTAGCTGTCCATAGGTGTGTGGTTTTATTTCTGGGCTTTCAATTCTGTTCCATTGATCTGTGTGTCTATTCTTGTACCAGTACCATGCTGTTTTGATTACTGTAGCTTTATAGTATATTTTGAAAGCAGGGATTGTGATGCCTCCAGCTTTGTTCTTTTTTTTTCAGAATTGCTTTAGCTATTCGGGGTCTTTTGTTGCCCCATACGAATTTCAGTAGTTTTTGTTCTATTACCGTGAAGAATGACATTGGGATTCTGATTGGGATTGCACTGAATCTGTAGATTGCTTTAGGTAGAATGGACATTTTAACTATATTCTTCCAATCCATGTGCATGGAATATTTTTCCATTTCTTTATGTCCTCCTCGATTTCTTTCAATAGTGTCTTATAGTTTTCATTGTATAGGTCTTTGACCTCCTTGGTTAAATTTATTCCCAGATATTTTATTCTCTTTGTTGCAATTGTAAATGGGATTGTCTTTTTGAGTTCTCTTTCTGTTGTTTCATCGTTAGTGTATAGAAATGCAATTGATTTTTGTAAGTTGATTTTATACCCTGCCACTTTACTGTAGTTGTTGATTGTTTCTAGTAGTTTTCCGATGGAATTTTTTGGGTTTTCTATGTATAGGATCATGTCGTCTGCAAATAGTGAGAGTTTCACTTCTTCCTTGCCTATTTGGAGTCCTTTTATTCCTTTTTCTTGCCTAATTGCTCTGGCCAGAACTTCCAGTACTATGTTGAATAAGAGTGGTGAGAGTGGGCACCCTTGTCTTGTTCCTGTCCTCAAAGGAATGGCTTTCAGTTTTTCCCCGTTGAGTAGGATGTTTGCTGTAGGTTTGTCATATATGGCCCTTATTATGTTGAGGTACTTTCCTTCTATACCCATTTTGTTGAGAGTTTTTATCATAAATGGATGCTGGATCTTGTCGAATGCCTTCTCTGCATCGATTGAGATGATCATGTGGTTTTTATTCTTCATTTTGTTAATGTGGTGTATCACGTTGATTGATTTGCGGATGTTGAACCATCCCTGTGTCCCTGGTATAAATCCCACTTGATCGTGGTGTATGATCTTGTTGATGTATTGCTGTATTCGGTTTGCCAATATTTTGTTGAGGATTTTTGCGTCTATGTTCATCAGTGATATTGGCCTGTAGTTTTCCTTCTTTGTATTGTCCTTGTCTGGCTTTGGTATCAGCATGATGTCGGCCTCATAGAATGTGTTGGGAAGTATTCCATCTTCCTCTATTTTTTGGAATAGTTTGAGAAGGATAGGTGCTAAATCTTCTTTGAACGTTTGATAAAATTCTCCAGGGAAGCCATCTGGTCCTGGGCTTTTAGTTTTTGGGAGGTTTTTGATTACTGTTTCAATCTCTTTACTTGTGATTGGTCTGTTCAGATTCTCTATTTCTTCTTGATTCAGTTTTGGGAGGTTGTACACATCCAAGAATTTGTCCATTTCCTCTAGGTTGTCCAATTTGTTGGCGTAAAGTTTTTCATAGTATTCTCTAATAATCCCTTGTATTTCTGTGGTGTCTGTCGTAATTTCTCCTCTTTCATTTCTAATTTTATTTATTTGAGTCTTCTCCCTTTTTTTCTTAGTGAGTCTGGCTAAGGGTTTGTCAATTTTATTTATCTTCTCAAAGAACCAGCTCTTTGTTTCATTGATCCTTTCTACTGTTTTTTTGGTTTCAATTTCATTTATTTCTGCTCTGATTTGTATTATTTCCCTCCTTCTGCTGATTCGGGGCTTTGTCTGTTCTTCTTTTTCCAACTCTGTTAGGTGCAATTGAAGGTTATTTATTTGGGATTTTTCTTGTTTGTTAAGGTGAGCTTGTATTGCTATGAATTTCCCTCTCAGGACTGCTTTTGCTGCATCCCATATGAGTTGGTATGGTGTATTTTCCTTTTCATTTGTCTCCAGATAGCTTTTGATTTCTCCTTTAATTTCATCAACGACCCATTGGTTGTTCAGTAGCATGTTGTTTAGTCTCCACATCTTTGTCCCTTTCCTAGTTTTTCCCTTGCAGTTGATTTCTAGTTTCACAGCATTATGATCAGAAAAGATGCTTGTAATGATTTCAATCTCCTTAAATTTATAGAGGTTTGCCTTGTTTCCTAATATATGGTCTATCCTTGAGAATGTTCCATGTGCACTTGAGAAGAATGTGTACTCTGCTTTTTTTGGGTGGAGTGCTCTGTATATATCTGTTAAATCCATTGCGTCTAGTTTCTAGTTTAAGTCCATTATTTCCTTATTGACTTTTTGTCTGGATGATCTATCTATTGATGTAAGGGGGGTATTAAGATCCCCTACTATTATTGTGTTATTGTTAATATCTCCTTTAAGGTTTTTAGCAGTTGTTTTATGTACTTTGGTGCTCCTGTGTTGGGTGCATAGATATTTATAAGTGTTATGTCTTCTTGGTGAAGTATCCCTTTTATCATTATATATTGCCCTTCTTTGTCTCTCATTACCTTTTTTATCTTGAAGTCTACTTTGTCTGATATAAGTATGGCTACTCCTGCTTTCTTTTGTTTGCCATTAGCTTGGAGTATTGTTTTCCATCCTTTTATTTTGAGTCTGTGTTTGTCTTTAGAGTTGAGATGTGTTTCCTGGAGGCAGCAGATAGTTGGATCTTGGTTTTTAATCCATCCTGCCACTCTGTGTCTTTTGATTGGAGAATTCAATCCATTTACATTTAGAGTGATTATTGATATATGAGGGTTTAATGTTGCTATTTTATTGTTCATCTTCTGGTTCTTTTGCATTTCCTTCATTTCTTGTCCCTTGTGTTTCGGACTGCAAATTCAATTTGGTATTTCTGCATGCTCATTCTCTTGGTTTTCTCTTTATTTGTCATGTGTGGTTCTCTTCTGGTTGTTTGTTTAGTGGTTACAGTGCGGTTTATATAAGCGATCTCCTGGATAAGAAAGTACATTTTCAGATGCCTCCTTTTTCCTGAGGCTGGGTCGATTCAATCCCTCACCTCTTCCCCTCCTTATTTGTTATCTCTTTATTCCAGATTGTGTCATGAATGTGTGTTTCCAGTGTTGAGCTTGAATTAATTTTTGATGTTTTCCAACTGTATTTTGTTCTGGTTTAGTCTCCTTGCTTTTCTCCTTGCTGAAATCTTTGTATCCCCTTTCTTATTTGTTTTTTTTCAGGCCTAAGGGCCTTCTTGAGCATTTCTTGTAGTGGGGGTCTTGTGGTGACGAACTCTCTTAGCTTTTATTTATCAGGGAGAGTTATTATTTCTCCATCGTATTTGAAGGATATTTTTGCTGGATAAAGTATTCTCAGCTGAAGGTTTTTGTCTTTCATGATTTTGAATATATCATTCCAGTCTCTCCTAGCCTGTAGAGTTTCTGTCGAGAAATCAGCTGAGAGCCTGATGGGGTTTCCTTTGTATGTTATTTTGTTTTTTTGTTTAGCTGCCCTTAATAATATTTCCTTGTCATGGATAGTTTTCAAGTTTGCTACTATGTGGCAAGTTTCCTTTTGGGGTGTTGAAAATGTTTTGGAACTACACAGAAGTGGTGACAGCACAACATTGTGAATGTACTAAATTCCACTGAAGTGTTCACTTTAAAATGGTTGATTTTATATTATGTGAATTTTACCTTGATTAAAAATAAACTGTGAGATAATACACACCCACTGGAATGAATATGATAATTTAAAAAAAAAGCAGACAATAACAAGAGTAGGTAAGGATGTGGAGATACTGGAATCCTCATACATTGCTGGTGGAATTGTAAATTGGTGCACCCACTTTGTAAAACAATTCGGCAGTTTTTCAAAATGATAAACAGAGTTATCACATGACCCAGTAGTTTTACTCTTAGAGAACTGAAAACATACACTCACAAAAAAATCATACACATATGTTCACAGCATTATTCTTAATAGCCAAAAAGTGGAAACACCCTGAATGTCTACCAACTGATGAATGGATAAATGAAATGTGGTATTTTCATACAATATATTATTATTCAGCAATAAAAAGGAATGAAGTACCAACATATACTACAATATGGATAAATATTGAAAACACGATAAGTAAAGAAGCCAGAACCAAAAGGCCACGTACTCTTTGATTCTATTTATATGAAATGTCCAGAACAGACAAATCCATATAAACAGAAAGTAGAATAGTGGTTGCCAAGGGCTGGGGGCAGAGGCAAATGGGGAGTGACTGCTAATGGGTACTAGGTTTTTTTGGGGGGTGATAAAAAGGTTCTAGAATTCGATAGTGGTGATGTTTGCACAAACTTGTGAATATACTAGGAAACCCCTGAATTGTATATTTTAAGAAGGTAAATTTATGGTATATTCATTATATCTCAATAATAAAAGGTACTAGAACAATCAGACAATCTACCTAAAAATAAAGTGAACCTTGAACTATACTTTGCATGATATACAAAAATTAACTTGAAATGGATCATAGACCTAATGTAAAACCTAAAACTTTTAGAGGAGAACAAAGGAGAAAATCTTAGTGACCTTAGGTTAGGCAAAAATTTCTTAGATATGACACAAAAAGAATGATCCATAAGATTTTTAAAATGATAAATTAGACTTCATTAAAATATAAAACTTCTGCCCTTGAAAGAGCATGAAAGGACCAGGCTTAAAATAGAAGAAAATATATGTAAAGCACATATAAGATTTGTGTACAAATAGTAAGAATTTTTTAACCTAAGAATATGAGACTTAAAATCTCTGAAAAATCAATAAGAAAATAAACAACTGAATTAAAAATGGTTAAAAGATTTGAAGAGACATTTCAAGATGTGGGTGGCAAATAAGCAGACGAAAAGATGCTCAATATTATTAGTCATTGGAGAAATGCAAATTATAGCCACAATGATATATCACTACACACCAGTCAGAATGGCTGAAACTAAAAGAACCAACAATGCCAATGCTGGTGAGAATGTAACGAAACTGGAACTCTTATATTTACTGGTGGGAATGTAAGATGCTTTGGAGAATCTTTTGGAAAACAGTTGAACAGTTTGTTATTATGTCAAACATATATTTACCATAGGATCCAGAAACCCAACTCCTGATATTTACCCGAGAAATAAAAATAAATGTTCATATGTGAATATTTATACAGGCTTCATTCATAATTGCCCAAGTCTGGAAACAACCCAAATGTCCCTCAATTGGCAAATGGGTAAAGAAACTGTGATATCAAAAACACAAAACAAACGAACAAACAAAACAAAAGAGAAACAGACTCCTAGACAGAGGAAACAAACTGGTGGCTACCAGAGGCAGGAGGTGGGTAAAATAGGTGAAGGGGATCAAGAGGTACAAATTTCCAGTTATAAAATAAGTCATGGGATGTAATGTAGAGCATAGGAAATATAGTCAATAATATTGTAATAACTTTGTATGCTGACAGATGTTAACTACTTATCATGGTAATCATTTCATAATGTATATAAATATGAATCACTATGCTGTACACCTGAAACTAATAGGATACTATATGTCAATTACATTAAAAAAAGAAACTGTGATATATCCATACAATGGAACACAAACTACTGATACATACAACAACATGGATGAATCTCAAATGCCTTATGCTAAATAAAAGAAGCCAGACTTAAATGCTACATATTGTATGATTACATTTATATCATATGCTGGAAAAGATATAACTTACAGAGACAGGAAAATAGAGCAGTGGTTGCCAGGGGATGGGAGTAGAGCAAGAGGTTGATTACAAAAGGGCACAAGGGAACTTTCTAGGGTGATAGAAATGTTCTATATTTTAATTGTGGTAGTGGTTACATGATTGCATGTGTTTGTCAAAACTCACAGAACTGTACACTAAAAAGAGGGTAAATTTCACTATGTAAATTATAACTCAATGAATCTGACTTTAAAAAAACATACCTT
Organism: Tapirus indicus; assembly: GCA_031878705.1. Lineage (NCBI taxonomy): Eukaryota > Metazoa > Chordata > Mammalia > Perissodactyla > Tapiridae > Tapirus > Tapirus indicus. The sequence goes on along the minus strand of CM062926.1, from coordinate 104,545,449 downwards.
TACAATGAATACACATTTTAAAAATATCAAATTAGACGAAAAAATGGGACTCTGCATAAATATTATTTGGCCTAATAGAACCTCTCTACTGAGTAAGTATCTTTCAGCCCCATGAACATACACTCAGCCTACATTAAGATAAATGAAATCAGACAAGCAAAACAATAATGCTGTTTTAATCACAGACACACAGCATTTGCCTAAGCCGTGTAACATTCACTAACATTTTTAAGCAAAAAGCATTAATGAGTTTAATGGTATCCACCAGTTTTCCAAATTTTAAAAAGCATATTTGAGGCCAAATGACACCAGCAAAGTCCTTGCCACAGGAAATCAGCTTTATTTAAAGATTTTTAGGGTGGACTATTTGAAAATCACTAGATACGAGTGACTAAACCACAGAAGGTACCCGCCAGCTTGGTGAACTGTATTTGAGCTCGGGCTCAGAATTGAGCTTTTCTCCTTCCCCAAATTTTTAAATTAAAAGTTCACATATATATGGTAATACAATGCTATTTAGTTGAGCCAGAAGCCAAGACACAGTCAAGGCTGGATGACTATATTCGACACCTGTTACTGGATACATTGTGGTAGGCTAACACTCCTTGATGCTCCACATATATTCTCCAGATGACAGTGGTACATAATCTTTACTCTCTTCAAATTTTGAAATGCAAACAGCAATGTTTTAAAGGTTGTTTTTGTTTTATTTTAATAAGGATTGTATTTGTTTCTCTGGCCATTCCACCTTTTTAGAACCCAGAAAAGGGTAGCTCGCAGATAAAGTGGCGGGTGCTAACAGGTACTTAGGACCCCTAACTCAGCTTTGTTTAAAAAAAACAGCATTGTCAACAATCATCCCCTTGCCTCCCACAGGCCCATTAACTCACTCTCAGGGGACTTCCTGGCTAAACTACTGGTGAACACTAGGGCCAGGGCAGTGACGACTGACTGGCAAACACCAGATGCTGACAAGCAACGCTCCCCAGCAGCAGCCTATGCTGCAGTGGCTGGAGTGCTCCGAGTTGCATGCAACTTCGTGGCTTCTCTATTCTCCCACGTCCTGGTATTCAACAAAACCACCCATCTCCTCATTAAGATAAGCTGACACAGGAGGCAGTGATACAGGAGGAAATGAAGTATGGTGAAATAAATAAAATGTGGAATACCTTGTTATTAGCTAATTCCTTTTCCAAATTGCATTTTTCTTGTGCTATTTCTTTGTCTGTTTTATTAACCTGCCCAAGGAGGGGAAGAAAAGAAATGGGTCAACTTTAAAGCAGCTGACAGGCCCTATTATAGCAGACACACCCTGCATGTCAGTTAATACCTACACTGCAGAGATAGCACATCCTCTCAGAAAAGGGGCCACTCAGGGAATCTCTGAGGCAGAGCAGACTTCACAAACAGCCCTGAAATTAGAAAGACACGTCTGCATGTCAGACTCTGCTGGTTCCTTCCTAACTGAGAAGACAGGGCTGTTCCCCCTTAACCTACATTGTTGTACTCCTTCAGGGGAAATCAGTTTTTAAAATTTGGCCCCTTAACTAACATGAGGATGTGTGAATATTAGTTAACATTCACTAATGCTGTATAAGGGTACACAATTTGGTACAAACTACTTCACATGCTCAAAGACAGAGAGTAGCCACCTAAAAATTTCTTTAATGGGTAACTCAGACAAACTGCATCGGGATTGTATTTCTTTTCTTGGTTTTTTCACTTAAAATACAATTTTAAAACAAGATCACCACCACAGCCAGGAGGTAACATAAATCTTCCTCTACCCACCTCTCTCTGAAGTCTTTCTTTCTCCTCTAGCAGAGACTTCTTCTCTTGCACTGATGCTTCCAATGCTCCTCGCAATCTTGCAATAGTTGATTCTAGCAGCTCTTTTTGCACAGCTGTCCTCTTCTCAGCTTCCTGTGCTTTCTGGATACACTGGTTATGTTCAAGGATTAAATGGTCCCTGCAGGAAGAGAACAAGGAGGTATGAAAGCTGAAGGAGAGTTCTTCTGTAACCGAAAGACGAAATGTTCTTACAGAACATATCTGCCTGAGAGCAGTTTCCAAAATGTTCTAATAAAACCAGTTCCTTGAGGGAAGTCTTTATTTTATTTTGGAGGCTGGCCTCCAATGCAGAATTAAACATTTTCATTAAAGATAAGAAATACAAATGCAAGAACAAAAGCTGCATGAGAAGTTGCCCACCATTTACTTACAGTTGTTCTTGGAGCTGGGTTTTCTCATTCTGAACAGTCTGAAGCTCACTTGTGATACTGGCATGGGCTGCATCCAGCAGTAAGTTTTGTTCTTGAAATGTCTGCGTCATCATTTTCTGCTCTACCTGAGTGTTAGAAGTAATGTTAAAAGATGAGATGCCAGAAAGTCATTGGGTAGGGTATCATTAAAAATAACTGATCAAAGATACTGAATTAGCTTACAAAAGACAAATTTTATTTATATAAATAAAAGCTCTTTTAAAAGAATTTATTTTAATGCCCAGCTTTCTTTTTGTCCCCACCCTGACATGACCACAATTCTAGCATTTTACAGCTCTACTGGCCAACAATCAAGATGCACAACAATTTACTCATCTTGCTGCAAAATTTATAAAACTTATAACACAAACATATTTTTAGATATAAAATTATATTGACTATTTTTCCTACTTTAAAATTTCAATAGGATACATACTTTATTTTAAAAAGTAAAACAATATCAATGTATGTAAAGTGAAAATATTCCTCTACCTCTGTCTTCCCTCACCTCTTCCAAATCATCCCACCATCCAGGGACACTCATGTCTAAGAGTCTGGTGTGAACTCTTCTGAGAATATCTGAAACTGCACTCAGATACAGTGACAGCAGAAGTACTATAACTGTTTTGCACAATTTATTTTCTCTGGCTCACCATTTTGGAATTATCAAAACATCACATGTTTATACACACCCCATCTCTCTATCTTCAATTTATAAAGCTTTTGCAAATACAGTACATATTAACAATTACTTTTGTAAACATATTTTAAAACACTTTTATTTTCATAATATTTGATTGCAAGGCAATCCTTCACACCTTCATACTTGGGATCTCACTTGTGTAATATTCCAAAGTTTTAAAATGTTGTGACAGTGTTACACACATAAGTCACATTACTCAGTCTACTAAATTATAAGTTCCATGAAAGTAAGGATTTTGTCTTGTTCATCGCTATAATACTGTCTAGATCTAGCATCATACCTGCATGGAGTAAACACTAAATGTTTGCTGAATTAATGAAAAATATTTATTGAGGACCTTTTATGTGCAAAACATGCTTAGCACTACAGGGAATAACAAAGATATAGACGTTCCCTGCTTCTAGGAAGTTCACGATGTAATACCAGAAATGAGCCGTCACAAAAATGACTACTATAGAATGCAGAATAGAGAGGCAGCATAGTATAATGATTAAAAACACTGAGTCTGGAGTCAGACTTAGGTTTAAATCTGGCTCTACCGCCTACTAGGTAGGTGATTTCAGGCCACTTCTCTAAACCTCATTTTTCTTATCTGTAAAATGAGGATAATAAATATCCCTTTACATAATGGCTGCTAGGAATATGGTAACATATGTAAAATCCTTAGCACAATGCTTGGTACATAAGCATACTCAAAAAAAAGTCTGTTTAGCATCCAAGGAGTAGAAGTTGAGAAAACTGATCCTTTCCGGTCAGAGTTGATCAAGCTTCTTAATGAAAGGGGGTCTTAAAGAATGACCAGAACTTCAAATAGTTGAAGATGAAGTAAAGACCATTCTCAGCAGAGGGAACAGCATAAGCAAAATGGGAAAGCACGGGGTGTTTGGGGAAGAGATAAGTACTTCAGGGTCAGTCGTAAGTGTTCTCCATGATTCTATAAATAATGGGACAGGTAATTACTTTTCCTAAGTAATGACATTTGAAAAGAAACCATTAAGAAAGCACATTAAGGGGCTGCCCGGTGGCGCAGCGGTTTAGTTCGCGCTTGGCAGCCCGGGGTTCGCGGGTTAGGATCCCGGGCATCAGCCGACACACTGCTTGTCAGCCATGCCGTGGCGGCGTCCCATATAAAGTAGAGGAAGATGGGCACGGATGTTAGCCCAGGGCCAGTCTTCCTCAGCAAAAAGAGGAGGATTGGCAATGTATGTTAGCTCAGGGCTGGTCTTCCTCACAACAACAACAACAACAACAACAAAAGCACATTAAGAAAGTAAAGCCAAATGACCCATCTGATGAAAATTGAAAACCACTAATCAAAAAATAAAATAATTCAGTAAAATTTCTTGGAATTAATTGTTAAAATATTTTATTTATCCACTTGGCCATTTACATTTCCTGATCTCTTAGAAAAGGAGGCTTCCTACTGACTCTATCAGAAATTGACTCCATCAGTGTTAAAATGAATACCTGCAGAATGGCTTGATGATCAGCAATGATTCTGGCATTTTCCATACTAGCAGTCTGAAGCATGCTGTTCAGCTCTGAACACTTTCTAGTCAGTTGGTCATTCAAAACCTAAGACAACATATAAAGCAAGTCATAGATCTCTCCAATAAATAATTATTTTTACTTACATATCATTTTTAATGATTACATAGTATTTCACTATATATGCGAACCTAATTTATTTAACCTAATTGTTATTTCATTAGTTTATAAAATACTTTCAAATATTTGGAGTCAACACTCTAAATAATTCTAAATTAAAAAGGGGAAATTTGTTGATTTGGTGGAGCAACTAAAGCACTTGGCAGTTTACTGATCTGTTCTTCCCAATTTTGAACACTGGTCAATTAGAGCAAGACAGAATGAAATTTACAATGTAGATGCCCAGCCAATATAGAAATCCATTCCCTAAATTGGATAATAAGCATTCAGAATTGTTTAGCTGATAACACAAAATATCTAAGTTCCTTCATCACCAATTACTATATTCATAAAAGCAAAATATAGATTATTGTACCATTTCACAAGATTAATCTTTCAAAATAAAACAAAAATCTCTTGTGCAACAGATCTATCATACATGTAGTTAGTTTATAATTCTCTTGTCCTTTTGATATTTTGAAATTTGTGGAAAATATTTCCACTCCTGTGGAAAATATTTAATTATCAGTTATTTTTGCAAAATATATTTGGCAAGGATCTTCTGTTTTAATGAACAAGTTCTTCCAGGATGGGGGCAAATAACTGAAGGATCAATAGAAAAAACACTTCAAAAAAATAGTAACAAGAAAGGAAAGATAAATGATAGATTATCTGGAAAGCATCATAAGTGGTATGTATAGTACTGTAGTTAGGAACACATTCAGAGGCATCTTCAAGTTATAACCAGATGTACAAACTATTCATCAAGGAATACTTGGGGGTAAGACAGAGGAGAACTCTTGCTTCTTGAAAAGAAACAGTTAATTTTCTTTGGAGCCAGATTGCCTGAGCTCAAATTCCAACTCTGTCACTTATTAGCTATGCTATTAAACCTCTCTATATATCAACTTCCTTACATTTAAAATGAGAATAATAATAGTTTCTATAGTAGTGCTAATTGCGAGGATTACAATTTGTTAGTAACATAAGGTGCTTAGCATTGTGCCTAGAACACAGAATGGGTTCAGTAAATGTTAACTACTATTAGTATAGTAAGAGCAGTGGTAGTTATTGTTTTTATTATTTTATAGAAGAACACATTTATTTTGTATTTTGTTTATCATAAAGAGAGTACAGCAACACTATTATCCTAACCTTGAAGTAATCAAATTGTACTAACAAAAAGTTCTTTTATGTGATCAATACTGTTTCATTGGGCCCTATGAGAAATAACTTGTTTGCCTGCATATTTGGTGACTCTTCTCCATATACATGCATATATATATAAAACATCAGCTATATTTAGGAACCACCATCCCACAGAAAATGATTACACATAACTCCAGAATCCAGCAAGCATTTATTAGGTTCCTACTGTGCTATTTGCAATAGAAGATACAAAGAAAGTATGAGACATAGCCCTTGGCATTGAACTGCTTAGAAGTTCATGGGGGAAATAAAAGGTATATATTTAATGAGTAAATTAGAAAGGAAACAAAGGCAAAGTGTAAAACAGTGCATGATTTAGCAGTACATCTCGTATGCTTATGTGTCATAGGAATCTGGAGAGCAAAATGAGAAATGTTTTGTAGAGGAAGTAAATCTTATGGAAATAAAAAATTGGGATGATGGCAATGGTATGAATTTATATAATATATAATATAATCAGGATTAAGCTTGGTTCTTGGTTCTTTAATTGAACAAAATTACATAATATCTAAAAACTAGAGAAATGGGAAGATTTACCTGTGCTTTTTCTGATGCTTCATGAAGGGATACTATTTCAGACTTCAAATATGCATTCTCTTCGTGTTCCTTGTTGAAAGACATCTGCACATTCTATAGGAGAAAAAAAGAACTTTTTTTCTACACATAAGAGCTATTACATGTATCTCTATCAAAATACCTGTTCTATATTTTGGCCAGTACCAGTTCAGGTTCTAATGATATACATACATAAGTGTCTTATAAAGAATTTTTTTAAATCTTGATTTCTTCAGCTCCCAAACTTCTCCTTATTTATAAATTATTTATCAAAACTGTTTATTAAAAATATTCTCAGGGCCAGCCCCAATGGCCTAGTTGTTAAGTTCGGCATGCTCGGCTTTGGTGGCCTGGGTTTGGTTCCCAGGTGCAGACCTACACCACTTGTCTGTTAGCAGCCATGCTGTGGTGGCGGCCCAGGTAAAAGAAAAAAAGAGGTAGATTGGCAACAGATGTTAGCTCAGGGCGAATCTTCCTCAGCAAAACAAAACAAAAAAATATTCTCATGTTGGAATTCCAACTAGAAAGAATTTGCCTAAAACCATAACCTAACTATTTACCTAGTATCCTTATGTCAAGAAAGTTCTACTTTCTAAGATGAAATATTTATTAGTATATACTACATTTTTCCTATTAACAGTAAGATCTTGTGATTTCAAAGAAACACATTCAAGAATCTTTAACTTTAGGTGAAGATATTTTCATCAAGGAGGACCTGGGGGTGGAGCAAAAGAAAGTGCCTTTGCTCTGTGAAAAAAAATAGCTAGTTCTCTTTGAGATGAGAGAAAGGTGATAGGGATGTGAGTTGTCGGCTGGGCTTTCCCTAACAGGTATTTAGTCAAATGGGGAAGGACAAAGTGTAAGTCCTCCCCTACAGAGAGAGGACCACTCTTCTATTTTTCCAAGAGAAGCAGCTCAAGAAACATAAACCTCACATGACACAGGATGAGAGAGAATCCAGAAAAATTATTCCAAACAGGATCTACACATTGAGATTGATTTAGAAATGTATTAAGATAAAGTAGTGATATTTCTTTTTTTTATTTTTTACTATGGTAAAATATACATAACATAAACTTTACCATTTTAAGAATTTTTAAGTGTACAGTACACTTAAAAGTTTTAAGTGTTGGGGCTGGCCCGGTGGCATAGCAGTTAAGTTCACACTTTCTGCGGCCTGAGGTTCACCAGTTTGGATCCTGGGCACGGACCTACTCACCCCTCATCAAGCCATGCTGAGGCAGCGTCCCATATAGAAGAACTATAACTCTACAACTATGATACATAACTATATACTGGGGCTTTGGGGAGAAAAAAGAAAAAGAGGAAGATTGGCAACAGATGTTAGCGCAGGGCCAATCTCCCTCAAAAAAAAAAAAAAAAGGAAGAGATTCCTCACTCCTCTCCACCCGTCCTCCAGCCAATGCAGATGGCAATTAGCACCCTACACAGCCCCTCCCCATAACATCATCAATTAAAAAAAGTTTTAAGTGTTAAGTTCAGTGGCATTAAGTACATTCACATTGTTGTGTAACCATTACCACCAAAAAGTAGTTAATAGTTCTTACATTTCATAAAAAGTTTCTTTATAATAATTAGTTGGCAATAGGCATAAAATGCAAATAAGTCTCATAATTTTTGCCAATTCACCTTTTTCAAACTATAATAACCTGCATGAAATGATTTATTTCTTAATACCCAGTTGACAACTGAATATACAACTCATTTACACTGAAACATTTTTTTTTTTTTTAAATAGTTTACATGATTTTTTTTTTTTTTTTTTTTGTGGGGAAGACCAGCCCTGAGCTAACATCCGTCACCAATCCTCCCCTTTTTGCTGAGGAAGACTGGCCCTGGGCTAACATCCGTGCCCATCTTCCTCCACTTTATATGGGACGCCGCCACGGCATGGCTGACAGGCAGTGCGTCGGCGGGCGCCCGGGATCCGAACTCGCGAACCCCGGGCTGCCAAGCGCGGACTAAACCGCTGCGCCACCGGGCGGCCCCTGAAACATTTTTTTAAATAAAGATTTTAGGAGAATCAGAAGGACTGTAAACCACCATGAGTGAGGAAGTATTACTTAGTGAAGAGAGGAAAGAACACCTCTGTACTCTACAACCTCAAAACTTACCTTATTTTCTTCAACCAACTTGGAAATGAGGTCATCTCTAGAAACTAAAAACAAAAAGTTCACATAACTATGATAATAACTTACTACAATTACACTGAAATCACATGGTATGCTTTTCTCTGAGAAGCTTTGATTTTTTTTTTTTTTTTTTAGTCTGTATTTTCTGGAGATAAAGTGAATGCATTTCTATCATATTTTTATAGACTAGAAATTAACTCATGGAATTATCAAGAAACTAGTCCCTAGTCACGTGCAATGGTAAACAAGGTCACATGTTACTCCACGCACAGACGATGATGACTCTCTGAGGGATTTTAAGCCAAGTGGCACACAATCAAAAGCTTTCCATTGGAGAGAGCTCACTCTAACAGGGGCTCAGTACAGACAGGGAGATCAGTTTAGCAGCTGTTGCAGTCACCGAAATGGAAAACAATGGGAGTGGGCTCCAAGGTAAAGACAATGGGGATTTAGAGGAAAAACAGACTTGTGAAATAATGAACAGAGCAGGGAGAACTGTCAGGACTTGGTGACTGACTGGTGCGGTAAAGGCAGTAGATGAGTCAAGGAAAATACCTAGCGTTCAGATTTGGGCAGTGGGGCGGATGGTGAACTCTTCAACTAAATAGGGAATACAGGGCAAGGAGCAGGTCTGGGGGATAGAATGAGTAAGAATGATTGCAATACTTAAGTTTTCATCATGTGTTTTGAGGTATATGCAAGGCATCCAAATATAGATGTTTAATTGGCAGTAAGATACCATCTGGAGCTCATGAGGATGATTTTGTGTAGGAAAAAAAAAAAGATTTGAAACCACTCAGAGGGTATATACAGTGAAACTAAAACCAAAGACAGAAATAGGGGAACAGTTTGGCATTGTATACTAGTAGCCAAAAGATGTAAACTTTTCTGAGAATAAAGTTTTGGCTTCATAGAAAATTCATAAAGATCTATTAGTTTTGTTTCACTTAAATTTTCTAAAGCCAGAAAATCACAAAACAAATAAAAACTCACATTTTATGTAGGATATACTCAGAAAAACTATACTTTTTGAACATATGAATCCAAAACTCATTTCTAATAGAGTAAATTCTAATTTAAAATATGTGAAGAATGGAAAAGATCCACTATATGATCTATTTTGAAAATTCCACTAATCAAAGTGAGAATGAAAGGAGAGTGTTTATCTTACTTGGGAGAACAATTTAATCCCTTTAATTAGTATATATGTGTGTGTGTGTATATGTGTGTGTGTATATATATATGAATGTTTATTAATAAACACAATAAACAATTGTTAATGAACAGTTACATTTTTAAATTCTTTGAAGCAAATATCTAAAGGCATTCCTTTTAGTAATCTAGTTAGCATAACTATTTGTACCTTAAAGTAATAAAATTGCATGCATGTAAAGAGTCTATTATTCAATATGAAGCATATAGCTGGTATTCAAACAGGCTTCCTTTTCCTCATGTTCGTTTGAATTACTGTTGTTTTAATCTTCATTTTTTTAACGGTCTTCCATATATTCTTTACAGAATTCAAAACTAAAGCATTAATCCAAAGAGAAAGTAACATTTTACAGAATCACTTGATCAGAGGACAATTAATATAATAGAAAGATCGTGGTTTAGTCCCAGCTATGCTATTTGCTGCGGGTCCTTGATACAGAACTTTTTATTCTTCTGTAGATTAGGGTATATTTTTTTATCTTTCTCACAAGGCTGTTGTAAGGCTAAGATGAGATAATGTGGCAACCTCATAAAATGTAACATGTATTTTTGCAGCCATGCCATTATAGGGAGACAGAAAATTATCTGGGGGCATTAACAGTGAGAATCTCATAGAGTAGCTCACTACTCAACAACCACCAGGAAAAAAAGTACTTTCTGCTAAAAGCAGTAAGTCAAAACATTGACTGGATTATTCTTTGCTCCATGTTTTTTGTAACTTTCATTTCCCTTTGGGTCTTCCCTGCCCCCATCACAGCCAGAGAACAGAGAAGGCACACTGGCAGGAACACTGGGCTTGGCGTTAGAAGACCCAGGTTCAGGCCTCACTTCGCCATTTATTCGTTTTGTAACCTTGGGAAGTACGGATAGTTGTGCGTGTTACTTGAGATCATTTATGTGAAAGCTCTCTGTAACCTCTGAAGTGTTATTCATGTGCGAGGCACCACACTGTGACTCTTTGTGATCTCCACAGCTGAGACTGTCTGAAAACTGCTTTACAATTACACATTAACAACAGGAACATGATAAGGGCTGATGGGTTGGAGAAGCATGACTCTGAGCAACCTGGAATCAAGTCTAGACTTCCATTTCCTAGCTGTGTCACCTCTAAGGACTCTGTTTACTCATCTGTAAAATGAGATTAATCTAAGCTTTAAGGTACCTTACAACCATCCATTTCTACAAATACAGTTAACCAAAATAGATTGGTAACCTGAAGAATGGCGAGTCTGACATAATCTAATGGTTAGAATCAGTAGGTTAGCAAGGATTAATGGCTTTATTTCCTTATTAACATTCTATTATCCAATATTCAATCCAGATTTCTAGAAACCAAATGTTCTCAAGTCCACAAACACTTAAATAAACCTGAAAAAAAAATCTAAATAAAGAACAGTTTACAATTAAGAGGGTCAAATTCTATTTTATTACTAACATTCTCTTTTTTTTTCTCAGTGCCACAGATAAAAAGGAAACCAGCAATTTCTTGCATTCAGGCCTGTGAGAAATACCAGTAACACTTCAAGAATTTGGGATCTTAAGAGTTTTTGCATGAAATCTCAAAAAACTAACAAAAGTGTAATTTCTTGCATCTACTTTCATACTTAGATCAGACTTGAGCTGTGAGGTAGCAGTCTCCAACTCTCCTTTTTTTTGTTGCTCCTGTGCCAGTAGTTGTTGGGCGGTCTGTATAGAATTGCGTAGGGCAATGCAGTTTTGCTGCAAAATTTGAACCTGAAAAGAAAAACTCCTTTTCTGTTAGGTAAAAATTTCTGATAAATTACCTTATATCACCACGTGTAAGGCAGATTTTCCGATCTTAAGATCACTGGAGGGAGAAGGGGAGTTTATATGTTATAGTTAAAAATCTCAACAGAGTGCAGCATCTGAGAGCAAAGCCGTCCAATGGAGCTTCCTGGCCACTATCCAACACAGCTGTCACCTGTCGCAAGTGACTGCTGAGCACTTGAAATGTGGCCCGAGAGACTGAGGAATGGAATCTTTAATTTTATTTAATTTTAACTAATTTAAATTTAAATAGCCATATGTGACTAGTGGCTGCTATATCGGCAGTGCTAGTTAGAGCAATAAAGGATCATTTACAAATTCCTTAAGTAGAATCCTTTTTATGATTCTATTGTGATGAATAGTCACTGGTTAAAATAATAAAGATTATGTAATCCAATTACAGATACTAGGATTTGGAACTAATTGCCTTGGGTAGTTAGAATTTAAAATATTATAAATTACATGTATGTATTTCAAATAACAACTACAATGAAGGCAAAAATATTATGCTGAAATAATAATGAGAATTGAAAAAACAGCCATGTAAACACATTCCTGATTATTTTACTTATTGGTATTCTTTGCTTCAAGTGTTAGCTCAGTTTAATCTTTATTTTCTATCCATATCACATATATACAACACGAGACCAGGGCAATGCCTTCCAAACCCAATTCCTGTAACAGAGATTATACGGTGTAAGGGGAAGGATACTGTCCCAGGAGCTAAGCATTCACCTCGATAAAGCCTGAGGCAAATTAACCCCTCTGGTCCTTTGCTCCCTCATTCATAAATTCAGGGCTGAATGACATCAGAGTCCTTTCTTATTTTGCACTAAAATATTTTAAATTGTAGTAAGAATGTTAACAGAAGATTACTAAAGAAAAGTAAATAATTTAATACATCTAGAGGAAATTAGCAAAACTATAGGCTTAGAGGTAAAACACCAGCTTTTCTCTTTAGGCTTCACTTCCCTAACAAAAACAAGGAGAGAAAAATCTCTCTACCTGTTTCCGTTCCACCTCCACTGTTGATCCCATTTCTTGTATTTTGAGTAGCATGGCTGATGCAGATTTCTCAAGAGATTCCCTTAGGTGCTTCTCCTGAGACAGCTGTTTCCTTAGCTACAGAGCAACAGTGCAGTTAGGCAAGACCAAGGGAACATCACAGCAGTTCAAGATCAACGTCACCATGAAAAGTTTACCAGACATGCCCTCTCACCCCCAAACATTCTTCACTCCTTTATGACTACTCAGAAACATGCTCTTGTTTCTCCCTGATGGATAACCTTCTAAGAAATGCGGAGTCAAATTTGTTGCCCTGGTCTTCCTATTGTCTAAGTCTGTTTTCCAAATTGTAAGTCAAGACCCATTAGTAATTTGCAAGCTGCACTTCAAAACGGAAAGAAAAAAGAGTAGAAAGAAAATATCAGAGCACATAGCAAGTAATAAGCAAAAGTAAGTAATGCTTTGTGAAATGTTTGTGTATATGTATGTGTGTATGGTGTTGCAGTGTAAAATATATTGCACATATTGGATTGTTGTCAAAAAGAAGTTTGAAAAACATTAATTTACCTTAGTATATATACTCTCTGTATTTCTGTATTTTCTGACTTTATTTTTTAACTCTTATTTTCCCATATTTTGATTTTTTTCGTGCATATATTTTTTATTTCATAGCATTATAAACATACCTCTAAAGGTTGTTTCAATTCTGTCTTGGAATTTAAAGGTCTAAACAAATAATGAAGTAACTAAGTAGCAGACAAAACTGACACTCCAGAATTGGGGTACACTGACCTCATTTCTATCAATAAATGACTATAAAGTGAGTCAGATAAAGATACAAAAAAGGCGGAGTCTCTTTATCATGAGGTAAACAGATCCTTTCTAACTTAAATGGGAATTGCAGAATGCTATTCCTTTTATTAAGTGATGTTAAATTGAAAGAAATTCTGTTTTTAAGCCCCAGTGAAGATGACATAAGAGTACACTTTATAACTCTTCTCTAAATTGTACATATATATTTTATATGTGTTTTCTAGGGATGATATATTTTATAATGTTTAAAAATTTTAAAAGTTCAAAGAGATAAAAAAATGTGTTGGCATAAAACTGTTATAAGATAGCCCATTTTGGAAATGGTCTGTGATGTTCTTAATCATACCCCCAGTATTGAACACTTAGATTTTTCCAGTTTTTCACTATTCTAAATACTGTTCATGCTTGTGAATAAATCTTTCTTTGTATTTCTGATTATTTCCTTAGGATAAATCCTACAAGAGGAATCACCAGTAAAGGCATAGACCTTTTTAGACTTCTGATGCTTGTTCTAATTTTCCTTCCAATTTTAGCCTCCTATCAGTAGTATTTGAATAAATCCCATCTGCACTATGTATTATCATTTTCTTAAATCTTTGCTAATCTAATACATGAAAAATAACATCTTAACAGTTTTTCATTTCTTTGGTTACTAGTGAGATTAAACATTTACTAATATGGTTATTAGCTCTTTATATATTTTTCTGAACTGTTAGCTCTTATTCTTTGCCCACTGGTTTTTTTGGTTTTGTTTTTTTTAGTCAATTTTAAGTTCTTTAAAATAGAAGATTATTAACTGTTTAGTTCTGTTATGCTTTATTAGTTTTGCCTTTTGCTTTTTGTTTTTGAGGAAGATTGGCCCTGCGCTAATATCTGTTGCCAATCTTCCTCCTTTTTTCTTTTTTCTCCCAAAAGCCCCAGTATATAGTTGTGTATCATAGTTGTAGAGTTGTAGCTCTTCTATATAGGACACCGCCCCAGCATGCCTTAATGAGTGGTGAGTAGATCCGCACCCAGGATTCAAACTGGTGAACCCTGGGCCGCCAAAGTGGAACGCGCAAACTTAAACTGCCATGAAACCAGGCCAGCCCCGCCTTTTTTTTCACTTGTACAAATTTTTAATTCTTATGTGGCCAAATCTCTTGAGATTTTTATAATTCTGTTCCTTCTTTTCAAGTTTAGAAATTCCTTCCCCATCCAATGATCAGTTACATATTAAAATCTTATTTAAGTATGAGCCATAGGTTTTGGTTTGGACTATATTATAATAATCTGATACTAAAACTATCAGATTATAATTACTTTATAATATAGAGTAGCATAATATACTTTTCTAAGCTCTGGATCAAATTATATAGTATAATTTGCTCAAGGTATAATTTAAGTGCTTTATAAAGGGAATCTTTATTTGGTAATTATACTACTGAGGTATAAATTTCTGAGAAGCATTATGAAAGACAGTCAGTCAATCTGTCTTCTGTTCATCAGAACTAGATTTTATATATACATATTTCTTATCTCTTAGGAAGATATATACCACATTTATTCTGTCTTTGTATAGCCCTCTGTTATAGGGCAAACTGTATTCTCCCAAAATTAGTATGTTGAAGCCCTAATCCCCAGTATCTCAAAATGAGACTATTTGGAGAACAGGGCCTTTAAAGAGGTGATTAAGTTATAATGAAGCTGGTGGGCCCTAATCCAACCTGACTGGTTTGCTTATAAGAGGAGGAAATTGTGACACACACAGACACCAGAGATGTGTGCACAAAGAAAAGACCATGTGAGGATACAGCGAGAAGGCAGCCATCTGCAAGCCAAGTAGAGAGGCCTCAGGAGAAGTCAAACCTGCCAACACGTTGGTTTTGGACTTCCAGCCTCCAGAAATATGAGAAATAAATGTCTGTCGTTTAAACCACCCAGTCTGTGATACTTTGTTATGGCAGCCCTAGCAAACTAATATATCCTTCCTATTCTACTACCTTCAAAACGCCTTTGACTAGGACAGCCCTTCTTCAGGTCCTTGACGGAGTTCAATGAAAATTCAAGATTTTATCACAGCACTCAGCATTAAGACTTTTCCAGTAAAAAATAATGATAAATGGCAATCAATGATAGTCTTTGAAGCAAATGGTGCTGGAATAAGTAGACATATACACACACACAAAGAATCTAGATATAGACTTAACATCTTTCACAAAAATTAATTCAAAAGGTATCACAGACCTAAATGTAAAAATGCAAAACTATAAAACTTCTAAAAGAGGGGCTGCCCGGTGGCGCAGCGGTTAAGTCCGCGCTTGGCAGCCCGGGGTTCGCGGGTTCGGATCCCGGTCGCCCGCCGACGCACTGTCAGCCACGCCGTGGCAGCGTCCCATATAAAGTGGAGGAAGATGGGCACGGATGTTAGCCCAGGGCCAGTCTTCCTCAGCAAAAAAGAGGAGGATTGGCAACAGATGTTAGCTCAGGGCTGGTCTTCCTCACACACACACAAAAAAAACTTCTAAAAGATAACACAGGAGAAAAATCTTGGTGACCTTGAGTTTGGTGATGACTTTTTAGATATAACACCAAAAGTATAATCCCTGAGAGAAAAAGTTGGACTTCATTAAAATTAAAAGCTTCTGCTCTGCAAAACACACTGGGATAAGCTACAGACTGGGAAAAAATATTTGCAAAACATATATTTGATAAAGGACTGGTATCCAAAATATACAAAGAACTCTTAAAACTCAACATAAGAAAACAAACAACCCAGTTACAAAATGAGCAATAGAGCTCACCTCACCAAGTAAGACACCTCACCAAATAAGACATACAGATGGCAAATATGCATATAAAAAGATATTCAATATCATGTGTCATTAGGAAATTAAAAATTAAAACAAGATGCCACTACACACCTATCAGAATGGCAAAAATTCAAAACACTGACAACATCAAACGCTGGTGAGGATGTGGAGCAACAGGAACTCTCATTCATTGTTGGTGTGAATGCAAAATGGTCCAGCTATTTTATAAGGCAGGTTGGCAGTTTCTTACAAAGCTAAACATAAGCTTACCATATGATCCAGCAACTGTGCTCCTAGGTATTTATCCAAATGAGATGAAAACATGTCCACACAAAAAAACCTGCATATGAATATTTATAGTTACTTTGTTCATAATTGCCAAACCTTAGAGGCAACCAAAATGTTCTTCAATAGGTGAATGGATAAACAAACTGTGGTACATCCATATAATGGAATACTATTTAGCGATAAAATGAGTTACCAAACCATGAAAAGACATGGAGGAGCTTTAAATGCATATGCTAAGTGAAAGAAGTCAGTCCCAAAAGGCTACACACTGTATGATTCCAACTATAACAAAACTATAGAGACAGTGAAAAGATCAGTGGTTGCCAGAGGCTGGGGCAGGTGGAGGGCTGGCGTTGAGTGGGGCGGGGATGAGTAAATGGAGCACAGAGCACTTCTAGGGCAGTGAAACTGTTCTGTATGATACTGTAGTGAACAAAGAGTGAATCTTAAGACAAACTGTGGACTTTAGTTAATTATGATATATCAATACTGGTTCATCAGATGTAACAAATGTTCCACACTAATGCAAGATGTTAATAATAGGGGAAACTGTGGGGGTGAGGAGAGCAGGTTTATGGGAACTCTGTTTTCTGTGTAATTTTTCTATAAACTTAAAACTTCTCTAAAAAATTCTATTAAAACATCTAGGGGCCGGCGTAGTGGTTAAGTTTGTGCATTCTGCTTCAGTGGCCCAGGGTCCACAGGCATGGACCTACTCATCGCTCATCAAGCCATGCTGAGACAGCGTCCCACATAGAAGAACTAAAAGGACCTACAACTAGGATATACAACTATGTACTGGGGCTTTAGGGAGAAAAAAGAGAAAGAGGAAAATTGGCAACAGATGTTATCTCAGGGCCAATCTTCCTCAAAAAATAATCTAAAAAGTAAAAAACGTACTAAACTTAATACAGTCTAACTATGAACAATCATGCTTTTATCAGTAATTACTGGCAAATAAAGTACGTAAGAGAATTTTCCAGATAGCTACACCTACCACCTTAAGCACTAAAGTTCATAATTTAAAAAATAATTTTGCATGAGAATTTTACTAAAAATTATATGTACTTCTATTTCATATAACAGACTATTTTAAATATAATTTGACCCTTTTGATTTGGACTAACATCAATTCTTCTGTCAGGGAATAGTGAGGTTTTCAGGCCATTGTGGGGGTCTATCGAGTTAGTAAGTCTTCTGACTCTTTCACTGTTTCAGTTGCAAATTTTCAGTCGAACAACTTTTAGCAGCCACCTACTTCACAATTCCCAATCTGTTACCCACTAAAACTTAGGCTGAAATGAAGGTTTCAAGGTAAAATTAGATTAGCAGGCTTATTAAAAGCTTTTTTTTTTAACACAACTTTAGTTTAAAAGGCCTTTGTATGAAGGTGTTCACTTAACTCTAGTATATGGGCAACCGCATGAATTTTGTGGTAACTGTTTCCCCCCAGGCTCAGAGAGCAGTTATATTTTTTTTATTATTTCTGGTTTTATGGCCATATTGAGGCAAAAGAAGTCTTAATGTTAAATAAGGGCAGGAACTTTCACTTGAATTTCATGTGGCATATTTTAAAAACCTTCCTACTACACAATCACATATTTTCTTCTTCAAAGGTATCTTTTCATTCTACTTTCTTGACTTCCCCTCTTCAATTCCAACGCCCCTCCACCCTCCAGCTTCTTTTTATCTTACCTCCTGAATTCTAAGGTTCATTTTACGTTTTGTGGTCTTCAGTTCCTCTTCAATGATGGCTGCATTCTTCTAAAAGTAGAAGGAGGAAAGGTCCTAAATAATCCGAAATGATAGCAATAAACTGTCTATATATATCAGTTCAAATCTAGACCTTTTTCTGGTGACCTATAAATGCTATTCTGAATACAGCTATAAATACTTCCTATTGTGAGTCTGAAGTAATTATTACTATGGGATATTTAAAAAGAAAGTTATTTGTTTACTTTGATTCATGATTTCTATCATTTTCCCTTTCAGATCCTAAAAAATGATTAGTCACATTCATTTCCTATGTAAAGTTCAATCGTCAGAGGAGAACCTGGTAATTGACAGAAATTTTTCTTACTGGTATATTTCTGTTTTTTCAAGGACTCTATTTCTTCTAGCCTCGAATATTATCCATGCTTAGGAGTTGAGGATGAAAAACACAGCTCTCACTATTTATTCTCTTGTATATTATTTATGGCACCACAATCCATGTGAAACCTCAGTCATCTTCGTCTCTTTCCAACCTTCAACCCTTATCCAGTACCATATTCTAGCATATCTTTCTTCACAGAATATCCCTCTTTCTTTACAAAATGCCACAACCCTAGATCAAACCTAGTAAGGCTCATGCCTCAAATAATGCAATGGATTCCTAATTGGTTTCCCTGCCTCCAATCTCTTCTCCTATGATCATTACTCTACACTACTGCCAGAATAGTTTTCCTGTTTTCATCATGTCACTGCCTTATCAAAACTCTTAATCACCCTCACCATAGGATCAAGCCCAACTACTAATTATTCTTGACTTTGAGATCCTCTACAATGCGATCCCTAGCCAATTTCCAGCTTATTTCACACAAACAAATCCTCACTCCTGTCAGGTTCGTTTATGCATTTCCCCGTAACTGCTCCCAGTGGAAAGATCTAGGTTCGTACCTGGGTTACAGGAACAAGACAGGAAGTGTGATCTTGGAGAAGTGACTTCTCTCTGGGCCTCAGTACTCATTAAAATGGGGACAATAATACCCCACATCATGAGGTTTTGCAAAGATTAAACAAAATAACATGTTGAACCTCTATTATATTGCCTGGCCCATGGAGGGAAAACAAAATTGTTAGTTTATTTTCCTAGTCTTCATTCTTTGCTGCCTGTGTATGTGCTCCTTGAAACATCCTCACTTTTCTACTTCGCCTTCTAAAGGTTCAGCTCAACTCCTCTCTTTCTTGAGGCCTACCCTAATCTATTCTAGATAGGGCATTCACACCCTCTCACCCACATGAATACACAACACTTATTGTCCAATATTGTCCTTTGACATTTCCAATGCCCTCATTTTTTTCTCTGTTTAGTTTCTCAGGCTATGCCTTGTTCTCCCAGCTAGCATATAAGCTCTTGAAGAGCACAGACTCTACCTTGTATCTCTGGGCCTCAGGGTCATGTGTACAGGGTAAGGGCTCTATACTCAATTACTGATAGCACACAATGGTTTAGGCTATCTGTGTAGATACATTTCAAATGTCAAGAATCCTCACATCAACATCACCTATTTTTAAAATTCAGTTTTACAGGTCTGTTGCCTCCTCTAGCTAACACATAACAGTGAATTTGCATTTCAGAACTCCGGACTCAAACCTTTGTCTCTGAGGCAATCTCCAGAGTGGCAGTCAACCTCTGCACTTCGTCTTGTGCCTTGTCTTCTTCCTCTTTTACATCTCTTAGTTGCTGGCGCAAATTCATCACTTCAAGATGCAACAGCTTCAGGTCCTTGGAATGCTCCTCCTGTATTATATTCAATCGATCCTTCAGAAAAGCTAACAGACAGCACAGGAAGGTCACCGAGCAGTTGAAAGAAGGTCAGGAAAGGAAAAGAATCATAAACTCATCAAGCACCCTTACAGAACCAAATTTCTAATGATTCTCTTCTCTCTATACCTGTTTTCTGTGGATTCAGATCCTTTTCAGTTTGCAGACGAAAGATGTTCATCTTCAAGGACTGGATGAGGCTTTCCAGATGGCACATTCGATTTACCAGAAACTCACAGTTCTTCCATAAAATATCTGTTCTTCCTGAACAAATTACTTCATTCTGGATAGGACTAATGACTTTCTGGTTCACAGGCGCTTCTAAACATTTTGGAGTTTCAAGTCGGCCTCTGGACAAAGATCCCAACATAACAATATTATGCAATGCAATGTGTACTATGGTAATCCCAACCACTGGGTGAATGTAACATTTCTACTATGAATAAAAATTAGACTCCTTAATTAACAAGCATCTGTTAGCCCCTCCAAATTTAAATATAGAGAGGACTGTTAGGTAAAGAGGATAAGACCAGTGTGTGATGGGTAAAGATTACTGACTTTTTAATGGTTGTTTATTTTAATCTGAATTTTTTGTAAACTTTTTTGTATGTAAACAAGTGATACATAAAACATGTTAAATGCTAATTCTGTAATGGTGAACTAAGAATTAAGCTTAGCAATGGAAGCAATATATTCACGTTTTTAGAAAATTTTTAAACAAGATCATAATAAACGTTCCTATTTTGTTCCAACATACTCAACATTTGTCAAATTTAATCTTTAACTGCTGAAGAGTTATGTATTCTATGGGTGCTAAAATACCACCTATACTAATTTTAGGTCTTCACGAGAGACACTCAGGAACAATATATGTAATTTTAAAGAAAATCACAGCAGTAAATTTGATATTGGTTACTTAAGCACCCAGATTCCTCAGGCTATTGATAATCCAACTTTTAATGGCAATAACTTCTTTAGCACCATAAGGGGAAAAAGGTTCCTTTTTTGAGAACTTCATTCTAAATTATAAAATATTTTTTAAGACTTAAAACTTCTCTTTTAATTTACTACAAATCTGGGAAAAGAAAATTAAGACCATGTTAATGGCATGAATCAAGTTTTGATGTTCACCTTAAATAATATAAAAATCTATTTTTGATTTAAAAAATAAGAACCAAAATTTTTTCTGATTACACAAAAAATTACATGTTTGTTTTTAATCAAGTGTTGAAGGTCAATAGGATATCAAAGTTTGTACACCTAATTAACTCACTTTAAATGTCTGTTCAGAGGAATAGTGGTACTAGCTCTATTACAGGATGACAACTCTTTATCTTGCAAATATTTTCTAATTAATGTTCAAATGGAAACTGTTATTAATTCTTTTGTAAATACCTATTTTCCTGACTAACCATCCACACTGTGACTCCTTATTAATAACCAGTGAAGCAAAATTCTTCAACCTACAGAGATCTAGTTCATTTTTCATTTATTACCTTTTTTCACCAAAGTCCAACATTATTAGGTCATCCCTCAGAGAACTGGTCTGCTCCTCAACTATTCTCATCCTTTGCTGAAGTACCGTGAATGTTTCAGAAGCTGTAGCATTGATGTGGGTTGGAGAGAGGACCGGTCTGGATATTGTAGTTTCCATATGCACCTGAGATTAAAGTCACAATATTAGTGTAGTAGGTTCTATTATTGTTCAAAAAAATCAGTGCCCCTTCCTATGGGAGGATTATACATCCCTGTCCTGTTGAGCTCAGGAATGGCCATGTACACTGCTTTGGTCAAGTAAACGTGGGTGGAAGCTTTAAGAGCCAACTTGTTGTTCACCATCTCTTTCTTTCCCCCTCCATGAGATGAGCAACATCCCAGATGGGGCCTGCTCCATGTGCCAGGATCCCAGAGTGAAGATGATATAAAGCAGAGCCATGACCCATCCATCACATCCAGGGTGAGTGAGCAATAAACTTAGGTTGTTATAAGCCACTGAGATGTGGAGCAGTTTGTTATTGCATCATAATCTGGTCTATCCTATCTGCTACTATTAGACACACACTAGGACCTATGACTTGGCTGAGGGAGTTATCTCTTTTATTATTAGCCATTTTCATTTTAACATATTCCTATCCAGCCTTTCTGAAAAAAACTCTCTACTTGGACCTCTGAGCAGTTGTCATAAAATAAATTTACCAACTACACTGAAGCAGTGATTTTTAAAAATAATATGCAAACTTAACTACATAGCAGAGCAAAGACTCTTCTATAGCTATTGAAATCAAATTTCCAGGTTCCTCCTCCAAAATCACATGAGAGGAAATAGTAATAGTGAGAATACTCTTTCAGGTATTAGTGACAGAAGCAGAATTAGCTTATAAGCAGTCCCAACATGTAAATGAATCATGTGCCCAAAGTCCAATGACAAGGTCATTGGTGGAAACTTTAAGGACATTTTCCTGCAACTCCATCCTATATGGACATTTCTATACTAATCAGACTGTAAACCTTAACCATCACTAGCAATAGTGTTTCTATGGGAATGTGTTCACAAAGGTCCCACTTGGGACATTAGGAACACACCTTTCTCCCCTACTTGCTGTGTAATCAGGTATCTCCCTTCCCCTCACTTCCCAGGCAGTGGAAGTGGGTCCACTTCCACTCAAGTCCAAGTCACTGACAGTGGTCCCCAAGACAGGCATTAAAGAAGTGGGAAAACTGGCAGGATTTAAGGGGGCAAGAATTGTGGTGGGGCTGTGGAAAGGCTGAGCTTCTTGCCAACATAACACTGCTGCAACCATCGAGGACATTTCTTCATCCTGAAATAGCTCTCCCATCACCTTCTGTCTTCCCTCCACAGGTCCCAGAGAATGGCCTTCCTGATTCTCTTTTTTTTTAAACTTTATTGAGGCATAATTCATAAATATAATTGCATATATTTAAAGTGTACAACATGATGATTTGATATATGTAGATATTAATGGAGTCTTTGGATATACAAAGATTTGAAGTAAGGTTCACCTACATTTCTGACAAAAGCCAGATTTGGAGATTCCTGCTCGTGTTACCACATGGGCCAGGATAGGGTTCCTCAGGTAATAGAAGGAAGAGCCCTAAGACAGACTCAAGAGCTGTTCTGCTGCCATGAAACCAGGGCTAGGGTTGGGGGAGTCAGCAGTAGCGTGGGGTGGGGAGAAATGGAGGGGTAACAATGGAGAAACACAACACGAGTTTACCCTCCATGCCATTTTCTTCACCTGCTGTCGGGCTACTGCAGACCCAGAGATAAACCAGGCCTGCGGTGAGGAGAAAAAGCATGGAAAGAGTGTTGACTGGGGTTGGTGGCAGACATAGTTGGCTCCTTTGTCCTCTCTCCAAAAGCTGAAAAGTTCACATCCCCAGCCTCCCTTGCAGCTGGCACGCCCATGTGACACATTCTGGCCTTAGGCAGAAGTTTGCAAGGAGCTTCTGGGCAGACTTTCATTTTTCTGATAAAAAGGACAGAAATGACGGCACTTGTCCCTTTCTCACCATCCCATGATGCCCAGAGCTCTGCGAGCTGTCCTTCAGTCAGCCACGCAACACCTCACTTTTAAATATAAACAAAGACCAAGGACCACCAGTGTCAGAAACACAAGGAAAAGGCCAGAGCAGCTCAGATTAACCTGACTTTTTTTTTTTTTTTTGCAAAACTAGCAACCTCCAAATTCTGCTTATTTGACAAAAATAAACTTTCGGTTTTTGTTTTAGTCAGTGTTTTCTATTGCTTGCAACAAAAGCACTCCTATCTGATACACAGTAGTCCCAGGCAATAGTTGGTGGAGAAACAAGTAGAAGTGACATTGGCTCAACACAAGGTTGACATGAGGGAAGCCATATGGTAGAAAAGAAACTATTGTAACTTTGAATGACCTCTGACTAACTAACCCAGCTGGATATGCACCCTCCAGGAGATCTAACTGCTCTGTAGATTTTACGACCCCTGCTTGTGCATGTACCTCCCAGCTGTGATAACATGATAACTTTGTTCTTTTGGGTTCCTTAGGAATGTGATGACCCCCGCCCAGAGAGTCTATGTTGATAGCCATCATCAATGACAACTGAAAGATCCACTGTGGCGACCCCCAGTCTGTAACACCCAAGGGTCAACAGTCCTAACCCCCTCCCCTGTAACCCACCGGCCTATATAACTCCTATAAGCTTTTGTGCCCCCTTAAGATGGTTCTTTCGGACATGAGTTGGCAATCTTCCCTCTTGCTAGCAAGCTGTAATAAAAAGTCCTCTCTTTCCTACCACCATGCCTCTTGACTATTGGCATGTCTTGCGGCCCACAGACGAACCCCCTTTTTGGGCGGTAACAGAAGGAGGAGGTAAAGGAAATGACAAGCAGGGCCAGAGTGGGGAGGGGAGGACAATTCTCGCATCAGCTTGTTAGGGCTGGGTAGCCAGTTATAGAATAAAGAACTGCCTCTATCAATCTATATCTGAAGCCACACACATAAGACTAATACAAATATAGCAAAAATCCATTTTTGGGAAAAAGTACAGGAAATGGAATACAAGTTTTCCACATATTTTGAATGGAATGCAGATTCCCACCTAAAATTTTTTCATGTTTGTTGAAACATCATAGTCTTGCTGGTATTCCCCTAAGGTACCTATGATACGTACAAAATGCTTACATTTACTTTATAGGATGTGCGCACATTCGGCCGTGAAAACAAAATGGAAAACAACTCAAATTAAATTGCTTCATTTGCTTAAAAAAGAGAAAGTCTATATGTTTGGGTAAGAATCTGATTTGCATCATCGCTCACGCCCACCTGACCCTGATCTACACTGGAGTGTCTCAGGCTTCATGGAGAGAAAAAAAAACTTTCAAAACGGAGGAACAACCTTGGCCCCCAGCCTCTGCGGGGGAGGTTCATAGAAAATTCACCCTCAGAAGGGGGAGATGGAGATGGCTGGGACACACTGAGGTGGGCAGGGATAAAGCCTGAGTGAAATCCATGGTGGTGTTCTTGACATACCCTTTTGGTCAATCACTGAGGAACACGTTCAGGTCATCAAAGAAGTGACTCGAAAACTAACCAAGCCGATCTACCCTTTGGGGATTTATTAAAAACAGGTCTCAGGAGTAGCTGAGAACCCTCCGTCCCTAACCGCCCCCATGAGGAAAAAAAATCAAGGTCAGGAGAGCCCTCAAGAAGCAATGAAGGAAGCAATGGTGGCTGAGGAGCAAGAGCAGGACAGCCTTAACATCCACCAGGGAGAGCCCCTGAGTGCTGGGAGCCTGCTAAAGGAAGACTGAGGTGTGGACTTAGGACCCAGTGACTCTGCTGAGTTGAGGTTCAGAGTCAGGAGAGATTCTCATTTCACTGCAGTTACTCACACTCCTGCCTGCCCTCCCTCATCAGGTGGACCAAAGCAGGTGTATCAGAAAAGCCACCCCACACAATCCACTGGCCACTTGGCAAATCCTCAGACACCATAACCCTATAGCTCATGGTCTAAGCAGCACAGTCTTAGGAGAAAAGAATCTAGCTCTAACTGCTAATATTCCAGCAAAGAAACTACAGCTTGAACACATCTGTGCTTTGCTGTTTCTGAAAAGGCGCAAGTATCCTTGAAGGCAGTCTTGAACCTACGTCCTGATCCTTGATAGTAACAAGACTAAAAACACTAAGATACAAACTTTTATTTTTAAAAAAGTTCACTCACAGCTACTTTTATAAATAATTCATTATCAAATTAATACAATTCTGTCTCTGTTTAGGGAGAGTATTTCCAAGGAGCTCCTAGGTTACCTCACTGAAAGCATAGCATGAATAAGACCAATGTCATAAGTAATACACTAGTAAAAGACAGGTGACTTTGAAAAGCGACTACTTGCTTCTGTGGACACCGGCTCCATTCCTATACCTCTCAATAGCTACAACTATATGCTGTTGGTTCCACAATAACAGGCCAGGGACTCAACTGTTTATCACAACCATTGGAAAATAATTTGGTCAGTAACATTGTCTTCATTCACTCATACATCCAACAAACAATTTTGGAACGCTGTCCATGAGCCAGGCACTGTTACAGGCACTGGGGAACACAGCAGTGAACAAAACAGACAAAGCTCCTTGCCCTCATGGAACTTTTATTCCAGCTGAGGAATACAGACATTAAGTGAAATATAGTTTGTTCGTTGGTGCTAAGTGCAATGGTGGAAAATGAAGTAGGAAAGAGGATGGGATGGAGACTGTGGTGCAGCTTTCCATTTTAAACAGAGTGGTCAACGAAAGCCTCGCTGAGACGATATTTAAGCAAAGACCTGTTAAGGAGGCGCAGGAGTGAGCCATGTGGCTATGTAGGGGACAGAGAGGTCCAGAAAGAGCGAACAGCAAGTGCAAAGATCCTAAGTCAGAATGCCTGATGGGTCTACAAACAGTAAGAAGGTCAGTTTGGCTGGAGAGGAACTAGTGGAGGAGCAAATAGTGGGAGGTGAGGTCAGAAGGTGGTAATGGGACCAGGTCACATAGGGCCATAAAGGTTACTGTAAAGGCTTGGCTTTCCCTCTGTGACTCTCAGAGCCACTGGAGGGTTCAGAGCTGAGAAGTGCTGTGACCTAAGTTACCTTTTACCTGGGTAACTCTGACTACCTCCCTCCCCCCCCATCCCCCAAGATCTTGGGAGAAGGACAGTGGTAGAAGTAGGAAGACCAGTTGGGAAGCTCTACAATAATCCAGGTGGGAGACACTGCTGACTAGGACCAGGGTGATAGCAATGGAATAGTAAGTGGTCAGAGTCCAGATATATTTTAAAGATAAGTTTTTCTGATGGATTAGATATGAGATAGTATGAGAGAAAGAAAGCAACTGGAAGGATGGTGTTGCCGTGAATTGAGACAATGGAAACCTGTTAGGAAGAACTAGTTTTAGGGGGAAGACCAAGAGTTGCTTTGCAAATATTAAAGTAAACCGGGAAAGATGCCCAATACACGATTGAACTTACAGATCTGGAGTTCAGGGGAGGCGTGTGGACTGGAGATATAAATTCTGAAGTCGTCAATATATACATGGCTTATAAAACCATGAGACTGGATGACGGAGAACAGAAAGGGCCTAGTCCCGGGCGCCCCAAGATTAACAAATCAGGGAGGTGAGGAGTGTGTGGGTGTTCAACGCGGACTAATGTGAGCTTCTCCAGAGCAGGGTCAGATTCTGAACCCTCTTCTATCTTCAAAGCCCAGCACAGTGCGTGGGACATTGTGGGTGGCAAACAAATGGGGGATAATTCAACAAAAATTTAACGAATGTCTATTCTGTTCTGGCACAAGTGCCGGGTACAGGGGAAACAGCAATGAACGAATGTAAATTCCTGACACCCGCATTCTAATAAGCAGACCAGGGAGGATAACAGGTGGCAAAATCAAAAACCATTAACGTCGAAAAGGTTTCCCCGGAAACCTGTAACCTCCAACCTAACACATAAATAAAGAAAAGGTGGGCTTATCTGGAGGCCCTCCCTGGGGGCTATCCTGCCTCCCTCAGGGGGCGCCAGGCCAATGCAAACTTCCTCCTAAACGGTTTTCACCGCATCCAGTGCACAGGCTCCATAAATCAAGTCCTGAGGCCCGGAGGCCGAGACTACACTCCGCCAGGGAGGGGAGACGGCGGCCTTATCCGAGCCGCCGACTCTCCCGGGCGGGCCCCGAGCCTCCGCTCCCGGCTCACCCGCCTGGGGCCCGGCAGCCTCACCCCACAGTCCATCCGTCCGCCTGTGGCTCTGTCCGGCAGCAAGAGGGCCGGTTTCCATGGAACTAAGACAGCGCTTTAAACCAACCCGCTCCCCGCCGCGGTAGCTCCTGTACGCAGGCGCACCCGCGACAGAGCATGCCGGGAATTGCAGTTTTCCCGGCCCAGGAGGGCCCTCCTCCCGGGGCGGGACCCAGGCCGGAATCCGGCGGCGCGCACGGAACGCGCAGCCCCGTGACCCGGATGACGACAGGGCTCCATTGTGCTCTCGAGCGGGGCACGCCGGGATATGTAGTTTCCTCCCACTCACCTCCCGCAGGTCATGTTGTGTCCACTTGGAGTTACTAGTCTCATCCCGGTGAACGTGCGATGTTTGGGTACTTTGGTAAACACATACCCGGCGGCAGGCGAGAGGCCAAGATTAGAAAATGTTTTTAGTTTTAGGAGGACTAAAGTATCAAGTAACTTCTGAACGATAGGAAAAGAATAGATTTTGTTAATGAGCATAAAAAATGGTAAAAATACAGAACTCAGTCTTCTCGTTAAAGGAAAAACTGAGTCCCTCTTCAACCACGTCAGCGACGGCCAGACGGAGAGTAAAGCACTTGGAATCGGCTCTCTTTTCTTTTGTCTCTTCAGCCTAAGTTATTTCTTACCTTGTCGACAGGTAAGTGAATAGGTATTTCTATATCTGTAAGTAGCCAAGAAACGAGAAAGAACATTGAAAACTGCAGCCGTTTTGGAGTTGTTTTGCTGCAAGAGTGGGAATTCACACTTAATGAGAACCCTTCTACAGTGAAAAGACAACACGGCTTTGCGTTTGGGTAGCTGGGGAGAACACCTGTTACCACCACCAGAGCAATTAATGCATTCCTCTCGTCTCTCTGGGGGCGCAGCTGAGAGTAACTTCAGCCCTCAGATGAATGCAGGCAGATGCGAGATGAGTCCTCATTTGCTTAGCAAGTGGCTGGACTGGATTGATTTGGCTATTCTGCTTCTGCTGATAGCCGAGCCTCAACGTGAGACGGAGAGAATGTCCATCAAACCACAGCCATAAGACATTCATCAAACAGGGATCCCATCTGGTCAAAGAGAAATGAGCACAGCATACATTATTCAGGTGAAGGGACCAAATAATGCTTTTAATATGAAAAGTGGGAAAGTATTTTTGAGCGTCAATGCAAAGAGCCAATTATTCTCTCAGTATGTACATTTTCTCTTGCAATGGCCTCCGATTTATCCGTGGAGATGAGGGATATATGTATGCACTCCACAGATAGTCCGCTCGCTTCAGTGTAATGAGAGTTTTCATCTTCTCCTTGAATCTCCATATTAAGCAGCAATCAGGGAGCCAAACTGATTAAATTTAGTGTTTTTCATTTCTTTTCCTCTATCCACCATCTGGCAAACTGTGTAAGAACTTAAGTCAAGCAATTACAAAGTTAGAGAAAAGAATCTGAAGTCTTCAATAAACTAATTCATCTGCTAGAGAACCAGTCTCTGGATACCTGAGAATTCATTATATTAAAAGTCTGTTTTTATTCTTTTAAGTGCCTGAACATATTAATGTTTTTCTGATTGCCCTCTTGATTTGCAATTGATAAATGGTTTTCCTACTTGTTGACCCCATTCATAAAACAGTCTTTTCAGTCATGGAAACTCTAGAGATTCCGTGAGGACCACATGCTCTCTCACTACAATGCTGTGATAGCTTTCTAACTGGTTTTCCATCACCCTTCCCAAGGCATCTTTCATCAGCTACTAAACCAATCTTTTTAAAAAGTAAATCTGGTTATCTCAGTCCCTGGCTTAAAGACATTTAATAATTCTCCCTTTGAACTAGTAGTTTTTCCATTGAACAGGATGAAGCGCAAACTGCTAATGGCTTCAGCCTAATTCGCCAACCTCAGCTGCACCTGGTCCCCTGGGGGAACCTTGAGTTCAAGCCTTCTGGCACGACTTTGTGCTTGCAGGCTCTGCGCCCTCACCAGGCATGGCTCTCCTCTTGTCAGTTTGCTGAACTCAACAGAAATTCAACCTCTTCTGTGAGGCCATTCTATTCCCTCCCAAAGTACATATTACACTGCATTTTAATTGTCCGTGTGTCTTATCTCCTGTTAATTAGACTGTAAACAACTTGAGGACAGGAGTTTTGTTCTTTTGATTTTGATCTGGCACACAGTGGAGGCTTGGTAAGTCCTTGTTAAGTGAGTGAACTAAGGGATACATTTTGAATGCTTCTCCTGACAGAGGCTATGTCTCACTCTCTTGACTATTTATGTATTCTATTTGTAGACCAGGAAAAGGCATCTGCTCTCTTCCAGAGCTGGCACTGATTTGACATTGCAGTTACACAAATGACAGCGAAGTTACTTGCAACCACTTCCCCTTGGAGTTGAAAATGTATTGTGTGGATAAAGAAATGCAAACACAAAAAATCAATGTTCTCGTATCTTGTTGGTACGATGGAGGAATGAGAATGGCAGATTCCCTAGCCAGTCCCTCACCTTATGTGGGCAGTCCAGACCTCCTGGTAAAGTGTTGACTCTGGGTGTAGACATTAGAATTTGGAGGAGCCTCTGACTTTTTAATGAACTGGTGAATCAGCCCAGGGCTGCGAAAATAAATCTGTTGGTTGAATTGGTCTAGGGTAACAATGCTTCTTATAAGGTCTCTATCACTTAGCTTCACCAACTGAATTTTGTGGTCAAATAGATTTTCACATTGTTCCATTGACCAAACTGAAAAATAAGGTCAAGAGCCAGCCCTGATGGCCTGGTGGTTCAAGTTCCACACACTCTGCTTTGGAGGCCCAGGTTCGGTTCCTGAGTGCAGAACCACATCACTTGTCTGTCAGTAGCCATGCTGTAGTGGTGGCTTACGTAGAAGAACTAGAAGGACTTACAAGTAGAACACACAACTGTGTGATGGGGTTTTGGGGAGGAAAAAAAGGAGAGGAAGGTTGGCAACAGATGTTAGCTCAGGACGAATCTTTCCTAACAAAAAAATAAATAAATAAAAAATAAGGTCAAGGTTATGGGTATGTTGCTGCCCCTCTATTTTACATTTCTTAAAATTAGAGTACTCTTTTGATCTTAATAGGATGACAAAAAGAAAAAGAAGAAATGTGAGTGTTCTTTAAATTGGCGCACACAAGTCAGCTGCCTGATCCATCTGAAATTTTCTGATTGAATAATAACAATAACAGTGTGTATCACCTAGTGAATCTATTATCTATTGAACTGGGTGTTTTGTATATATCGCCTCACATGATCCTGGCTGTAACTTTAAGATGTAGTAGTTATGTTCCCATTTTACTGATGAGGCACTGAGATTTGGGGAAGCTAAGTGACTTGCATGGGGCCATACAGCCAGTAAGAGACAGAATGGTTGTTTGGACTTGGGTCTATCTGCCTTCAAAGTCCATGCTTTTCCATTTGATTCCATCTCCACCCATTCTCTACTCCAGTCTGACAACAGTGGGTCAAGACAGAAATTTCAGCATCTAACTATGAGATGAGGAATACATGAGTTAACTCCACACAATGGAATGCCATACATTTATTAAAAAAATAAGGAAATGCAGGTGGTGGTATGTGGGTATTTATACCATTCTTACTAATTTTCTGTATGTCTTAAAATTTTTTCATCATAAAAAATTGGAAAAGAAAATGAGGGAAATCTCTACGTACTTTTATGGAAAATTTCCAGGATATATTTCAAGTGAATAAAGCAAGGTGTTGTGTGAAAACAGGGGATAAGACTTTTGTATTTGTATAAATAAGCACTGGGAGGATCTCTGTAGGTAGGGTGACCATATAATTTTTCATCCTAACCAAGATAATTTTTCACAAACTTTGTATTATAAGATAATTTTAGATTTACAGACGTGTTGCAGAAACAGCACAGAGAGTTCCTATATACCTTTCGCCCAGCTTCCACTAATGTCAACATCTTGTATAATCATGGTACAATGATCAAAACTAAGAAATTAATACTTCTACAATACAATCAACTAAACAATAAACTTCATTTGGATTTTGCCAGATTGCTCACTAAGGTTGTTTTTCTATTCCAGAATATAATCCAGGATCTTACATTGCATTTACTTGTTCTTTCTCCTTCCTCAGGCTTTGTCTTTCATGACCTTGGGATTTTTGAAGACTACTGGTCAGTTATTTTGTAAAATGTCCCTCAATTTGGGTTTGTCATGATTTCTCATGATTAGATCAAGGTTATACATTTTGGGAAGAATACCACGAAAGTGATGTTGTGCACCTCCTGGTGCGTCATATCCGGGGGTACATGATGTGTACATCTTATTACTGTTTAGGTTAACATTCATCACTTGCTTCGGATGATGTGTACTAGACTTCACTATAATCTTACTATGTTCCTCTCTGTTACGAATAAGTATTTGGGGAGAGATACTTTATGGCTATGCAAATATCCTGTTTCTTCTTAAGCTTTCACTCACTAGTTTTAGCTGGCTTATCTTGCCGGCAGCAGTTATCATAGTGTGCTGATGGTGACTGTCTATTTTCCTCATTTATTAATTGGAATTCCTTTGTAGAGAGGAGTTGTATGTTTTCTCCCATTTATTTATTCGTTTTTTTATTTATATCAGTATGGGCTCACGGAAATTTATTTTCTTCTTTGGGTTATAATTCAATACTATCATTACTTTATTGCTCAGATTGTCCCAGTTTTGGCCATTCAGAGACCATTAAGGAGCTGCTGTGTCCCATGTTTTTTTTTTTTAATCAGTTCCTTACTTTCTGTCACTGTAAGATTTCCAGGCTCATCTGGTATTTTCCCTGCCCAGCCTTAGATTCAACGACTTCTCCAAGGAGCCCTGTTCCTTTTTATTAAAGAATAGTATGTAAAATTTGAATGCTAGGGTATCATCGCTGCTAGTTCCTCTCAGAAGACAGAGATAGGAAGTATGTGTGTGAATACCAACCCATGCATATACATGCATATCTATATTTCAGTATCTATTTGTGTACATATATTTTTACATATATGTAAATATGTGTGTATATAAATAAACAAAACATGAGTTCGTACTGGTGCTCCCACTCAAATCCAGCATCTCAGCTTGTTCTAACCTTTGCCCTTTCTTTGCTTTCAACTCCTTTCTATGACTATAGGGGACTTGGCTCTCTATCTACAATATGTCTACCTGTTTGTTCAGCCCTAGTCCACATAGTAGTTTTAAAAATTGCTAACCCATACCTAATGAGAAACAAATTGAAAACTAGAGCATATTGCTTGAGTACAGTTCTTTTTGGCTTTAGCCTACGGTACCCAGTCCAAACACTATTTTTCAAAGCTACTTAGGTCAGCTCCTTTCTTCCCTCTCTGCTTCAGTGTGGCTATTTGATTTATTTGTAATACAGTTGGATTCAAATGTCCCAGTCTACATTCCATCTTATGTTCTGCCTACAGCCTGGTTGGTTTTATTTAATTTACATATGGTAAAATTCACTTTTTGTGGTGTACAGCTCTGTGGGTTTTGACAAATTATTCAAGTCTTATATCTCACACCACAGTTGTACACAGAACAGGTTCCTCACCCTCAAAATTCCATCATGCTTCCCCTTTTTAGTCAACCTCTTCCCCCACCTCCCATCTGCTGGCAACTACTGATAAGTTTTCCATACCTTTCCATATTTTGCTCTTCCAAAATGTCATATTAATGGAGTCATACCCTTTTGGGTCTAACCTCTTTGATTTAGCAAATGCATTTAAGATTCATCCATGTTGTTGCATGAATCAATAATTGATTTTTGTAGCTGACTAGTATTCTACTGTGTGGATATATCACAGTTTGCTTATTCATTCACTGGTTAAAGGACATCTAGGTTGTTTCCAGTTTTTGGCAATTATTAATAAGGCTGCTATAAACATTTGCATAGAGGTTTTGTGTGAAAATAAATTTTGCATTTCTCTTGGATAAATACCTAGGAGTGGGATTGCTGGATTATATAGTAGGTATATGTTTAAATTAGTAGGAAACTGCCAAACTGCTTTCCAAAGTGGCTCTACCATTTTGCGCAGACTGTGTGGCATTCCCAGTTATTCCTCATCCTTGTCACCACTGGATATTGTCAGTATTTTTTTTTTACACATTCTAGTATGCATGTAGTGGTATCTCATTGTGGTTTAATTTACATCTCCTCAATGAGTAATGATGGTGAACATATTTTCATGTGCTTGTTATGTTCATATCTCTTATTAGTAAAGTGTCTGTTCATACCTTTTGCCTCTTTTTAAAATCAGATGGTTTGTTTTCTTCCTGATGAAATTTTTGAGATACAAGTCATTTATCAAAATGTGATTTGGCAACATTTTCAAGTCTATGGCTTGTCTTTTCATTCTCTGAACAGTGTCTTTTGCAGAGTAAAAGTTTTTAATTTTGATAGTCCAACTTACCAGTTTTTTTCTTTTATGGATTGTGCTTTTGATGTCATATCTAAGAACTCTTTGCCTAACCATAGGTCATGCAGATTTTTTCTTATGCTTTCTTCTCGACGTTGTATTGTGTTTTACCTTTAGGTCTGTGATCCACTTAAAGTTAATTTTTTAAAATAAGGTATAAAGTATAGATTGTGGGGTTTTTTTTTTAGCTTATGGATATCCAGTTATTCTAGCACTGTTGTTGGAAAGATTATCCATCCTTTCTCCATTGAATTGGCTTTGCACCTTTGTCAAAAATCATTTAAACATATTTATGTGAGTCTATTTCTAGGCTCTTGATTCTGGTCCATTGATCTATGTGTCTCTCTCTCCACCAGTGCTACACTGTCTCTGATTACTGCAGTTTATAGTAATTCTTGAAATCAAAAAGCATAGTCCTCCAACTTTGTTCTTTTTCAAATTTATTTTGGCCATACTAGTTCCTTTGTCTTTTCCTAGAAATTTGAAAGTCAACTTATTGATACCTAAAAAAAATTCTGCTAGGATTTTTCTTTTCTTCTCTCTCTCTCTCTCTCTTTTTTTTTTTTGGTGAGGAAGATTGGCCCTGAGCTAACATCTATTGCCAATCCTCCTCTTTTTGCTGAGGAAGATTGGCCCTGGACTAACATCTGTGCCCATCTTCCTCTACTTTATATGTGGGATGCCTGCCACAGCATGGCTTGATAAGCAGTACATAGGTCCGTGCCCATGACCCAAACCTTCGAACCCCATGCCACTGAAGCGGAGCACATGAACTTAACCACTAAACCACCAGGCCAGCCCTGTCTGCTAGGATTTTGATCGAGAATATGCTGAATCTATACATCAAATTGGGGAGAATTTAATATTAAAACTACTGAGTCTATCAATCCATGAACATGGTATATCTCTCCACTTTTTTAGGTCTTGTTTGATTTCTTTAATCAGTATTTTGTAGTTTTCAGCATATAGATCCTATACATATTTTGTTAGATTTATATCTAGGTTTTAATTTTTTTGTTCTATTGTAGATAGAATTGTTTTAAATTTTAAATCCAAGTATTCATTGTTAGTGTCTAGAAATATAATTGACTTTTGTCCTGTGACCTTGCTAAACTCACTTATTCATTTTAGGAATTTGTATATTCTTTAGGATTTTTCTACATAAACAATTCTGTCATCTACATACAGAGTATTTTTCCCCTTACAATCTGAATGACTTTATTTTTCTCACCTTGTTGCATTGGTGAGGAATTTCACGATGACATTGAATAGGAGTGGTGAAAGGAGGATATCCTTGCCTTATTCCCATTAAGTTTAATGTCAGTTGTAGGTATTTTGTAGTTGTCCTTTATCAGGTTAAGGAAGTTTCCTTCCATTCCTAGTTTGCTTAGAGTTTTTATTATGAAGAGATGTTGAATTTTGTCAAAAGCTATTAAGATAATCATATGGGTTTTTTTTTTCTTTAGTCTGGTAATCTGGTGAATTACACTGACTTTTCAAAGGTTTAACCAACCTTGCATTCCTAGGATAAGCCCCACTTAGTCATTCTGTATTATCCTTTTTATATATTCTTAGATTTGATTTGCTAATAGTTTGTGGAGGATTTTTGTGTCTGTATATGTGGGGGACGTTGGTCTTTGTTTTTCTTTATACTAATGTATTTGGTTGTGATATTAGGATAATGCTAGCCTCACAAAATGCATTGGGAAGTGTTTCCTCTTCTTATATTTTCTGAAAGAGAATGTATAGAATTGGTATTATTTCTTCCTTAAATGTTTTCTTGAATTTTCCAATGAAACATCTGAGCATAGAGTTTTCCTTATTGAAAGGTTTTTAACTACAACTTCAATTTGTTTAATAATTATAGGACTATTGGTTGTTTTTGGTTTTTTTGAGTGAATTTAGTTTGTGTCTTTTAAGAATTGGTCCATTTTATCTAAGTTGTTGACTTTATGGGCATAAGGTTGTTTGTAACATTCCCTTATTATTCTTTTAATCTCTGTGAGGATCTGTCATGATAGTCCCTCTTTCATTCCTAATATTGGTAATTTTGTCTTCTCTTTTCTTGATCAGTCTGGCTAGAGGTTTTATCAATCTTATTGATTTTTTTCTAAAGACCCAGTTTTTGGTTTCATTGATTTTCTCTATTGTTTTCCTGTTTATTGATTATTTTCTCTGTTTATTATTTAAACCAGAATACTTTTAAGAGTAAAATGGCCTACTATTAGTAATTAAAACAAGGCAAAAGGCATAAACTGGAAATGTTCCAGGAAAACTAGGATATATGGTCACCCTGCCTCTATAGGATATGTGCAAGTGGGGGAAAAGGTAGATGGGAACCTCTGTGGAAATAAAACTTTACATTGTACACCTTTTAGTATTATTTTTATTTTAAGTCATTTGAATGTATAACCTATTCAAAAAATAAAATAAATATACTTCTTCAAATATCTGGCATAATTCCTGGCATATAGTAAGATCTCAATGTATGCTGCTGAATAAATGAATGAATTAATTAACCAGTTAACATTGGTGATTCCCTGAGTTTCACTGGAGAAAATGGGGTAATCTTTATACATCCAACTCTGAAAGTCATATGTATCAGAAATGAATGATTGTTTTGCTCTGTATTCCTAACCTGCAGGTTTGGTAACATAAGTATTATCATCACAGGTAGTTATTTTGTTTTCATTATTTGTAGCTTTCCTTGCCTATTTTTCCATTCACTTGAGGCATCTTACATATAAAGAAAGAGTAAACTACAACTCACTGCAGAAAATCAGGAGGAAGGAAAAGGACATCACCAAGGTCCTGTAGAGGACATCATTGAGGGTCTCCCCAGCTCTGTTCCTTTTCCTCAAAACCTGTGCCCCATCTCCATGTTGTGGGGATGTCCATTTTCGTACATGGTTCTGTATGTATGCTCCCTGCACAACCAGAGTCTCTTCCACATGATTTTTGGCCAAGAGAACCTACACACTAATAGGAAAACGGATGAGAAATAAAATTTATAAAGTGGTTGTTTAGAATTCAATGTCTGGGTGAAATGTTATAACTGAAGTCAGGACCTTTTCAGTTTCTGAGACTTAGCTGCTTTATTAAATATTTAGTATGTCTTTGAATTCCATGAGTCAATAAATCAGATGACTAGAATAAAATTTTTATTTATGGAATGAACAAGAATTATAACATCGTTCCTTGCTCTATGGATTTGGGAAAAATCTCTCTTAAAAACACATTTAAAAAGGCATGTAAATACATTTCTTAAAGAACTGATTTGATAAGTTAAATGTAACACATTTTTAAAAACACATACAAAAGATAAATATTCCTGGAAATAATAAGGATGTTCCTGGTTATAGTAATCAAAGATTAACCCAGCCCTTCAAAACACAAAGCTCTGAGATAAGCCACAGGTCAATATTACAACAGGAAAATGTAGGAAATTTCAGGTGGGTGAAAAAAAGTGGAAATCAAAATAATGTTTCACCCAGACGTTGAATTCTAAACAACCAACTTGTAAATCTTATTTTTCAGGAATTTTTTCCTTTATTGCTAAGGTTCTAGATCTTTCTTAATTATATTTGGACACAGATGGTACCTTGTTACAATAGTGATAACCCTTTACAGAATATAAATATATATATTCCACTAAAACCATTCAAATTGAGATCAAAGTATCACTTGGATATCTTGGTGAAACAATTATCAGATTGTAAAAGGCTAATCTTCAAAAAATGTTGTTTAATAAGTGTATATTACAAAGTAAAATTGTTTCTCCTCTGTTCCTCAACAAATAGAAAAATCCATATTCACATTTCTTCCTTTGTTGTTGCTCTATAACAGTCGGTACAGAAGACGCACCAAGGTGGTAAATTCAATCAAGCATATTGACAATAAAATCAAGCTTCTACATTAGCTCTGAAGTGCATATTGTCTCTTGAAACCTTTGACAGCTTGTCTGGTTTCATTTTCTACCCCCATACACTCTCTTCCTGGAAAGCATTCTGACTTCTTAAAATAACTGTTCATGGAAAACATTCTCTCTAGCTACAGTGCTACCAAGATACAATTTCTTTTCTTGTAGAAACTGAACAGCTTACTAAAGTCAAAAGCATTTCTGTGTTATATGATAATGAAAAAATTAGGCTCATATATTCTTTATTCTACAGTTGCAATATTAAAGATCTTTCTTAACTGGAAATCTTTGTCCTAGGAGTATTAATCAATATACCTGACTCTACTATTCTTTAGCTGTATGATCTTGGGAAAGTTACTAACTCTGTGCTTTGGTTTCCATACTTTGGTAAAGTAGAGAGGATTAAGTAAGTTAATAATACCACTAGGAGACAATTGTCCATAGGTCTCTCATGTTTCTCCATGACTTGAGAGGAAAGGCACTGACTGCCCTTTGTTCTGGACTATCTTTTCAAGAATATTTGTATAGGGAACGGCCTTGGAAACTAGAGGTAGTGTCTGCCTCTGTAGCAAAGGGCAGGCTTGCAGACCATCCATTATAAAAGGTTTGGATTCCTTAACCGTAAGGATCTCCTCCTGTAACACGAACCACTGCATGTGCAATCATCTATCTGGGCCAATCTGTGAGGCCCCTCTGGTACTTGCGGGCAAGGGGAACTAAGGTAAATGTGCTGATGCTTATGCAGCTTGCTGTGTCATGAGTAACAAAGTCCTTTGTCTCTTACCCAGGAGTCTCATGTCTCTGTTAGCATTCATGAAACTGGCAGGATAACTTGTTAACTCAAAAAAAGGGTAAAATCTCAGGCCCTTTACAGTTTGACACATATGAAAGACTTAGAGTCTGGAATGTAGAAAATGTTCAAC
The DNA here is from genome assembly GCA_031878705.1 of Tapirus indicus. NCBI lineage: Eukaryota > Metazoa > Chordata > Mammalia > Perissodactyla > Tapiridae > Tapirus > Tapirus indicus. The sequence continues at coordinate 104,506,466 of CM062926.1, read as the reverse complement.
AAATATTAATATTTATCACCATCAACATTATCTATTTAGCTTCAAAAATACTAAGATTTGGGGGCCTGCCCAGTGGTGTAGTGGTTAAGTTTGCATGCTCTGCTTCAGCAGCCCAGGGTTTGCAGGTTCAGATCCTGGGCATGGACCTACCCACCACTCATCAAGCCATGCTGTGGCGGCATCCCACATACAAAATAGAGGAAGACTGGTACAGATGTTAGCTCAGGGACAATCTTCCTCACCAAAAAAACCCTGAAAAACAAAAAACCCCCTAAGATTTGACCTAGCAATTATGCTTCAAGAAATTTATCTGGCTGAAAGTTGTGAGATACGTATAAAGGAATGGATATTAATTATAAAATTTTTTATAAGAATTGGAATAAATCTAAATGACCATTCTATAAGCCTGCTGTCACCAACAGTAATAATCACCTAACAAAACCACTCTAAAATTCAGTGTCATTAAAGTAAGCATTTATTTTCACATTCATGACGTCTACAAGTTGGCTGGAAAAGCTCTGTTCCATGTGTCCCCTTCTGGGGCCCAGGCAAAAGAGGGCAGTGACTACCTGGGGCATGCTCTTCTTGGGAGTGATAGAAGAACTGGAAGGCAAGCCCAACTATGTAAGCACATTTCAAGCCTCTAATAACATCCCAATGGCCAAAGCAAGTAGTGTGGCGAAGCCCAAAGTCAAGACACAGGAAATTACACTGAGACCACCATGAAGCCATGCAAGGGTGTTGGACGTACTATAGGAGAGTGAAGAATTGGAACCCGCAGTTTAATCTACTACAATCATCAATAGGAAAGTGGCTAAGTAAGTATAGTACATTCACACTAAGCAGCCATCAAAAAGAATGAGTATATTTGAATATTCTAAAGTGGAAAATGTACAGAATATAAAACTGAATGAAAAGAACAGATTGTAAGATATGTATATGATCCTATCTTTATTTAAAAGAAAAACCTTTAAATACATGTATTTATTTTATATGCAAAGAGCTAGGATAGATACACAAACTATTAACAGTATTTATCTTCAGGATTGGATTTGGAAGATGAGAGATAACTTCCTTCCACTTTATACTTTATATTTTGTATTGTTGGGAAAAAAATTTTATAGATATGTATTACTTTTGTAATAAAAAAACCCCCAAGGGGCCGCCTGGTGGCGCAGCGGTTTAGTCCGCGCTTGGCAGCCCAGGGTTCGCGAGTTCGGATCCCGGGCGCCCGCCGACGCGCTGCCTGTCAGCCATGCCGTGGCGGCGTCCCATATAAAGTAGAGGAAGATGGGCACGGATGTTAGCCCAGGGCCAGTCTTCCTCAGCAAAAAAAAAAAAGGGGAGGATTGGCAATGGATGTTAGCTCAGGGCTAGTCTTCCCCACCAAAAAAAAAAAAACAAAAACAAAAACCCCAATAAAGATAAAACAAAAAGTGGCAAACAAAAATGTTCTTATCTTCCAGGTATTTTCTAGTTGATGACTCATTTCCCATTCCCTATTCCCAGTACAAATAAGAATAAAATAAATCTAATATCTAGAAGTTTTAAGTCTTAGATCCTGTTCCTACGAAACTTCATTCTGCTTCAGAGATGATCTGTTTCATTCCGTATAATCACTCTTAGAATTATTGGGTTCCTTGGTGGAGCAGAGTATTCCTAAGAGTATTTGAGGATTTTCTGAGTTCCTTGACATTTATTTCAGATATGGTATTTTTCTGTTTTAAAATTCCCATTTGATTTTTTTTTTGTAATTATAATTTCTATTTCTTAATTGAGAACTTCAATTTTCCCATTCATTTCGAGAGTGTTTCCTTTTACCTCATGGAGTATTGTTATAATGGCTACTTTAGAATCTTTGATATTTCCAGCATCTACATTAGGAGTTGGCAAGCTCAAGCCTGTGAGTGAAATCCAACCTGCTGCCTGTTTTTGTTTGGCTGATGAGCAAAGAATTGTCACACTACGGTTTTAATTAAAACTAAAGTTTTAAACGGTTGGGAAAAAATCAAAAGAAGGCTAATATTTTGTGACATGCGAAAATTATATGAAATTAAAATATCAGTTTCTATAAATACAAATTTATTGGAACACAGCCATGCTTATTCATCTACATATTGTCTGTGACTTCTTTTGTACTACAATGACCAAGTTGAGTCATTGTGACAGAGACCATATGGCCCACATAGCCTAAAATATTCCCTCCATATGGCTGTTTACAGAAAAAGTTTGCTCCTGATCTGGCTTATCTCAGGCTTTGCATCTGTTGATTGTCTTTTCCCTTAAAAATTGGTCACATTTTCCTGGTTCTTGGTATGTTGAGTAATTTTGGACTGTATCCTGGATATTTGGAATATTAAATAGTGAGACTCGCACGCTCGTCCCCGAGCTTTACACACATGGAATAAATGTAAAGCTGTATAGCAAAGCCCTCGGATATTGAAATGAGACTGAAACCACTTCCCACAGAAGTTGCGATAGAGCTTAAAGTCCGAACCTACTGGGTTCATTTCTGTTAAAACAAAAAGTAATCAACGTTCTCCAGAGGACTTTAAAAGGTCCCACTAGGACTCTGCAAGGTGGAAGTCAACAGTGTCATTCCAGAAGGCCATTACAGGAAAGTATTGAAGCTAATCACCCAATCACAGTGCCTAAAGACACATAGATAAAAGATATGGAAATAACCAGTTTAGAAAATTCTTTCCATTACAAACTAAAAGAAATAATAGCTTTTTTTAGCTAACAATTATTTTAACTGTCACACCCTCAAATTGCAGATAAAGCAACTGAGTCTCAGATTATGACTCCCCAAAGTCTCCAAACTAGAAGGTGACAGAGCTGCACTTTTTTCCTTCAAGTTCAATTATTTTTCCTGCTAGCTTTAAGGAAATAAGCTGGTGGCTTGAGAACCAGGCTATGTGGCTATATTCTGAACAAAACATTATTTTGAAAGAGGGCATAATAATAAGCCAGAGCTGCCTCAGTCACTTGCAGACTCCCTGCAAGGGGGGAGGGAGGAGGAGGTTAACATAATGGCAGTCCCACTAGAAGTACATGGAAAAAGTAACAAATTCTCCAAAAGAGAAAGCAGTACTGATCAGACAAAGAGAACAAATTGTCCTCCCTAGTTGATCATTTTACCAGCTAGACCCAGCAAGCGCACAGCAAGGATAATGTCAGTACGTAACCCTGAATCTACATTGAAATTGAGAACTAAGACCACAATCCACCTCCTTTTCTATCAGCATGTCTGTACTCACTTGCCCACTTTACCAGCTGCATCAGTTAATATTAGATTTTGCTTTGACTGACAGTGGACTCAAAATAATGATGGCTTAAAGAAAGGGAGCCCCAAGTAGGAGGAACAGCCTGTGCAAGTGTGTTTGGTGGTTAGAAAGCAAGATACATGTGGGGAGCTGCTAGTGCAGTGTGAGTAGAACAGAAATGGTGAGAAACGAAACTAGACAAGTAGGAGTAGTTGGATCAAAGTTATGCTAAGAAGTCTGAATTTTGTCTCGAAGCTAGCTGAATTTTGTAAGTCTCTGAAGCCATTTACTTAGGGAGTGAAATGTCTAGATTTATGCTTTAGACAGATAAATTTGGGAGTCCTATGAGAGTGGATTGGAAACAATAAAAGATAGAGGCAGACTGATTAAACGGCTGCAGCAGTATCCAGGCAAGTGACTCTAAAGATCTGAGTTTACATAGGGCATACTCAGTTGACCGCTGAACGATTTTCGTGTGTGCAACACGTACTTACTGCGCACGGAGCACAGTTTTGGAATTGCTGACTTAGGAAGCTATTCAGGAGGCAGAAATGGTGGCCCCCAGAGACTGGTTGAATGTGGGTGTGAAGAAGAGGGAAGAATTCAGGATGTTAATAGGATAGAATATACAGCCATTTAAGGCGACAGAGAAAGGAGGATGATGAGATTTTGAGGTATATTCGTTATGTCTTGCTGCATAATAAATTTCCACAAATTTTGCAGCTTAAAATGACATATTTATTATTTCACAGTTTCTGTGGGTCAGGAAACTGGACATGACTTAGTTGAATCCTCTGCTTCAGGTCTCACAGGGCTGCAATCAGGTGTTGGTCAAGTTGCATAGGGAGGCTCAAGTGAGGGAGAATCTGCTTCTAAACTTACTCAGGTTGTTGGCAAAATTCACGTCCTGTGGTAGTCGGACTAAAGGCCCCAACTTATTGATGATGGTCAGCTGAAAGCCGTCCTCAGCTCCTTGGGGCCACTTGCAGTGTCTAGAGACTGGCCACAGATCCTAGCCACATGGACTCCCCCAGAATGACTAGTAACTTTGTTAAGCAGCAAGGGGAGTCTCTAGAGCAAGTCTGCTGGCAAAACAGAATCTTATATAACATAACACGCAGGAGTGCCATCCCGTCAACTTTACCGTATTCTACTGGTTAGAAGCAAGTCACACTCAAGAGGAAGGAATTACACAAAGATGTGAATACTATGAGGCAGGAATCAAGGGCCACCTTAGAGTCTGTCTGCCACAGAGGGGAAAGATGTGTTCAGTTTGGACATGTTGAGTTTCATGTAACATGCAAGTAAAGATGTCCAGTGGGATGTATGAGTCTAGAACCAAAAGAGAGGTTTAGGGCTGGAGCTGTAAACCCAGAATCTACATGTGGAATATAGATGGTAGCTGAAATGGTGGAAGTAGATGATATTATTGCCCAGGAAGAATATATATGTAGGCATCTGTGGAGACGGAGATGAATTAATATTCTGTCTTCAAACTTGGGGACAGCCAAGTTGTTTGTCAGCCTTCTCCTCTGCCGAGTGCAACAATGCCAGCACCCACTTCCATTTTCTCTGTGCTACTCCCTTTTATAATCCTTACTTTGTTTGTTCCCTCTGGACATTCGCTTGTTTCTGTGCATTACACTGAAATGAAGGAATTCAAATTAGAGGCAGTACATTAATAAAAGTTCTGATTAATCCTCAATAAAGCAGAACTATCTCCAGGGCATTTGATGATCTTTTTCATTTGTCCTCTTGAATATAATTTTAAACTTTTAAACAATGTATTGTATCCTAAATGGTATTTCACTTACCCAAGACAATATTGAAAGAAGCCAAAAATAATTGAAATCTCCCCAAAGTAATTAAAAACATCAGATCATATCTAATAATAATTTAAAAGAATAAGAAGGGAATATGTAGTTACTGACATGTTTTACAAATTAATTTGGGCATGTGTGTTGAAGAGTAATAAATAAGGGAAGAATGGTAACAATGTTGCCAAAACATTCAATAGGTTACCATAATATATATGGTTTAGCTCTTTAGATTTTGGAATCAGAATTTACAAGAAAATTATAAATTATGTAAGTTAGGGAATTACATAAATTAGTTCTTGCAGTATTATAGCAAATGACCAAAAGAGTTGAAAAGGAAAGGATATTGGGGTAATGGCTAACAGGTATGGAATTTCTTATTGGGAAAATGGAAATGTTCTAAAGTTGGTTGTGGTATGGATGCACAACTCTGTGAATACACTAAAAACAATTGAATTTCACATTTTAACCTCAATAAAGCTGTTTTTTAAAAAAGGTGTGGCAATGGTGTTTATTTGCTAACAGCGTTTGTCTCAGCTGTCGTATCTCTATTCTCCACTAGGGCAAGGTGAAGTGTGGAGAGCACCTAGCGATTCTGAAGATGCTCAGTTGACAGGAAGCCAGAACCTCCTGTGCTCTTGCTGCTTCTCTAAGCCATCAAAGAGGAAAAATACATGTACCCCTTTCTTCAAGGAGCTCTGGAATCAATCTCTCTCTCTCTCATTCCCCTACTCCTATCTCTTTCTTTTTTTGTGTTGCCAAATGCATATTGGTAAGAAAACCGTAGTGTTCAGAGATAAAAATTCTAGTTTAGTAACCTGAATTTCGAATTTGTGGTTTTATGGAAGGAAGCAGTCTATACATCATTTTAAGATTAACTTTATGTACCTTGTGATAATATTTATGTTAATTTTTAAAATACAAAACAATTATGTTATTATTTGTTAGCCTTTCCAGATCCATTTTCTGCTCGTCTCTTTCCTGTTCTGTGCTACAAGACACTGACTGACCTTTACGGAGAGCATCAGACGGGCTATTGTGGCTTCCAGTTGGTTGTGGCCAGTGGGAGGCACAGGCAGGAGGTCAGAGAAGGGAGGAAAGAGAGCCTGTGTTGATTTTCCTTCATAGGCCTTGGTTTAGGCAACAGCTGAGATCCTCTAATTCCTCTCCTGAAGGTCAAAGCTCCTGTCAGACCCTGTCCCATGCTGCAGCTCACACAGGTTCTGGAAACATTGCTCCCTCCGCTTGCCCTTTCAAGCTCAGAGGTGGTAAGTGCTTCCCACTGTTACTACTGCCTGGACGTTCAGCCCATACCTCTGTAAACAGTCCCTTCACTGCCCCTCTCGTTGCCTTCTCTCCAGTTACCCTTTCGCATGTGCTATCAGCCTCTCACTGGGATCCTAACCATACTAGGATTGAACCATGGGATATCTTGTGTCTGGATATACACACATGGGGAACAATGTTACCAAACCCCCCCAAACAAAAAAAGGATGGGAATGATATACACCAACTTCAGGGCAGTGATTATTCCTGAGGAATAGAGGGAAGGAGGAAAGTGGGAATTAGTTATATCTAAAGTGTCTTAGTTCTGAAAATAATATTTAATGAAAAAAAATCTAAAATAAATATGACAAATAGTTAATGCTTGTTTAATCTCGGTTGTGGACACATAAATGTTTCTTTTCTGTATTTTGGAAAAATTAAGAAATGAAATAAATTTACCTTATTTGAGACTGAACCTGTTTGTACAAGAACCTATTCTGTATGACAGGTTGGGTGTACATATGAAGGTGGATTTGGTGTACATGGCTAAGGAAAGGGAAAACAAAACCTGAACATTTAAGGTGCTAAACTGGTTGAATTGCACACAAAAAATTAGCTGAGTCTATACACATAACACAGATAAGCTGCTGTTGTTACCGGGAGATGATGTGATGACATTATTCATCTCACTTAGAATCCTCATGGAAACTGTGATTCAGGGCCATGTAATCTCTTGCAAAATGTATATGCAAATAAACTTGGAGTAGATTTAACTCTGAGGCTTCCACAAAGGGAAAACTCGACCAGTCCTGGCTGCTTCTGGTTTGGGGAGAAGAGTCTGTGAACAATAGTATAAACAAAATGGAAGACTGTGAGGATGACTGTGGAGTAGGAATTAAAGGTGTTTGTTTCAAGTCTTCACTTCCTGAGCTAGAAACATTTTTGCTAATTATTCCATGGCTCAATTTGTCTTTCCAGATTCCTGGAGAAGTCTCTTACAAAGCTGGTGGGCTGATACACTAATTTTCCAGGCTTCCTCTGAATTCTCATTGTTTCCATAACATACTTGGCACTTTACTACACCCTCCCTGGTTTTCAGCCATGTGGTTGGTGTGGGATGGACCCCATTCCCATCTGTAGGGTCAGGTCCTGATTGGTGTAGGCATAAACCACAAAAATCAATCTATTCCAACTCCCAGCCCCTGCAGTGACTGGCTCAGAAATATGCACTGATCTAATCAGAATCAATGAGATCTAAGGAGACGTTGCAGACTATCAAGAGAAGAGAGGCTTTCATTCTTCCCCTGGGCTTAGGGAAACAAGGATGTGAGGAAGATGGGATTGCTGTGGCCATCTTGCTACCATGAGAGGAACCGGCCTGCAGATGAAGTCCCAAGGAGGCAAAGTCAACCTGGGCCTTGGTGTTTTAGTTTGGCCTAAAGTCAGGCTGTGCCTGGTTCCAGCCCTAACTGAAGGTTTCAGTTATGGAGCTGACACAGTCTCCTTCCTTCCTTCCTTCCTTCCTTCCTTCCTCCCTCCCTCCCTTCCTCCTTTCCTTCCATCCTCTCTTTTTAGTTTGAAAACCCAACTAATTCAGAGATGCGTAGGGTAGTGTGACTCGCAATAAATCCTCTGATCAACTGACAAGGTAGATTTGCTGAGTTAGATAGGTTGTCAATATCAGTTAGGCAAGATTTGTGTTTGGATGATAGTAACGTAGACACAAACAGTGACTTATGTACCCAAGAGTTTATTCTCTCATGTACAATAAGTTCAGACGTTGGCATTTCAGGCTGGTACAGCGACCCTGAGAGGCCCAGGCTTATTCTACCTTTTTTGCTTCACTATGTTAGTCATGGATTCTATTTCCAGTGTTAACCTCAGGGTCCAGTGTAGCTGCTGAACTCCAGCCATCATGTCTGTGTCTGAGGCAGAAGGGAGGAAGAAAAGAGGAAGGACAAAAGGATGCACTTTCCAGTTAAATCAACTTCCTTTAACTGTTCTTCCCAGAAGGCTCACCTATTACATCTCATTGGCCAAGATTTGACCTTATAATTCTATCTGGAAGAGAAGCTTGCAAATGTAATATTTTAGCTGGAGATATAGCTCCCTGTGATAGACTGATTAATGACTGCCTTAATTCTCCAAATCTGTGACTATGTTACCTTACATGGCAAAAGGGACTTTGCTGATATGATTACATCAAGAATCTTGAGATTATCTTGAATTATCCAGGTGGGCCCAATGTATTCACAAGGATCCTTATAAGAGGGAGGTAAGAGGGTTAAAGTTGGAAGAAGGAGTTGGGACGATGGAGGTAGAGGTTGGAGTCATGAGCTTTGAAGATGGAGAAAGGAGTCACAGCGAGGAAATATAGGTGGTCTCTAGAAGCTGGAAAAGGCAAGGAAATAGACTCTCCTGTACAGACTCCAGAAGGCAGGCCTGATGACACCCTGACTTTTTAGTTCAGTGAAACTGATTTCAGAGTTCTGACCTCTAGAACTGCAAGGTAATACATTTGTGGCTTTTTAAGCCACTAAATTTGTGGTAATTTGTTACAGCAGCAATAGGAAACCAATACACTACTCCACATGAAGTCAGTATTCTGTTACCAAGGAAATAGGCTCCATCAGTTTCTGCTGGAATGGGAGGTAATAAATGTGTGGGTTGTTGTGCATTCCCAAAACCCATGGCTGCTTGGATACAGCCAGTTTGCAAGACAATTACCATCACATTCTTCTAATCATAAAAGTATGACTCATCTAAAAAGAGAATGACCTTGATTAATGCACTTTAATTTGGAACTGCAATTGGCTGAAAGGTCCCCAGATTGTCATTTTATCAGTTCTTTGCCTTGTAAAAGGCTTTTTTGTTGTTGTTCGTGGTGGTGGTGGTAGCAGGGGGCAAGGGAAGTAATAGCACCTATATTTGCCACAACTTTAGTTAATGAAAGGAAAAAGAATGTATTCGGAACTGGATTTCAAAAAGTGAATTAAAGAGTTTATAATTGCATTAGAAAACCTACCACTGGAAGTCTGATTGTCATGAATACAATGGTTACAAAAGAGATATTTGGACAATTTTATTCACAGTGTAATTTTCTAATGTCGTTGATACCTACTAAACAAGCAAGGCTACGGGGAACTCGGGCCATCAAGTAGGGGGCTGCTGGTGCCATGTGTGTTTCTTAGATGGCCCTTGGGTTTGGTTTTATGATCTTCCTCCAATAATGTGAACTCTTAGCTTATTTTGACATAAAATAAGCTAGACTCCAGGAGAGTGGTTTTTGTGTGTGTGTGTGTGATAAAATATACTAACATAAAGTTCACTATATTAACCATTTTTAAGTGTACAATTTAGTAGCATTAAGTTCATTCACAATGTTATGCAACCATCACCACCATTCATCTCCAGAACTTTTTCATCTTCTCAAACTGAAACTCTATACCCATTAAACAATAACTCCCCATTCCCCCTCCCCATAGTCCCTGGCAACCACCATTCTACTTTCTTTTTCTATGAATTTGACTAAGTACCTCATATAAATGGAAACATACAAGATTTATCCTTTTGTGTCTAACTTAGCATAATATCTTCAAGGTTCATCCATGTTGTAGCATGTATCAGAATTTCATTCATTTTTTAAAAATATTTTTAATTAATTAATTTTTTAATTTTATTGAGGTCACGTTGGCTTATAACATTGTGTAAATTTCAGGTGTATATCATTATATTTCGGCTTCTGTATAGACTGCATCGTGTATACCACCAAAAGTCTAGTTTTCATCCATATGTGCCCCTTGACCCCTTTTGCCCTCCTCCCACCCCCTTTACCTCCTTTCCCTCTGGTAACCACCAATCTGTCCTCCTTATCTATGTGTTTGCTTCTTTACCTTCCACTTATGAGTGAAATCATATGGTATTTCTTTCTCTGCCTGATTTATTTCACTTAACATAATACCCTCAAGGTCCATCAATGTTGTTGCAAATGGCACAATTTCATCTTTTCTATGGCTGAGTAGTATTCCATTGTATACATATATACCACATCTTCTTTATCCATTCATCCATTGATGGGCACTTGAGTTGCTTCCAAGTCTTGGCTGTTGTAAATAATGCTGCAATGAACATAGGGTGCATACATCTTTTCAAATTAGTGTTTTCATGTTCCTTGGATAAATACCCAGAAGTGGAATAGCTTGATCATATGGTATTTCTATTTTTAATTTTTTGAGAAATCTCCATACTGTTTTCCATAGTGGCTGCACCAGTTTACATTCCCACCAGCAGTGTTGAGGGTTCCCGTTTCTTCACATCGTCTCCAACACTTATTTCTTGTCTTTTTAATAATAGGCATTCTGATAGGTGTGAGGTGATATTTCATTGTAGTTTTGATTTGTATTTCCCAAATAATTAGTGATGCTGAACATCTTTTCATGTGCCTGTTGGCCATCTGTATATCTTCTTTTGAAAAATGTCTGTTCGTATCCTCTGCCCATTTCTTGATCAGATTCTTAGTTTTTTGATAATTTCATTCCTCTTAAAGGCTGAATCATATTCTATGGCATGTTTATACCAGATTGTGTTTATCTATTCATCCATGGACATTTGGGTTGTTTCTACCTTTTGGCTTTTGTGAATAATGCTGCTATGAACATTAGTGTACCAATATCTGTTCAAATAGGAGAGTGGTTTTTAAATAGGTAAGTGCATCTGATTCTCCTAGGACAATTCTCAAAATGTATATGACAAGAAAGTGAGAGATTCTACCCATAGAGTCTTTGACTCAACAGGTGTGGGGTGAGATTCCAAGGCACACATGCGATTACAAATCACTGCTCTGATGTATCAAGAAGGCACATAAAAAATGAGAAAAAATTTTAAAAGACATCAATGGAACTCTCTCCAGAAATAGCAGAGTCTAAGAAATTATTTCTAAGAACTTTTGTGAATGGGACCAGAGTGTTATCATTATGATTCATCTGGAAGACATCCAAAAATTATGGGATGGTAATATAAAATAGTTGTGATGTTGAGCATTATTATTTGAGATAATGTCATGATAGAGACTTCAATACTGACAATGAGTACCCCATTGGGGAAGCAAAAGTGGTGGTAATTGGTCGTGGATCTAGAGTATTGTCCATAAGAGAGAAAGCTTGGGTTCTACAAGTAGTACTGGTAAATTTTTAAAAACTTTTAACTGAAATGTAATACAAATACAAAAAAGTGCACCCTTATTAAATATGCATAGCTTGGTAAATTTTCACAAACTGATCCACTTGTGTAACTAGCACCCAGGTTAAGAAAGGGGACATCATCAGCTTCCCAGAATCCTCCTTCATGGTTCTCTTCCAGTCATAAACACCTCCCCAACCCCAAGGTAACCTCCATTCTGACTTCTAAATGACATTAGTTAGCTTTCCTTGTTTTGTGCTCATATAAATGGAATCCTACTACATGTGTTCTTTTGCATCTGTCTCCTTTCTCTCAACATTATGCTTGTGAGATTCACCCATGTTGTTATTTAGTTGTAACTTGTTCATTCTGTTACTTATAGTATTGCACGTGAGTACTGTTTGGGTTTTTTTGTTGTTCATGTAGGCATATACCTGAAGTGTATAAGAGCAATTCATTATGTTGACATAAATTCATGGGACAAACCCTTAAAAATATTTAGTGCCTCTAGTTCTAACTCTGTGCTCTCCCTGGTGCAAACGTCTAATCTGTATTTGAGACTCTAAATGATATTATCCACCAGAAAGGAGAACCCTGAGCTGATGGCCTAACACTTCTGGTGCCAGAGACTCCCTTCTGCTATTTAATAAATGGATGTCTGGAAATATAACTCAGTGTCCTGTGAGTTGGTTTGGCATGAATAGATTCCCTTTGCTTCTGTCATCTCCAGGTGAATTGATAAAATTGAAGTTTTTGAACCTTCAAAACTGAGGTATAAACTCTCAACGAATCTAGGTCTGAAATTACCTGATGACAATTGATCTGAGACCTATTGACCTGAACTCTATTGATCTGAATTGTAAAGACTGTCTTCTTTAAATGTACTTCTAACTGTGTCTAAATCTATCATTTCTCCAGGTGTGAATATCCTGGAAAAGAATGCCAGTCAGGAGCCCAGCAGAAAATAGAAGGCATGCTGAATTGGAATGTTGCACAGAATGTCATGAAAAATCTATTCACAGAGGCTTGGGCAGAGTTAGGAAAACTAACAAATATTTATTTGGGGCCTTGTTTTTGATTCTTTTGGGTATATGCCCAGAAGTGGAATTGCTGGATCATATGGTAATTCTATTTTTAATTTTTTGAGGACTGCCGTATTATTTTCCATAGTGGCTGTACAATTTTACACTCCCACCAACAGTGCACAAGTGTTCCAGTTTCTCCACATCCTCACTAACAGTTGTCATTTTCTGTTTTTTTTTTTTTAATAGTAGCTATCCTAATGGGTATGAGGTGGTATCTCATTATAGTTTTGATTTGCATTTCCCTAATGATTAGTGATGTTGAGGATCTTTTCATGTGCTTATTGACCATTTGAGTATCTTCTTCAGAGAAATGTCTGATCAAGTCCTTTGCCCATTTTTGAATTGGGTTCGTTTTTTTGTTATTGTTGAGTTTTAGGAGTTCTCTCTATATTCTGGATATTGATCCCCTATGAGAGATATGATTTGTGAATATTTGCTCCCATTCTGTGGGTTGCCTTTTTACTCTCTTGATAGGGTCTTTTGATGCACAAATTTTTTAAATTTACATACAGTCCCATTTATCTATTTTTTCTTTTGCTACCTGTGCCTTTGGTGTCATATCCAAGAAATCATTGCCAAATCCAGTGTCATGAAGCTTTGTCCTATATTTTCTTCTAAGAGTTTTATTGTTTTAGATCTTACAGTTAGGTCCTTGATCCACTGTGAGTTAATTTTTGTGTATGGTGTTAGGTAAAGATCCAAATTCATTCTTTTGCATGCAGTTATCTAGTATTCCCAGCACTATTTGTTGAAAAGACCATCCTTTCCCCCATTGAATGGTCTTGGCAGCTTGTCAAAATTATTTGACTATATATATGAAGGTTTATTTCTGGGCTGTCTATTCTATTCCATTGGTCTATTTGTCTGTCTTTATGCCAATACCACATAGTTCTAATTACTGTAGTTTTGTGGTAAGTTTTGAAATAAGGAAGTGTGAAACAACACATTTTGTTCTTCTTTTTCAAGATTGTTTTGGCTATTTGGAGTCCCTTGAGATGCTATATGAATTTTAGGATGAATTTTTCTATTTCTGCAAAAAAAGTCATTGGGATTTTGATAGGAATTGCATTGAATCTGTAGATCATTTTGGGTAGTATGGGAATTTTAACAATATTAAGTCTTTCAATCTATGAACATGGCATGTGTTTCCATTATTTATATCTTCTTTAATTTCTTTCAGCAATGTTGTGTAGTTTTTCACTGTGTAAGTCTTTCACCTCCTTGGTTAAATTAATTCCTAAGTATTTTATTCTTTTTGATGCTATTGTAAATGGAATTGTTTTTGTAATTTCCTTTTCAGATTGTTCATTGTTTGTGCGTAGAAATGCAACTTATTTTTGTGTGTTGACTTTGTATCCTGATGCTTTGCTGAATTCATTTATTAGATCTAACAGCTTTTTTTGTGGAGTCTTTAGGATTTTCTACACATAAGATCATGTTATCTGCAAACAGAGATAATTTTACTTCTTTCTTTCTGATGTGAATACGCTTGATTTCTTTTTCTTGCCTAAGTGCTCTGGCTAGAACTTCCAGGACTATGTTGAACGGAAGTGGTGAAAGTGGGAATCTTTGCCTTGTTTCTGATCTTAGAGGAAAAGCTTTCAGTATTTCACCATTGAGTACGATGTTCACTGTGGGTTTTTCATGTGGTTTTTATCATATGGATGTAGTTCTATTCTTATTTTTTTTCTTTTATCATGAAAGGGGGTTGAATTTTGTCAAAAGCTTTTTATGCATCAATTTAGATGATCATGTGGTTTTTCCCCTTCATTCTGTTGATGAAGATTGATCAATTTTCATATGGTGAACCATCCTTGGATTCTAGGGATAAATCCCACTTGGTCATGGTGTATAACCCTTCTGATATGCTGCTGAATTGTTTGCTAGTATTTTGTTGTGGATTCTGTGTCAATGTTCATAAGGGATATTGGTCTGTAGTTTTCTTTTCTTGTAGTGTCTTTGTCTGGCTTTGGTATCCGGGTTATAGTGGCCTCATAGAATGAGTTAGGAAGTGTTTTCTCCTTTTCAATGTTTTGGAAAAGTTTGAGAAAGAGTGGCATTAGTTCTTTAAATGTTTGGTAGAATTCACCAGTGAAGCCATCAGGTCCAGGGCTTTTCATTGTTGGGAGACTTTTTTGATTACTGATTCATTCTCCTTACTAGTTATAGGTCTATTCTGATTTTCTATTTCTTTGTGATTTAGTCTTGGTAGGTTTTGTGTTCCTAGGAATTTGTCCATTTTGTCTAGGTTACCCAATTTTTTGACATATGATTGTTCATAATACTCTCTTATAAACCTTTTTATTGCTGTTGAGTTAGTAGTAATGTCCCCATTTTCATTTCTGATTTTAGTAGTTTGAGTCTTCTTTCTTTTTTTCTTAGTCCATCTAGCTAAAGGTTTGTCAATTTTATTGGTGTTTTCAAATAACCAACTTTTGGTTTCATTGATTTTCTCTATTTTTTATTCTCAATTTCATGTATCTCTGCTCTAATTTTTGTTATTTTCTCCCTTCTGCTAGTTTGGGTTTAGTTTGTTATTCTTTTTCTAGTTCTTTAAGCTGTGAAGTTAGGTTATTGATTTGAGATCTTTCCTGTTTCTTTTTCTGGTGAGAAAGATTAGCCCTGAGCTAACATTAGTTGCCAATCCTCCTCTTTCTGCTGAGGAAGATTTGTCCTGGGCTAACATCAATGCCCATCTTCCTCTACGTTATATGTGGGATGCCTGCCATAGCATGGCTTGATAAGCAATGTGTAGGTCTATGCTTGGGATCAGAACCTGTGAACCCAGGCCACTGAAGTGGAGCACATGAGCTTAACCACTACACCACCAGGCTGGCCCCTCTTTCTTGTTTTTTAATGTAAACATTTATAACTATAAATTTCTCCTTTAGCAGTGCTTTCACTGCATCTCATAAGTTTTGGTATGTTGTGTTTTTGTTTTCCTTTGTCCCTAAGCATTTTCTAACTTCTCTTGTGATTTCTTCTTTGATCCATTGGTTATTTAAAAGTGTGCTGTTTAATTTCCACAACTTTGTGAATTTTCCAGTTTTCCTTATGTTGCTGATTTCTAACTTCATTCCATTGTGGCCAGAGAAGATACTTTGTATGATATCTATCTTTTAAAATCTATTGAGACTTAATTTGTGGGCTAACATA
This sequence comes from Tapirus indicus, assembly GCA_031878705.1. Taxonomy (NCBI): domain Eukaryota; kingdom Metazoa; phylum Chordata; class Mammalia; order Perissodactyla; family Tapiridae; genus Tapirus; species Tapirus indicus. Next base: position 104,490,698 of record CM062926.1, on the reverse strand, counting down.
TGATCTACCCTGGAAAATGTCCCATGTGCACTTGGAAGAAAGTGTATGCTGTAGTTATTGGGTGGAGTGTTCTGTATATGTCTGTTTGATCTGGTTGGTTTATTGTGTTGTTAAGTCCTCTATTTCCTTACTTATCTTTTATCTGCTTGCTCTATCCATTATTGTGAGTGGGGTGTTGAAGTCTCTAACTGTTCTTGTAGAACTGTCTATTTCTCCCTTTGATTCTGTCAGTTTTTGCCCCACATATTTTGATGATCTGTCAATAGGTGTGTAAATGTTTGTAATTGTTGTATCTTCTTGCTGCATTGTACATTTATTAATATATAATGTCCTTCTTTGTCTCTTGTAATCTTTTTTGATTTAAAGTCTATTTTGTCTGATACTGGTATAGCCACTTCTGCTCTATTTTGGTTACCATATGCATGGAATATCTTTTTCCATCCTTTCCCTTTCAACCTGTTTGTCTTTGGATCTCAAGCGAGTGTGTTGTAGACAGCATATAGTTGGATCCTGTGTTTCCATCCATTCTGCCAATCTCTTTCTTTTGATTGGAGAGTATAACACACTTACATTTAAAGTCATTACTGATAAAGACTTGCTTCTGTCATTTTCCTATTTGTTGTCTATACACCTGTAGCTTTTCCCCTCATTTCCTGCATAACTGTCTTCTTTTGTGGTTAGCTGAAAATTTCTCTCCCATTTTTTTGTGTGTGTGTGTGTATAGTCTGTAGCTATTTTCTTTGTGGTTTCCTCAGGGATTTCATTTAACATCCTAAAGTTATGACATTCTAATTTGAATTTATATCAGCTTAACTTTAATAATATACAAAAACTCTGCTCTTGGGGCCAGCCCAGTGGCGTAGTGGTTAAGATTGCGTGCTCCACTTCAGTGGCCTGTGGTTCGCAGGTTTGGATCTTAGGCACGAACTGATGCACTGCTTGTCAAGCCATGCTGTGGTGGTGTCCCATATAAAGTAGAGGAAGATGGGCACAGATGTTAGCCCAGGGCCAGTCTTCCTCACACACACACACACGCACGCACAAACACACAAAACAACCTCTGCTCTTTTACGGCTCTGTTCCCACCACTTTATGTTGTTGATGCCACAAAATTATATCTTTAATTTTGTGTGCCCCAAAACATAAACCAATAATACTTTTAAATCCATTAGTCTCTTGTATTATGTAGAAAACAAGATTTAAATGCATTCATCTCTTAAATTACATAGAAAATAGTTACAGTAATACTTTTACATTAGTATTTTTCTTTAAATTTATTAGTCTTAAATTATGTAGAAAACAAAGAGTGCAGTTACAAACCATTGTTATGATAATACTAGCTTTTATAATTACTTCTGTGTTTACCTTTATTTCTCCATATGACTTTGAATTACTGTCTAGTGTCCTCTCGTTTCACCTTGCAGGACTCCCTTGAGCATTTCTTGCAAGACAGGTCTAGTGGTCATGGACTCTATCAACTTTTGCTTATCTGGGAATGTCTTAATTTCTCCCTCACTTTTGAAGGACAGTTTTGCCAGATATAGGATTCTTGGTTGATAGTATTTTTCTTTAAGCATTTTGAATATATGAGTTCATTGTCTACTGGCCTCCAAAGTTTCTGATGAGAAATCTCCTGATAATCTTAGGATTAATCTGAGGATCACTTGTATGTGATGATTTGCTTCTCTCTTTCTGCTTTCCAGATTTTCTCTTTGTCTTTGTCTTTTGAAAGCTTGATTATAACGTGTCTCAGTGTGGGTCTCTTTGACTTGATCTTTCTTGGACTTTGTTGAGCTTCTTGGATGTTTATATTCATAAATTTCATCAAATTTGGGGATTTACAGCCATTATTTCATCCAATATTCTTTCTGCCCCTTTCTCTTTCTCTTCTTCTGGGATTCCCACAATACATATGTTGGTCTGTTTAATGGTGTCCTACTGGTTCTTTAGGCTCTGTTCACATTTCTTCAATCTTTTTTCTTTCTGTTGGTCAGACTCAATAATTTCCATTGTTCTATTTTTAAGTTTACTGATTCTTTCTTCTGCTTGCTAAAATCTGCCTTGGAAACCCTCTGGTGAATTTTTCATTTCAGTTATTGTACTTTTCAGCTTCAGCATCTCTTGTTTTTTTTTTGTAGGTTTTCTATCTCTTTATTGGTATTGATACTTCCGTTTTGTTCACATGTCATTTTCTTGACTTTCTCCACTTCTTCCTTTAGTTCTTTGAGCATCTTTAAGACAGTTGTTTTAATGTCTTTGTCTAGGATATCTGCCATTAGGTCTTTTTCATGGACAGTTTCTGTTGATTTATTTATTTTTTCCTCTAATGGGCCATATTTTCTTGTTTCTTTGTATGCTTTGTGATTTTTGCTTTAACATGGACACTTGAATCTAATAATGTGGTAAGTCTGAAAATCAGATTCTCACCCTTCCCTAGGGTTTGCTGTTTTTTGTTTTGTGTGTTTGCTTTTGTTTATTATTGTAGGCTGTATCTGTACCAAGGAGCAGCCTGAGGTGTAAACTTCAGGTCTTCTCTGAGCCTTTCCAGGAATGCATGGTCAGTTTCTAATTTTCCCCATAAATGCAGTAGTTTTTGAATGTCTTAGTCTTTAATGTATGGCTCCCAAAAGGGCAAAAAGCAAAAACTGAAAGGGGGAGAAAAGGGCAACAACTCTTTAAATCCCCTGGAAGTCATTTCAGCTGAAGGGCGATGGGGCTTGCATCAAGGGGGGGTAGGTGCAGCAACAATGGCAAGCCTCCTCTTCGTCTGTACCTCTGTGATCAGAAAGAGCAGTCAGTGATCAGAGCACAGATCTCTGATATTTGAAGGACAGAGTCCTTTTTGCCCACTCCAATTCCCACAAGTTGTATGCAAGCTGCTCCAGGAACATGTGCACAGCTGCCTGCCATGTGGCTGGGAGTGGGGGATGGGTAGCTGCTACTGTGCTAAGAGCTGAAATTGGCCCAAATCAACCACAATTTACATCCAAATCTTCCCCTGATATTTGCAAGCCTTCAGCAGACTTCAGAGTTCTAAAGTAGTTACATCAGACAGATTGTGATAGTGCAATTGTCCAGCGGGGAGACAGACTCCTCGTGCTTTCTACTCCACTCTCTTCCCGGAATCCTCTTCAGTTTATGTTTAAGATTTAGTAAGGGAATTGCCTCGCAGTCTGCCCTGGCACGAACCTGAGGGCAGCTGCATCACAGTAAGTTCAGGGGTACAGTGTAGTGAGGCAGAAGGAAACCCTGAGTTTAACTTGACTGAGTCTACCTCAGTTTCCTTGTGGTGGATGGACCTCAGAACTGACCACATGCTGATAAGGAAGGAGTATATGTGAATTAGGCTGGTCCTTTGATGTTTTTTTATTTTTTTTTTGTGTGTTTGTATTTAGTTTCTTGTTTATTTTGGCAACATAGGAGTGACCTTGCTGTCTTGAGATACCGTCCTAAGACCAGAGGTGGTGAAAGGTGAGGTGAGCCCACAGTAGAGCCTCTGGGAGGCATGGCCTAGACCATGGAGCAGACGGCACATATGACAGAAATTTAGAGGCATCGGTAGCAGCAGCAGCAACTACGAGGAGGCCCAGTCAGCCAGGGATTAATGCTGGGCCCAGCGGAAGCTGGGAGATCAGACGGTGAGCCTCAGTAGCTAGAGGCTCCAGCGGATTTCACCAGCTGAACACCCAGAGGTGGGACCAATTAATTCTCTACAGTCCAGGCAGCCCAGATGGCCACTTCCAGGAGAGGCCAGCACAGATCCAGAGGATGCCACGTGGACATCTTGGATCCAGCACCCCGGCTGCTGCCACAGGACCACATAAGCCTCCAGTGCCACCTCTCCTCCCAGGCGCTTGCTTGGGGGATGGGGCAAAATCTGGGAGACTGAGCCTTTTTAAACTAAAAAGACAATTAATCTAAAGAGATTCTTTAAACGTATCAGGCTAATTTTACCAGGTGGGCTTTTTTTTTAATTCGAAAAAAAAAGTTTTATTATCAAGTAGAAAAGATCGAGGATGAAATAAAGAAACATATGATGGTAATCATGCCATTGCAATGGAATCACAAATTTACTCACATTACACTCATATCTTTGTATTAGTCCTTGAACACAACTCTTTTTGAATGAATGAATGAACGAAGCTCATAAAAAAATATATTGAACAAAATAATTTTGGGATAGGAAAACACTACTCTAAAATATCTTAAAAACCAGATGATTGCAGACAGAACCTTGATACAGTAAGATACTATTTATCCATCTCCCATCTCAGCACCTGTACTTGCTGTTCTTTCTTTCTGGAATACTCTTCCCCCAAATGCCTGAGGGGCTGGTCATTTACTTCTCTCAGGTCTTTATTTAAAAGTCATTTTCTCAGGGAGGCTGTTTTCCTCCACTATCTAATATTCTAACACTTTCAAACAAATAACTCCCAAATATGAGTGGCTTAACATGAGAAGTGTTTCTTACTCCTGTCTCGGTCAGGGCACAGGTGATGCTATCCTCCTGGGTGGCTCTTTTCCAAGCAGTACTCAGAAAGCCAGACATCTTCTACGTTGTAATGCTGCCATCTTTCAACATGTGGCCCTCATGGTCTAGGGGAGGGGGAAGAGGAAGTAGGGGAGGCACGTCATATAATTAACCATTTTAGTCTAGAAACGACCCACATTAGTTCGGCTCACGTTTCTTTGGATGGAACTAGTCACATGGCCACTTAACCATAAGGCAGCCTGGCAAATATATAGGAGCACATAATGATTAGTAAAAACTGAGATATTTGCCTTCTGGTCATCAAATTTCCATTTGTTCCCTTTTTCCTTGTGACAGACAATGAGCTAAGTCCTCCAATGAGTCATGTCCTTGTAAAAACCCTTTCCTTGAGTGTAGGTGAGGTCTGTGACTTGCTTCTAACCAATAGAATATGGCAAAAATGATGAAATGGTACTTGCTTGATTAAGTCATGTTATATAAGACTCTGTCCTGGAAGACTGGAAAGATAGATTCTCCTGCTGGCTTTGAAGAAACCAGATGTCATGTGTTCTGGAGCCATGAGGAAATGAATTCTGCTGACACACTGACTGAATGGATTTTCCCACAGTCAAGCCTTCAGATGAGAATGCAGTCCATCAGACGTCTTGACTGCAGCCTTGGGAGACCAGGAGAAGACGTCCCAGTTAAGCTGTGTCCAGATTTTCAACCCACAGAAAGTGTGAGACAATAAGCGTGTGTTGTTTTAAACCACTGTTTGTGGTAATTTGTTAGGCAACAATAGAAAACTAATACATTCCTGTGTTTAAAAACCAGTCATTTTTCTCCCTAAGGAGGACAATTCAGTCATTTTTTTCTAGGTCTTTGGGTGATGTGCAGTCCTCTCTATCAAGTCCAGATGTGGGGCCTTATGGTATAACAACATATTGTCCAAATGGACAAGATATTTGCCTCCTCTGAAATCCAATATATAACTATGGACACCCACAATAGGTTTTCACATTTGGAAAAGAAAAGAATGGAAGACATATAGCAGTCTCTTGTCCAGAGTAATTCTGTGGGCAGGCACAGTGATATATCCCCACCCTGGCGGTTTGGGAAGTTTCATGATTAAATTCTGGTTCTGCTCTCAGGAAGGACCTCCCTCACCCACTGTCCTCCTCTACCTCCATCCTGCCCCCTTTCTCCTCTCTGAGGTGCTTTCTTCCCCATTGCCCTCCCCGGCCACAAATGAAATGAGGAACAATATGTGGGACCTCCTTGGGGGTGTACAGCATTCAAAACCTGTTTCCCGCACATGGAAAATTGTTCTGTCTTGAAATGATAAAGATTTTTTCAGTCTGGGCTAATAGTTTCTTTGGTAATATAATTTTCTCTGAAATAAATAGGTTTCTGATCTGTTGCTTCCAGTCAGTTACATGTGCCAATAACTACACCCAAAGTGTTTTTTCCAAATAAAAACTTTAAACCTCTCTCAATTTAACAGTAACCCTGAAGCTATCTGACCATACCCTTGAAGGTGATCTTTTCCCTGGCTGAGTTTTACTGGGACTTAGTCTCATAAATCCCACCTTTTACTGCTTGGAATCTAAAAGCACTTAGCCTTTCCACCTGTGCAAAGACTGAAATTTCTAGATTCTCTATCATTTATTCTCTTTATTTTTGAAAACTGGCTACTTCTTTCCTGAACTCATCTCTTTCTTGCGATCCTTTGCCATATGGAACCAATATTTTCCATCACTCACTAATTGATTCTTTCAAGTCACTTACCTTAGAGCTGCTGACTCAGTGGCACAAGGTAAGTTATAAGTTATCGCAGCAATATTTTACTAATTGTTTTGCCACTGCATATTATTCTCACCATCTTCCTAGCTTCCAATATTAGTTTTCTTGCTACTTGCTACTGAACTCCTAAGTAAATGCCACATATCTTAGGTTTTAATTATAACAAAACCCTATTTCAAGGTATCAATTTCCATTGCAGTCAGGGTCATTAATACTGACTGCAGTATTAACACTTTATTTCTTGTTCACATCATAGTCTTATATCAGTTAGTAAACTTTCCTCCAAGTGATGGTTCAGGGATCCAGGCTCCTTCCATCTTGAGATGACACCATTTCAACACATGGCCTCTGTGGTCTTCAGTGAAGGTGAAGAGAATGAGAGGTCATGTCGGATTCTTAGCCTTCATAGCCAGAAGTGACACCCATCATTGCTGCTTAAATTCTATTTGCCAGAAGGAGTTACCAGGCTATACTAAATGCAAAGCAGACTGGAAAATGTAGAGGAACATATGGATATTGCAAACATTAATACTTTCTGCCACATCTTGCTTATTATTTCACCATTAGAATATAAGCTTCACGAGGCCGGGATTTTTGTCTATTCTCTCCACTTTCATATGAACACTTAGAAAAGTGCCTGGCTTATAGTCAGTGGTTGTCAACTATTTACTTAAATATATGGAAAGGGAGAATCCAGAGCTTCCTACCATTGGTAATGGGTGAGAAATTGGAAGAAAACAAGAAATTCTAAGCGACCAAAATACAGAGATGCCACAAAATGTATGCAGTAAAGCTCATGTACTTTAGTCACTGAACCTCCTCCCTCCACAAGCCATTCTAGACAAAGTTCTAACGAGAATATTTGCCTAGTTTATCAATTCCATACCAGACCATAAGCAGGAACTTAGAATGAGATAAGAAAGATTATCAAGAAAAGAAAAGGTGATAGGTAGGAAAAATATGGGGTTCGAAGGAAAAAGTTACTCTTAAAGAATAACCACCACAAAAACTACAGTAGCCTGAGGCCATTAAGTGTGGAGGCAAATGAATTTATACCTACACAGCTCCTATGGGCATCACTAAGTCATAGTAGAGTAAATAAATCATAGCCACTAACTAAGAAAATAATGAGTCAATTAGGTTTGATATACTTTCTTTAAAAGACAGAAAAGTTGTAATACTTTAAGAATATATTTTGGCATTCAAATCGATATCCTTCAGTCATGCTCTAAATTTTCTAGTTGGAACTAGTCACCTATGATGGTTGATAGATAAAACACAACGGGAATAGATGTCTCAAAGTATTTTTTGCTTAACTAGTCATTTCTTCAATTGGAAGTTCCCACTCCCAGGATGCTGTGCTGATCAGACCACACTCACAGAATCAGGTTCAAGGGGGATAGATCCACATTTTGCGGAGTCTGAAGATTATACAATTCAGAGCCTTCTTTAAGAAAAGAATACACAGGTACAAAAGGAGGTACAAAGAATAATATTTAAAGGGGCCGCCCGGTAGCGCAGCGGTTTAGTTCGCACTTGGCAGCCCGGGTTTCGTGGGTTCGGATCCCGGGCGCCTGCCCACGCACTGCTTGTCACCCACGCCGAGGCGGAGTCCCATATAAAGCAGAGGAAGATGGGCACGGATGTTAGCCCAGGGCCAGTCTTCCTCAGCAGAAAGAGGAGGATTGGCAATGGATGTTAGCTCAGGGCTGGTCTCCCTCACACACACACAAAAAAGAATAATATTTAAAATTTAAAAAATTCACAAGTACCAGATATCACCAAATCCAAAAAAATACCACAATTTTTTAAAATTAATTAACTGCCTAATATACCTTTACAATACTTTTTCCTACATATTTTGGCTGCACACTCTTTGATTTTTCATCTGAAAATGACTTTGTCACATTTTGCTCTATAGAGTTAACAGATATTTCAGTAGCATGCTTTCCACTAGCATAGTTGATTGAAATTTGTTTTTCTTGTTGATAGTTTAGAAGAGTTTCTTTCCAGTCTACAATTCATAATTGGGAAAGTTACATACATTTTTAAGTTTGCTGTCAAATTTGGGAAAATCTCTACCAAATTTCTTTTATGTATAAAGAATAAGATGTGGGAGCATTTTGAACATTCTAGTTCTGGGTCCATACATTTCAGACATTGTCTACCTCACTACCTATATACTTCCATGCTGGGGTCCTGATGTATGCATTCATTTGCTGATATTCTCTGGCCTTCCACCTTCACGTCATGACACCAAGTGGCCCAGATGACAGTAGACTGTGGAGCAGTCAGAATAGATGTCACTGTTATGATGGGCTATAATGCCCATGAACCACGTAAATTTATTCCACTTAACTAACTCAACTTCCCCTTAGCCAGATCCCCAAAATGCCCATAACCACTCCAGTGCTTCCAGACACAAGGGGAATTATGACAGAAGAGAAGTTAGAATAAAAAGACACGTTAGAGTGAAAAGTAGAATATTTTAATATTTTACTTTTGAAACCTTTACAGAAACATAAGACTACCTAGAACACGCTTCTAGGACCCGTCCTGTAGGGTTGGAAGGGGTCTGAAGTTTAACTTTCTTGGAATCTGCCTCTGGGTTTAGCTTTGGACCCTACACTTTAGGAGGAGTGCCCACAAATGAGCACATTCATAGAAAGGAGGTAACCTAGGATGGTGAAGGGTCAGGACACCATCACATGATGAGCAGTCAAGGGCCGTGCAAAGATCTTGGACGAGACAATTTAAGAAGTTCACAAGTCCGTCTTTAGACCAGTTTCAAGGTAGAATTGACCACCTTGTGAAATCCTGAGTTTTCCTTACGGGAGTGGTTTAAGAAGAGGCTAGGTGAGAACCAGTTAGGGATCCTGCGGAGGGGAGACCCAAATTGGGGAGTGTTGGTGAAGGTGGAGGGGGAATGCAGTATGAAAGAACCTCACCTTTCCACACTTTTGCAAGTCTGAGGTTTTAGGAAGCCTTTGCTACTAATAGTATTTGACACCGTGGCCTCTGGTTTAATGCTTTATGTATAGAAAGTTTTAAAGATAGATGGGGCTGCCTTTAGGGTGAGAGAAAAAAGTTTTGTTTTTTTTAAACCTAAGGGAAGTACTAATGATCCATTTTAGCTCTACTTTTATGCTTTTTTGTTTAAAGCTAGATTGTTACATAGTAGTTAAGCAGTGCAGGGGGTTAAGGGTCGCAGGTGTGGCACTGCCGGGTCTAGAGCAAGTTGTAGACAGAGAACATCATGTGAGATCTCTTGGGCTCCCTATTCTTCCAGTGGGAATGAGAACAGGACTTTTCTTGCTGTGTGTGTGGTTCATGATGCCTGGGATGGATAGATCCGGGGAAATAATGAGTCAGGGCTTTTTGTGACATGTGACAGAACACAACTGAAACTGACCTGAAGAAATAAAGAGGAGGGGGATTTATTGGCTTCAGGGAAAGAGTTCACACCAGACATAGTTGCCTTCTGAGGCTACCTGAAGTTGGCTTCATTCACATGCACTGGTGGTACTTGTGATCACTGGTTTATAGCCTTTCAAATTAGTTATCTGGTTTAAAGGGCTTCTTTTTCTGAACTGATTCAGCAAAAGCCCCAGACTGAGTTCCTGGACCAATATGCCCATCCCAAAACCAACCACTGTGGTCTGGAACTTGAGGACTGGCCAGCTCTGGGGAGTGAGGGTGGGAGGTGCCAGTATTCCGGAACTACTAAGGTTCGTGGGCAAGGGGGAGGGATAATTCCCAAAGGAAAAATGAATCTCTGTTCCCAGAGAAGGAGAGATGGATAGTACTGACAGCACATACTCAGAAACCCCCAAACACGGATATCCATTATTTGGTGGGGGGAGGGGGAAGAAATGATTGGGACTTCCTCTATACAGCCATAGTTAAACTGTCAAATCGAGTAAATCTTTCCCATATCTGGATAGATACCATGCAAAGGGGGCAATATCCTTACATTTCAGAGTTTTCACTCTTTCCCCTAAGTGGGACTGAGTCAATGAAAATGCTACAGAAGTAAATAGAAAGCTGAAAATATTAATTCAGTAATTTTTAATTTTACTGCCCTCTTTAGGCAGAGTAGGTCGGAGCGCTTTCAATAATCCATTTTTAGTCATGACCACACCCCGTGTAGGTGACATGAGTATTACCGTCTTGCCCTTGCAGCCGGGGAAACCGAGGCATGACACTCCTCCATTCGGTCTTCCGGTGGGATTTAGGAAGAGTCCTGCCTGCATGACCTCAGAGGGTCTCCTCCTTCCTCCGCGGCGCCTCGCAGAACCCTCATGTCCTTCGGCGTCGCAGGAGAGCAGCTCGGCTCCGCCGCAGCCTCGGGACTCGTCCTCCGCCCAGCTGCACCCGCCCGCTCTCCCGCACCTTCCTCAGGCAGGTCCAGCGGGCCAAGGTCTGGCTGTCCCTCCGTCCCCCCCACCCCGTCCCCGACGTGCAGGACGCCCCCAGCCCGGGGGCCCGCAGGGAGGTGCGGGCGGATGCCGCCCAGGCGGCTAGCGGGAGGGGCGCCGGCGCCGCCGAAGGTGAGCGGGCCGAAGCCTTCGCCCCCTGCGGGCCGGGGCGGGCGGCGGGAGGGAGGCCGGGCGGGCAGGCGGGGAGCGGCGCGGGGGGCCCCGCAGGCGGCGGGCCGGCGCGCTGCTCGCGGGCGACGCCTGGAGAGCGAGCGGCGGGGAGCGGGGACCTTCCCGCGACGCCCGGACCCCGGCGCCCTCGGAGCGCGGGCGGGAGCCACGGCTTCGCGCGTCCCCGCCGCCGCCGCTGCTGACTCGGCACAATCGGCGGGGCGCGCTGGGGGCGCGGCGTAGCCCGGGGTGGGCGGCGGCGCGGGGCCGCCCGGGGAGCTCGGAGCGGCGCCGGGAGCCGCGGGAGATGCCAGCACAAAGGCGAGCCGAGAGCCAGCGCGCCGCGGAGGGCGGCGGGACGAGCCGCTGAGGGCGCGCCGGCGCCTCTGCCCCGCGCCGCGTCTCTCTCGTCGCTGCCTCGGGGACCGCGGCGCAGAGTCTCTCGGCCCCGTGGCAGCGGCCGCCGCGACCGGGAGCTGCATGCGACGCGCGGCGGCGCCCCCGGCCGCCTGCTGTGTCCGCGGCGCGCGCCGACCGGCCGGAGGGCGCGGGGCCGCGGGGCCGGGCGACTGCGGGGCGCCCTCCCGCCCGCCGCCCGGGCCCCACCGCAGCTCGCCAGGTGAGTGCGCGGCCCGCGCCCGGCCCTCGCGCCGCGGGTCCGGGACGGCGGCAGGGGGCTTTGTTTTCCTCGCTCGCGCCCCAGCGCGGTCATTCATTTGACATTTCGGCTTCCGCTGCCCCGAAACGCGGGCGAGAGGCACGGGGATGGGTTTCGTGGTTCGGTTCTCCCGGGCTGCTGAGACTTTTGGGTTCATGTGAGCATCACTTGAGGGAGAGGAGGCTGCGTTTCCTTCTCGTTGGGATTATGTTGTGAACCTCCGCTGCCGGGGCCTGGGGCCTGGAGGAGACCGGGGCTGCGGATTTAGACGTAGACGTTTCCGAGGACGTGCAACTGCAGAGACGCGGCTCTTCCATGCCTTGGCTTCTCCTCTCTTGGCAGTGCTCAAGTGCTTTTCTTTGATTTTTATGGGTAATTTTAGGAACATCTTTACAGGAACATTTCTTTCTTTTGGAGTTGGAAGTCTTTGGAGACATAAGGAGAGCTCACAGTTAGAGTTACAAGGGATCAATGGATATTAAACTTCGAGAAGGAAAGCATTAGCGATCATCACAGGTAGAGGTGGACAGTAGACAAACTTCCTGGGGGCCTTCAGTTTTCCTGCTGCGATTTCTGCTTTCACTGTCACAGAGTCAAGCAAACTCTGAATTCTTGTACATATACCTGTGTCAAAGTGTGAAACTTGTCTATTCTTGAATAGTTTTCTATAGTTTGTCATTTAGAAGAAGATTTTAACATAATTGGTAGAGTCCCCTATTAGACCATGTATTCGTTTGTCTTACGAGTATGATTTTCATTTTACTATTTCTCCTATTCCCTCAAGGGCTCATTTCTTCTGTTGCCTAGAGAGAGCTTTTTTCTTTCGTTCTCTCTCTCTTCCCAACAGATGGCTGTATGTTCTGAGAGGTTATCTTTAAAATGACACTCACATTATCTATAAACAAAGAAGGATCAGTTATTAAGCTTATCTTTGGACTTATTAAAGCAAGAGGCCTAATCTGGATGGGGATGTTATTAATGGTGTGAAAATCTGGAGCTGGCTAATCTGTTTGGTCATCAGAAGATTCCTGCAGGGATTGTTTATATAGTGTGGGAGACAGATGGCATCTCTAGCAGACAAGAGAAGGCCAGCATAAAGGGTCGTTGTATTCTGCAGAAATTAACCGCTTCACTGTTGGGAGGTGGGGTAGGGAGGGGAGAACATAATTTTGATCTCCCAGAGGAGCCATTATAACCTTACCATCCAGCGGCCCAACCAGTTAATTTCTCATTTCTTTGAACATTTAAAAAAGTCATCCTAGAGCTATTAATTTTGATTATTTCTTTGACACATTTTGGCCTCAGTTCTGGTTATGCGAAGCAAATTAAATAGTAATATTAACAAAAATGTCTTTGAGTTTAAGATTATCATACCACTTATGGGGAGAAACAGTTGGAACTTTCTTAGCTTTTGTATACAAATGGCCCCTTGGACTCATAGTGTCTCCTAGCTGGAAGGCCATTAGTCCCATCTGCATGAATTCAGAAGGAGTTTCTTCCCCCATCTCTGTGACAGGTGGTTCTCTAAGTCCCAGCATTTGCCCCAGACTCTCAGCTATGGGTAGTACCCGACTTCGGTAAGACATGCAGCCTGAGACACTTGCTTTGCCATTGCTTCAATCGCAGCACCGAGCAGCCTTTGGCAATGAATCTTTCTGAATGACTGTGGAGGCTGTGAAGAAATCAAAGTCATTCTCCACATTTGAGATAGGCCAACTGGAGCTTTTCTTCTACCACCATTGTAGGTTCTTTATGTGCTGTAGATTGCAAAATTGGCCTTCCCTCTTTATGAATGTGAGGGAAAATATTCCAGTAAATTAATATTCACCAGCCACAGGACTAAATTTAATCAAGAATGTGAGCAGTATTTGAGCCCTCTGAACAGAAAGTGTGGAATAACAGTGAGCATGGCTCTGGTTAACTTGGGCAGTGTTACTTGGGAGAAAAACATATTTTCGTACTCTTTTTAAAGGCTTTTGCATCATTAATCTCAGCAGAAGGCAAAGAAACTAAGGTTGTTACCTGTGGTTCAGGACAGATGCCTTTTCTTCTGGATGGATGTGTTCTGCAGGAGAGGTGGCTTTTGGGCTCTGCCCAGGTTCAGCGTGTGCCCTGGCATCAACGAAAGGATCTAACATTCAAAATACATGTTAAATCCGTGGCTGGTGTCTGTGTACCCTCTCACCAGGTTGCTGTCTCTCTTGTGAAGTGTTCCTCTAAGAGAAGCCCACGGCTCCAGGCTTGAGGCTTGCTGTGGGCCTGGCCTGGATCCACATTCTAGTGTGTTGCCGCATGCTTTCTTGGGTAAAAATGGAACCAGCTTTGCTTGGTGTGTTGGACAGGGAATGGCAGCACGGAGTGAAAATCTTTCCAGCTTGATGTTGAAAGCCAGGCCTGCCTGAAGGGGAGAGGACTGTATTTGAAGTTTGTTGGACCCAGCAGAGGCACTGGTTGCTTCTTTACACACAGGATGCCTTTCGTACGGGAGTGTGAATGAAGGGTTAGAAGGGTCACCAGACCTCCTGATTTGCCTGCAACAGTCCCAGTTTATTCCTGTTGACCTATCTTAATGATCAAACCTGTCCTTTTTCACATTTAAAAGTGCCCTGGTTTGGATGATAAATTATATGGTCATCCTAAATAGTAAGGAATCTTGACTATTTTTTTACCGTCCTCTCCTGATCTCAGGCTTTGAGTCTTGCTTTATCTCAGTCTTTTATTTGTTAAATGCAAAGATAAGAAAGGTAAAAAAAAAAAAAAAAATTAAACCGAAAAATGCATACAGAAAAAAGAAATAGCAAGGAAGATACAAGAATGAGGTAATTGATTGCTTGTCGTCTATTTACACATATAGGAAATAGAACAGTTTTATCCTTAAGTTGTTAAGTGTCTACTATTGCTCTAAGCCTATGTTATTATTGCCTTCACGAACAATAAGAATTAACGCTTGCCCATTTACCTAGGGCTGACAGGAATTGGGACAACACCTGTGACTTGGGAGAGCAACTTCAACGAAACCTGTTTGCAGGCCTGATGGATACATGGCTCTTGCAGATACGAATGCAAATTTCAAGATCTAGTGTTTGGTCCAGTTCTTGGATATTTACTGAGAGTTCAGAACACAAGTCTTGTTGTGAAGACTTGATTCTACATCCTCATAGTTTCCAAGCCCTCTGGGCCGTGAGGATAATAAAAGAGCCTTTGTTTTCTGTCCTCTTCTGACTCCAGTCTTGGGTTTGGGTCTCAGCTTTTCATACAGAGGGCTTGCAGAGAAGAACTTGGTATGCCTGCTCACTGCAGGAATATGCTGATAGGGGTCTGAGATTGTGCAGGTGACCTGGGGTGGTGGGGGTGGGTGGGTTCCAAAGCTAGATATGTGAAGCTTGTGGCACCTATTTCTGCTGTGCTCCTTTGCTAAAGAATCGCCTGTTTGAAATAGTTCACTTGCAGTGCTGGCCAGTAGATGTTATAATTAATTATGTCTGTCACCTTTTCCATGCCCACTCCACTAAAATCCTCAAAAGCTTGGTCAGCATGCCTGAAGGAGAAGAAATTTATGTATCTCCTTTATAAGTAGGATGATCATGTAATTTTTTTGTCCAGACAAGGGCACTTTTGAGAGTAAAAGGGGATACAAACTGGAAGGGGCACCAGATCAAAAACTATAAATTGGGGCTCTCCCAGGAAAACTATGATGTGTGATGGTCTTAACTATGACCCAAACTTTTCTATGAATAATACCCATATGATAGAAAAAGTCCTTAGCTTCTTCTACATTTGTTCAACATGTATGTTTATGTGTGTGCATAAGTATATGTGTATACGTTTACGCAAACATTGATCATTATCTATAGGTACGTGTATTGTGGGGTTGAAATTAACCTATTAAGAAGGCCTAGTCGTTGGAAAATTATGGCTTTCATCTCTTTCATGGATTGACTTTTTAACTAAACTCTCTGTGTCTGGCCTCTCCAAACTTTAAGTTATTTTCTGACCTTGTGTATTTCTAATACCAATCTGTTGGTATAATTCTCTTGCTTAAAAACCTTTGATGGCTCTCCATTTTCTGTTTAATTCTTAAAGTAAGATCCACAGACAGTTTGGTTAGAAAGGAAAAGCAATGACAACATTTTATTCATTCATTCATTCATTCAAGTACTATTTATTGAGCACCTTCCGTGGGTCAGTCTCTGATCTACATGCTGGGGATATACCAAAGATAAACAATGATCCCTGCCCTTGTGGAGTTTTCATTCTATTGAGGGTGGAGGGGTGGGAGTGACAGATAATAAATCAAATAAATGACTAAATTATATAGCATGCTAGAAGGAGTTAAGTACTTTGGAAGAAAGAGAAAGTAGAATAGGATAAATGTGGTTGAGTGGCCTTCATGGAGAAAGAGACCTTAGGCAAAGACTTAAAAGGAGGTAAGAGAAGTTACTCATGCAGAGTCCTGAGGGGAATAGCCAGAGGGAATAGCCAGTGTGAAGGCCTAAAGGTGAGAATGTGCTTGGATGTGTTCAAAGAGCAGCAAGGAGACCAGCATGACGGGGATGGGGTGACCAGGGGGGAGTTGGAAAGGTGGTGTAGAGTGGCTGAGCATGTAGGACCTTGAGATATGAGAGTAATTATGATTTCAGCAGAAATCCCACTATGTTCTTAAAACTCATTCTGATATTAAAAATTGTGCTTGTGCTGTGAAGACTGCACTGGTCAATATGGCGTGCATTTCATAAATGGTGCACTTCCTCCTGGTTAATATACTTTTTATGTCATTTACTTATTGGTTATTTGTTAAAATAGCATTTTTTTTTGTTGTTGCTGGTTTTAAATTGTATCCCCACTTCACAAAAATAGATCACTTGCTCAAAAGTGGTTTATTGAAGTGTGAAGATAGTGATGAAAATAGTAATGTAAGTGCTACAGTTCAGAATGTCATAAACATACTTAGAGAACTGAATCCCACTGTAAATATAAAAGGGGAATCTGTATATATAATAAGGGGATTTGTGAGAGTGGTGATTTCAAAACTATTGAAAATGAGATGTGCAAATGAAGGTTCGACGATGACTGTCTCAAAACTGTTCGTTACTGGGTTTACCATCCATTCGCTCCTAATCTGCAGTCGTTGCCTGTTATGAAACTTTGTCCGATAGTGGCATGAAGCCATGGATGTTTTGGTGTCATTTTCAAACAAAGCACAGTGGCTTCTCTGTTCCACTATTGAGATTTCCCAGGACAAGCACACAATAATACTTTCCATTACAAAATTAGTGTATTATATCATTAAAGGTGGATGAGAGACTAAAACTCTAGTAGCATCATTAAAAGATCTTTGTAGCTAAAATAAGAATGAGTCAGATCATTGAAGAGACACTTGGAAAATCAGATGAAAGTTAACGACAAATGTTATCCTTAGAGAGAAACCAGAAGCGATTGACAGAATTCCTTTGTCAAATGACACGGTCTGCCTTTGCGTAATATCAGCGGAGTGCAGTGTGGAAGAGCGATTACTATCAAGTCCTTGCTAGCAGATCTTTCACTTTGTGCTTGGTTGAAACCGCCGATGTCATGCAGAGAATGAGTCAGCTTTTGGCACTGGTTCAGGGAGGAGTGCTTGGTGATGCTTTGTTCATTTATCACTGGAAACTTGTCCTATAAGGGAAGAGATTTTTCTTTTGCTTAGCTGTTATTTATGAGACTGGAAAAGTTGCTCAAGGGCCAGGACTGACAGAGCACTAGTTTCGTGTTCAGATAAGAAGGTGTTGGCTTTGCGAAGAAAAGAAGTTGTACCTAGATGCCAGACCACAGGCTACTCCATTTACAGAGAAGACGTAGTGCCTTCTGATCTTGACGAATTCCTAAAAGAAATTGTGAAAATGGGGTACAGCCAAATTGCGGCCCCCGAGTATGCGTGTGCTGTGCAAAGTGGCGGGCAGGAGTATGAGATTGCTTCTGCGTGCTGACAAACGCTGCCTGTGTAGGAGAAAGGCACTCGTGTGATATTTTATCTGTGGAGTAAGAAAAATGGTTCTTCATGACACTGATTAGAAACGATTTCTCTTATATCCAGTGGCTTACCTCAGTAATATACTCTGCCTGCAGTGAACCACAGGCAGGGACAGGGAGGGAAAGCATCATTAACAAATAAAACAATCTGCCACAATCTTAAGACTAAGAAATTTTTTCATTAGGGAGAGTTGAAGGTCCACATGGACCATAAAGGCTTAAGGAGGTCATATTTTCAGTAATGGACAGTCCTTTAAATAATAAGCATAGTGCATCTCAGTGACTGCTTGGAAGAAGAAGAGCACAAAGAAATAGAAGGTAGACCCAGTAATTTTGATGGGGAGAGGGTCTACATGTATACTTGGAGAGCACGTAGAGAACATGGTGGGAGGAACCTACGCTTTTAGGATTTCGCATCAGGATACTGGGTGGCAGGGAGCACAGGGAGAAGGAGGTAGAGAAGTCTGACAATGGGACGTGACCTTTCGTACACTTTTGCCTTAGACTTGGCTTCATTTCACACAAGTGGACTGATCCTCAGATATTTTCACGACATGATCTATATTGCCCGTGACCTAACCTAGAAAAAAAATAAATGGTCTCTAGTGGTCTTGGATTCTGTTTGCACAGGCCTCCCTCCCTCCCCACCTTCTTCACTCTCTGCCTTTGTTCTTTCCTTCTTTAAGCCATTGAGTTGGCATCTTTAAACTAGAAGAGACTTTACGAGCTCATCTCCTGTATCTCCGTGTCTTTAGGCAGATATAGGTGCTATCCAGGGCAAGATGGATAAGGGCCTCTAGGGGAGGGAAATTCTGTTCCTCTCTCAGCTAAACAGTGATCGCTCACATTTCGATGTGAACCCTCATTCTTCAATAAAGATCTGTTTCCCTTTTTTTTGAACTTAAGTAAAGATGGAGTCATTGTCTTTTGTCTAATAACTCTTCTATAGTGATGGCCCTTATTTAATTCTAGGACAGAAGTCATTCATGCATTATTCATTGAGTAAACATTGAGAGCCTTGTATGTGCCTGGCTCTATGCTAAGTGATAGGTATAAAAGAGGTTAATAATTAGACATGGCCCTGCCCAGATAAAACAGAGAATCTATTAGGAAACAGGCCACAAAGATATGTTAAACCAATAAATACCTAATTGCAAAGCAAATATAGCAAAATGTTTACATTTGTAAATCTGGGTGGTGGTATATGGCTGCTTTTATATTAACTTCTGAACTATATGAATTTCTGAATATATTTTTGAAGTACTTCATAAGTAAAAAATGAAAAAACATAGTTGTAAGTGTGATAAGTACTTTGTAGAGGGGAACTTTGATAGAGAGTGGAATGTCACTGAGACTTCCTTTAGACGGAGTGGTCAGGGAAGGCCTGAAGTGTAATTCACTTGTGTAGATGAGGATAATTTGGACAGAGTTCAGAGAAGAGTCACAAAGATGATTGATGGCAGAGTTGAAAACAAGACCCATGAGAACAGTCTCAAAGAGCTGGGGATGCTGAGCAGCAGAGAAATTTACCTGACGCAGCGATGTAGGCTATCTTTTTCTCAAGTTTATAGGGACTTTTACACATCCTCATTCTCTTCACTTATTTCCCATGGTCAGCAGCAAGCAAGGCAAGTGATTCAGGGTAGAATTACGTGTTAGAGGAAAACTGAAATGTTTTTCTGCAGTTGAGGAAAAATTGGAAAGGACCTCAGAGGCAAACTAGTTCAGCCTTCCTGTGAAGAAATATCTCTTTAATGTTCTTAACAAGTGGTCATCAAGTTCTTAGGAGATTGTTCCCATGCTTCTTCCACTCAGATAGGATGGTGGTGAGCGGGGGACTCTGGTTTACTTTAGTCAGGTCTTTTTTCCATCCCCTGAATACGCCAGACTCATCTCTACCTCAGTACCTTTACCAAAGGAAGTGCTTCCCACCTGAAATGCCCACTGATTTTACTAATTCTTCCAGGCCCCGTATCTCCATTGCCTTTCTGTATACAATTTAAAAACTGTGGTTTTCATCACCTTTTTCCCATCGTACCCTTCTGAAGAATATGGCATTCCTAGAAGTAAATGCAGCTTCCTTTGTCAGTAATTGACAGTAAGGGTGGGGGTGGAGTGAGTATCCTAATCTGGAAGGGATAGAGGGAAGTGTGTTTGGTTTGACATATTCCCCCCAGATGCTGATATGCCACCCTCTTGGGATCACTATTTTATAGCATTTAAGATCTTAGTCATCTGCTGCTTTACATGGTGCACTAGTTATTTTGTTTCCTATTAGTCTTTTTGCCAACTAGATTTTAAGCACTCGGAATATATGGAAACTTGCCCATCACCTCTGTGTAATGATCACAGAGTGAATATACAATAATCAATGGCTAATGGCTGAAGGAATTATCCATTTCTTTCTCATGGACTATTATGAAAGGCTGTTATTTATATAAATCAGATATTCAGTTGGGACAGATGCTAAAAGATTAACATTTTTGTAGTTTTAAAATGTCAGAAAGTCAAGTCTTGGAGGTCTAATTCATTCAGATAATTCTCATCTCGGAAACCTCTTTTTTCTTTTGTAAGTCTTCTAACTCCTTGCTATTCAAAGGGTGGTCCACAGATCAGGAGCATTAGCATCACCTGGAAGCTTGTTAGAAATGCAGCATCTTGATATAGTAATCAAAACAGCATGGTACTGGTACAAAAATAGACACACAGATCTATGGAACAGAATTGAAAGCCCAGAAATAAAACCACACATCTGTGGACAGCTAATCTTCGACAAAG